>CM077159.1:94124080-94744891 GCA_039583875.1 Platanthera guangdongensis | reverse complement strand
TTTAGCTTTATCTGTCCTTAGATCTTTTGACCTTTTCAAAATAATGATAAGGCTTGGGAAAGTACTTGCTAGGCTCACAGCTGTTGGTGGTTGCTTTCCTAACTTGGCCTTCTTCTGTGTTGGACAAATGGCTTCTTGTCTTATTTCATGCTTTTCTCCATTCAGCCTCTGAGAACCACTTGTTTCTCATGGGCATTATCCTTGGCTGCTTTCCAGGCTGTAAGAATTATGTTTCTAGAAGTAGGGCTCCATTGTTCAAAATCTGGCTTTTGCTCAGCAATTTCCCTAACTTCTTCTTTGGACAGCCTAGTTTCTTCTTCCTTTATCCAATGCCTCTTGCATAGCAGCTGTGATAGGTTGAACAACCTTTTCTAGAATAACATTTGGCTTGCCAGCAGTTGGACTATACATAGTGCTTACATCAGCATGAATCATTTCAAAGTCTGGAGGTGGATAGTGACATCAGCCACTGGTTGTTGCTCACTCCAAAGAAATGTTCCTTGATACAGATTCACCTACTTCATTGTCATCACACAGGGGGGGTATCCAAGTGTAGCCCTTATAGAATTTGAAATCCATTTTGCATGCTCAGAACTGGCCTTGACTAACACTCTCTCCCCCTTTATGACTTCTCGAGCCATATGTTCCCTTACATCATCTTTCTGAAATCGGATTTGGCTATCCAAATATCTTATGCCCTCTTTAAAGAAAGGTCTAAGCTTTGTAAGCTGTTCTGATATGACCTTCTGTGAATCTGTAATGGCATTCTTACAGCAGCAATCCTCTGCGTGAAATAGCTTATCAAAATCAGCTTTGGCAGCAGCTGAGGAAGTTGAAGGTTCATCTGACTTATTCTTAATTTCAGTGACAATTGCATTGTGAGATGCAGTCAAGTTATCATTCATCCTCAACTGATTCTCAAGCACATAGCTTGCTTGACTGCTATATCATCCACTTTCTCTTTAATGTCTTCTTGATGTTTAGCTAGATAGACCACAGCATTAGCACCCTTGGTAAAACAATCAGTCATTGCTGTTTTATTAAGGTTCATTTCAAACCTTATAGACTTGATTTCCTGGCCCAGATCAGACTGTAGTGCTTTGTGCCCGTCATCAACATAAGTTTCTAAGGCTTTTCTTTGTTCATCCATCTTATTTGCATTGCAAAGCAGTAGAGCACTATAATCAGTGGATGGAGCTTGTTGAACTAGTGAATGCTGAGCAACTGTTTGTAGAGCCTTCTTTATAGCTTTGGCTCCTCCTCTTGATACAAAGAACTCCTTTTTCTTAGCTTGCTCAGCTTCCTCATCTTCAGAGTCAGATGTACTTGCTATATCCACCCTATCCTTAGGGCTGGATGTTCTTTCAGTATGCACATCTTGTGCCTGCTCAGAATCTAGCCTTATAGGCTCTTCTATTATATCCAAAGTCTCCCCTCAGCAACAGCATCATTCACTGCATCAGCAGCAGTCTTTTCCATATCAAAATCTTCTTGATCCAAGTTCAAAAACAGATCTTCCATGGTATACTCTGGGGGAGACTGTGCAGAGAGATGTCCTTGGTTCTTCTACCACTGCATCAGGTAAACACAATAGATGTGTTGGATATACAACATCTGGTTCTGGGGTTTGCTGGCTGATTTTGCTGATGATCATCAGACAAATCAGAATTTGTTATACAAAAATTCAAAGTGTTAAGATCAACAAGTACCTCTTGAATGATGAGAGTAGCCTGCTCACTATCCAGTGTAGATGGATGTTCTACAGCTGGAGGTCCCCCTGGATATCAGCTGACTCCTGAGGAGCAGGTGATTTTTCTGCAGCCACATCAACTGGAGTTTCAGGAGTGAAGACCACATGTTCTTCACTGCCTGAGCTGCTGGAGGACTCTTGAGGCACAGCAGCTGTCTTCCTCTTCTTCCTGGGAGGAGAGTCTGTCTTAGAAGTTTGTTTCTCAGGGGTGGCCAAGTCCTTTGACACCAGCACCCTTTCCCATCTTGAGAATATTCTGGAGTCCATTCTCCTCATATGATTTATCTTTGTTCCTGCAGCAGTGCTCATGACCTCTGGAATGGATCAGCCAGGTAGAGACTTATAATCCTGCCCAGATTGGGCTTCTTCAGGCTTTCCTTCACTTTCTCATAAAACCACCATTGACCAATCAGTCTTCAGAGTGAAGATGATTCTGGTCATTACTTCAACATGGAGGCAGACACCCTGTCATGCCCTCCTGGTTTGCACAGAATTACCTTGCCACAACTTCTGACAAGACTTGCCTTGATTGTTCATCCCCTTCCTATTGAAGACTGATTCCACCTTCATCTGTGAATCCAGTCCACACCAAGTAAGAGCTTCCCTGGTCTTAGAAGCAGTTACTCCTCTTCTTCTTGAATCTTAGGTAGCTGAAGTACCTTTCTCAAAGATTTGGGGGATAGTTTGACTTTGGTGCCATGCACCCTGGACTTGATTCTGAATCCAGAGTCGTCCACAGTTGCTGAGTAAGAAATTCAATTACTTCTTTCTTCCAGATTTTGTTGGTTCTGAAACCAAGAATTCCAGTCCTGAATCGCTGACTAGGGTAATCACCGATTTGAATTCCTGATCGCTGTCGTCAAATGCGCCTCGCACGAGCTCATAGCCTCGTTGACGTTCTCTTCCAGCTTGGGAGCCATTAGGGTTTGAAGATTTAGTCTTGAGAGAGAGAAATGTCGACACAAGAGTTTAGGTCTCGAAATTTTGAAAGCGTGTCGACAATCAAAGACCGAACCCTATTTATACCTTTCTTGTTTGAAGACGAACAGGCGGGAGGATTTCTAATGATGTGTCGACACTGTCAATTAGTGTCGACACTGACTGATAATGCCTCGACACTCATGTGTCGACTACAAACTTAGTCAACAGATTTTATGTGTCGACACTTGGTTAAGTGTCGACACCACTATACTCGACATGTGTCGAGACTTTACTTAGAAAAATTCTGAGTAAAACTTAAGTGTCGACACCTTAGTGGATGTGTCGACACCTACTCGACATGTGTCGACACTAACATTCTGAAGTGTCGACACTAACTTCCTAGATGTGTCAACACCATTTTTCTGAAGTGTCGACACTTACTATTCTGTGTCGACATAGACTGTCTATGTGTCGACACCTTTTTACTTAGCCAATTTTTGTTCTGTATACTTAGTCTAAGTTTATCATACCTAGTTCAATTTTGAACTTATTAAACTTAGCTTCATCTAAGGGCTTAGTGAACATATCAGCTATCTGATTATCTGTTTTAACATATTCAAGTGCAATATCATTTCTTTCTACATGCTCCCTAAGAAAGTGATTTTTATCTCAATATGTTTAGTTCTACTATGAGATACAGGATTATTAGCTATGGAAATAGCACTAGTAGAATCACAATAAAGTGGAGTTCTACTTACCTGACATCCATAGTCTTCTAGCTGATGTTGAATCCATAGAAGTTGAGCACAGCAACTTCCTGCAGCTATATACTCTGACTCAGCTGTGGAGATGGCCACACTGGTTTGCTTCTTACTACTCCAAGAGATAAGTCTTCCACCTAGGAATTGACAGGATCCAGTTGTGCTTTTTCTATCTTCCTTGCATCCTGCAAAGTCTGCATCTGAATAGCCTGTTAGATCAAAATCTCCATTCCTAGGGTACCAGAGGCTAGATAAGGTGTGCCCTTTAGATATCTCAAGATTCTCTTGACTGCAGTCAAGTGAGACTCTTTGGGGCAGGCTTGATACCTGGCACAAACACATGTAGAATACATAATGTCAGGCCTACTTGCAGTCAAGTATAGTAAGGAGCCAACTATCCCTCTATACAAGGTTCATCTACAGGTTTCCCTGCATCATCCTTGCTTAGAGACATACTTGACCCCATAGGAGTCTTCATGGTACTGGAGAATCCATACCATATTTCCTTATGAGTTCTAGGGTGAACTTAGACTGACATATGGAAAGACCACTTTCAGTCTGTTTAACTTGGAGACCAAGAAAAACTTCAGTTCTCCCATACTACTCATTTCAAATTGACTCTGCATAAGCTTTGCAAACTTTTTGCAAAGGCTACTTTCAGTAGACCCAAATATAATGTCATACATATATTTGGACAAGTATTACTTTGCCTCTAGACTCCCTAAGGAATAGAGTCTTATCTATTTTCCCCCTTGTGAACTTGTTCTCAATGAGGAAACTAGATAGGGTTTCATACCAAGCTCTAGGAGCTTGCTTTAACCCATACAATGCTTTCCTAAGTCTATACATAATGTGGAAAAGTAGAATCAACAAAACCTGAAGGTTGCTCCACATATACTTCTTCTTTTAATTACCATTAAGGAATGCTGACTTCACATCATTTGGTATACTTTGAATCCTTGGTAGGTTGCATAGGCCAAGAACATCCTTATGGCTTCCAGTCTGGCTACTGGAGCAAAGGTTTGATCAAAATCAATACCTTCTTCTTGCCTATATCCTTTTGCAACCAATCTTGCCTTATTCTTAATGATGACTCCTTGTTCATCTAACTTGTTTCTGTAGATCCACTTTGTTCCTATCACATTGTGATCTTTAGGCTTAGGAACTAAGTCCCAAACCTTGCACCTCTTGAACTGGTTTAGCTCTTCCTGCATAGCTTCAGTCCACTGTGGATCTTGTATAGCTTCTTCAAATTTCTGGTGTTTATCTGATTGAGACAGAAAACTTGAATATATTGCAGCATTCTGATTTCTGCTCCTTGTCTGAACACCTTGTCTGGATCTCCAATGATCAGCTCCACTGGATGATCTCTTAGATGCCTGTTGGCTGGAGGCATCCTTACTTCTGGTTGTACTTCTTCATCATCTTCATCATGTTGAGTTCCTTGAACTTCTTCAGCTCCTGGTACATGTAGTTCTCCCCCTGGACATAAGCCATCTTCTTCTACTTGCTGTCTTGCAGCAGGTACATCTTTATGGTTAGCTTGTCCATCTTCTTAGAAAGACCTGTGGGGCTGCACACACTACTAGACAACTCATTGTTAATAAGAAGTGTCTCATCAAAAACTACATGCACAGACTCCTCTACAACTTGTGTAGTCAAGTTGTAGACTCTATAAGACTTACTATTACTGCTGTACCAAACAAACACTCCCTCTTGGGATTTGGCAGCAAACTTAGTTAAGTAAGTCTTCCCATTGTTAAGTATGAAGCATTTACAACCAAAAATCCTGAAATAGGATAGGTTTGGTTTCCTGCCTTTCACTACTTCATAGGGGGTCTTGTTTAACCTTTTAGTTATGGTAGCTCTATTTATCACATGGCATGCAGTGTTTACTGCTTCAGCCCAGAAAATTCTGGTAGTGAAGAATCACTTAATAGAGTCCTACCAGCTTCTATCAAGGTTCTATTTTTCCTTTCAGCAATGCCATTTTGCTGAGGTGTTCTTGGTGAAGAGAATTCTTGAATATCCCATAGTCTTCACATAGTTTTGTCATGCTTTCAGATTGAAACTCTGTACCATGGTCACTTCTAATTTTGACCACTGTACAGTTCAATTCATTCTGAATTTGCTTAACAAAACTGTGGAAGACACTAGGTGTTTCAGATTTCTGCTTTAAGAAGAACACCCAGGAAAACCTTGAGTAGTCATCAACAACTACAAAGGTGTAGACCTTCCTACCTAAGCTGTGAACTGGCATTGGACCAAATAGATCCATATGCAAGAGATATAAACATCTCACAGCATCCTTGTTGTCAATGCTTCTAAAGGTGGATTTAGTCTGCTTGCCCTTTTGACAAGCTGAGCAAATGCCATCTTTGA
Organism: Platanthera guangdongensis; assembly: GCA_039583875.1. Lineage (NCBI taxonomy): Eukaryota > Viridiplantae > Streptophyta > Magnoliopsida > Asparagales > Orchidaceae > Platanthera > Platanthera guangdongensis. The sequence goes on along the minus strand of CM077159.1, from coordinate 94,739,077 downwards.
CACACTTAACTTGAGGACCATTCCTCACTAACTCTTCACTAAAGAGTTTGCCAATAGTCTTGTAATTAAGATGAGCAAGCCTCTTGTGCCATTTGACACATTGAGAGACTGTCTCATCTGCTACAAGACAAACTGGAGAACTATTGTTCTCAACCATAATGTCTAAACAATAGACATTTCTCTTCCTATAACCTGTCAAAATGATCTTTTGATCACTAGACCTCTTGATATGACAACCATTTTTAACAAATGAGATGTCATACCCTACATCACTTAATTGACTTATACTAATGAGGTTATGTTTCAAACCTTTAACATAAGCCACTTGAGTAATGGTTACTAAGTTAGAAGATATGTTACCAAACCCTTTGATGATTCCTTTTTCTGAACCACCAAAGGTCACCTTTGGACCATTCTTGATTGGAATGAAATCCTTCAGTAGTCCCCTAGTTCCAGTCATGTGTCTGGAACATCCACTATCCAAGTACCATGTGGGGGTATGGCCACTTGGATTCTCCTGCAAAACAAATTACTGAAACTTAGAACCCAATGGTTTCTTGGGTCCTTGGTAATGTTAGCTTGCAACTCAACAAGGCTACCTACTGGCTTTCCACCAGGTATCTTGTTACTACCTTTGGCACTAACATTGTGCCAACAGTCCAAAGCAAAGTGGCCAACTTTGCCACAGCACCAACATTCAAATTTGTTGTACCTTTGCTTAGGTACAGACTTGGCTGTCTTAACTACAGCAGTCTTAGTGAATGTTAGAGCTTTGCCCTTGGACTGGACTGATTCTGAACAGTCCATGCTGGATTAACAAATCCCAGTCCAGTCTTTCCTTTATGATGAACAAATCATCATCAAGGGTAGCACTGATTTAGGTTTTGAAAACCTAGCTACTAGCTCTTTCTCCTTCTGAAGATTAATCTCCAGTTTCTTAATTTGATCATTCTTAAATGTAATGGTACCATCTGAATCACAGTAATGTGTTTCAGCCTGGCCACTTCATTTAGTTTTTGATCATAATTCTTCTCATAATCTATTGCAGCTGTCTTGAGATCAGCAATTTCCTTGGCCAAATTTTTGGCTAGGGCTTGCTTTTCTTATAGGCTAGCAATAGTACTTGATATTCATCTAGGAGTTGATGAATATCTCCCTCAGACTCAGACATATTCTCATCACTTGATGAAGAATACTCTGACTCTGAACTTGAACTGGAATCAGAACTTTGAGTTAAGCCTTGTACCTGACTGGGTCCTGGCTGCTCCAGGTTTTTGGTACTTTCAGTCAAAGCCATCAGTCCTTGGCTTTGACAGTCTTCTTGCTCATAGATAGATTCCATGATCTGCATGAACTCTTCTTCTTCTTCAGCAATAGCCCAATATAGGCTTCAGCATCTGTCTCTGTGTCTGAAGAAGACATATCTGAAAGAGTTTCTCATTCTTTGCTAACAAAGGACTTCTCCTTCTTTCCTTTGAAGTGAGTTTTCTTCTTGTCACTGGATTCCTTCCTTCTTTCAGGACAGTCTGCAATAACATGGCCCTGTCTATTGCAGCAGTAACAAATTATCTTGGATCCAGTTGCCTTACTTGTCTTGGTCCTTTTCTTGTCCTTCTTTGAAGGCTTCTTTTCCAGATACTGAACCTCTTTCCCTTTGGAAGATGAAGGTCTAGACCTCCACTGTTTCTTCTTAAGGAACTTCTGAAAATGTCTGGTGAATGCAGCAAAGTCTTCATCACTTTCACTGCTTGTAGATTTTGTACTTTCAGATTCTTCAGATTCTGATTCAACTACCTCAGGAGGAGGAGTTGATGACTTGGTCCTGCTCTTTCTAGGTACATCTGACTTAAAGGCAACAGTCTTTTCTCTGTATTCAGTCCTTGTTGACTTTTCTTCTTCTTTTCTTACTGACAATTGCATCTCATAGGATAACAACTTGCCAAAAAGTGTGGGAGGAGGAATTTCTCCCAACTTTGCCATTTCTCTGATGGCACAAATCTTGGTGTCCCAGTCTTTGGTTAGGGACCTTAAGAATTTGTCATTCAACTCATAGTTTGTGAACTCTCTTCCATATGACATGAGTTCATTTACAATTCTATAAAATTTCTTATAGCATTCAGTGATGCTATCTCCTCTTCCTTGCCTAAAACTCTCATATTCTTGATTAAGCAAGGACTTCCTATCTTGCCTTACTTCTTCAGAACCTTCCATGTAGACAATGAGGGTATCCCACATTTCTTTTGCAGTTTTACAGTGAATAAGGTTCTGGAAGGTGGCATCATCAATTGCACTGACTATGATGTTCTGTGCCCTTTTGTCCATAGTTGCTAGGACAATCTCATCCTTGGTCATTTCAGAGAAATCCTTTGGAGTCCTCTGATTTGCATCCAAAACTGAAATCTTCATAGGCACATATGGCCCTTCTTTGACTGTGATGTATATTCTAGGGTCAGAGGCTTCCATAAACAGCCTAACCCTCTCTTTCCAGATCCCAAAGATCTCTTTTCTGCATATAGGTAGTTTCATTGAACCCAACTCCTTATGATTCTCTGAAGAACCCATGTTCTTGATTTTCTTGAAACTGTTTCCTGTTTCCTGACTTTAACTGAATCTGCCAAACTGGATCTCCTCAGACAGTTAGTTCTGATTTTGAGGAACCTCGCTTTGATACCACTTGAAAGATATGGTACCTAAACACCTAGAGGGGGGGGGGGTGAATAGGTGACCTAAACCTTTTTAAGTTTTGTTTGACAGCATAACAGTTTATCACAGATTATTACAGTTAACAGCAATTTCAGAAATCACACAGAAAAGCCACAACACAGCACAGCACAGCAGACACACTAAATTTTATAGTGGTTCCCCAATCTTTGGTACATCCACTTTCCCCCTTCGCCTATCTAGCAGTGTACTAGATTCGGCCAAACTTCTCCACTAGCTCAGAACCCAACAAGGTTCCTACCTCAGGCCCAAAGCCTTACACTCAGCCAAAAGGCCTACACTCAGCCACCCAGGCCTACACTCAGCCAATCAAAGGCCTACACTCAGAGTTCCTCAACTCCTACACTCAGGCACCAAGCCCTACCCTCAGCCTTTATAAAATAGGCTTACAATCACTCAGATCCAATGGATCTTACAAGTTATAATAGAAATTACAAATTCTAACTCTACAACTCAGAAGGAATGAGAGGAGTTGAGAGTTTCTTGGAGAGTTCTTGGAAGAACTCAGCTTGATCCAAACTGACTTAGCTTTCTTCAAAGCTTCTTGAGTAGAACTGAATTAGTCTGAATCTTCTGCAGTTGATCCTTGATCTCTGCTTCTTAAAATCCAGATGACTCTGAATTCTTCTTCTCAGTCCTTAGTTCCAAAGACTGAATCCTTGGTTGGAGCTCTCTCTCTCCAACTACTTAGATCTGCAGTTGGACTGCCTGATCTTCTTGTGTTGATCTTCTGTATATCACTTCTTGATTTAGTCTGATCAACTACTTCAATCACACCATGTAATGTTTGTGAACTTCTTAATTATTATATCTACACACCCTTTTCTGTAGACTGTGGGTGCCTATTTATAGGCTTCCTTCATGGTAACCGGCTGATCCGGTTTATAACAGTCTTTTGACTTTGCTGACAGTTGCTGTAGACCGGCTGGATTGGCAGCTGTCATGTCAACCAGTCACTTCTTGAAATTCTCTAACTGTCAGTTAGTGTCGAGACTTTCTGTTCTTAAGTGTCGACACCTATAGACCAAGTGTCGACACATGTTGTGTAAGTGTCGACACAAGTCTTCAAGGTGTCGACACATTCCCTTGTATGTCTCGACACAGTTTCTTCTGCATGTGTCGACACTGAAATTGAGTGTCGACACAAGCACTTGTACCTCATTCTTTCTATATTCTTCTAAGTGTCGACACATCTCCTTTGTGTCGACACATCTTCATGTGTAGAAACTGTCAAGTGTCGACACGGCTTCCTGGTGTCGACACAAGTCTTCATTCTTAGTTCTTCAGCTGAGTGTCGACACATTCCATTAGTGTTGACACTTATACTTAGAATATTTTACAAGTTTTCTGTTCTTTGCTAAGTGTCGACACAGCTCCTTGTGTCGACACTATCTTCAAGTGTTGAGTCTTCTGGTTATGTGTCGACACATTGTGCTGAGTGTCGACACATTCTTTAAGTGTTGACTTCTTTGAGTGTGTGTCGACACATTGTGCTGAGTGTCGACACATTCCTTTAGTGTTGACTCTGCTGAATGAGTGTTGACACATTGTGTTGAGTGTCGACACTTGTACTTAGTCTCTGCAGAATTATGCTGAGTGTTGACACAACTCCAAGTGTCGACACTGTCTGGTGTTGACTCAGCTCTTCAAGGTGTCGACACTTCTGCTAAGTGTCGACACAGCTCTTCTGCATCCTTCTACACTGAGTGTCGACACAGCTCCAAGTGTCGACACTTTCTGACTGATGTCGACACTTCTTCCCAGGTGTCGACACAATGACTCCAAATGTCGACACTGCTTGTCTGGGTGTCGACACAAGCTTTCTCAAGTGTCGACACTTTGCCTCTGGGTGTCGACACATGGACTTAGAAATTTTCAGCTTCAGTCCAGTGTATACCTAACCTGTACAAATAACTCAAACAAACATCAAATACATTCTGATGTATATCATTGAGTTAGGTGAGGCTTCTTCAAATCAGGTACATTTGACCAATGTACCCAACAGTCTAGCCGCAAGCAAGGGCGGTCTCGCCGGTTGGTCTCGCCGTGCCCGCTCGCCTGGGTGGTACTCGCCGTGTGTGAGAGGACTACTCGCGTAAGCAAACCGCGCGGGCGGGCTTCTCGCCTCGCAGGAGGGAACTCGCGCGGGTAGTGGCGGCTAGTGGGCGTGGTCTCGGCGGCTACTGTTGCGGTGTGGTGTTTTGAAGTGGTGTTGGGTTGTTAGTTGAGGTTGTGCGGGGACCCATACACGTTTCCAACAAGTGGTATCAAAGGCAGGTTCGACCCCTGAAAGTTGTTCGAAGGGTTAAGTGACGAAGTAGAGATGAAGATGGGAGGTGTCATGCCGGGGCAAGTACCCAATTTGACAAAGACCAATTATGGAAATTGGAGTATCCAGATGAAGGTGTTGCTCGCCTCGAAGGAGCTATGAGAGGTAGTAGAGGACGACGTTGAGGAGCTTACTGCAGAAGCATAGGCGACATTGACTAACGCTCAGAGGACGGTGTTGAGGGAGTCCAAGAAGAGGGACAAGAAGGCTCTCTTCTTATTATATCAAGGCGTGGATGAGGCGCTCTTCGAGAAGATCTCAGACGCGAAGACGTCCAAGGAGGCATGGGAAATTTTGCAACGCTCCATGCAAGGAGTTGACAAAGCTAAGAAGGTGAAACTGCAATCCCTTCGAGCTCAGTATGAAGTGATGAAGATGCAGGGTTCAGAGAAGGTCAGTGACTACGTGACCCGTCTGCGGACGCTCACGAATGAGTTGAAGAGGAATGAAGAGGTGACAGATGACGTAAGCTTCATGGAGAAGCTCCTGCGATCTATGTCTAAGAAGTTCCGGGATGTGGTAGTGGCGATTGAGGAGTCGAAAGATCTCACCATGATGGCGGTAGATGAACTTGTTGGCTCGTTACAAGCTCACGAGTACCGCATGTTGCAAGACGAGGAGGAGTCGAGTTGCTGGGGTAAAGCACTCCAGACTCAATTAAATTTTGGAGAGAACTCAGAAAGAGGAGGAGGCCAGCGTGGTCGAGGCTACCAAGGAAGAGGTAGAGGAAGAAGAGGAGGAAGAGACCAAGGCAGGAACCAGTACAACCAGAGAGAGGCGGAACAACCTCAAGGTTGGAGGCAAGATGCAGGAGGAAGAGGAAGAGGCCAAGGTAGAGGCTAAGGAAGAGGTCAAGGAAGAGGTAGAAGCGATATGTCCCAAATACAATGTTACAACTGTAACAAGTTTGAGCATATGTGCTATGATTGTTGGGCTCCAAGGAAGGGAGGAGAAGCCAACCATTACGCTGAAGCAAGCAACACGGGTGGTGACCCGATGATGTTCTTAACATATATGGGTGCTAAAGGTGGGAGGAACGAAGTGTGGTACCTGGATACAGGAGCTAGTAACCACATGTGTGGAGAGAAGGAACTGTTCACCAGCCTAGAGCCAAATGGTAGTGAGGTCAGCTTTGGAGACGACTCGAAGATATCAGTGGAAGGAATAGGAGTCATAGTGGTCACCATGAATGGGAAAGAGGTGCACCTAAATGACGTGTTCTATGTGCTAGGTTTAAAGAGTAACATCTTAAGTCTTGGGTTCCTGATGGAGAAAGGGTACTGCGTACTGTTGAAGGATGGATCCTTGGTCATGAAGGACCATCAAGGGAGAGAGGTAGTAAAAGTAAAGATGACGACGAATCGTCTCTTCACACTGAGGATGGATGCCAAGGAGATGGTGTGTCTCGCGAGGACAGAAGAAGAAGAGGAAGTATGGTTGTGGCACCACAGGATGGGTCATCTGGGATTCACTGGGCTGAAGCTCCTACCCCACTCCAAGATGGTGGAAGGACTGTCTACGATCTCGCCTCCACAGGAGGTCTGTGAGGCATGCACAAAGGGGAAGCAGAAGAGGTTGACGTTTGAAGGAGGCAAGTCCAGAAGGGCGAGAAGACAGCTTGAACTAGTTCACTCGGACATAGCTGGTCCATTTGAGACTACCTCAGTAGGTGGGAGCAAGTACTACATTACCTTCACTGATGACTTCAGCCGGAAGTGTTGGGTGTATTTTCTGAAAGAGAAGGTTGAGGCTCTTGACAAGTTCAAGGAGTTCAAGGCAATGGCAGAGAAGGAAAGCGGTCAACCACTGAAGGTGCCGAGGATTGATAGAGGTGGGGAGTACACCTCTAGGCTATTCGATGAGTTCTGCAGAGAGTGTGGGATCTCTCACCAGCTGACGACGGCGTACTCACCTCAGCAAAATGGAGTTGCGAAAAGAAAGAACTTGACCATCATGAACATGGAAAGGAGCTTGGTGAAGGCCAAGGGGTTGCCAAAGAAGTTTTGGGCGGAGGCAGTACAGGTGGCTGTGCACCTACTGAACCGATGCCCAACAAAGAGTGTGAAGTTTATGACCCCGTTTGAAGCTTGGAGTGGGCGGAAGCCAAGTGTGAACGCACCTAAGGGTTTTTGGATGTGTAGCCTATGCTCATGTCCCGGACCAGAGAAGAAAGAAGCTGGATGACAGAAGTGAGAAATGCATCTTCGTAGGCTACGCTCCGATGAGCAAGGCTTACAAGTTATACAACCCGGTGACCGAGAGAGCTATCATCTCAAGGGACGTGGTGTTTGAGAAAGGTTGGAGCTGGGATGAAGCGATGAGGAGCATCAAGGGAATGTTCTTTGAAGATGATGAAGAGGAGAGTGGTCAGTAAGCCGAAGCTGAGATGGGTGGAGCTGAGCCACCATCACCACCTAGCGGAGAGTCAGGGGGAGCTTTCACCCCCTACTCAAGTGGAGCAAGTACCAGTGGAAGCAGATCTGGTGGAGCTAGCACCAGCGGAAGCAAAGATGATCGTCCTCAACCTCGGATGAGGAGGTTGGAGGAGATCTACGAGGAGACGACACCAACTGCTAACAATTTTTCTTTATATTGTCTCTTAGCAGATGTCGAGCCGTACTCATACGAGGAAGCAGCCAAAGAAAAAACTTGGAGGAATGCTATGGATGTGGAGATAGCATCTATAAAGAAGAATGAAACCTGGAAGTTAGTGGATCCACCTGCAAGCCATAAACCCTTCGAGGTAAAATGGGTCTATAAGGTGAAGAAGAACAAAGATGGAGCCGTGGAAAAGCATAAGGCGCGGCTAGTCGTGAAGGGCTACCGGCAAGTCCAAGGAGTGGACTATGATGAAGTTTTCGCCCCAGTGGCGCAGATAGACACCATTCGTTTGATAATTGCTCTGGATGCTCATCATGGATGGAAGATCATGCAGATGGATGTGGATATCTGCCTACCTGAATGGCTACCTTGGAGGAGGATGTGTACATCGAGCAGCCCCCAGGTTATGTGGTGAAGGGGCAGGAAAGGAAAGTATGCAAGCTAGACAAGGCTTTGTACGGGCTGAAGCAAGGAGCTCGAGCCTGGAATGGGAGAATAGATGCTTATCTGCAGAAGCATGGCTACAGGAAGAACCCTCATGAATATGCCCTCTACACGAAGGTTGAGAAGAATGGCGACATGATGATCGTATGCCTATACGTGGACGATATGATCTTCACAGGCAACAACCCTTCGATATACGAGGAGTTCAAGAGAATGATGAAGAAGGAGTTCGAGATGACGGACCTGGGAGAGCTGAACTACTTCTTGGGCGTAGAGGTGAAGCAGAGTGAAGACGGGATCTTCATCTCACAGAAGAAGTATGCGGAGGAGATCCTGAAGAAGTTCAGGATGGAGAACAGCAAGCCTATCTCTACTCCTGCCGACCCTGGACTGAAGTTGAGCAAGGAGTCGAAGGAAGGAGCGGTGGACTCCACTTTATTCAAAAGCTTGGTGGGGAGTCTACGCTACTGGACCTTCACCCTACCGCACATCATGTATGCAGTAGGAGTGGTAAGCAGGACACATGGAGGAACCAAAGGAGGATCACTTCACAGCCGCAAAGAGGATCCTGAGATACATAAATGGGACAAGAGGTCATGGACTGAAGTACTCTACGGGCGAGGAGCTGAAGCTGGTGGGGTACTCAGATAGTGATTATGGTGGAGATGTGAATGACTGGAAGAGCACTTCCGGGTACGCTTTCAATATGGGAACAAGAGTGTTCTCATGGAATTTCGAAGAAGCAGGCGACGATCGCCTTATCATCTTGTGAGGCAGAGTACATCGCAGCGGCGGCCTGTACTTGCCTGACTATTTGGCTAAGGAACCTCCTGCAGGAGTTGTATCATGAAGTGGATGGGCCTATGACCATGTTTGTGGGCAACATGTCGGCCATCCAGCTCGCAAAGAATACAGTGCTACACGGACGTGGAGCAAGCATATCGAGACGAGGTACCATTTCCTCCGTGAGCAGGTGGAGCTGAAGACAGTCAAAGTTGTGTATTGCCCTACTGGAGAGCAGGTCGCGGATATTTTCACCAAGGCGTTGAAGGTGGAGATGTTCTTGAAGTTGAAGAGCAAACTCGGCATGTGCTGCCAAGTTTGAGGGGGAGTGTGTTGGACTTTGGTTTTGTTGACCAAGTCAATATTTGTATTTTAATATTATTTGATGTATGAGTAATTAATAGGAGAGAGAGTATATTAAATAGGAGAGAGAAGGTGGTTGGTTTTGTTTGCCTATAAATAGGCATGTATGTAGTTCATTTGATTCTTGATGAGATAGTGAAAATTCCTCCCCATTTCCGGATTTCTCGTTTGAGAAAGGATAGAGAGAGAAGTGCTGCAGCGCTGGTGCGTTGTCCGGGCGGTTTGTCAATCTAACCGGGCAACTTGGTGATCTCGCTGCGAGAAGGGGCTCGCGGTTTGTGTACTCGCAGGAGGAGTGCAGCTCGCAGGGTTTGGAGATCTCGCCGCGAGTGGAGGGGGACGCAGGTTGTGTGCTCGCGAGTAGCGGTCTAGCCGCAAGCCAGGGCGGTCTCGCCGGTTGGTCTCGCCGTGCCCGCTCTCCTGGGTGGTGCTCGCCGTGTGTGAGAGGACTACTCGCGGAAGCAAACCGCGCGGGTGGGATACTCGCCTCGCAGGAGGGAACTCGCGCGGGTAGTGCCGGCTAGTGGGTGTGGTCTCGGCGGCTACTGTTGTGGTGTGGTGTTTTGAAGTGGTGTTGGGCTGTTAGTTGAGGTTGTGCGGGGACCCATACACGTTTCCAACATTTTTGCCATCCAGCTTAGAGACCGCAGAGGTCGGCTTTTCTCTGACTTTCACCAACAAAATCTATAGTTTAGGGTCATTAACCGTAGGGTCATCTCCATCCATCAAGGACCCTCCATTTTCCCTTCAAGCTCCTATAAGCATTCATTATTAGCCGCAAATTCAACATCATGTGCAGAGAAATCATCTTCTGCAAGGAAGTGCTCGAGATCCTATATATACCAACCTGAGAAGGTCGCTCGAAACATCCGGAGGAAAGTCTAAGTGGAACTATCTCTCCGTTGCCCCCAGCTAGGTTTATATAGAGTAAAACCTCGGGTTTATTCCCGCAAAGCCCCCGAGCCCGTTATTCGTCCGAATATACACTTACAATCTCCTCCTATATTCGTGACAAATAACGGTAACGTTTCAGGGTGCTGTAGTGTAGAAAAAATAATAATCCAAACTAAGCAAAACACTCGGGACAAATCATACTAATAAATCAAAAATAAAGGTTTTGCCTAAACGGCAAACCATCACACAGATGCTGTCCAAAACATAGTCTGAATAATTATTACAAAACAAAGACATGAATTAAATGTTTGATGATTCTACTCATCTAGTAGATCATCGTCATCCATGTCCAGGTCTACAGCTCCTCCATAATCTCCACCGTAGCCTGTAAAGAATTTCATGAGTCAGACTCTATGAATTCATAAACATATGCAGTAACATTTAAAGTAAACTAGCTCTTACTAAATGAGCTTATCACTTCTAGCAACGGTGAAGTAACTCTGTCAGCATCTCATCCAGTCTAACTAGGACTAGTCATGTTACCTTACTCATTACTGATCACTATGTGCCTCACCAACACATGTGGGCACACATCAAGTGCAACATTATCAAATGTGGAATAATGTGACTGTGACCAATAATGTTTAGATTAACATTTACAACGACTTTCAATTCTCAGTTGAATAACTCTTGAATCAACTTACAATGGGAGGACGTTAGGTTATCAAGTGTGGAATAACCAGCATCCAACCATCTTGGGTTTTCATCAAAAAATTATTTGGGGTTTTCAGTCTGTTACTATTTAGATGCTTGAATGTTGACAGCTATAGGCTCGTACGCATCAAAACATAAACGTTGGAGGAAAGTTTCATATTTCTATGAACTTTAATCTCATTTCCCCCGATGTTTTGATTGTGAGAGCTCTATTTAATCTTTTAGTAAGGGCGTCTGCAACATTATCTTTCGATCTCACATCAACCAGGGTCATAATCCCTTGACTTGTGAGAGAGTTCAACCAGTCCTGTTTCATCCGTAGTTGCCTTCTTTTGCTATTGAACAACGTGTTCGTAGCAATCGTTTTAGTAGCCTGATTGTCGTAGTAAACTGAAACAGAACTCAGTTTCAGGCTCGATAGTGGAATGTCCATCACCAAATCTCTTATCCACTCTGCCTCTTCACCAGCTGAAGCTAGAGCATAGAGTTCGAATTCCATAGATGAGAGTGTAATGCACGACTGTCTCTTAGACTTCCAGGCTACAATTGCTACTCCTAGTGTGAAGAGGAATCCACTAGTGGACTTGCTGTCGTTTACTTCTGAGCACCATGATGCATCAGAATATCCTTCTAGAACTGGAGGATGACCACTATAACATAAAGCATACTGTCGGGTGTGCTTTAGGTATCTCATCAGCCTATCAAGGAATCCCAATGGTCTTGGCCAGGATTGCTAGTGAACCTACTTAACATGCCGACCGTAAAGGCTATGTCAGGTCTCGTACAGACCATAGCGTACATGAGGCTACCAAGCAGTTTAGAATAATCTAACTGTCGAACCGCAGCTCCATCATTGGGCTTTAAGCGGTTAGAATAATCGTATGGTGTCTCAGCTGCTTTACGTTCTCTGTATCCCCACGTGTCCAACATGGACTGGATGTAGTGGCTTTGACTTAGGGAAATGCCATGTTTCCCAAAGCTCACTTGCATACCTAGTATAGTGTCAACTACACCGAGGTCTGTCAGGCTAAATTCTTTAATTAGACCTGACTTTACGTCATCCACTTCGGATTGATTAGATCCAAGAATAAGCATATCATCCACGCACAAGCATATTATAACGACTTTGTTTGATCTATGACGTATGTAAAGATATTTGTCCGAGAGACTCGACATGAATCCCATGTTCTTTACAGTATAGTCAAACTTCTCATGCCATGATTTCGATACTTGTTTTAATCCGTATAGCGATTTTAATAACTTACAGACCTTGTTTTCATGACTGTCTACAATGAAACCTTCAGGTTGACTCATGTAGATCTCTTCGGTCAGATCTCCGTTCAAGAACGCAGTCTTAACATCAATTTGATGAACAATAAAGTTCTCAATGGCCGAAATAGCAAGAAGAACCCTAATGGTTGCTAAGTGACACACGGGTGAGTATACATCAAAATAGTCTACTCCGCTTACTTGTGTGAAGCCTTTAGCCACCAGACGTGCTTTATACTTAGCTACGCTACCATCGGGATTTAGCTTCTTTTTCAGAACCCACTTGCACCCTACAGTTTTAGCCCCTTTTGGCTTATCAACTAACGTCCAGGTGCCGTTCTGAAGGAGAGAGTTCATCTCATCCTCAATGGCTTCTTTCCAGAGTAGGGAATCCATTAATCTCATCGCTTTCTTAAAGGTAGATGGATCATCCTCAACGTGGTAAGTGATAAAATCAGTACCGAAGGTTCTGGGGGTTCTCTCTCTCACTGAAGTCCTCCTAGACTCTAGGCCAGAGTTATCTACCAGAACGGAATAGGAGGTGCTCGGTACTGATTCAGGATCTTCCTCAGTAATAGTTACTTGCATACCTGGGATCGTTATGTTCTTATGTTTGAGGAATTTATCCTCGAAGAACACTGCATCCCTAGATTCTATTATGATATTATTAGAAATATCATGGAACCTATTTGCAGCACTATCTTCAGCACAACCTAAGTAGACACATGTATTGGTCCTAGGTCCAACCTTAGACCGTCTAGGGTCAGGAACCCGGACATAGGCTATACAAGCCCCAGGTCTTAAGTCTAGTTAAAGACGGGGGTCGCTTAAACCAAAGCTCGTAGGGTGTAACCTCTAACTTAGCATGAGGAACTTTATTCAGAATATGATTCACAGTCAAGACTGTTTCTCCCCAATAAGCGGAAGGCATGCCTGTAGTGAGCAGCATAGAGTTCAACATCTCTGTTAACGTTCTATTCTTGCGCTCGGCTATGCCGTTAGATTGGGGGGAGTAAGGAGCAGTGGTTTCTGTTATGATGCCCTGTGAAGCAAGTAAGCATCTGAACTCACTGGATATATATTCTTCTCCTCTATCACTCATAAATCTCTTTATTTTCATGCTTAATTGGTTTTCTACCCTAGTTTTGAAAATGCAAAATTTTTCAAACGCTTCGTCTTTAGTTTTAATCAACGAAATATGACAAAACCTTATGCAGTCATCTATGAACGTGATCATATACTTCCTTCCACCTCTAGTGACAAAACTCTTAAAGTCACAAATATCGGAATGTACAAGCTCAAGAGGTGTTGTGCTCCTAGTAACCGTGCCAAAAGGTTTCCTAGTGATCTTAGTCTGAGCACACACTTCACATTTTCCAAGAGGAGACTTAGTGTCTAATGTGATCTTATGAGTTCTATCTACTTGGAACATTTTTCTGTAGTTTACGTGTCCTAGTCTCTCATGTAGAGTCCTAGGGCTAACTAAATTCAATTGAACTTGTTGCACTACTTCATTTGCTAGACACAGACGGTACATCCTATTTTGGACATAAGCACATCTAAAGTAGTGTGAGTTAACTGACAAAGTCACTCTACCGCTACAGAAATTAACTAACATACCAGCATCACACAATAAACTAATAGACACTAAGTTAACAGATAAGGAAGGAATAAATTTTACGTTCTTTAAAATTAAAGACTTACCTGAGGAGAGCATCAGAGTTGCGTTCCCCACCTTCAATACGTCAGCTGTTCCTCCACCTGCTACAGTCACTGATTCCTTTGCATTCTTCAGCTCTGTTAAAAGATTATCGTTGTTGAAAACGTGGCACATTGCCCCAGAATCCAGGAACCACCCGTGCTGGCCTGCTCGTGTCCGACCATGGCAACAAAGTCGGATGGCTCAGCTTGACTAACCAGATGGGCCTGGTTGACCTCTTGTGGTGCCTTAGTTCTTTCCTTTCTCGATAACTTGCAGTCAGATGCGCAGTGTCCCCACTTATTGCAGTTAAAACATTTACCCTTAAATTTCTTAGAGGGTCTACTCGGTCCTGCAACCTGAGGGCTACTACGAGATGTTTTGGTATTGTGAGGGGGAGGAGCACGCTTAAAGCTTGAAATCATGTTGGCAGCAGCCTTCTGCTTGCCAACAGCTTCCAAAGAGTGCTTCGTCCTGTTCTCGTCCTCAATGCATATGAAACGCTTGAGGTCGTTCAGACCAACCTATATTTTTTGCGATACATTTCCGTTTTAAAATTGTACCACGAGGAGGGCAACTTATACACAATTGTGCCTGCAACAAAACTATCTGGCAGACTAATAGACTCACTATGCAAGGAATCAACTAAATTTTCAAATTCTTATACCTGAGGGAGAATGACTTTCTCCTCGTCGAAGCTGAAGGAGTGGAATTTATCCACCAGATGAGCCTTGGAGAGGTCCTCCTCCTGCTTGAAGTGCTCCTCCAGTGCTTCTCAGATCTCCTTAGCAGACTGCATCTTGATGTAGTTGTTGGCCAGGCTGGAGGAGAGGCAGTTCAGAAGGTAATCCCTGCAGAAGTCCTCATCTTCGACCCAATGTGGCTCGTCTTCAGTCCCAGCAACGTCAGCACGAGTAGTCTTGATGGTGTAGAAGACGTTCAGGAATTTAATCCCGAACTGGGTGTTCAACTTCCAGCCATTGAACTTTGTGGCTGTGAACTTCTCAAGCTTGTTCATGGGCACTGGAGAGGAGAAGCTGGAGTTCCTCATCCCTTCACTTGCTTGCAAACCCTAACACAGAATCTGCCGGAAGAGAATACGACTACCACTGAAGAGCAAACTGGATCGGCTCCACGGGATGGCTCTGGAACTATACAGGCGGTAGCTCTTCCTCCCAGATCTGAACGCCGGCGGCCAAAAGATGGTAGAGGGGGCGAGCGCAGAAGGCGTCTGCACGAACTGGAGCGGCGATCGTCGACTGAAAAGAGGCGATCGACGATCGAGAAGAGGCGATCGACGATCGAGAAGAGGCGATCGTCGAACGGGGAAAGGCGATCGTCGAGTGCAAAAAGTCGATCGTCGAACGGGAAAAGTCGATCGATGATTGGGAAAAGTCGATCGACGATTGGGAAAAATCGATCGTAGAACGGGAAAAGTCGATCGACGACTGGGCGATCGACGATTGGGCGATCGACGACCGAAAAACCGATCATCGAACGGGTGATCGACGACTGGAAGCCCTTGTTCCGCGATGGGGAAGAGGCGATGGCGAGCCCTTGCAGGCAGCGGATCTGGCACCGGGACCAGGCGGATTGCGAAAACCAGCGGCGGCCTCCTTTGAGAGCAGCGAAACTGAGAGAGTAGGCGGCTTCCTTCTAATCCGAGACCAGGCGGCTGCGGTGGCGTCGAGGAAGACGCGAATCGCCGAACGATCGCGACGAGGAAGACGTGACGGCTAGGGCCCCGGGGAAGACGCGAACGGCGACGGCGTCTTCGTGCCCTAAAGCCGCGAACAAACGAGCGCTACGCGACGGCGAGCGCAACGGCGAAATCGGGAACGATGGCGAGCCCTAAAATCGGGAACGAGCGCCAGACGGGAGCTGTTTCGAGAATGAGAAGGTCGCTCAAAACATCCGGAGGAAAGTCTGAGTGGAACTATCTCTCTGTTGCCCCCAGCTAGGTTTATATAGAGTAAAGCCTATGGTTTATTCGCACAAAGCCCCCGAGCCCGTTATTCGTCCGAATATACACTTACACAACCTTCTCACTAGAAAGCATGAGAAGATTGCCAGACTGCACAGATATCTCACCCTCCCGCACATTGGAAGAAAGCTTGCCTCTTGCAAGCCCAGAAGTAGTTGTCTTCTTATTTTTTCTTTTCTTCTATCGTAGCTTCTTCTGAATCTACTCCTCAATAAATTGCCGGCAGAAGAACACCTCCATTTCTTCCCCGCAGCTAGTACAGCTTGCATATTTTACCGAAGTTTCTTAGCAACAGTCCTAGCTGCTTTCTTTGTCTAGTCAAGAATAGAACCCCTTATGTCAGGGTTAACATCACTGAGGTTCGCTTTCCTGCTAGTGGACTGGCCACCCGTTTTGTCCAATGGAGTAGTTCCGGTAATGTCGACTTCAAAGGAAGACAAAAGGGAGTAGTAGAGGTCATGGCGACAATAACCACCTACGACTCCGGGTTCTCATCAGTCTTGGTTGCATCAACTGGCTTCAGCTCTTCCACAATGTTCTTCTTAAACAATTATGGTTCAGGGACAATGGCAAGGGTGTAAAAGAGATAAAATCAGCACCGTCTGAAGATTCGTCGAACTCAGCTCGATTCGTTGAGCTCCACAAGATTTGTCGAGCTCAACAAGATTCGTCGAACTCAGCTCAATTCGTCGAGCTCAACAAGTTTCGTCGAACACAGGGAAATTCATCGAAATCATCAAGATTTGTCGAACACAGGGAGATTCGTCGAACCCAAGAAGAAGAATCATCAACCGTCAAGTCTAGTAATCAGAAGTGCTAATTAATGTTAAGCTATTCCCAATCCATCTCCTCTTTGTCAACAACTTTAATTATAGCTCAGCAGTTAATGTAATCTGCTCTATTTTAAGGGCTTTGTATCACTGTTCTAATATGAATGAAAAAGTAGAGAAAAACTCCATTAAAAACTAAAACCTGTATTATGTTTTCTATCAGTGGTATCAGAGCCAGGTTGGCTGTTCCTATCATCGGAGCTAGCTCCTCCGGCAGCCCATCCATGGCCTCATCATCATCTACCAACATACAGGCGTCGTATACCCATTCCTCAATACTAATCTTCTCCGGCGAACTATATGAATTCTGGTGTGATAAAATGGAGACCCTTCTCCGTTCCCAGGATCTATGGTGCCTCGTCAAAGAAGGAATCTCAACCACCGAAAAAAGTGTAACGAACATCGATAAAGGAGCAGCTGGGGAGGCAGTGAAATGCTCAAAAGAAGAAGCAATGAGGGATGCCGAGACACTCCATCTCATACAACAGGCTGTCTCAACAAGCATTTACCCAAGGATCATGGGCTCCAAATCCTCCAAAGAAGCTTGGGAGTGCCTGGCGAACGAATACAAAGGTACAAAAAGTGTAATCAAAATCAAATTACAGTCATTAAGAAGACAGTTTGATTCCTTAGTTATGAAAGAAGGAGAAACATCTGTCGACTATTTTGCCAAAACAACAAGTATTGTAAACCAAATAAGGAATCTTGGAGGAACCTTGGATGAGGTATCTGTTGTAGAGAAGATACTTAGATCCCTTCTAAAATCTTATAACCACATCGTCTCATCGATTATGGAGGCCAGGGATCTTGACACCCTTACTGTCACAGACCTCCTCGGCTCTCTGCAATCTCATGAAGACTTATTCTATAAAGATATCACTTTGCGTTTAGAAAAGGCCTTCCACACCAAATTAAATCTCAAACACAAGGGCAATGAGAAGAGAAGAGTCGACCCCAGCCAACACATAAAACCTGCACACTAGAAAAATAAAGAAAAAGGAGGAAGATTTCAAAAGGGGGACACTGGAAGAGAAATCAATCAACATCAATCACCCCCTGCTTGCATTATCTGTAAAAAGAACAACCACCAATTCAAAGACTGCTTTTGGAGGTGTAAATCCTGCATAATTCCAAATCACTCTGCACAGAATTGCTGGCATGCAAAGAAGGAATAAGCCAAGTTCACTGAACAAGAACCTGAAGGAGAGAAATATGACTTCCCACTATACATCTGTAAAACCAATATTGACACCAACTCACAAACACAATGGTTCCTGGATAGCGCATGTTCAAGCCACATGGTTCACTACAAACACTACTTCACCACCATTGATGAGACATTCAAATCAGACGTGATACTAGGAGATGGGAAAAAAGACCAATTGAAGGGAAGGGAACCATATCCGTTTCAATTAAGGGTGAAACAAAACTAGTAAACAATGTCCACTATGTGCCCTCACTTCAACAGAATCTAATGAGCATAGGACAACTATCTAAGAATGGTTACATGATCCTTTTTGATCATCCATATTGTTACATAATAGAGAAAGAGAACAATAAAACAATAGTCTCAGCTAAGCTAAACTCCAACAACATATACACTCTTCAGCTTCCACTACCATCACTCTCTAAAGCACTTGCCTGCAGCCAGAGTTCATCAATACCCTCTGCCATCCTCTGACACCATTGTTTGGGACACCTAAACTATGGTTAGCTACTTCAACTACAAAGCAAAAACCATGCAGCCGGGCTTCCCTCTGTCACCTTCCCCTCCCAAAATTGTGATACCTGTGCACGAGGAAAATCTCACAGACAGCCCTTTCCCAAATCCTCCTACAGAAGAGCAACAAATCCTCTTGAACTTCTCGACATTGATGTCTGGGGACCTGCCACCGTTCCCTCTTTGGGAGGCAAGAGTTACTACCTCCTAATTGTTGATGACTATAGCTGCTTTATGTAGATCTACCACCTTGACCTAAAATTAGACGCCTTCTCATGCTTCCAGCTCTAGAAAAACCTTGTAGAGAATCAATTCAACAAAAAAATTAAAGCATTCAGAAGTGATAGGGGAGGTGAATTCCTCTCAACTGCGTTCTCTAACTACTGTCTAGATGCAGGAATAAGAAGGGAACTTACCACCGCCGGCACACCACAACAGAACGGTGTCGTCGAAAGAAGAAATTGAACAGTGGTGGAGATCGCAAGAACAATGACACATAAATCATGCCCAAAATCTTACTGGGCAGAAGCTTCTTCAACAGCCACGTACCTGCTCAACCGATGTCCGACCAAGGCCCTGCATCAATCCACTCTATATGAAACACTTCATCAACGCAAACCAAGTGTAGCTCACCTGCACACGTTCGATTGCGTTGCATATGCACACAAAGTCAGAGACAAGAAGGATAAGCTGGATGAATCCAGTTTCAAATGTGTGTTCGTCGGCTACAGCGAGCAAAGCAAAGCCTGTATGGGCTCAAACAGGCGCCAAGAGCATGGCATGACAACATAAACTCCTACTTCATTCAAGAAGGATTCACTCCCAGCTCCAATGTCCCTACTTTCTACATTAAGAAATAAGGTGAAACCAAACTCATCATCTATCTCTATATTGACGACTTACTCGTCACTGGAACACACACCGAACACATTCGACTTTTTCGGGACAATATGCAAAGAAAGTATGAGATGACTGATCTTGGCCCTCTCCGATTCTTTCTCGGACTCCAGTTCAAACACCTTTCGGGCGGTATCTTCATCTGACAACAGCTATATATTACCAACCTCCTCCACAAATTCCAAATTCAAGACTGCATTTACCTCACTCACTCACGACCAGACATTGACAATGCTGTGAACATTGTCGCAAGATTCGTGAGCAACCCAAGCAAAGCCCACCGTGCCGAACTAAAACGCATCATCCGCTACCTACAAGGAACAAAAGATTGGGGATTTTTCAACAAACACAACCAAATTGATACCCTTATAGGGTATACCGATTACGACTGGGCTGGTGATCTCTCGGATCACAAGAGCACCATCGGATTCCTCTTTCTATTTGGATCAAATCCCATTTCCTGGAGCTCAAGGAAGCAACAATCGGTGGCTCTCTCAACAACCGAAGTTGAGTACATGGCGCTTAACATAGTCGCCTGTGAAGCTATATGGTTAAAACATCTAATCAACAATATCTATGACGATGATGCAGAAGGAGTAAGAATACTATGCGACAATCAATCAGCCATTGCTCTCTCAAAAAACCCAGTGTACCACAGTCGAAGCAAACACATCGAAATTCGATGGCACTTCATCAGAGAACTTCTAGAGAAAAAGGAAATCAACATTGTCTACTGCCCGACTGAAGATCAGCTTGCCGACCTCCTTACAAAGCCGCTACCTCTAGAGAGATTCGTCGAACTCAGGAAGAAGATTGGCGTCATCAACAATTGCGATTTAGAGGGGGTAAAAGAGATAAAATCAGCACCATATGAAGATTCGTTGAACTCAGCTCGATTCGTCGAGCTCAACAAGATTCATCGAGCTCCACAAGATTCATCGAACTCAGCTCAATTCTTCGAGCTCAACAAGATTCGTCGAGCTCAACAAGATTCGTCGAACTCATCTCAATTCGTCAAGCTCAACAAGTTTCGTCGAACACAGTGAGATTCGTCTAGCTCATCAAGATTCGTCGAACACAGGGAGATTCGTCAAACCCAAGGAGAAGAATCGTCAACCGTCAAGTCTAGTAATCAGAAGTGCTAGTTAATGTTAAGCTATTCCCAATCCATTTCCTCTCCTGTCAACAACTTTAATTATAGCTTAGTAGTTAATGTAATCTGCCCTATTTATAGGGCTTTGTATCACTGTTCTAATATGAATGAAAAAGTAGAGAAAAACTCCATTAAAAACTAAAACCTGTATCACGTTTTCTATCAGTGGTTTTCTATCAGGGTGGTCATCATCTTCAAACCTTCACCAGTCTTGCAGGAAGGAGCCTTTACCATCTTCGTAGATACAAGCTTCATCTTAGAAGGGGAAGCTTCCTTAACCATCTTCACCGAAGTCAATAGCAAGTTTTATACATTTATTATAAATATATTATTATAATATAATTTGGAAACATTACTAGTAGTGTAAATGACGTGAAACACATGCATTAATTGGATGCAAAATTGATTTTCTCTCTCTATGACAAGTGGATTCTTCTTAGTGGCTGGCATTGCCTATAAATAGGTAATGAATTCTTGCGGAAGGTGGTGTGCGGAAGCATAGCAAGGTAGAGCGAAAGAGAGCCAGATAGCGCCAAATAAGGATAGAAGCTGCGGCCTGCCTTGTGCGGACTGTTTTAAGAA
Organism: Platanthera guangdongensis; assembly: GCA_039583875.1. Lineage (NCBI taxonomy): Eukaryota > Viridiplantae > Streptophyta > Magnoliopsida > Asparagales > Orchidaceae > Platanthera > Platanthera guangdongensis. The sequence goes on along the minus strand of CM077159.1, from coordinate 94,718,094 downwards.
CAACGGACAACCTTTTTTTTTGGCGGACAACTTAAAAGCTGCGGACAGCTTTTGGTGAATAGGGATTACGACCTCCAAATATCAGCCAATTCCCATTGTCCAGCAAAAGTTGGCGGACTGCATCTCTAAAAGCCGCGGACTGCATCTCTAAAAGCTGCGGACTGCATCCATTGGCAGAACAGACGAACTCTAAGCTTTGGTGAACAAGGAATCTTGAAAGAGGTGCAAGTTGTTGTAGCCAGGGAAAAATGACTTTGAGAAGTGTCAACTTTGAAAGTGAGCTGTTAGATCAGGAATACTCTAGAGGGGGGGGGAGGGGTGAATAGAGTATTCAGGGTTTATAAAATTTTCTTCTGATTTAATCAAGTGCAGGAACAAAATTAAAACAACAATCCTAACAAACAGCCACAACACAAAAAACAAAAGAAAAGAGCAATCCAGACAACACAAGAATTTATAGTGGTTCCCCTAAACTTGGGTACATCCACTCTTCTACCACCCTGGTAGGAATCCACTCAGATTTTTGATCAGGTGTCTGACACCAATGAGCTTTTGATCAGGTACTCAAAAACTAATCCTCAAGTCTTTTGATCAGGTGACTTGCAACCAGGAATAACTTTTGAAGGGAGTTATAACCCTTTATACAGTGTGAGGGGGGGGGGGGGGTGAGAGATGATTGTGTCTTCTCTTTCTCAATGTACAACTGAGAAGACTTGTGGATATTTGATTTTAGCACAGGCTCCCCCTGAGATATAGAATGGTTCAGGTAGAGGAAGCCTTGCTGCAGGGTGATAGGCCTTCAGTGGTACAACCTTGATCAGCAGCTGTTCAAGAACTTCTTTGACAGATAGTGATGTAGTTGTCCTTTGAAGTATCCTGGAGTGTTGAAGACAGAAGACTCTTGATTTTGATTTGGTGTTCTTTTTCTTCAGATAGCTGATGATCTTCAGGAATATGGCTTCTTGTTATATCAGAATTCTATGTTGACAGACATCAATGAATCTCTTGTTTCAGACTGACTATTTTCTGTATATGTCGTCTCTCTATATTGTGTATCTTGTTCTGTCTGTCTATCTATCTACCTTACAGGAAGAAGAGATAAAATCTCTTTTATATTTCCTGTCACAAATGGTCTTTCGAAATTTTGAAATCTTCTGCAATCAATGCTGACGGCCTTGAGAATAAATGACATTGAATTATTTTCCCAACTGTCCCATGGAAATACAACAGACAATAATCCTGGAGAAGACCTTAATCAATGCTCTGTCTAACGGTTATATTCCAGAGAATATTTGAGCATTAATTACTCTGGAATTATTGCAGTAAGAAGGGGACAGAAGGATGGAAAATAACTAAGTCTGGATTCGTCGAACTGATAATAGAAATTGTCGAGCTGAGTTCACAGTTCGTCGAGCTGAGTTGCTGAGTTCGTCGACCAGATGACTTATGTTCGTCGAGCTGAGTTCCAAGATCGTCGAGCTGAGAGCAGAACTTAATTATCTAGAAACTTTGCCTTTTCTGTGTCTGGAGTTCGTTGAACTGATATCTGGTTTCGTCGACTGAAGTTCAGCAAAATATTTCTGGACTTAGAATAATTTCATATGCTTCTGGATGAAGGTGTTGAAGTGAAGTATCCAGAATTCGTCGACCTAAGAATTGGTTTTGTCGAGCTGAGGACCACTTAACTGCTGCTGGATAACTCTAGCTATTGCGGTCACAGTTCGTCGAGCTGAGAATCAAGTTCGTCGAACAAAGTCTGACTCTGGACTTAGATTAAAGAGATGTTTTCTGATCTTGAAGTGTTGAAGTATAGTGTCCAAAGTTCATCGACCTGAGTACCAAGTTCGTCGAGCAAAGTCTGACTCTGGACTTGAAGTGTTGAAGTATAGTGTCCAAAGTTCGTCGACCTGAGTACCAAGTTCGTCGAGCTCATCTCAAAGAATTTACTCAGAGATCGTCGAGCTGAGAATGACTATCGTCGACCTGAGTTCGACAAACGTCGAACTCATTTTACTTGGTCTTTAGAAAAACTCTAAGTCTTGAGTCTCTGACAGTCTTGTTGATAGCTGGTCTATGTGATGTTGATTCTAAGGACTTGACCTAGACTTTAGGACACAACCATGACCCTGGCTATACATTGTGGGTCATATGATCCTAACTTAGTGAACGTAGCCCAAATCTTACTAGGGATCCAACAATCTCCCCCTATTTGGCTGAGGTCACTAATTACAGACTCAAATCAAAATTGAAAATCACAAGGCATGAAAGCATATATCTGGCAGAGATTAATAACACATGCAGCAGATATATATATGTACATAAGCTTTGTTCAGAAATAAAAAGCAGTTATAAGAACATAACAGAAGTAAAGCAGTTCAGAATTACGTCTTTTATTTCTTCTCTTTGGGCATTACTTCTTTACCTTTATCTCCAGGCTTGGTAAAGACAATTTCTCTGTTTGGATCTGAAGCTTGCACTTTTGTCATGGTCATATCAACAACCCCTATAATCTTCAAAGATGTGGCTTTGGGGACAAATGCTTCTGGGTGCAACTTCATGTAGTCATCAACATTGAAAAACTTGTTTGCTTTCTCAAACCTCTTCAGCTCTTCTTTCGTGTACTTAGACATTGTGGAATACCCAGAAGGATCCTTTCCTTCAGCTTTGGCCTTCTTAATCATAGAAAGACCTACAAGTTCTTGGAACCTGACCATTCTAGCTGTATTAGCTTTTTCAGGATCTTCAAAAGGAACAGGAGGAGAATTTGGTCTTTTAGGACTTTCAGCTTTCTGATCTACAGGGAATGATAGCTGTTGTTGATGCTGCTGCTGTGGTTGATGTTGCTGCTGTGGTTGATGCTGCTGCTGTGGTTGATGCTGGAATTGATGTTGCTTGCCTGAAGAGTAATGCCTATGCTGGCTGCTTTCAGAAGAAGATCTCCCTTGATGTCTCTGATATGTTTGGAATCGGGTAGATCTTTGGGAAGTTGTGCCTGAAGCACCAGCAGCTGGAGGAGGAGGAGGAGGTGGATCTTTTCTGTATTTCTGAGATGGAGGAGGAGAGTATCTTCTACTTCTCTTCCTTTCTTTTTGTTGATTTTTAGACAACCACATCCAAGCTGGCATCCCTTTATATGGAGTTATCTTCTGGAGAATATAGTAGGGAGTGTCATTAGCTGGATTTGGCTTAGGAGCAGGAGGAGGAGGAGCTTCTCTTTTTAGATACTGGCTTCTTCTTTTTCTTAGCATCCTCATCAGAATCCTCATCATCCTCATCATCATCACTACTATCCTGTGGATTATCATATAAAGCATCTAGCTTTTTCAGTGTTTCATCAGATATAATGGGTTTCTCAACTTGGGATGGAGCTGGAGTAGATGCTGGAGCTGGAGCTGGAAGAGAAATTTCAAGAGGAGCTGGAGAAATAACTGTGACAGTGCTTTCAGCAGCTGCCTTATTCTCTTCTTCAATGTCAGCCCTGATTAACTCATCCAGATGAGAAAAGGGTGAGTCATCCATTACAAAAGTTGGGACTGAAGGGGAAGAGACAATTGGGGAAACAACTTTAGGAAGAGGTGAAGTAGGAACCTCTTAAGAAGCAAAGTTGTCCTTAAGCTTCTTAGCCACTTTAGGGATTATTGGAGAGGTGTATGGGATAATAGCCAAAGATGGCTTAGTATACTCTGTTGGAAAGAATCTCAAGTATGCAGTATCAAAAATGCTTAACAAATTAACCAAATCTACTGTGGGATTTAAAATGAAATCATCAGCAGTAATTAACTCTTCTGGGACTACATCTTCCATATCCATGTCAGCCTCAATAAACTGAATTAAATCAATTAAATCTGTATCTGTAAGCTCTGTATCTACTACTGTTGCTACTGCCTCTGCATCTGCTGGAGCTGGAGCTGCTGAAACTGAAACTGAGACTGCTACTACTTGAGCTGCTGCAGCTTCTTCATCAAGCATCTCCCCCTACCTGGTTTCAGTAATAACTGGAGCCAGACCCCTAAATGAATAGGGGGCAGCAGAGAGGGCAGAGATTTGAGCAGATAGGGTAGAGATGGAAGTAGTAAGAGGTGTAATGCCCTCTACTATTAGAGTTTTGAGGAGGGGTATGATGAGAGTAAGGACAGATGAAATGGTGGAGGGGTCCAGTGTTGGAGTGGCAGATGGTGTGGAGGTGGAAACAGTGGGAGGGATGGTAGATGTGGGTGAGGATGGAGGAGGGGCATCTTGCATGTGGACATCCTGTGTGGATTGATGTGGAGGAGGAGTATTGGGAGGAGATGTCAGCAGATTGAAGGATGGTACGGAGGATAAGTGTGGTGGAAGAGGAGATGAAGGTGGTGTTGGAGCTGGTAAATCATTGGGGGATTGGGGTGATTGAGGTGGAGTGGGTTGATGGTATTCTTGAATAGGAGATGAGGGCATGTTGGTAAGATCTAGGGGTGGAGAGGTGACAGAAGATGTACCTGTAGTAGGGACATAAACTTGTTGGAGTTGTTGTTGGAGTTGTGGATGTGGCTGAAGAGAGGGAGTATGAACTGTGGAGGGTGATTGTTGTTGAGTTACTGGAAGAGATGAAGGTGTGGGGATGATCTCTTTAGCAGGGTGGGGAGTGGCTCTAACAACCCTTGTGTTTTCAGAAGCTGGGGTGGAAGAGGTTGAAGCCTTGGATGACTTAGTTATGGTCCTCTCCCACCTGCCAAACAAGGCACAGGTGAGCCTTTTGCTGGCATTTATGAATATGGTCTGTGAGACCAGGGATTCAGCAGCCTTCTCCTTCAGGAAGATCCCCAGGATCCTTCCAAAGCAAACTTCTTTCTTATTATTCTTTTTCCTTATCAGATCAAAGATGATCTGTGCCCAATCCACTTTCTTCTTATTTACCACTGCACACATGACCAAGAATTGATGCCTGGTGATGTAGTCATGGACAGTGTGCTTGCCCAGCAAGACTTTTCCCACTATATCTGCCAGAAACTTATATTCTGCAGATATGTGCTTCTTCAACAGCTTATTTGAGTTATCTCCAGCATAACCCATCAGACTTAACATCATATCATATTCTACAGTTTCTATATCCAGTTCTTCTTCTCCATTTATTAAATCAAAAATTTCAGTCAAAACGGCGGGAGTCAAAGAAACAACATTACTCGCGATTGTTCCTGTCATGGTGTTTTCCTCTGATGTAGATGAAGTATAGACCCATTCTCTAATTTCTGTTCCAGCCAGCTTTATTCTTGTTGTCATCAGGTTTTTCAAATTCTATTCTTCCAGTAGAGTCAGAATGTTCAGAAAAATTGGATCAGAGTGTTGAAATGAGTCGAAGTCGACATCAAATCCTGTGTCAAACTTCATAACAGCCAGGGCTCCTGCTTGAATCGCCATGAAATCACCTGCAAAAGAGAGAAATGACGATCAAGTGCAAGGGAACAGAAAGCGCGGGACGGAGGTCGAAGAAAACCTAGTTATAAGATTTTCTGGAATATGAATCGACAAACTCCGTTTCACGAAAAATAAGAAATTCTTCGACCTGAGATCGACAAAATAATTGATAGTGAAATAATTCGTCGAGCTCAGCTGGAAGAGTTGAAGACATTTTGTCGAGCTCCGTTCGACGAAAGTTTTCTGAAGTGGATTCGTCGATCTCCGTTCGACGAAAACAACTTCACTCACAGAGAGTTCGTCGACCTTCGTTCGACGAATATCTCCCGAACTTTCCCTAGTTCGTCGAGCTCCGTTCGACGAACTCTGGAAAATTCGTCGAGTGCAGACAGAAACTAAAACAAATCTTCTCCATTAATCATTCCAAGCTGATTTATAAAGAATATGTGATTTCTATCATCCAGAGGTTTGGTGAATATATCAGCTCTTTGTAAATCAGTGTAAATATAGACAAGATTAATTTTGTTTTTATCTACACACTCTCTAATGAAGTGATGCCTAATGTTTATATGCTTAGTCCAACTGTGATGGACTGGATTTTGTGCTATTGCTATAGCACTTGTGTTATCACAAAAGAGAGTTGAATTATTTAAGTTGAGACCATAGTCTAGAAGTTGGTTTTGGATCTACAGTATCTGAGAACGACAGCTGTCTGCTGCAATATATTCTGCTTCAGTAGTTGAGGTGGATACAAAAGACTGTTTCTTGCAAAACCAAGATATCAACGTCATACCAAGGAACTGACAAGTCCCTGAGGTGCTTTTTCTATCAACCCTGCATCCAACAAAGTCAGCATCTGAAAATCTAGTTAAATCAAATTCTGACTCAGCAGGATACCATAGGCCTAGACTAGGACAACCCTTTATATATCTCAAAATTCTTTTTAAGAAAATTAGATGAGATCCTTTAGGGTTCACTTGGAACCTAGCACAAAGGCATGTGACAAACATGATATCAGGTCTGCTTGCTGTTAGATATAGTAGGGACCCAACAATGCCCTATATAATTTCTGATCCACAGGTTTCCCATGTGCATCAGAGTCAATCACCATTAGTAGCCATAAGTGTTTTCTTTGTTGAAGCATCAGCCATCCCAAACTTCTTTATAAGCTCTTTAGCATACTTAGCTTGAGAGATGAAGATGTCATCAGACAACTGCTTCACTTGGAAACCAAGGAAGTAGGAAAGCTCACCCATGCTACTCATTTCAAATTTTGAATGCATGAGGTCAGAGAACGTCTTGCATAATTTAGAATCAGTAGACCCAAATATGATGTCATCCACATATATTTGCACTAACAATATTTGATCATTATGATGTATAGTGAAAAGTGTTCTATCTACTATGTCTCTAATGAATTTATGCTCTATCAAAAAGCTAGCTAGGGTCTCATAACAAGCTCTTGGAGCTTTCTTGAGATAAAGAGCTTTATGCAATTTGAAAACATGATAAGGGTGAGTTGGAGAGACAAAACCTGGAGGTTGTTAAACATAAACCTCTTCTTTAAGTACTCCATTCAGGAATGCACTCTTCACATCCATCTGATACACCTTGAATCTCTTGTAGGCTGCATAGGCCAGGAATATTCTGATTGCCTCCAACCTTGCCACAGGTGCAAAGATTTGGTCATAATATATTCCTTCCTCTTGCCTGTATCCTTGAGCAACAAGCCTAGCCTTGTTTCTCACAATTACTCCTTGGGCATCCAATTTATTTCTGTATACCCATTTGGTTCCAATGACTGGATAGTTTTGGGGTCTTGGAACCAAATCCCAAACTCTACATCTCTCAAATTGATTTAATTCCTCCTACATTGCAATGATCCAGTGGAGTTCTTGCTCAGCATCATGTGTGGATAGAGGTTCAACCTGAGAGAGAAAACAGACATGCATCAAATCTTGGTTGAGTTGATGTCTAGTCTGTACATCTGCTGATATGTCTCCAATCACTTGAGATCTGGGGTGATCCCTTAGTGTGACAAGATCAGTGGGTGGAGTTGGTTATGCAACAATATTATGAACTAATTTCTCTTATGGAATTATGTTTGCTGTTGGGGGAAAGTCAATCCCTTCAGTGCCTTCATCTTCACTTTCTTCAATGACTTGTGGAGAAGGATGTGTTGAAACCTCTTGGGTGAGGTTTAGTCCATCCAAGCTCTCACACAAGTGAGGTACCTGCAAAGTGCTATTGGTAGAAATCTCTTTCTCCTTGCAAGACATGTTAGCTTCATCAAATGTAACATGGATAGACTCTTCAATTTTTAGAGATGATTTGTTAAAAACCCTATTGGCTTTGCTTACTTGGGAATATCCTAGAAAAATTCCCTCTTCAGCCTTAGCCTCAAACTTTCTAATGTATCTTTTGTTGTTGTTGTGAATATAACATATACATCCAAATACTTTAAAATAGTCGATTTTAGGTTTCTTCCCTTTAACTAATTCATAGGGAGTCATATTCTTTAGTTTATGAATTAAACTCCTGTTCAGGATATAATTTGCTGTGCTCACATCCTCTGCCCAAAAGGTTAGGGGCATGTAAGCATCTACAAGCAATGTACCTGCAGCTTCAATGAGTGTCCTATTTTTCCTTTCAGCTACCCCATTTTGTTGAGGAGTTCTAGGAGCTGAGAAGCAATGTCTGATATCTTCCTTCTCACAGAACTCATGCATAAGAAGAGACTCAAACTCTGTACCATGATCACTTCTGATCAATGCAATATGAGTAGAGAACTCAATCTGTATGATCCTGAGAAAATTTGTAAGAACCTTGAAGGTATCTGACTTAGATCTCAAAAAGGATACCCAAGTGAACCTGGAGAAGTCATCCACAATAACTAAGGTGTAGGATTTCCCTCCTAGACTTTGTACAACAATGGGTCCAAAGAGATTCATATGTAGCAAATACAAAATCCTAGGTGAATCACTTTTATTAACAGATTTAAAGCTAGATTTAGTTTGCTTGCCTAGTTGACAAGCCCTGCAAAGACCTTCCTTCTTGTAGGGACCGGAAGGTAAACCTCTAATAAGGTTGTCTTTTGATAACCTAGCAATGTTTTTTCAAGTTTACATGATCTAGCCTTTTATGTCATAAATCATTCTGATTACTAGTAATATTAAGTAAGCAGATATCAGAATTGACAGATAGAAAATCAACTAAATATATGTTGTCTTGTCTATTTCGAATTAAAACAGTTTGATTTTCCTTATTAGAAATAATACAAGAGGATGAGTTGATGTGTACCTGATAACCTTCATCACATAACTGACTTATGGAGATGAGGTTATGCTTGAGTCCTCTGACATAAGTTACTTTATTGAAAGTAACAGATCCAATCTTCACTTCTCCAAAACCTTCTGACTAGCCACATTTGGAATCCCCAAAGATAACCTTTGGCCCCAGCTTGGACTTCTAGTTGTGTAAGATGTCCATACTGCCAGTCATGTGTTTGGAGCACCCACTGTCCAGGTGTCATGTTTGATTATTTGCTGGACAGCTCTTCACCTGCAGTGAAATACAATTAATTGTTCTTGACCCAAGTTACATTGGCTCCTTTGTTTTGCTGGTATGAAAAGCTAGAAATGACAAAAAATTCTGGTTGGGATTTGTATCCTAAATGGTGATATCTCCTAGGTGGTATAACCCAATCAACTGCAGGATTAAATGGTTTCCTGGAATTATTAGAGTTGCTGTTAAGATTACAGTTTTGGTTAAGTCTTTCTGGGTTCGACGAATTTCTGTGAGTTCGTCGACCAGAGTTTGACGAATTGGGTTGAGATCGTCGATCTCTGCCCAGAGAATGAACATTTTCATTTTTTGTGCCACACGTTCGTCGACCTCTGCTCGACGAACCATACAGAGTTCGTCGATCGCAGTTAGACGAATAATTATAACTATAGTTTTCGTTCAGAGTTCGTCGATCTAGGTTAGACGAACTGGCTGCATTTCGTCGATCTAAGTTCGACGAATTCTGTTGAACCTTGTTTTTACTTAAGGTTTTCTGATTTATGGTTTTCAGACCTATTGATTTGGGAACTTTTTCTATTGTTTGTTTATTGTTTATTTTCTCTTTCCCTTTTTCAGAAACAAATTTAATAGGGGTAGTCAGAATATTTTTCTTGAGGATGGGGGGCAAACCTGATGAAGCACCCAAGCCTAGCTTGCCATTGAGTCTGACATTTATAGTGCTTGTGATGTCCATCAGCTTGAGGCTTCTTCCATTAAGAGTTTCCTCAAGTTATTTAGCCTCACAAAGCTCAGTCTTTAACATTAATATTTGTTCATTAGCTAAGGTTAATTCATCTTTTAACCTATTGTTTTCAGAGTTGACATTCTCTAGGTTTCCTAATTTTTCCCTAAGAGTTTTAATCTCCTTTTCTGAGTTTATTAAGTCTATACACATTGTTTTAAATTCAAATTTGAAAGAATCAGAACTGTAATCAAAAAAAGACAATACCTTGTCAGCTTCAGAATCTGAAACTGCTTCATTGTCTGAGTCCTCTTCTTTTGAATGGCTCCTGGAAGCATCAATTGCCATGAGGCAAACCTCCTCGGCCCTTGCCTCTTCCTCATCTTCACTGGAGCTAGAAGATGTTGATTCTTCTTTAGTCTCACTCCAGGTTTCAGCCACAAAACCCTTCTCCTTCTTCTTGTATTTGTTGGAAGACGGTCTGCTGTTGTGCTGTCTCCTGGTATCTTTCCCTCTTCTCTTTTCTTTCTTCTGATTCTTTGGACACTCAGAGATGAAGTGTCCAGCTTTCCTGCAACCAAAGCATACCACTTCTTTAGTAGGTATTTTATCATACCTTGGTTTATCATCCTGTCTGGATGACTTCCTCCTGAAATCTTTTCTTGCCAACTTGTAGAATCTTTTGGCAAAAAGACTCATGAGTTCTTCATTTGTTGAGGGAGTCTCTGTCTCTTCAGCTGCCTTGAAAGCAATGCTATGCCCTTTTCTTGCTTGAGGGGTTGTTCTCTGCTCAGCTGCCTCCCTGGATTTAATCAGCTTTTCATACGACTTAAGTTTGCATAATAGAGATTCAGTGGTTATCTCATTTAGGCTTCTGGATTCTTTGATAGGCCAGATCCTTGAATCCCATGAGCTTGGGAAGCACATTAGGATCTTGTCATTCACATCAGTGAGGGTGATGTCCTTGTCCAAGGTTTTTAGCTCATTGATGATTGAGCTTAACCTATTATACATTTCAGCTACTGACTCAGCTTCCTCTTTCTTGAAATTTTCATATAAGGATATGAGGTTGGATCTCCTATCCTTTCTTTCATCTGCTGATCCAGCCACCATTTGGTTTAGGGAATCCCAGATGGCTTTGGCTGAAGTGCATTTAGCAACCTTTTGGAAGATATCATCTGACATTGTCTGTGCCAGCATGTTCATTGCCTTGGCATCAGCAACCTTGACCTTCTTCTGAGCCTCAGTCCACTCAGGTGATGGAACTGTGTTTGTGCTTGAGGCTGCTGTAGATGTAGAAGCAGTGGCCTGAGGAGGACCTGTCAAGATGGAATTGTAGATATCTTCATCAATAAAGTTCATATACAATTTGATTCTTGTCTTTCAGATGACAAACCTATTTAGGTTGCAAACTGGAGGTCTGGTGCTTGCATAGTCTTTATTCTATGCCATTGCTGTGTATATAATCTAAATAAAAATAAGGAGAAAAGATGAAATCTGATCTACCACAGGATCTTTGGTTCAAGGGTTAGCTTGTGTACACTAAGGAATCCAAGCTCTGATACCAAGTAAAAGTGAGCTGTTAGATCAGGAATACTCTAGAGGGGCGGGGGGTGAATAGAGTATTCAGGGTTTATAAAATTTTCTTCTGATTTAATCAAGTGCAGGAACAAAATTAAAACAACAATCCCAATAAACAGCTACAACACAAAAATTAAAAGAACAGAGCAATCCAGATAACACAAGAATTTATAGTGGTTCCCCTAAACTTGGGTACATCCACCTCACTTCGGCATAGATGTCGTTGGCTGTCGCTGGGTCTATATGGTGAAGTTCCACCCTGACAGCAGTGTGTATCGTTACAAGGCCTGTCTTGTTGCCAAAGGCTTTACCCAGACGTATGGGGCTGATTATTTTGACACATTCTCTCTAGTTGCTCATCTCAGCACTATCAAGGTCATGCTCTCTGTGGCTGTCAACCAGGATTGACCCATTTCTCAACTAGATGTTAAGAATGCCTTTCTATACGGGGACCTTCAAGAGGATGTCTATATGGAGTAACCTCTAGGGTATGTTGCTCAGGGGGAGACACATGTATGCTGGCTATATAAGGCTATCTATGGTCTCAAGCAAAGCCCTCGGGCATGGTTTGACAAGTTCAGCGCGATTGTGATGGCCGTGGGTTTTACGAGAAGTTCTGCTGATCACTCTTTATTTATTCACAAAACCTCCTTGGGTCTAGTAGTGCTTGCTGTATATGTGGATGATATTCTTCTCACTGGAGATGACCAGGCTGGGATAACCTTGACAAAGAAGCATCTTCGCCAACACTTGGTCACAAAGGATATGGGCTCTCCAAAATACTTTCTGGGGATATAAATCTCTTGGAAGCCCAATTCCCTTGTCCTCTCCCAACGCAAGTATGCTCTTGACTTGATAAAAGAGGCAGGGCTGACTGGGGCTAAACCTGCCCGATGCCCCATGGCGACTGGAGAAGATAAAACATGGACGGATGACTCTCCTCTTCTTTCAGATGTTACGAGGTACAGACGTCTGGTTTGCGAACTTATATATCTCACAGTGACCAGACCCGACATTTCCTATGCTGTAGGCAAGGTTAGCCAATTCATGCAGGCTCCTAGAGAATGCCATCTACAGTCTGCCATGAGGATATTGAAGTATATTAAATCAGCGCCTGAGAAAGGACCACTCTTTCAAAAAAATGGTCATTTGAAGGTTGAAGCATACTCAGATTCAAGCTATACTGATGACAAAGGAGACCGCAAGTCAACGTCGGGTTTTTGCACCTTTGTGGGAGGAAATCTTGTGAGCTGGAAGAGCATTAAACAGTCTATCGTCTCCAGGTCCAGCGCCGAGGCAGAATATCAAAGTATGACATCGACCACATGTGAATTGAAGTGGTTACGAGCTCTCATGCTTGACTTAGGAGAGGTCTACAATCACCCTCTACCTATGTTTTGTGACAACAAGGCCGCTATATACATCTCCAAAAATCTGGTCTTACATGAGAGAACAAAGCACATTGAAGTCGACTGCCACTTTATTCGGGAAGAGATTTTGAAGGAACAAATTTGTACTCCATTCGTCACCTCCGATAAAGAGCTGACAGATATTTTCACCAAGCCAGTGTCCGCCTCCTTTCTTCACATTTGCGACAAGCTGGGCATGATCGACATATATGCTCCAACTTGAGGGGGAGTGTTTTTGTATGGAGACCGGGCGGTCTGGCGGTCTGATTCTGGTGGTTTGGAGACCGAGCGGTCTGTCGGTTTCTCTCCCGTGGTTTGGTGGCTGGACTGTTGCTGTGGTTATCCGGGCGGTCTGATGGTTTGTCCCAGGCGACTTAGAGACCGGGCGGTCTGGAGGTCTCCTATGGCGGCTTGTTCTCTCTTTCTTGTGGTCGCCGGGCGATTAGCCTATTCGTCTAACCACGCGGCCTGTTCGGCTTGTTTTTATATTAAACCGCTTACACCTGTAATTATTTAGTCCCATATTGTTTTATTGTAATCTCTCTCATCTCCTCTATTTTATAAAACGGAGGCTATACCTTTGTAATAGATACCTTTTTTGGATAATAAAATTTTGTTACTCCAATTTTTTGGTCTCTTGTTTTTTATTCGCACATGTAGCTTATGCTCACATTCCTGATCAGAAGAGGAAGAAGCTTGATGACAAGAGCGATAAGTGTATATTTGTAGGCTACGCTCTGATGAGTAAAGCTTATAAGTTATACAATCCTACGACGAAGAATGCAATCATCTCTAGAAATGTGTTGTTTGAAGAAGATAATTATTGGAGCTGAGATGAGAAAGATAGAAGCGTCAAATGAATGTTCTATGATGATGATGATGAAGAAGGTGGTCATGAAGCTGAAGCTGAGGATAGTGGAGATGAAACACCATCACTACCGAGCAGAGATTCAAGGGGAGCTTCTACTCCTTACTCAAGTGGAGTAAGCACCAACAAAAGCAGTTCTAATAGAGCAAGCACTAACATGAACATCTTTGAATGTCCTCAACAAAGGACGAGAAGGTTGGAGGAGATCTACGAGGAGACGAAGCCGATTCATGCTAATTTTTTTTGTATTGTCTTTTAGCAGATTGTGAACCATATTCGTATGAAGAAGCTGCTCAGGAGAAGACTTGGAGGAAGGCGATGGATGAAGAGATGACATCTATCAAGAAAAATGATACTTAGGAGTTAGTCACTCTGCATGCAGGTTACATGCCCATTGGCGTGAAATAGGTGTACAAAGTGAAGACCAACAGGGATGGAGAAGTGGAGAAACACAAAGCAAGTCTCGTTGCGAAAGGCTACCGACAAGTCCAAGGTGTGGAATATGACGAGGTCTATGATCCAGTAGCTCGGATTGATACCATCAAGCTGATCATCGCACTAGCAGCTCAATATAAGTGGAAAATCTTTCAGATGGATGTAAAGTCTGCTTTTTTGAATGGATACTTGGAGGAAGATGCGTATGTCTAGCAGCCGCCTGGATATGAAGTGAAAGGTCAAGAGAAGAAAGTCTATAAGCTGAAGAAGGCACTATATGGGTTGAAGCAAGCGGCTCATGTGTGGAATGAAAGAATAGATGCATACTTTCAGAAGAACGGGTACATGAAGAGCCCATATGAGTATGCTTTGTACACGAAGGTGGAGAAGAATGAAGATATCATGGTCGTGTGCTTGTATGTTGATGACATGATATTCACCGACAACAACCCTCTCATGTTTGCAGAGTTCAAGAAGACGATGAATGAGTTCGAGATGACTGATCTGGGAGAACTCACTTACTTCTTGGGAGTTGAAGTGCAACAGAGTGAAGATGAGATCTTCATATCTCAGAAGAAATATGCGGAGGAGATTCTGAAGAAGTTCCAGATGGAGAATAACAAGCCTATCTCAACTCCCGCAGATCCAGGAGTGAAGCTGAGGAAGGATTCAAAGGAGGAAGCAGTTGACTCAACGTTGTTTAAGAGTCTAGTTGGAAGTCTACGCTACCTGTCTTTCATTAGGCCAGATATCATGTATGCGGTTGGAGTTATTAGTAGATATATGGAGGAGCCGAAGTAAGATCACTTCACAACAATGAAGAGGATCATGAGGTATGTGAATGGGACGAGAGATCATGGTTTGATGTATTCTACTGCAGAAGAGTTGAAGTTGGTCAGAGACTCCGACAGTGACTATGGTGGTGATGTGCATGATCGAAAGAGCACTTCCGGATACGTTTTTCATGTAGGAACAACTGTGTTCTCATGGAGTTCGAAGAAGCAGACAATGATTGCTTTGTCTACCTGCGAAGCTGAATATATCGCGACAGCTGCTTGTACTTGTCAAACGATTTGGTTGAGAAATCTCTTGCAAGAGTTGCATCATCCACAGGAGGGTCCTGTGACTATATATGTTGATAATATGCCTACGATTCAACTCACAAAGAATCCAGTGTTGCATGAGCGCAACAGACACATTGAGACAAAGTACCATTTTCTTCGAGAGTAGGTGCAATAGAAGGTGGTGAAGCTAGTCTATTGTCCTACGGGTGAGCATATGACAGATATTTTCACGAAGGCGTTGAAGACTGAAACGTTTTAGAAGTGCAAGAACAAACTCGACATGTGTTACCGTGTTTGAGGGGGAGATTGTTGGCAGAATAATGATTTGACCGAAGTCAAAAGCCAGTTTTATACATTTATTATAAATATATTATTATAATATAATTTGGAAACATTGCTGGTAGTGTAAATGGCGTGAAACACATGCATTAATTATAGGCAGAATTGATTTTCTCTCTCTATGACAAGTGGATTCTTCTTAGTGGCTGGCATTGCCTATAAATTGGTAATGAATTCTTGCGGAAGGTGGTGTGTGGAAGCATAGCAAGGTAGAGCGGAAGAGAGCTAGGTAGCGCCAAAGAAGGATAGAAGCTGCGGCCTGCCTTGTGCGGACTGTTTTAAGAACAACGGAAAACCTTTTTTTTGGTGGACAACTTAAAAGCTGCGGATAGCTTTTGGTGAACAGGGATTACGACCTCCAAATATCAGCCAATTCCTATTGGCCAGTAAAAGTTGGCGGACTGCATCTCTAAAAGCTGCGGACTGCATCTCTAAAAGTCGCGGACTGCATCCATTGTCAGAAGAGGCGAACTCTAAGCTTCGGTGAACAAGGAATCTTGAAAGAGGTGCAAGTTGTTGTAGCCAGGGAAAGATGGCTTTGAGTAGCGTCAACTTTGTTGACAGCAGCTCCGCGACTAGAAGTGTCTAGGAATAAATTTTGTAGTACCCAAGTTTGGGTAGTGTGAAAGTGTTGTTTGTGTTGAGTTGTAATTTGTGAATCAAGTTTTATATTTTCTTTGTAATCTCTTGGTGGTTTAATAGAGAAGTTTATTGCTCCCATTCTTGTGATGTGTGCTCATTATCGCTTCCAACAATTTTTACGTCATGACAATTAATTTTGTTAAGGATGCTCCTTCCGACACCAGACATTGTGATCTGAAAAATTGAAATTGCAAGAAGAGTGAAGCAACCCGTAACATGAAGAATTTTTTGAAATGTACAACATCTTCATCCCTATTTATAGTCGCACCAACATTAATTATGGTCATGGTCTCGCGGTTAAAGATAACATTTTCAAAATTACTTGCAATTTGAAAATGTGCGAGGAACATGTTTACCTGGAAAATCGCGACCTAATTTTTGCCAAAGGATAAAATTGAGCTGTTAATTTCAGCCTAACCGCCAGACCACAGATTTCCAGAGGCTAGGGAGACCAAACTCGAGGTTTGCTACCTGATCACACGACCTGAGAGCTTTTCTCTTTATTCACAAACCATGTATCCCGTCACCTCTGCCTGATTCTTATATACCTTGAGCAGACGGTTATTTTAACCTTGCTTACTTAGGCAGACTCCCAAGCCTATAAATAGGGGAAAATACTCTCAAAGCACGCTGACTCGAATCCATTAGCTCGCTTGTTTAGAGTTGCGGTCTCAATTCTTGTGCCTTTGTGGTCTCCTATTTATGCAGCTTCTTCCTTTACACTTCCGTGATCACATCTTTCATTCAATAGGAAGCTCACGCAAGAGAGGCATTTGCTACAGCGGGCAAAGTCTGGTGGTTCTGCTTGGCATCTTTCTCGTTTTTTTGTATTCATTTGTTTTTCAGTTCCGAACCTCCTTTTCCTCCGCCATCTGACCCTTCTCGCGGTAGTGCACGAAGAGGTGCATAATGCATGTTCCAACAAACTCTCCATTTTGATAGTAATAAATCCTCTATAAAGAAACATAGAAAATAAAAAAAGTTTGTTGTTTATAGTAGGTGATAAGCATTATGTGCATACTCCCCTAGATGGATACACCCCTTATATAGGTGCTTCCTTTTTGTACTCCCCACAAATGGTATATTTCTTCTAATTTTTTTTGCCCCTTTTAGTATTATCAAAAGTGGGTGGGGTAGAGTGCATTAACAAGTAGAGTTTTTATATGTAGAGAATAATGTCATGATAGGACCTAAAGTTGTAGTGTAGCAAAAAGAAATAGCTAGTGAGTATTATAAAAAGAAATGTCATTTTTAATGAGTGATATGTATAACGTTAGAATTGTAGTTTATAAAGATGAAACTAAAGATGGTGTTTTGAAATTAAGAACCAAGAGATGTCATAAAAGCAATATTCATAGGTATGTTCCAATTTATCCAAAGCAAGACAGAAAACTACAATGTTAGGAAATTTGCAATTCAAGAATACTTTAAACATTATAGAGATCATACATTGATATCTAGTGCATTTACTAAAGATTATAGAGAATATGTGTGGGTGTGTTTTAGGTCCAATTCTCATGAGTAGAAGTGTTATGTAAGATAATGATGTATACAAGATATTATTTTGATAAAGTAGACATGATAGCTAATTAAAACACATGACATATATAATGGAATGCACAAAGCATTAAAGTACATAATAACTTTCAATTCACACAATTTCAATGCACAAAAATATCAGTACAACTACATAGTGCTCAACACACAATGATTATTAAGACTTATTAGGATGTAGAGTAGTGTTTGGTGGATCACACATATATCTTTTTTATTATATTTTTTATTTGTAATATGTGATCCGATGTACTAAGAAAAGTGGAATAGTTATTTGCTACATGACACTTTATAATTCTTATCCAAGGTGCTCAACCTCACAAATCACTAAGGCTTATTAGGAGGATGAGTAGTACTTGGTGGAGTGCTCTTCGTCGATTTTATTTGCAACCAAAGAACCTTGAATTCACTTCCGTTGTAAACAATAGGATTTCAAGTTTTCAAACCACCCTTTCTCAGTAGAGAGGCGCATGAAGGAATGTAAAATTATAAAAAACAATTTTAAAGATGTGTAGGTAATTTATTTATGTAATTTGAGATATCATGGTATTACACTACACAATCATGCAAGTTTAAAATTATCAACAAATGTAGGTTATAAAAAGTGTGAGAGCGAAATACCATTATCAAACATAAAATATTACTCGTACTTGAGGCATGCTAACAAGTCCTGCATATATGCACTACAATAAATTTCATTGCATGTTGAGAAGATAATTTCAAGGCAAGATAAAAGCAAGACAATGTTTGAAAGGATTTGAAATGAAAATTAAACATTGCACTTTAATCTTGAAAAGATAAATCAAATCATCCTCGAAACTACTGTAATTATAGTAAAATAGTTCTTTTTAGATTTTTATTATTTTTATTTTTTATTGTAGTAAAAAAGTTAGAGCATATTTTTGTCTTTTATGTTTTTTTTTTTTTAATTTTTGATATTTGTATGAGAACTGTTTTTATTTTATTTTTGAAGTGTGAAAAACATTTTTAATTTTTTGTCTAGTCCTAATCAGGGAATGAAAATAAAAAATGGATGAAAAATAACATTTAAAAAGATAGAAAAAATAATTTTTATACTAGCATCATCGGTATAAACAAATGCCAGATGGTAGTAACAAAGATTTGGTTTTCAGGAAAAAATCATGTTTTTCAAGATTTTTTGGATCCAATTTTTCATGATTAGAATTTTGCAATATAAGGCATATCTAGTATAGCAAAGAAATCAAGAAAAACACACAAAAAATTGCGGATTTAAGTTAAAATGTCCCAAGCCCCTAATTCTAGTCTAAGCATTGTAAATCGTGCATATGTAAGAGGTTTGGTGAAAATGTCTGTTAGTTGGCACTCAGTTCCAATGAAGTTTACAAGGGCATGTTATTTTTTAATGTGATCCCTAATGAAGTGATGTCTCACATCTATGTGTTTGGATCTAGAGTGATGCACATGGTTGTTTGTTAAGTTTAATACACTTTGGTTGTCACATTTGAGTTCTACATTGGTGAGATGGACCCCAACGTCTTCTAGTGTTTGGGTCATCCACAGAGATTGTGCACAACAACTTCTTTGTGCGATGTATTCGGCCTTAGTGGTGGAGAGGTCAATAGAGTTCTGTTTCCTACTCGACCATGCTACAAGTGAAGGGCCTAAGCAATGATAAATGCCACTAGTACTTTTCCTATCTAACAAACAACTGGCATAGTCTGAGTCAGAATAGTCATGTAAAATAAATGAATCATTACATTGATACCATAATCCTAATTTAGATGTACCGATTATATATCTAAAAATTCATTTCATCACTTTTAAATGAGATTCTTTTGGATTGGCTTGAAATCTAGCACATAAGCATATACCGAACATAATATCGAGTCTAAAAGCACTAATGTATAATAAGTATCCTATCATTCCTCTATATAGAGCATGGTCTATCGAAATTCTAGCTTTATCTTAACCTAATTTAAGTGATGCACTCATTGGAGTACTTGCTTATTTTACGTTTTCAAATACAAATGTTTTAGCATATCATGGACATATTTTGTTTGACTAATACAAATTCCATCATTTCTTTATGTGATTTAAAAACCTAAAATATTTGTTAATTCTCCAACCAAACTCATTTCAAATTCATTTTACATCACTAATATTACTTCATTACATAACTCTTCATTAATGGCTCCAAAAATAATATCATCAATGTAAATTTATAAAATAATTAAATCATGATTAATATGCATAATGAAGAGTGTGGTGTGAGCACTTCTCATTTTATATTCTGCTTTAATAAGAAGGATATCATGCATGATTAGGAAAATTTTCATTTATAAGATGGGGGTGGACATTATAAACTTTTTCTTTTATAATCTCGTTTTAAAAAAGCAATTTTACGTCCATTTGAAATAATTTAAATCTTTTATAACTCGTGAAAGCAAGAAAAATTCTAATATATTCTAAACGAGATGAATGTAAAAGTTTCATCAAAATCTACCCACTCAATTTGGAAATATCCTTGTGCTACTAATCTTGCTTTATTCCTAGTAATTCTAGAATCACTATATAATTTGTTTTTAAATATCCATTTTACACCTACACCTGGGTGATTTGATAGTCATTCCACTAATTTCCAAACTCTATTACTATCAAATTGATTTAATTTTTCATTCATAACAATAAACAAAAATTCATCATTTAAAGCAATGGAAGCATTTTTGGGTTCAATTTTAGATACAAAGCATAAATTTGAAAGAGTTTCATGAAAGGAAGAATGAGTCATTACCCCTTGAAGGCTCTCTAATGACAAGCTCCCTTGGATGATCCTTTGAAGATAAATTTCCCTTTATCATAGGTAAACCCCTAATTAATTTATCTTTTGATAATTTTGAAATCAACTTGGTGCTAGATTGACCAAGTCATCTATGACATAACTCTGATTCTTTATTTTTTGAAATTAAACATTTTAAAGATGCATGAAAGAGATCATGAAAGATAATCATATAAATATTGTGTTTTCTAGGTGTAGTGAGCATAACATCCTTAGTTTTAAAATTTATAATTTTGCATAAATTCATGAAAAACTCAAATAATGCGTTTAGACCTTAATTACAAAGTTGGCTAACCAAGATTAAATTGTGTTTTAACCTTTCTACATATAAAACATTTATAATTAAAAAAGAGCCATTACCCTCTGTACTAATGCCCATAATTCTTCCCTTTCTGTTATCACAAAAAATCACCATCCCCCCTTTTCTTTGTGAGGCTAAAAAACTTTACTTTATTACCCATCATGTATTTGGAGCATCTGTTGTCTAGGCACCACATGTCTTCTTTGTCCTTAGCCCGCTAACATACTTAGGAGAAAGATAAGAGTAAATATCTAGATACCCACGAGGTTCATCTCATATGGTAGGTGGAAACCTTAGGCACCCAAATTTATTTTAAGCATTTCGAACCTTTATCCTACAAGGGCCAATGGTGTGACCAAAGCAGAAGCATTTGGTGCATGAAATAAAGGGGGTTAAGACCCTTTTTTAGCTTTGGAATCTTACTGAAGGGCTCAAAAATAGCAGATATAGTTGCAATTTTTTTAAGGTGAGAGTTATAGTTTTTGTTGCTATCACCGGTAGTTGAAACTACCGTCTGGCGATAGTCACAAGAACCATACCCGAGCCCATATTTAGTGCCGTATGACGTTGATTATTCAAAATCATATCTAGCCTTTTTTGACCAATTCTAAATTTTTCTATGGTCATGGTTAAGTCATTAATTCAGGGTTTTAAGGAAGTGTTTTCTACAATAAGGATTCCCCACCTTTTTGTAAAGTTTTTTCCTTCCCAGATCGATTTAGGTGAGAGAAGTTTTTAGGCCCTTTTCTAAGTCCCCCTTTTAATTTGAGAGAGCATTCACGTCAAAGTGGTCCTTAGAGAGGGCATCCTCAAGTTCGTTTTTTTCTTCCCAAGGAGTGATTACACTCTTGGCAAGAGATCTTCTCTTTTCCCAAAGTTTTTTAATTTCATAGTAATTTTTTAGAAGAATCTTATTTTTAGTTTTTAAAATATCAAGTTATTTTTAAGTTTCATTAAAGAATTAACAGAGATCATCATAAGTATTAAGAAGTACCTTAGTGTCGCTTTGGGCACTGCAATCATCATCAGATGAATCAATACTTTTCCCATAAGGTACATGTTGACCTCTTCATCATCACTATAGCTGGAGTGGCTTGATCCTTCGGATAAAGAGTCATCCCATAGGACACCTTTAGAACCTTCTTTTTCGCTTTGCCTTTATGCTACCTTTTGTTCTGCACTTTCAAGTTTTTCGGGCAATGACTTATGATGTGACTGATCTTCCTATAGTGGAAGCATTTTGGTGGAGGCCAATCATCTTCATCATCGTTGGCTTTTTCCTTCTTGTATGTCGAGCCTTTACTCCTTGCATTCAGAAGGATTTTCTCCTTTCTGGGTTCTTCATGGACCTTTTGTATTTTTTCACGATGAGGCTTTCTTCTTCCTTCTCATCATCATCATCATCGACTTCTTTCCTTGACTTCAGTATCAAGGATTTATTCTTGCGCTCCTTGTTGTACTCTTTATATTGGATTTTTAGTTCAACCTCATGGGTTTTGAGATTCCCAATGAGGCTCTCAATCTGGAGCTATCGTAGATCATGTGACTTAGAAATAACCATCACCTTTGGATTGAACTTCATTAAGACAGACCGAAGAATTTTTTATACTAGATCACCACTGGAGAAGGTTCTCCCAAGAATCTTTGAGGCATTAACAATCTTGGTGAATCGTGCGTACATCAAATCAACATCCTCGTTTGCCTCTATTAAGAATTTTTCGTATTTTGACTTCAGTTGAAATAGCTTTGAATCTTTCACCTGCAAAGTACCTTCATAAGTTAGTTCTAGAAGATTCTAAATATCATATGTAGTTTCACATGCACAGACTTTATTAAACTCGGTCCTATATAGTGCAAAAACAAGGCGTTCATTGTTTTTGCATTGTTCTTAAATAAAGTTTTGTCGCCCTCATCACACTTATCCTTAAGTTTATCTATGCTAACTTCTTAAATAATATACGTCAAAGAATTGTACTGTATTTCTACCATATTCTAGACCTCAAAGTATTGATTCATTAAGAAATAATGCATATGCGTTCTCCAACAGTTATAATTAGTTCTAGTGAAAAGGGGTGATCTACTTATCCATTAACCATCATGAAAACTAAGATCATGGAGCATTATTATCTTGGGTGTTAAGCTGATTTGGGATAACCTAGATTTGATACTACTTGTTGTATCTTTAGGCATCCTTAGAGGGGGGTGGGGGTGAATAAGTGTTTTTAAATAATATTTAGTTTAAGGATAAGAATTAGTTAGATTCTGATTTTTTATTCCTATCGCCAACTGTAACTTTACTGCTGACATCAGTAACAGAAGTTCCTTGATCTTTTAAGCTTAAAATATAAAGATTGTGAACAAGTAATGCGAGAAAAATACTTTTATTCCTGAAATGAAGATTACAAATATGAGATCCCACTAACACTTATGATCGGGGCAGAAATTGAAACCTTTTGTTTTTCTATACCGACCCTTCTCCTAAGGACCAGTTAGTTCAACCCTATCTCTCCAAGATATGGCCTCGAACTGCCCCTGGATCTATCCTAGACCTAATCTCCACAATAGGTGTCAAATTGTAAAATCCTCCCAAGAAATCGATGTACACACTAGATGATTTTCCCCCTAAGCCTAGTAAGACTTAGTCGCCCCTACCTACGACAAATTCACAACAATCAGAAATAATAAAGAAATACTAGAATATTTAAACATTCGCTCAATATAATAAACTCAAATATGACGAAGGTGATCCACGAGTTATTGTAGTTATTGAGCACGTCCTCAGTATAGAATATACCCGCACAATCCTTCTTCGAGTTCATGCCCTTTATGAGTGTTGACATGATCTCTTGACAACACAGAAGATGCTATCATGAAGGTATAATAGTTCTGGATTCAAGTCGTTATCTCTGTGATGTCTCTAAAAGGAGGTGGTCTGCTCTTTTTATAGGCATGAAAACAAATGCCAGTGTTAATACTTCTGCCCTATGATAAATACTTTAGGAAACTTATTTTATCTTTGGAAATCAGCATTTTAGGCAACTTCTCTATCTTTGAAAATTAGTATTTTAGGTATTTTTTCTACTTTTTGACATCAACATTTTGGACAACTTTTTCTTCTAAAAATGGTCTCTCCAAAAGATACTGCCTGGCGATAGTAATACTGCCTAGCAGTAGCACTTTCCTTTTCAACATTATCCGTACAAGTTTGGTGGACTTTCCTTTCTTGAGGCTCTTTCCTTATCTATCACGTGTACTAGCACAAGCAGTGGAGATATCGCCCGACGATAGTATCTAATGTGTCGTGCATCTTCACTTTGATGTCAGCTTACTAGCATTAGTGTTAGCGGTATTGATATCATCGATGATAGCAAAACAAATTCCATCTTCATCATTTTGACATGTCTTCCTAGGGGTAATGAATATATAGTTCATATACATTATAAACACATAACAAGCAAGATGAAATACAAACTGACATTTGTTATTCTCAAACTAAGAGATGCGAAAGGTTGTTCCAACAGTCTCTACCCCATCCAAAGAAAAAATAAATGTATTGACCGCATCTGATGGAGAGCCTTCCAATACTGGAGAGGAGATGTTCAATCTCCTAGCTAGAAGATTTAGAAGATGGATAATATCAGAAGATGCAAGTCAGAGGGATAAAAGTTCAATTAAACCCAAGTTTGACAAGACTCCTAACAAGGAGATCATATGCTATATTTGTAGAAAACTAGAACACATAGCACCAGAGTGTCCTGATAATCACAAGGAAAAAAAAGTCATAATAAGGAGCATAAGAAGTAATCCTTCAAGTAGAAGGATAAGAAGAAAGGCAAAGGTTTTATTGTTGAAACTCGGAGTGATACAAAATCAAAATCTAGTTCTTCTTCAGATAGTGAAGAGGAAACAATTACTAATGAAGCCTGCCTGATGGCTTTGGAGGCATCAACTGAAGAAGAAGACCAAATATCTTACTTTAGTGACTTTGATTTTACTTTTGATTATTTCAAGATTTGTTTTAAAGAATTCTGCCAATTTTATTTGGAG
This sequence comes from Platanthera guangdongensis, assembly GCA_039583875.1. Taxonomy (NCBI): domain Eukaryota; kingdom Viridiplantae; phylum Streptophyta; class Magnoliopsida; order Asparagales; family Orchidaceae; genus Platanthera; species Platanthera guangdongensis. Next base: position 94,693,399 of record CM077159.1, on the reverse strand, counting down.
GCAAAAACAAATTAAATTGTTTTGAAATGAACTAGAGGAAACTGCATTGACTTCTTCATGATGCAACATCATACCTATATTGACTTCTTATCGATATAATTAGGCAATTGCGTCGACTTCTAATCGAAGCAACTTACAGTACACAAAAAATAACAGATTTTATGCTAAATTATTTCCAGATTCTTATACTAATACACCTTGCTATTATTATTGTAATAAATTAGGACATTATGTGTTGTTGGACCAACACTTTTCCATCCTAAGGGTTATCATGAAAGCCCTTCCTTCTCTTTTATAACCACATTTAATGGTAGAAGTAATGGTCCCAAGGTAACCTAGGTTCACATTAATATTGTAGCTACATGTGCAAATCAGAGGCTGTCCATTCATAAAGCAGTTGTGGTTTTTGGACTGGTTGATCCTAGCACATGATTGGACAAAAAGACCTACTGGAAAAGTATAAGGCCAAGGATGGCCATAATGTAATATTTGATGACTCAAATTATGGACAAACCAAAGGTTACGGTATGATCAAAATTGGAGACATTTCTTTCTCCAAAGTAGCTTATATTGAAGGTCTTTTTCATAACCTAATTAATATTAATCAACTTTTTGATGGTGAATACAATGTAGTATTCGCTCACAATCTTTGCCAAATTGTCAGCTCAAAGTCAGATGCAATAGTGATATATGGCTGTAGGAAGGGTATTGTATATGTTGTTGACTTCAATTCTAATTCAAATTAAATTTTCTTATTCAGTTTAGATATAGATAGAAAAGAGCTTTGGTATAGGAGGCTTGGTCATCTAAATCATAGACCATTGCCAAGTTAGCTAAAAACAGTCTAGTTAGAGGTTTGCCAATCGGTAAGTATAGGAAAGAATATGCATGTAGGGCTTGTCAAATGGTCAAGCAAACAAATTCATCATTCAAGCCAATTGGTAAGAATGACTCACCTAGAACATTTTATTAATTGCACATGGGCTTATTTGGTCCAATTTCCACTCAAAGTTTAGGAGTGAAAGCTATTACTATAAGTATAGTGGATGACTTTTCTAGAATCACTTGGGTGTTGTTTTGAGAGCTAAATATGAAACTTTCAAGATCCTCTCAAGATTCATTAGATAGATTTAATCTGAGCACTCAAATTGTTATTATCATAAGTGGCCATGACAGAGTTTGTAAATCAGTTAATTTGTAGATTCTGTGAGGATGAAGGGATAAGAACAAGTTTTCAGCTCCTAGAGCTCCTCAACAAGATGCGGTTGGTGTAAGGAAAAATAAAACCTTAATTAAATTAGGTAGGACATTGCTTGCTAAGTCAAAATTACTAAAGTCCATTTGGGCTGAAGAAGTTAACACTAACAATTATGTTTTGAATAGAAGTTTCATTCACAGGAGTAAGTTAAAGACCACCTATAGTTTCATACTTTAGGTTTTTTGGCTGCACTTATTTTATTTTAAATAATAGAAAGAGTCATATTGCCAATTTTGACAAGAAAGCTGGTGATGGTATATTCTTAGAATATTCATCATCAGACAAATCCTATAAGTGCTTTAACATGAGAATTCTTAAAATAGAAGAGTCAATGCACAAAGTTTTTCCCGAGGCTAACATGGTTTCTAAGGGGAAGGAAACTTTCACCAATACTAATTTGCAGGAAGAAGATCAGCTAGCTATTGAACTTGAACAAATCAGCATAACAAAAAAATAGTGGAGAAGGCTCATCCAAAATGTACAATCAGTTGGACATTTTTGAGTTAGATGAAGACCTCTCATATAGTGAGGAATTAACTCATGATGATGGCCAATCAGCTCAAGATTCTCCTCAAAATCAAGTACAAAATACTAAACCAGAATGTTTAAGAAGAAGTTATTGAAGAGATCACTCATATCCTTGGTGTACCTAGAACTAATACTAAGAAAATAAATCTCAAGAATCACCGCCCTTACCAAGTGATAGAAGATATGACTCTTGGTGTGCAAACATGGAGCCAACTATCAAATAATTTTATATTTTAATGCTTCCTATGCTAATTTGAACCAAAGAAGTTTGAGGAATCAGACAATTATCCCCACTGGATTGTTGTCATGCAAGAAGAGCTTGCTCAATTTGAAAAGAACAAAGTCTGGACTTTAGTAGGGAGGACAACAAATTACCCACTTATTAAAACTAAAAAAGTTTACAAAAATACCTAATCTATTACCACTCTAATGAGTGAGCAAGCCTCCAAGTTTTAGAACACCTTTGATCACATGCAAACCCAAATTGATGGGGTTGCTGCATTTGAAAAGTACATAGAGTCTATGCTCTCTTCCTCCTCTGTGACCAGGTCATTCATAAACTATCTTTCCCTTGAGTTTTAGAAGGGAAAATTTAGGAGGAAGACTGGGAAATTGAATAAGAGGTCTTTGCTTCTTCATAAGGGTAAGACCCATTTAAGATTGCTCGAAATGAAAATGTCTTGAAGGAGGTTGATGCTAATCTGAACCAATTTTTGGATACATTTAATGTCGTTGAACAGACTACTACATCAACTCAAGGGGTGCTTACAACTAATGTTATTGAACATACTACTCCATCAGATCATGGGGAGCTTCAAGAACATGATGAGGAGGAGCAACCACTAATGTTTCACAAAAAAGATGTACCAATTAAATACTCTAAAAAGTGGAAGGCTGGAGAAGATAGACATGTAGCTGGAAATGCTGAACATTAAAAGGCATGTTGCTGGGCTTTAAAGTAGACATATCATGCTTGGATATGTTTATTCACAAACTGGAGAAGATTGGAAAAGGTTAATCTCAAGGTTTCAAAATTTTATCTGCATATTCTGAAAAGCTCAAGCTCAAATTATTTTTTAATCTTCACAAACTTCTGGCTGAGATTATTTCTTATGAATTCTATTTTGAAGACAATAAATATCATGTCATTGTAAGGAGTTTTCAGTTACTTGTTCATATTCTACCTATCTTCATGTTTATGTAAATGTTGTACAATTCTTGTTTTCCTTTTGTTTTAGTAAAAATGAGAGAGAAATGGACAAGAGATAAATAAATCACAAATTTTATTGCTCCAAAAGGTAACCATTACATTAGTATGCCCCCTTATTTATAAAAAATGATGGAGGTGAGAGAGAACAATACACAATGTGGGAGTAAACTTAAGCCAGACGGCTTGTGCGGTTTGACATATACAAACCGCACACTACACAAAATAAAATAATACATCCCGCGGTCACTAGAGAAGACCGTCATAATCTATGGAAGTCCGCCAGGCCGCACCTATGGGTTGCCACCTGACCGCAGTTGCGACAGTCCATATCTCCACTATTGCGGCTTCAATTGGACCGCTGCAACTTCACAAGACTGCTGCGGCTAACACCTAAACCACAGCTGCGACCTGCTGCCAGGCCGAGGCAGTTTAACCCCAGATCACTGATGTGGCTTCATACAGGCTGCTGTGGCTTCACAAGAATGCTACGGCTAACAACCGAGGAATCATTGCGGCTTCAAACTAGCCCGATGGACAACCAACCCAATAGTTCGATGTGCCAAACTGCCAGAAGCCCGACTGGACTGGCCGCTGCGGCTAGATTGGCTAACCGTTCGAACTGAGTTCCAACACTTCCCCTCAAGTTGGAGCATATATGTCAGCCATGCCTAGCTTGCTACAAACTTCTGTGAATGAAGTAATCAGTTTCGTAAAGAAATCAACCAGCTCCTTATCATAGGTAACGAACGGAGTACATATCCGATTCTTCAGAATCTCTTCTCTAATAAAATGACAATCACCCTCGATATGCTTCGTTCTATCATGAAAGACCGGATTCTTCGAAATGTATATAGCTTCTTTATTATCACAGAACATCAGTAGGGGGTGATCATAAAACTCTCCCAGATCCAGCAAGAGAGTCCGAATCCACTTCAGCTCACAAGCAGTTAAAGCCATGCTTCTATACTCTTCTTCTGCACTCGACCTGAAAACTACAGCCTACTTCTTGCTCTTCTAAATGACCAGATTTCCCCCAACGAAGGTGCAAAAACCAGATGTTGACTTCCTGTCACCCTTGTCATCTGCATAGCTTGCGTCAAAATAAGACTCTACTTTTAAATGTCCCCTTTTCAGGAATAAGAGCCCTTTCCCTTGTGCACCCTTCACATACTCAAGAATCTTCAAAGCTGACTGCATATGACACTCCCTAGGAGCTTGCATGAATTGACTTACTCTCCCTACCGCATTGCAAATAACTGTTCTTGTAACTGTCAAATAGATAAGTTTACTAACAAGACATCGCTGCCTGGTGACATCTTCAAGAAGAGGAGAGGACTCACTACAACATTTGTCATCTCCAACAACCATAGGAGACCAAGCGGGTTTAGCTCCAAGAAGACCTGTCTCTTGTAAAAGATCCAATGCATACTTCCGCTGTGAAAGAGCGATAGAGCCAGGTTTTCTAGATATTTCGATCCCCAGAAAGTACTTGGGAGAACCCATATCTTTGGTAACAAAATGCCGGAGCAGATGCTGCTTTGTCATATCAATTCCTTTCCGATCATCCCCTGTAAGAAGAATATCATCCATATATACTGTAAGAATTACAAGACCAGACGAGGTCTTCCGAATAAACAAAGAGTGATCTGCAGCACTTTGAACAAATCCAACAATATAAATAACCTCATTGAACTTCTCAAACCAGGCTCTCGGACTCTGCTTAAGACCATAGATGGCTTTCTTCAACTTACAAACCTGAGACTCTCCTTGAGCAACATACTCAGGAGTTGATCTATATAAACTGTCTTGTTCAAATCACCATAGAGAAAGGCATTCTTGACATCCAACTGAGATATTTCCCAATCCCTGTTCACAGCCACAGAAAAAAGGACAGATCGTAGTAATCTGGGCAACATGGGAGAACGTATCAAAGAAATCCACACCATAAGTTTGCGTAAATCCTTTGGCCACAAGCCGAGTCTTGTATCGATCAACAGTACCATCAGGAAGAATCTTGATGATAAAGACCCAGCGACATCCAAGCACATTAGAACCAGGAAGAATTGGAACAAGAGACCAAGTACCCAGTTTAGTTAGAGTTTTCATCTACTCATCCATAGCAGCTTTCCAATGTGGAGTAACCAAAGCATCACGATAATACACAGGAAGAACATTTGCTGAGAGGGCAAGAGCAAAACTTCGTGATAGAGGAGACAGTCGGGTATAAGACACCACACTTGCAAGAGGATGTTGAGTGCATGAACGAACACCTTTCTAGAGAGCAATCGGAAGATCAAGATCAGTCCTATCTACTTGCTTAGTTCCATCCAAAGGAGAGACTAGCAAACCAGGAGCTATTGGCAGCAGCTCAACAGATGAATCAGAAGCAGGAGAATCACAAGGAGAAGAAGGAATGATAGGCTTGAGATAAGGTGCCGACACAAGAGGAAAATAGACTGGATCAACAAAAGAAGGAAGAATGGAGGAAGGTGAAATGAATGAGATATCCTCAAAGAAAGTGACATTAGCAAAAACATACTATCGGTGGACAATAAGATCATAACACCTGTATCCTTTCTATGTCAGACAATAACCCAGAAAGATTCATTTGATCGAGTGTGGCGACAGTTTGTCACAACCAAAAGAAGGAAAGTGAACAAACGCAACACACACAAAGACATGCAGAGGCAAAGGAAAAGGATTCGCATCTGGATGCAAGATTGAAAAGGGGGTTTTCCCATCAATAACAGATGACAGAACTCGATTAATAAGAAAGCATGAGAGAAGAACAACATGACCCTAATATGACTTGGGAACATGCATATGAGTAAGAAGACTACGAGCCACATCCAGAAGATGATGATTCTTCCGTTTAACAACACCAGTATGTTGCGACATATAATGGTGAGTTGTCTGATGAACAATACCATGATCTCGACAAAATGATGTAAATTGATGACTAAGATACTCTTTAGCATTGTCAGACAGAAGTATTTTAATAGAAGTATCAAACTGTGTATGAATCTCATTATAAAACACAGTGAAAATAGAAAAAATTTCAGAGCGTTCACGATCAAATATAATCATGTACAACAAGAAAAATCATCAATAAAGGTCACAAAATATAAGCTACCCCTACCAACAATTTGAGTAGGAGCAGGGCCCCATATATCGGAATGTACAATTTCAATAGGACGAGAAGAACTACGCCCATTTTTAGCAGAAAAAGTAGATCTATGATGTTTGCCAAACTGACAAGCATCACAATGAATAGAAGAATCTCCCCAAGGTAAATCAGGCAGAAGATGATAAAGAATCCGAGGAGGAGGATGTCTGAGCCGAAGATGCCACTGAAGCAAAGGAGAGGAGGCAGAAGAAATATCGAGATAGAACAAGCCGCTGCATTCAGTCCCAGTAGCAATCGTCTCCTTAGACTGAGGAACCTGAAAGACACAAGTAGAAGTAGTAAATATAGCTTCACAGTTCAACTGTTTGCAAAGAGCAGTAATAAAAAGGAGATTGTACAGAAAGTTTGGGACATAAAGAGTGTCCTGAAGCTGAAGAGAATGAGTAACATGGACTATGCCAGACCCATGAACTGGCGACGGAGATCCATCAGCAATCACAACCTGAGGAAACCGTGTACTATGGTCAAGAGAAGAAAAAAGCCGAGAATTCCCTGTCATATGATTAGTAGCACCAGAATCAATAAGCCACCTACCCGTGGTAGCTAACTGAGCAGCTCTAGAAGTAACAAGAGAGGTAATGGACTTCTTGTCAGAATCAGTAGAAGCAGGACGAATGTGAGGATGTTTGACCTAGCAAGATCAACCAAGTGGCCAACCTTGCCACAATGAGATCAGAGAGATTTAGAATAACCACGACCTCCAGTACGGCCACCTCGACGACCAGAATTATCCTGACGTGCAGGATGAGCAAAAATACCAGAAGAAGGAGAAGGAAGTAAAGGACGCTGAAGAGTTGTAACAACATAAATGCGAGCAGCGGTAGCATTGAGAGTCGAGTATCTGCCTCTCCTAGAATCTGTTAACGAATTATGCCATACGAATTAGGAATATGAAGCAAGTATCAAACTACAGGAAGTTCCTGAAAATGTTTTTGTTGCTCAACAAGATCAGCAGAAATAGGACGATGTTGAATAAGTTCAGCTCCAAGACTCTGGACTTCTTGATAAGCAACAACAGGAGTTATTACATGACGGGCAAAGAGATCCACATATAGAGTATAGACGCGCGAAGTCTGAGCCCCTTAGAATATAAAGCAGCAAGATGATTCCAAACAACTTTGATAGTTTGATCATGTCGGATGATAGGAAGACATTCATCAGACAAACTGTTAGCCATCTAAGTGTGGACCAAGGCATCAGAAGCATTCCAATCATCATAAGTGGCTGAGCCAATAGGAGGGGGGTCATTAATCAAATGAGAGCACTTACACTGAGAGTGTAAAAGAAAGACAAAAGACACTCCAGTCAGGATAAATTGGGCCAGTAATCTTGGACACCATACCCAAATTACCAGAAGTAGACACAAAAGTAGAAGTAAGAGAGAGGAGCAGAAGAAGACGGAGTGTCCATGGGGAAGAAAAAAGCCGCGCAGTTAAGCAATAAAATCGTGCGAACAACCGGGGAAAAAAAACCCTCGTGAACATGAGAAGAGACCACCCGGTCTCGGTGTCAACACACCAGCAGTAGGAAAGATGCTCCGACCAAAAGGCGGTACCGAAATAGAGAAACTACACGGACAGAAAGGAGTGTAAGAAACCGCACGAACAAGCCACAAACAACGCGACCAAAAATCAAGGGAGAAAGCAAGGGAGGGAGGAAGCCTGAAGAGGCCGAAAGAAGGGAGGGAAAAGGAAACGCACAGTACAAAAGTCAAACCGCAAACAAAACGGAGTAAACCAAAAAAGAGAAAAGGACCGGTTTTCCTCTGATACCAAGTAAAAAATGAGAAAAAATGGACAACAGGTAAATAAACCGCAAATTTTATTGCTACAAAAAGGTAACCATTACATAAGTACAATACATGACATGGGACTAAACTTAAGCCGGCTAGCTTGTGCGGTTTTACATATACAAATTGCACACTACACAAAATATAATAATACATCATGCAGTCACTAAAGAAGACTGTCATAATCTATGGAAGATCACCAGATAAGCCGTCAAGCCGCACCTGTGGGTTTCCACCTGACCGTAGTTGCGGCAGACCATCTCTCCACTGCTGTGGCTTCAATTGGAATGCTGCGACTTCACAAGACAGTTGCGGCTAACACCTAAACCACAACTGCGATCTGCTACCAGGCCGATGCAGTTTAACCCTAGATCACTGATGCGGCTTCATACAGTCTGCTGCGGTTTCACCAGACCACTGCTGCTAATCAACCAGACCGCTGTGACTAACAACTGAGGAATCACTATGGCTTCAAACTAGCCCGCTGGACAACAAACCCAATAGCTCGATGTGCCAAACCGCCAGAAGCTCGATTGGACAGGCCGCTGCGGCTAGATCGGCTAACCGTCCGAACTGAGTTCTAAGTAATTTTATATTTTAGGATGACTATCCATGATTTATAGTGAGGGTAATTTGGTCATTATAAGTCCTATGAAGTAAATCCAAGTCAAGGTCAGAAGAACTCAATGTGAAATTAAGAAGAAAATGAGCTAAGTCATATTTGTGTTGATTTGTAATCAATGCAACATTGAATAAAAGTTGGTGCACCTCCGACTGGAATTCGATGCACAATTTTAAGTAAAGTCGATGCATTTCCAAATTAGAAGTAGATACAAGCATTGATAAGAAATTGACATAACATTGAATTCTCATTTATGTTGATAGAGGCTTATTCTAAATTAGAATTCATCGCATCTACAGTCAAAACTCATTGTAGCATCGAATACTCATTCAGAAAGGAAATTTCAGAGGATTTCTTTGAGAATTATTTGAAGATTATGCTTATTGTATCCATTTGAATTTGAAGAGCTGATAGAGTAAGTCTCAAGGAAAGAGCTTTTCTACAAAATTGCTGAAGAATATTTGGAAGAAAGTTGAAGAGATGGACGAGATTTTTGAAGACTATTTTTGAAAGATTTGATCAAAGATTGTTTATGTTGGGAAAACCCTATTGATTTAACTTAACAAATTTTTCTTAAGTGATTTTGTTCCATAGGTTAATTACCTGTGATGTATAGTGAGGGTAATTTGGTCGTAGTTGTCTTAAAAAGTTAGTTAAGTCAAGGATATGAGAAAGACAAACTGAATATAGGAAGAAAAAATTTTCAAAGCAATAATGCGTTAACTAGAAATCAACACAATGGTGACTGAAACTCGATATAACTTCGAATGGATGTCAACACAACTTCATAATTCAAGTCAATGTACCTCCAAAGTAGAATACAATGCATGTGTCAATAAGGTATCAACGCAACATCGAGTCTCTGGCTAAGTCAACAAAGTTTTATTTTAAAGGCAGATCTCGACGCACCCTTCACTAAAAGTCGATGCAGCATCGAATTAATTCCGAAATGGAAAATTCAGAAGATCTGTCTAGAGTTATTTGAATATGATTATTATGGAATTCTTTTGAATCCTCAGAGCTGTTAGAAGAAGATTTAAGGGATGAATTCTCTACAAAAATTATGAATATATATGGAAATTTTATGAAGAGGTCGATATGATTTATGAAGACAAAGATAGAAGGATATTATTCCATTTCTTATGCAGATAATTTCTTGTTGAGGAGAATTCAAAATTTTCTAAGGACCAATATACTCCAATTTCAACAAGAATACAATACACAACAGAATATAGAACACAGATATATAACAACAGAATATTTACTACAGAGACTTCTTCTTCCACCACTACCGCAAGAAAAACAAAAAATTCTGAGAGAATAATATGAAGTACATTAGTTCAAAAGCATATACTCTTTGCATCTCTTCTCAACAAGAATTCATCAATCAAGAAGATCGAGAGCACTTAACACCTAAAGAGTTCTCAAAAATTTGCGGAAAGAGAATTCAAATTAGATGACTCTTCTTCCTATTCTCTCTTACTTTTTCCATTATGTAACTGAGTAAAGAGTTATAAGAATCCCTCTTCAAATGATTCTGTCTTGATTCTGAGCGTCTCCTTAATAAAAGACTCAGTTATTAGTTTTTAGAGTCTCCTTATCAAAAGGCTCAAGCACTAGGATAGTGGATTCCTACCAAGGTGGTAGAAAAGTGGATGTACCCAGATTTTGGGGAACCACTATAGCTCTGTGTATATTGTGTTTGCAAATTTTCTGTGATGTCACTGTTTTGTTTTCTGCACTTTTTATTTTTGTATTGTTTATTTTATTAAGGCTTTGATTGTGGATGCTAATCTGAGATAGGGTTTGAACATAGTAAATTATTTTTAGCAAATATTTTTAAAACTCTATTCACCCGCTATAGAGAATTCTCAAAGGCGTAAGTCAAAATTGTTCACCCTTTAAATTGATTTCAAAGGAAGGTTGATCAAATAAAGGTTAACACCATGATCAGAAAGATCTGAATAGTTGCAAAGTCACACCTACTATTATAAAAATATTTTTCCAAAATGAGTTCAATTAATTTCAAAGGATTTTATACACAAGACCACTAGTGTGTAACCTGGAAAAAAAATTATACTTTAAAAGACAAGTATAAAATTATTTATGAATTCTATTGATAAGAGCATTTTTAATTCCATTTTGATAGGACCTCCAATGCCCAACAAAAAGGATGTCTGTGGGAACACAAGAAGAGAGATTGTTTCCAGAAATGAGTGGATAGAAGGAGAGGGAAAGATAATTGATTAGGATGCCAGGGAAATGAACATCTTGGTCTCCACTATGTTAGATGAAGTTTTCCAAAAGGTTGCTGACTTCCAATCAACAAATAAAATCAGGTAATCCTTGTCCAAAATTGTTGATGGCAATTTTGATGAAAGGAAAGATAAGAGGTCTCTTCTCATATCCTAATATGAGAACTTTTAGAAAAGTCTAAGGAAAATATTGCTGAAATGTATGAGAGGTTCAACATAATTATTTTTGAAGAGATGTTTAATATACTAGCTAGAAGGTTCATGAGGTGGATAAGAACCGATGAATTCAAAAGAAAGGATATGAGTGTAAATAAGCCAAGATTTGATAAGACTTCAAGAAAGGAAGTCATATGTTTTACTTGAAGGAAGTTGGGACATATTGCTCTAGATTGTCGTAAAGAAAAAACAAGGAGCACAAGAAGCAGTCCTTTGAGAAGGAGGATGATAAGAAAGGAAGAAGATTCATAACAGAAACCCAAAGTGACTCAGATTCAGAGTCAAGTTCCTCATCTGAGAGCGAGGAAGAAGTTGCTGCTAAAACATCCCGCTGATGGATTTGGAAGCATTCTCTGATGATGAATAAGATCAGGTATCTTATTTTGATGACATTGATTTTACTTCAAATAATTTTAAAAATGGTTTTAAACATTTCTGCCAAGATGAATTAGAAGCAAAAATACAAACAAATTCCTTAGAAAAGAGTTAGAAGAAATGAAAGTAAAAAAATTGATGAAAATCATTATTATGTAAACTACCAACTTAGAATTAAAGTAGGAAAGTTTAAAAAATTATTAGATGAACTAACTGTAGGAAACAAAATAATGAAAGAAGAGCTTGCAAAGGTAAAAGCCTTAGAAGACTCACTAAATAATAGGAGTCAAAAGTGCAAGGATATTTCTGAGAATCTCTCAGTGAGATTCATAAACCCAGGGTTACGAGCTGAGCTAGTAAATTAAGGTCAGTCTTCCAGCAAACCTGCTTGGAAGAACCATATGGCTTTTGTGAAAACTAAAGGTAAATGACCTATGATAATAATAGATGAAGATCCTGAGAAAATCATAGTGTTTAATAGGGTTAGCTCATCCAATAATCAGAGTATCTTAGGAGAGAGGCCCATATAAAATAAGGGTTCAAAGGATAAATATTCTGAAAATTGGAAACATGTTTCGTCTTCATCTCGACGCAATTATGCAGGTGCGTCGACTTCTACTCAATGCAAGTATGAATTTACGTTGACTTCATCTCAACACAACATCATACTTGTATCAACTTCTTATCGATGTAACTAGGTAGTTGCATCGACTTCTAGTCAAAGCAACTTCCTAGTGAGCAAAAATAATGGACATAATGATTGATTGTTTTCAGACTACATCTCTCACTCATCTAAATGTTATTTTTGCAACAAACATGGACATAATGCTAGAAGATGTTGGTTGAATAGACCAACACTCTTCCATACCAAGGGGTACTATGGAAGGCCAATTTATACTTTCATGACCCCATATAATGGTAGAAGAAATGGGCCCAAGGTAACCTAGGTCCCAACTAATGTTTACTTGCTTATGTAGGTTAGGTATTGTTCATCCATAAATCAACTATGGTACTTGGATACTGGCTGCTATATGACTGGACAGAAGAATCTGTTGGAACATTATAAGACCAAGGATGACCCTAAGGTAATATTTGACGACTTCAACTATGCTCAAACTAAAGGTTGTGGTATAATTAGGATTGGAGACATCTCTTTTTCTAAGGTAGCTTATGTTGAAGGTATTTAACATAAGCTCATTAACATTAGTCAGTTTTGTGATGGTGAATACAAGTTTGTCTTCACCCACAATTTATGTCAAATAGTCATCACTAAGTCAGATGCAATAGTGCTATCTAATTATAAAAAAAGGCAATTTGTATATTAACTTCAGCTCTAACTCAAAGAAGCTCTGTTTATTCAATTCAAATATAAATAGAAATGAGCTTTGGTATAGAAGGCTTGGTCATTTAAATCATAAGACCATAGCTAAGATATTTAAGAATAATCTAGTTAGGGGCTTAACAAAATGTAAGTATAGAAAACTAAATCCATATAGAGCTTGCCAACTAGATAAACAAACTAATCATCATTCAAACTAGTTTATAAGAATGATTTACTGAGAACACTCTACCTGTTGCATATATACCAATTTTGTCTAATCCACACTCAGAGCTTAGAAGGAAAGTCTCTTACCTTAGTCATAGTGGATGTTCTAGATTTAGCTGGTGTTCTTTCTGAGAGCTAAGTCTGACACGTTTAAGATCATCGCCAAATTCACTAGACAGGTTCAATTTGGATTCACCACTCAAGTTGTTGTAATCAAAAGAGACCATTGGATAGAGTTTGAAAAATTGTTAATTTATAGATTCTATGAGGATGAATGGATAACGCAAAGCTAAAGACATTACTTGCTAAGTCAAACTTTCCTAATCACTTAACGCTGCCAACTATGTTCTGAATAGAAGTCTCATCCATAAAACTAAGCTAAAGACACCTTGTGAGCTTCTGAGGGGAAAAACATATATAGTTTAATATTTTAGGATATTTGGTTGCACTTGCTTTACATTAACCAATGAATGAAGTCATCTTACCAAACTTGACAAGAAAGTTAATGATCGTATCATCTTGGGATATTCATCATCATGAAATATATATAGGTGCTATAATAAAAGGACTCTCAAAATAGAAGGGTCCATGCCTATAATATTTAATGAAGTTAATCCATTTTTCAAGGGAGAGGAAATTTCCACCAAGAACATTTTTCAGGAAGAAGGCTCTCTTGTTGATGAGTTGGAGCAACTATACATCAAGAAGAGTGGAGAAGGTTCATTTAAAGACCATTATCATCAGTAGGACAATGCTGATATTCCTTCTAATGAAGAAGAATCCCATGAACCTAACACAGTATAAGGAAATCTTCATAATCAAGAACAAATTACTAAACCTAAAATTGTTTTTGAAGATGAAGCTCCTAAAGAGATTGATCCTACACTTGATGTAGCTAGAATAGATTCTGAGAGAGCAATCCTCAAGGATCACCCTCATTCTCAAGTGATAGGAGATATGACTCTTAGAGTCAGGACCAGGAAACAACTGTTAATTTAGGCTATGCTGCATTGCTTCCTTTCCCAATATGAACCCAAGAAGTTTGAGGAAGGAGACAATGATTCCCATTAGATTATTTCCATGCAAGAAGAGCATGGGGGAATCATTATCTCCTTCCTCAAACAAGTTTGAATGGGGGTGATCCTTGAGGATTGCTCTCTCAGAATCTATTCTAGCTACATCAAGTGTAGGATCAATCTCTTTGCAAAAGTTTTACGGACCTAATATAGTTTAGATTTGAAATGAGAAGCATGGGGGAGATATCATTCTTCCTTGAACTCCAAGTGAAACAAAATGATGAAAGCATTTTCATATCCTAATATAAATATACTAAAAAGCTTATTAAAAAGTTGGGATAGAAAATGCCTCCACTATGAGAACCCCTATGAATACTGATGTTGTAATTGATAAAGCTGAGTCATGTAAATCTATTGACCAAAGGTCTTATATAGAAACCATAAGCTCTCTTCTCTGTCTCACAGTCAACAAGCCAGACATAATGTTTGCCAAATGTATGTATGCTAGATTCCAGGTATACCCGAAAGAGTCACGCTTAAGTTCTGTAAAAAGAATTATGAGATATCTAAAGGGTACACCTAAACTTAGCTTATGGTACCTGAAAGTCTTTAAATCCAAGGGTAGCTGATAACCTAGAAGGGGGGGTGGTGGTGGTGGTGAATAGGTTATAACAGTCTTTTTGATTTCTTTGAAATCTTTAACTAATTTAAGCCCTACTGTGTTTGCTTAGTTATGCCTTCAAGAAAGTAACACGTAGCACACCAGATATTTATAGTAGTTTCGCAGTGTATGGGTACATCCACAGCCCCTCTCCGCCTTTCTAACAGTATGTTAGACAAGGCACTTCTCCAATAACTTTGGCTCCTCAGAGATTACAACACGATCCCACTGGATCACTCAGTCTCCACCGAGACTTACAACACAGACACTCAACCCACCACACAGTATGAAAGAAATAGTACCTAATCACTTATAGGGGGGTGAATAGGTGAACTTAATCTTTTTAAAATTATAGGCAGAAACACTGAATACTAAGACCTGTATTTGCAATTCTCTACAGCAATTCAGTACAGATAATACAGCAATCATAGAATCAATCACACACAGAGTACACACAGATTTTATAGTGGTTCCCCAAGGTCTGGGTACATCCACTTTCCCCCTTCGCCTATCTAGTAGTGTACTAGATTCAGCCTAACTTCTCCACTTCTTCTCAGATCCTCAGATCTTACAACTCAGAACCCCAAACAGGTTCCTACAACTCAGAGTGATCCCACTCCTACAACTCAGGCTCAATAGTCATACCACTCAGTCTTCAATAAGACCTACACTCAGAGAACTCAGTCTCCTACAACTCAGGCCCAATGCCCTACCTCAGTCTTTAACAAGACCTACACTCAGAGCACACAGACTCCTACACTCAGCCTTTATAAAATAGGCTTACAGCTCAGATCCCTTAGGATCCTACAGAAAATAAAGTTTTACAAAATGTTTAACCACAACTCTGAAAGAGAGAGATGAGTTGGCTGGCTTCTTGATGAGTTTTTGAAAGAACTTTGCAGAGATCAACCTCCCTTGGCTTTCTTCAAAGCTTCTTGAATTAGAACACAGTAGGGTTGTATCTCTAAGCAGATGATCTTCAATCAACTGCTGCCTTGTGAATCAGATCTCAATCTGAAAATTACTTAACAGCCTGGTTCAACAGCTGTTCTTCTTAGAAGGAGCTCTCTCTCTCCAACTTCTTAGATCTTCTCTTGAAGGTCTTCTTTTTTTTGTGTTGTTTTTCAACTTGTTGATTCATTGCTCGATCTGTTGAAGGAGAAAGGTCTTTAAATAGACTTCCTCCAAGGTAACCGGCTGATCCGGTTTCTAACAACTTTCTGAAGGCTCTGACAGTTGCAGTTGACCGGTTGAAATGACTGCTGTCAAGTCATCCAGTCACTTCTTGAAATATCTGTCACTGTCTGAAAGTGTCGAGACAGATAGTCTTTATGTGTCGACACAAATAGACTAAGTGTCGACACAAGTAGACTAAGTGTCGACACTAGCCTTGATAGTGTCGACACAACTCCTTGTGTTGTTGTAACTGCTTCTCGACACAGCTTCTTCAGAATGTGTCGACACTGATTCTGTGTGTCGACACAAGCCTTCTGTTGAATGTGTCGACACTGATTGAGTGTGTCGACACAAGTACTTATTCTTCAATACTTAGTTGATTTCTGCTGTGTGTCGACACAACTCCTTTGTGTCGACACAAGCCTTCTTGTGTTGAACTTTGCTGAGTGTCGACACAGCTCCTTTGTGTCGACACATTCTTCATGTGTTGAAACTTTGCTGAGTGTCGACACAGCCTCCTAGTGTCGACACTAGTACTTGAACTTTGTTGAAGTTTGCTGAGTGTCGACACAGCCTCCTAGTGTCGACACTTGTACTTGAACTTTGCTGAAGTTTGCTGATTGTCGACACAGCCTCCTGGTGTCGACACTTTTGATGTCGACAAAGTTCCTCTTGGTGTCGACACTGCTTCTAAGTGTCGACACTGATTATATAGACAATTCTTCACTATGTGTCGACACTGCCTGTATGTGTCGACACTTTTCTTCTGGTGTCGACTCTGCATTCCTGGTGTCGACACAATTACTCCAAGTGTCGACACAGCTTCTCTAGGTGTCGACACTAGCCTTCTTAAGTGTCGACACTATTCTTCTAGGTGTCGACACATGGACTTAGAATCTTTTATGAATTCCCTACAATTACTTAACCTGCACACATAAACTCAAAGCACATCAAATACACCTTGATGTATATCATTGAGTAGGGTGAGGCTTCTTCAAATCAGGTACATATTTTCCAATGTACCCAACAATATCCCCCTATTTGGAGAAATCATAACCCTTAGTCAATGATATACACCATACATAACAAATACTCAATATGATGTAAAATAATATTAAATGACAGGGTAAGTACTAAACATGTATAAACATAACATGTAAAAACAATTATCTCAGAACAGTAATGTAATAGATTGAACATATAACATTGTTCTTACAACTTCAAACATTTTCATTAATCAAATGTTTACATAGAGTTAAAAGCAAATGATTACAAATTGTAAACTTAAGAAAATTTCTATCCTATGGCTGCACTGGCTCCTTGATAATAATCCCCTTTCCAGATTGAATCTTTTCTTGAACAGGAGCTTCAATGTCATCAGCAGGCTTCTTCCCTTTAAGATCTGCCTTTTTCTGCTCTTCAGCCTTTATCTTCTGCCTTTCAAAATAGTGAAAAGGCTTAGAGAAATACTTGTTAGGCTCTTATGCATTAGGAGGTAGCTTTCTCAACTTAGCCTTCCTTCTATATTGTACTATGGCCTCTTGCCTATTCTCATGTTTTCTCCACTCCTGTTCAGAATACCATTTGCGTCTATCCAGGATATTATCCTTAGCAGCCTTCCAAGCAGTCAGTATGATATTTCTGGATGTGGGGCTCCATTGCTCAAAATCTGGTCTTTATTCAGCTTTCTCTCTGAACCTTTTCTTAGATAATTGAGCCTCTTATTCTTTAAGAACTGCCTCTGACACAGGCTGTACAACTTTTTCAAGTATAACATGCTGATTACCCTCAGGAGGACTATACATAGACTGTACCTCCTGATGTATCATATCAAAATCAGCAGGAGGATATATCACTTGAGCTACTTCAGCTTGTTCTCCTCCAAAATAAGCAGGATTGATGTCAGACTCTGCTATATTATCATCATCACATAAATGTGGATATCCAAGGGTAGCTTTGATGGAGTTTGAAATCCATTTGACATGATCAGAGCCTGCCTTGACTAAAACCCTCTCCCCCTTTATGACTTCTCTGACTATATGATCCCTAAGATCATCTTTCTGGAATCTGATTTGAGCATTCAAATAATTAACTCCATCCTTATAATAGGGGTTTAACGTCTGAAGCTGTCCAGTAATAGCCTTTTGAGAATTTGAAATTGCAGTTTTAGCAGCAGTTAGGCTTTCTAGTAAGTTTTTCTCAAACTCAGCTTTGGAAGTAGCACTTTGTGCAGTCTGGGCAGTAGCTAGATTCTTCATTTCAGTGACAATGGCATTATGAGAAGCAGTTAAATTATCATTCATTCTAAGCTGGTTCTCCAGGACATATCCTTGTTTGACTGTCATGTCATCCACTTGTGTTTTTAATTTCTCTTGATGAGTAGCCAAATAGACCACTGCATTCCCTCCTTTATGGAAACATTCAGTCATTTCCTTTTTGTTTTGATTCACTTCAAATCTTATAGATTTGATGTCTTGTGCTAGATCAAATTGCAGGGATTTATGCCCTTCATCCATATACTTTTCTAAAGCTTTTCTTTGCTCATCTAGCTTAATCTGCAAAGCCACCATCAGTGAACTATAATCAGTAGATGACACAGGCTGTGGAGCAAGTGTCTGCAGTGCTTTCTTGTAGTTCTGACTTCTTCTCTTGAAGACCTGGAACTTCCTCTTCTTGGCTCTAGCAGCCTTTTCATCCTCTGAAGCAGAAGTGCTAGCAATATCTACTCTATCCTTAGGACTAGGAGGTAACTCCTTCTCAGTCCTTTTTATTTGCTCTGCATCCTTTGGCTCCACAGTCTCTTGTCTAGCAGTCTCCTGTATTTTTTCCCCCTCAATATTAACTTTCTCCCCCTCAACAGCTGATATTTCTCTCTCAAGATCTGTCTGTACAAGATCAGGGAATAACTCCTCTAGAGTAAACTCATATTGAGGTTGGATTGGTGAATCTCTGTGCTCAGGAGCATCTAATACCTCTCTATCAGCAACTGATGTGTCCTCCATGACCACATCCTGGGGTTGACTATGTATCTATGTTTGCTGATTAACATCAGGTAATGAATCAGTCAAAACTTCATCCTCAATAGGAAAATCTAATTGATTAACTTCAGTGATTACCTCAAGTATTGTTTGGGTAGCCCTTTCACTCTCTAATTGAGTTGGCTCATCCACATGTATAGGCTCCTCCTGGAGTGGATCCAGGTGAATTGGGCTAGCTGAGGGTAGCTCCCCCTGCCTCTGAGCATCTTCTTGTCTTGCTGGTGACTGTCCAGCATTTCTTCCCTCTTCATCAGCAGAACTAAACACTACATGCTCTTCTGAGCTATTTGAGGATTCTTGTGCCACAATGGCTGTCTTCTTCTTCTTCTTCTGGGGTGTTTCTTTTTCTGGAGTGGGCATTTCCTTTGTTAATACTCTATCCCACCTGGAGATAATCCTAAGATCCATTCTCCTCATGTGGTTTATCTTTGAACCTGCAGCTTGGTTCATCACTACAGGGATACTGCCTGCTAAGTATAAACTCAGAATTCTACCCAGATTGGGCTTCTTCATATTCTCTTTTATCTTATCAAACATGACTGCAGACCAATCAGTATTAAGCTTGAAGATTATCCTTGTCATCAAACTGAACATGTGAGCTGAAATTCTATCATGCCCACCAGGCTTGCTCAGTATGACCTTGCCAACTATCTCAGATAAGAATTTGCCCTGCATGTTCATTCCTTTTCTGTCGAACACTGATCCTATCTTCAGGTTTGAATCTAAAACACACCATGTCAATGCCTCTCTACTCTTAGAAGCAGATACATCTTCTTCCTCTTTTATTCTTGGTAGTTGAAGTACCTTTCTTAGACTTTTCTGTGTGACCTTGACTTTTGTCCCATGAACTCTGGACTTAATCTTGAGTCCAGTATCATCAAGTGAAGCTGCACTTAAGAATTCAAGAACCTCCTTCTTCCAGATCTTGATTGGTTCTGATACAAGATATTCTAGTCCAGTCTCGGCAATTAGGGTTATCACACCTTGGATTTCGGGTTCCGCGTCATCAAAGGCGTGTCACACGAGCTCATATCCTTCATTAATGTTCTCTTCCAGCTTGGGCGCCATTAGGGTTTGAAGAAATTTTGAATTTAGAGAAGAGAGATGTCGACACACAAGTTTGGTCTCGAAACTATGGTGAGCGTGTCAACAAACAATGGTGAAATCCTATTTATACCTTTCTAAAATTGAAGGTGAAAAGGCGCGTCAAAATACTTGAAATGTGTCAACACTGTTGAAAAGTGTCGACACTTACTCAAAATGTCTCGACAACTATATGTCGACACAATTATAGTCGACAGAATATATGTGTCGACACTTACATATCTCAGCTCGACGATTAGTAGAGACTATGCTCGACGAATTCTATGTAAATCCTAAGTGTCGACAACACCCTGGATGTGTCGACACCTACTTTTCATGTGTCGACACTAATTCTCTTAAGTGTCGACACTGACTGCCTAGATGTGTCGACACCATTTCTCTGAAATGTCGACACCACTTCTATGTGTCGACACAGACAACTCTGTGTGTCGACACCATTTTACTTAGCCGATTTTAACTATTCCAAGTTTATCATTCCTAATTCAATTTTAAATTTATTGAATTTGGTTTCATTTAAGGGCTTAGTATACATATCAGCTAAATGATTATCTGTATTAATATACTCTAGTGAAATATCTCCTTTTTCCACATGTTCTCTTAGAAAATGGTATTTTATTTCTATGTGTTTAGTCCTACTATGAGAGACATGATTATTTGCAATAGAATAGCACTAGTAGAATCACAAAATAAAGGTGTTCTACTTACTTGAATACAATAATCTTCTAGCTGGTGTTGTATCCATAGTAGTTTTGCACAGCAACTTCCTGCAGCAACATACTCCGACTCTATTGTGGAGATAACCACACTGGTTTGCTTCTTGCTACTCCATGACACCAGCCTTCCACCTAGAAATTGACAGGTTCCTGTGGTACTCTTCCTATCTTCCTTGCAGCCTGCAAAATCTGCATCTGAATAACCTGTCAGTACAAAATCTCCATTCATAGGGTACCAAAGGCCTAGATAAGGTGTGCCCTTAAGATATCTCAAAATTCTTTTGACTGCTGTCAAATGAGATTCTTTAGGGCAAGCTTGGTACCTAGCACAGACACATGTAACATACATGATATCTGGTCTACTAGCAGTCAAATACAGTAGGGAGACAACTATCCCTCTATACAAAGTTTCATCTACAAGTTTCCCTGCATCATCTTTGCTTAGAGACATGCTTGACCCCATAGGAGTTTTCATGGTAGTGGATGATTCCAAACCATACATCCTTATCAACTCTAGGGTGAACTTAGACTGGCATATGGACAAACCATCTTCAGTCTGTCTAACTTGGAGACCCAAGAAGAACTTAAGTTCCCCCATACTGCTCATCTCAAATTGTCCTTACATTAGTTTTGCAAACTTCCTGCAAAGACTACTTTCTATAGACCCAAATATTATGTCATCTACATATATTTGGACTAAGATAATCTTGTCTCTGGATTCCCTAAGGAATAGAGTCTTGTCTATTTTCCCCCTTGAGAATTTATTCTCAATGAGGAAACTAGACAGGGTTTCATACCAAGCCCTAGGGGCTTGTTTTAACTCATACAAAGCCTTCCTAAGTCTATATACATGATCAGGTTTAAGAGAGTCAACAAAACCTGATGGCTGCTCAACATAGACTTTTTCCTTCAGATTTCCATTCAGAAAAGCTGACTTAACATCCATTTGATATACCTTAAACCCTTGAAAGGTTGCATAGGCAAGGAACATCCTTATTGCTTCCAGTCTAGCTACTGGAGCAAAGGTTTGATCAAAATCAATACCTTCTTCCTGCCTATATCCATTTGCAACCAATCTTGCTTTGTTCTTTATAATGACTCCATTCTCATCCAACTTGTTCCGGAAGATCCACTTAGTTCCAATGATATTGTGGCATTTTGGTTTAGGAACAAGTTCCCAGACTTTGCATCTTTTGAACTGGTTCAGCTCCTCTTGCATGGCCTCAATCCAATGAGGGTCTAGGATTGCTTCTTCAAATTTCTTTGGCTCTACTTGGGATAGAAAGCTGGAGTAGAGAACTGAACTTAGATTCCTGCTCCTTGTTTGTACCCCTTGTCTGAGATCTCTAATAATTTGATTGGTTGGATGATCCTTTATATGCCTATTTGCTGGAGGCAGCCTATCTTCAGGTTGTACACCTTCAGTCTCTTCAACTTGCTGCACTTCTTGGTCTTCTTCAGCATCAGGTGTATCTTGTACTCCCCCTGGACAGCAGCCACCAACATCCTGATTTGCAGTGGAGTCTTCTGCAATGGTTAGCTTGTCCATCTTCTCAGTTACACCTGTAGAGCTGCATACACTTCTTGGCAACTCACTGTTAATTAATCTAGATTCATCAAAGACTACATTAATAGACTCTTCTACAACCTGAGTAGTCAAGTTGTAGACCCTATAAGCCTTACTGTTGTTGCTGTACCCAACAAAGATCACCTCTTGGAATTTGGCAGCAAACTTAGTTAGGTAAGACTTGTCATTGTTAAGTATATAACATTTACAACCAAAGATCCTGAAATAGGATAGATTTGGTTTTCTGCCCTTCACAATCTCATAGGGGGTCTTATTATGGCTCTTGGTGATAGTAGCCCTATTAATTACATGACATGCAGTGTTTACTGTCTCAGCCCAGAAATATTCTGGGAGAGAAGTGTCACTTAATAGGGTTCTACCAGCCTCTATCAAGGTTCTATTTTTCCTTTCAGCAATACCATTTTGCTGTGGTGTTCTTGGTGAGGAAAATTCCTGAAATATCCCAAACTCTTCACATAACTTTGTTATACTATCAGACTGGAATTCAGTACCATGGTCACTTCTTATTTTGACCACTGTACTGTCTAACTCATTCTGAATTTGTTTGACAAAACTATAAAAGATACTAGGAGTTTCAGATTTTTGCCTTAGGAAGAACACCCAGGAAAACCTTGAATAATCATCTACAACCACAAATGTGTAGACCTTCCTACCTAGGCTGTGAACTGGCATAGGACCAAAAAGATCCATATGCAAGAGGTATAGACACCTCACAGAATCCTTGTTCTCAATGCTATTAAAGGTGGATCTGCTCTGCTTGCCTTTTTGACAAGCTGAGCATATCTCATCCTTTATACACTTAACCTGAGGACCATTCCTCACTAACGTTTTGCTAAAGAGTTGGCCAATTGTCTTATAGTTAAGATGAGCCAGCCTCTTGTGCCATTTAACACAATGTGAGACTTTCTCATCAGCTACAAGACAAACAGGAGAAATATTGTTCTCACACATAATGTCTAGACAGTAGACATTTCTCTTTCTATATCCAGTCAGAATGATCCTTTGATCACTTGACCTCTTGATATGAAAACCATCCTTGACAAATGAGATGTCATATCCTAAATCACTCAGCTGACTTATGCTAATGAGGTTATGTTTCAAACCTTTTACATAAGCCACTTGAGTAATTGAAATTAGGTTGCTAGAAATGTTACCAAAACCTTTGATGATTCCTTTTTCTGAACCACCAAAGGTAACTTTAGGACCATCCTTGATTGGTGTATAGTCCTTCAGCAATCCCCTAGTTCCAGTCATGTGCCTGCAACATCCACTGTCCAAGTACCATATAGGGGCATGACCACTTGGACTCACCTGCAAAACAAATTACTTAACCTTAGAACCCAAATAATTCTTGGGTCCTTGGTGCAAGTTAGTCTGGCTTTTAACAAAACTACCTGTAGATTTTCTAGCAGGCAGTTTGCTACTCTCCTTGACACTAATATTGTGCCAACAATCTATGGCAAAGTGGCCTACCTTGCCACAACACTATCACTCAAATCTGTTGTACCTTTGTTTAGGTACAACCCTGGCTGTTTTATCTACAGCAGGCTTCTTGTTGAGTACTGGGGCTTTGCCCTTAGATTTGGACTTTACTGTCCAGGCAGGTTTTGTAAACCCCAATCCAGTTTTACCCTTATGAGGTACAAACTCATCTATCAAAGGTAGAACAGATTTTGGTTTAGAAAAAACTTGCTACAACATCTCTCTCCTTCTGAAGTCTAGCCTCCAGATTTCTAATTTGATCAATCTTGAATGTAATAGTACCCATCTGAATAATAGTAATGTTCTTCAGCCTGGCTATTGCATTCAGTTTCTGATCAAATAACTTGTCAAAATCTGTTGCAGCCACTTTAAGACTAGCAATCTCCTTAGCCTGAGTTTTGGCCAAGAGTTTGCTTTTCTTCAAAGCCTGCAACAATACTCTATATTTTTCAATTAACTGATGAATGTCTCCTTCAGATTCAGATCCACTCACATCACTTGATGCTGATGTATCTGATTCTGACTCAGTATAAGAAATTGAACTAACTGAACAATGTTGTACCTTACTTGGTCTAGGTTGATCCTGGATTTTATCTCCCTCAGATAATGCCATCAGCCCTTTGCACTGATTGTCCTCATGCTCATAAATTAAATTCATTAACTGTATGAACTCATCTTCCTCTTCTTCAGCAAACAATCTAATATAAGCTTCAGCTTCTGAATCTATTTCTGAAGATGATTGATCAGTTAGACTCTTATCCTTCTTAGCAACAAAGGACCTTTCCTTTTTGCCCTTAAACTGAGTCTTCTTCTTGTCAGTTGACTCTTTCCTCTTTTCTGGACAGTCAGCTACTACATGTCCTTGTCTATTGCAATAATAACATACTATCTTTGAGGATGTAGTTTTACTTGGCTTGGACTTTCTTCTGTCATTCCTTGATGGCTTCCTGTTCTGATAGTAGTCATCTTTTGTCTGCGAAGTGGATGGCTTAGACCTCCACTGCTTTTTCTTCAGAAACTTTTGAAAATGTCTAGTGAAAGCTGCAAAGTCTTCATCACTCTCACTGCTTTCTGAATTCTTGCTTTCTGACTCATCTGTCTCAGTCTCAGCAACTTTTTGAGGTGGAGATGGAGACTTGCTTTTATATTTCCTGATTTAACAAAGACTTTCTGTCTTGTCTTACCTCTTCAGATCCCTCCATGTAAACTATTAGTGTGTCCCACATTTTTTTTGATGTTTTACAATGTATTAGATTCTGAAATGTGGCATCATCAATTTCACTTACAATAATATTCTGGGCCCTCTTGTCCATAGTGGCCAGAATAATCTCATCTTTAGTCATTTCTGAATAGTCTTTGAGAGTTCTCTGATTTGCATCCAGAACATATACTTTCATTGACACATATGACCCTTCTTTGACTGTAATGTATATTCTTGGGTCAGAGGCTTCCATAAAAAGTCTAACCCTCTCTTTCCATATGCCAAAAATCTCTTTTCTGCAGATTGGCAATTTCATGGATCCTAGTTCTTTGTGATTCTCAGTAGAACCCATTTTCTTGATTCTTGATTATTCTAATTCAGCCTACAGGATCTTTACTCAGACTGTTATGTCCTTTTTGAGTAACCTCGCTTTAATACCACTTGAAAGAAATAATACCTAATCACCTAGAGGGGGGGTTGAATAGGTGAACTTAATCTTTTTAAAATTATAGGCAGAAACACTGAATACTAAGACCTATATTTGCAATTCTCTTCAGCAATTCAGCACAGATAATACAGCAATCACAGAATCAATCACACACAGATTTTATAGTGGTTCCCCAAGGTCTGGGTACATCCACTTTCCCCCTTCGCCTATCTAGTAGTGTACTAGATTTGACCTAACTTCTCCACTTCTTCTCAGATCCTCAGATCTTACAACTCAGAACCCCAAACAGGTTCCTACAACTCAGAGTGATCCCACTCCTACAACTCAGGCTCAATAGCCCTACTACTCAGTCTTCAATAAGACCTACACTCAGAGAACTCAGTCTTCTACAACTCAGGCACAATGCCCTACCTCAGTCTTTAACAAGACCTACACTCAGAGCACACAGACTCCTACACTCAGCCTTTATAAAATAGGATTACAGCTCAGATCCCTTAGGATCCTACAGAAAATAAAGTTTACAAAATGTTTAACCACAACTCTGAAAGAGAGAGATGAGTTGACTGGCTTCTTGATGAGTTCTTGAAAGAACTTTGCAGAGATCAACCTCCATTGGCTTTCTTCAAAGCTTCTTGAATTAGAACACAGTAGGGTTGTATCTCTAAGCAAATGATCTTCAATCAACTGTTGCCTTGTGAATCAGATCTCAATCTGAAACTTACTTAACAGCCTGGTTCAACAGCTGTTCTTCTTAGAAGGAGCTCTCTCTCTCCAACTTCTTAGATCTTCTCTTGAAGGTCTTCTTCTTTTTTTTTGTGTTATTTTTCAACTTGTTGATTCATTGTTCGATCTGTTGAAGGAGAAAAGTCTTTAAATAGACTTCCTCCAAGGTAACCGGCTGATCCGGTTTCTAACAACTTTCTGACGGCTCTGACAGTTGCAGTTGACCGGTTGAAATGGCTGTTGTCAAGTCATCCAGTCACTTCTTGAAATCTCTGTCACTGTCTGAAAGTGTCGAGACAGATAGTCTTTATGTGTCGACACAAATAGACTAAGTGTCGACACAAGTAGACTAAGTGTCGACACTAGCCTTGATGGTGTCGACACAACTCCTTATGTTGTTGTAACTACTTCTCGACACTGATTCTGTGTGTCGACACAAGCCTTCTGTTGAATGTGTCGACACTGATTGAGTGTGTCGACACAAGTACTTATTCTTCAATACTTAGTTGATTTCTGCTCTGTGTCGACACAACTCCTTTGTGTCGACACAAGCCTTCTTGTGTTGAACTTTGCTGAGTGTCGACACAGCTCCTTTGTGTCGACACATTCTTCATGTGTTGAAACTTTGCTGAGTGTCGACACAGCCTCCTAGTGTCGACACTAGTACTTGAACTTTGTTGAAGTTTGCTGAGTGTCGACACAGCCTCCTAGTGTCGACACTTGTACTTGAACTTTGCTGAAGTTTGCTGAGTGTCGACACAGCCTCCTGGTGTCGACACTTTTGATGTCGACAAAGTTCCTCTGGGTGTCGACACTGCTTCTAAGTGTCGACACTGATTATGTAGACAATTCTTCACTATGTGTCGACACTGCCTATATGTGTCGACACTTTTCTTCTGGTGTCAACTCTGCCTTCCTGGTGTCGACACAATTACTCCAAGTGTCGACACAGCTTCTCTAGGTGTCGACACTAGCCTTCTTAAGTGTCGACACTATTCTTCTAGGTGTCGACACATGGACTTAGAATCTTTTATGCTTTCCCTGCAATTACTTAACCTGCACACATAAACTCAAAGCACATCAATACACCTTGATGTATATCATTGAGTAGGGTGATGCTTCTTCAAATCAGGTACATATTTTCCAATGTACCCAACACAGTAATAACCTGATCACCTAACACCGTCAAAAATGCCCTCAACACAGGCTGGGAAATCAGCCCCCACACAGATCCAACACAGGATCCTCACACAGCCTTTATAATTTAGGCCTTACAACACATATCTAACACAAATCCTACACATCCTATTTAATCTAGGCCTATACACAGATCTTTGAATAGATCCACCAAAAATTGAGTTGGATGATGATTTAGCTCAAGAGAAAATAATCTCCGAGTCAATTGCTTCCAGAGATGAGAGAATCTCAGCCCTATCTTCTCCATAGCAACAAGAAAGAATATCTTCAATGATCCGCGACATGTGCTGGAAGTTATTCAGAATCTTGATTCTGATCTTACTGATGAAAGGGGGAAAATGATCTTTAATCAGCTAACCTGTAAGGCAGATAATAATTCCTATGCCTTCCCTTCTGTCCTGAGAGAATCCAGAATAAATATCTTCTTCTTTGATTCAGAGAATGATCTTTAGATTTGGCTCAGATTGAATCGAGAAGCAACTTTCAGTTAGGTCTTGCTTGAATGATTCCTCTTACTCAGAGTAATCCTCTGTACTTGCTGAAGTGGATGTCGATTGCTTTAGCCATCTCAAAAACCTTCAGATTCTGCGAATTGAAGCTTTTGTTTATGCAATAATGGCGGGCAAAGACGATGAACTCCCGCTCCCCTTTTTCGAAATGAATTGATCTGTCAAAAGGTTGTTTCGATCTAGATCTCAACTTCTATTTATAATCCCGTCATCTGGAGAGTTGATTGACACGTGTCACTGATTTAATGGCTGATTATATCCTTAGCTTTACAGATTGGGATTAACAGCAGACTGACGGCGATGTTAGAATGATTTGTAGCACTTTCATAGCAAAGTTGAAATTCGTTGACTTGTTGACTTTGCTGACGTCACCCATTTGAGAACTAAGCCAAATTCTAAGAATCCACTCAGGCGTTGAGTGGTATTGAGTGAATAAGCAATACTCAACGAATCTGGACTTAGAAACTTTTCAGCTCTGCTAGGTGTTGAGTGGCATTGAGTGAATGGCCTTCACTCAATACTTTTAGACTTAGCTTAGTCTTCTGCTTCTTCAGCTACCTTGGCGTTGAGTGGTGTTGAGTTAAAGAGCTTCACTCAATGCTTTTTGCCTTAGCCTGATTTTTTGACCTTTCTGCATTCTCGACATTTAGAGCATTGAGTGTATAAGCTTCACTCAACAATTCCGAACTTAGAAAAATTCTGGTTTCTTCTTAGGCGCTGACTGACCCAGCATGTCTCAAAGCTTTCTTCTTCTAGTGATGAGTGAACTGGCTTCACTTAGAGCTTTGATAGAATGAGCATGGTGTTGAGTGATGAAGCTTCACTCAATGATTCTGAACTTAGAAAAATTCTGGTTTCTTCTTAGGCACTGACTGACCCATCATGTCTCAAAGCTTTCTTCTTTTGGCATTGAGTGAACTGGTTTCACTCAATATTTTGACAGAATGAGCATGGTGTTTAGTGATGAAGCTTCACTCAATATTTCTGGACAATCAATTTTTTTATCCTTATCCTTTTGGCTATATGGAGTTGAATAAGTTGACTACACTCAATGCCTGTGGACTTAGTCAATTTTTCTTTGATAGAAACTCTACGGCTTTGACTTAGGCAGCAATACTTGATGAATTTTGCTGCATGTCGTTGAGTGAGTTGATCTCACTCAATGCCTGTGGACTTAGATATTTTTCTGGCTTCCACTGCTTATGTTTTGACAGAATAAACTTGACTCAATGATTCTGGATATATGACATTGAGTGAGTTTACTACACTCAACGCCTGTGGACTTAGCCATTTTTCTGCTTTTCAATCTGCCAAGCTTTGATTGTCCTGCCTTCTCTCAACGCTATTAGCTGTATGGTGTTGAGTGTATAAGCTTCACTCAATACCTATGGACTTATGTAAATTCCTGTCTATCCAGTTAACTTCTTTGAGTCCACCTGTCAATATCACTTGAAGCACCTGTCTAATCAATATGACATTGACCAACCTGTATGCATGAACTTAAATATACATCAAATACTACTATGTGTATACCATTGACTTGTTACAAATCTAGGACATTGGGACCAATGGACTCAACAATATCCTCCTATTTGAAGAAGTCAAAACACCACTTGAAAAATGTTTGTCAATGATATACACTAACATATACAACAATAATATCAATAATGTATTAACCTAAGAGCAACAAGAGTTACCACATTTTTCATTGTGCTCCCCTGCTTTGCTGCATCCTTTTCCCTGTGTAATAGATGCTTCCTGCTATAGTTGCTTCACCTGTAGCTGCAGCTGCTTCCTGCTATAGCTGCTTCACCTGCTCCCCCTGCATTGCTACTTTGCTACTTCTCCCTATTTTGACTTTTGTGAAATAGCTAGGGAGAAGTAGGCCATCTTTGATTATCTACTCCCTCTTTATGAGTACAAATAAACAACTGGTGCTGGACTAGGACCCCCTAAGTAAGAGCACTGACTATCAACCCTTTTGACAGTCACTTTAGTCCAATCCAACCTGCAAGATGAAATATTTCCTGCTACAAAACAATATGAAGAGCAACTGAAGCTATACCAAGTTCAACATACAAAATTCAAACTTGAAGGTCTTGAACTTTGCTTCATCTAGTGGCTTGGTGAAGATATCAGCCACTTGCTTGTCTGTTAGGACAAACTCAAGACTAATATCCTCACATTCCACATGCTCTCTTATAAAGTGATATCTAATCTCTATGTGCTTAGTCTTGCAATGTGATAGAGGATTCCTAGCTATAGAGATAACACTAGTAGAATCACAAAACAAAGAGATTTTACTTATCTGTAGGTTATAGTCCTGAAGTTGATGTTGAATCCACAACAATTTTGCACAACATCTTCCTATAACAATGTATTTTGATTCTGCAGTAGAAATATATACACTTGTCTGCTTCTTGCTGCTCTAGGACACTAGTCTTCTACCCAAAAATTGACAGGAACCTGAAGTACTTTTCATGTTCTCTCTATAACCTACAAAGTCTGCATCTGAATAGCCAATTAGCTCAAAATATCTATTTCTAGGATAACATAGGGAAAGATCTGGTGTGCCATTTAGATATCTCAAAATCCTCTTAGCAGCAGAGTAATGAGTCTCTTTAGGGCATGCCTGATATCTATCACAGACACATGTAGCATACATGTTGTCTGGCCTACTAACAGTGAGGTATAAAAGAGATCTAATTATCCCTCTATACAAAATCTGATCAACAGGTTTCCCTGCCTCATCTTTGTCTAAAGACATATTTGATCCTATGGGAGTTTTCATGGTGGAAGCATTCTCCATCCTAAACTTTTTAATCAACTCCCTAGAAAACTTAGACTGGGATATAAATAATCCATTGTCAGTCTGTCTTATTTGGAGACCCAAGAAGAACTTAAGTTCACCAATGCTACTCATCTCAAACTTCCCTTGCATAAGTTTGGCAAACTTTCTGCAAAGGTTGTCATCAGTAGATCCAAAGATAATGTCATCAACATATATCTGGACTAAGATGACCTTGCCCTTAGATTCTCTTAGGAATAGGGTCTTGTCTATCTTCCCCCTTGAGAATTTATTTTTAATGAGGAAGCTAGACAATGTCTCATACCATGCTCTAGGGGCTTGCTTTAGCCCTATAGAGCTTTTCTTAGTCTATAAACATAATTAGAATGGTTTGGAACAACAAAACCTGGAGGTTGTTCATCATAGACTTCTTTCTTCAAGTCTTCATTCAGGAAGGCGGACTTCACATCCATCTGGTAGACTTTGAAACCTTGGTCTGCAGTAGATGCAAAGAACAGTTTGATAGCTTCTAATCTTGCTACAGGGGAAAAGGTTTGATCAAAGTCAATACCTTCTTCTAATTAGTACCCATGTGCTACCAACCTAGCTTTGTTCTTAACTATAATGCTATTTTCATCAAGTTTATTCCTGAAGATCCACTTGATTCCAATGACATTATGTCCTTCAGGTCTGGGAACCAACTTCCAGACCTTACACCTTTTAAACTGGTTCAATTTCTCTTGCATAGCTACAATCCAGAATTTGTCTTTGTTAGTCTTTTCAAATTTCTTAGGCTCCACTTGTGACATGAAACTGGAGTACGTTGCTGTGTTGATACATTTTCTCCTTGTCACTACTCCTTAGCTTGCATCACCAATAATCTGATGGCCTGGATGATCCTTCAAATGTCTTACTGCTGGAGGCAGTATTGCTTCATCATCATGCTCTTCCTGATTCAGATCTTCATCCACTTTCTGTATGCCTTATGCTTCCTCTAAAATTCACACACCCTCAACTTTATCTTGAATTGTCGGAGCAGCTTCCTTGAGAGTGAGCTTATCCAACACTAGTTCAGTACCAGCAGAACTAGAAGAAGAGCTTGACTGCTCATTGTTAATCATATTTGACTCATCAAATACTACATTAATTGACTCCTCTACAACTTGACTTGTTAAGTTATAGATCCTATAAGCCTTACTATGTTTGATGTACCCAACAAAGATCCCCTCATCGGACTTGACAGCAAACTTAGTTATATAGGATTTCCCATTATTGAGCACAAAACACTTGCTCCCAAATATTCTGAGATATGCAAGGTTTGGTTTTCTGCCCTTCAAGATCTCATAGGGAGACTTTTTGTAGCTCTTGGTGATAGAAGCCTTGTTGAGGACATGATAAGGTGTGTTTACAGCCTCAGCCCAGAAATATTCTGGGAGAGATGTGTCATTCAATAATGTTTTACCAGCCTCTATGAGAGCCTCATTCTTCCTCTTAGCAATCTCATTTTGCTGGAGTGTTCTTGGAGAGGAAAACTCTTGCTGAATCCCAAGTTCTTCACAAAACTTTGTCATGCATTTAGATTGAAACTCAGTCCCATGGTCTCTTCTGATTTTGACCACAGTACTGTCCAGCTCATTTTGTATTTGCTTGACAAATATATTGAAGATATTATGGGTTTCATACTTTTTTCTTTAAAAGAAAACCCAAGTAAATCTGAAAACGTCATCAACAATCACAAAGGTATAAACTTTCATACCTAGACTTTGAACTGGCATTGGACCAAACAAGTCTATATGCAAGAGGTATAAACACCTCACAGAATCTTTAGTCTCAATGCTTTTGAATGAAGCTTTGGTCTGCTTTCCCTTTTGGCATGCAGATCAAATGCTCTCCTTAGTGCATTTCATGTTAGGACCATTGCTAACAAACTCTTTACTATAGAGCTTACCTATAGTCTTATAATTCAAATGAGCTAGCCCCTTGTGCCATTTGACACAGTGTGAGGCTTTCTCAATTGCAACTAGACAAATGCGAGAGTCTGAAGTTAGATAAAGAAAATTTAGACAATAAACATTCTCACTCCTAGTGTCAGTCAAAATGACCTCTTGGTCACTTGATCTACTAATATGACACTTATCCTTGTGGAAAGATATGACATAACCAAGATCACATAATTGGCTTATGCTTATAAGGTTGTGTTGCAACCCTTCCACATAAGCCACTTTTGTGAAAGTGATTAAGCAATTTGTAACTTTACCATAACCTTTGGTGATCCCTCTGTCTGATACACCAAATATCACCTTGGGTCCATCCTTTACTGGATTGAATTCCTTAAGATTACCCTTTGTTCCAGTTATGTGCCTGAAACAACCACTGTCTAAGTACCATATAAGGGTATGGAAACTTGGACTAGCCTGCAAAACAAATTTATTTTACCTTAGGACCCCAATATCTATTGGGTCCTTGGTGCATGTTAGTCTCAAAATAGACATGTCTACCAGCAGATTTTCTAACTGGTAGGCTAACTTTAGCTCTGGACACACATGGGTTGTGCCAACAATCAATGACATAGTGACCTATCTTGCCACAACACCAACACTCATGAAGGTTATACCTTCTTTTCTGAGTTGGCCTGTTGGCATGGTTGATAGTAGCTCTCAGTTTAGAAGGTGCAACAACAGTCCTGTTCTTTTGTTTTCCAGCCCCAGTCTAACTAGAGGTGGGTCTGGCGGTAGAAGTGCTTGGGATATCTTGAGCCCAACCAGCAGCTGCCTTCTTTTCAGAAAGCATACTCTTTATGGCCTATGAGATGCCCAAGTCTGGTCTACTGACAGACTTGCCCTTGGTCATAGAATGGGTTGGAATATTCTGAGAATAGGCTACAACTTTACCTTTAAGTGAGGGGGTTGGTGCACCAAAAACAAATGGTCCAGAAGGGGTCATTTGACATTCTTCATGGGGAGCCTTGAAGGAACTTGCCCCTCTGCTACATATTCCACCATATTGGAAACCACCTTTGTTCTCACTAGTGGGCCTACCATTCATCCAATGACCATGGATGCTCTCATGGTCATACCTGTTAGAGGGTATTACCACTCTCTTGAAAGGAATAGGAGGGTTGGAGGCTAGTGGCTGCACTAGTGCTTTGCCCTTTCCTTTGGGATTGACAAATCTTGTGCTTCCTTTGAAACCCAACCCCTTCTTACCCTTTTTAGGAAGGGAAGTAGTCTATCAAAGGCAACACTGAACTTGGCTGTGAAAAACTAGCCACTATATCCCTCTTCTTTTGGAATTTTCTATCAAGATTCCTGATAGGGTCATTCTTGAAGGTTATGGTTCCCATCTGAATGAAAGTAATGTTCTTCAGCATGCTAACTTCCCTAATTTTCTGTTCCAGCAGGGGTGCTATCTCAGAGTGCTGGGAAGCAGCAAAATTTACAGATGCAATTTCTTGGGCCTCCTGTTTAGTCAGCTGCTTACATCTTCTAAATGCTTCCAGAAGTTTACCATATTTATCAATCACTTGATTGATGTCTTCCTAAGATTCAGAACAAACTTCATCTCTTGAAGGAGAAGCACTTGAATCTGGACTAGTCACATAATTAGACTTAGATGAAGAGCTAGATGAAGAGTGTACCTTAAATGGTCTAGGATGACTCTGGCCGGATTCCTCATCTAGTATTGCCATCAGCCCAATATAGGCTTCATCATCCTCATCTAATTCTGATGAGGAAGGATCACTACAGCTTTTCTCCCTCTTAGTAGTGAAGTTCTTCTCCTTTTTGGTCTCTTGTGGTATTGATTCTTCTCACCTACCTCCTCCTTCTCAAGACATTCAGCCACAACTTAACCTAGCTTGCTATAGCAAAAACATATAATCTTATTAAAAACATGTTTACAAGGATTTGGGTCATACCTTCCCACCTTGGAGGCTTTCTTCTTGTTTCTGTAATAGTCCTCCTTGTGTTGAAAGGAAGAGGTAGGTTTGCTCCTCCACCTCTTCTTCATCATCATCTTTAGAAACTGCCTTGAGAAAGCAGCAAACTCCTCATCAGGCATATAACAGCCTGATTTCTCTTGATCTGAACTTTCTGAATCAGCTGGCCTTCTAGGTGGAGATGGATTCTTCTCCTTGCTCCTCTTGGAGCTATCAGCCATGAAGGCCACAACAGATTCTTTGGCCTGGGCTCTGCTAGTCTTCTCTTCCTCCTTCCTTGCTGTCAGCTGCATCTCATTTGACAACAGCTTACCAAAGAGGGTAGATGGTGGAGTATCTGCCAGCTTAGCCACTTCTCTAATGACACATATCTTTATATCCAAGTCTCTAGTAAGAGACATAAGAAACTTATCATTCAGCTCATAGTTGCTAAAGACCCGACCATAGGTACTTAGTTCATTAACTGTTCTAAAAAACCTCTCATAGCAGCTAGCCATGGTCTCCACCTCGATCTGTCTGAAAGCTTCACACTCTTGATTGGGCATTGACTTTCTATCATCTCTAACTTCCTCAATACCTTCCATGTACACTACAAAGGTGTCCCACATTTCCTTTGAGGTCTTGTAGTGCACCAGGTTTTGAAAGGTAGAGTCATCTATGACACTTACTATAATATTTTATGCCCTCTTATGCATAGTAGCAAGAAGGACTTCTTCCTTAGTAATTTCTGCATACTTCTTTGGAATCTGAATGTTGGCATCAAGGACAGATATCTTCATAGGGATAATGGGTCCTTCTTGAACTGTTATGTAGATCCTAGGATCAGATGCCTCCATGAAGAATCTGACCCTTTCCTTCCATATGCCAAAAAGTCTCCTTCCTGCAGAGAGGAAGTTTCATGGATCCTAACTCTTTGTGATTCTCTCCTGAACCCATCTGAGCTAACAGTCAGCTACCCTGGAGATCTACTCAGACTGTTAAGCCTTCCTTGATCAACCTCCCTCTGATACCACTTGAAAGTCTTTAAATCCAAGGGATAGCTAATCACCTAGAGGGGGGGGGTGAATAGGTTATAACAATCGTTTTGATTTCTTTGAAATCTTTAACTGATTTAAGCCCTACTATGTTTGCTTGGTTATGCTTTCAAGAAAGTAACACATAGCACACCAGATATTTAAAGTGGTTCCCCAGTGTATGGGTACATCCACTGCCCCTCTCTGCCTTTCTAACAGTATGTTAGACAAGAAACTTCTCCAATAACTTTGGCTCCTCAGAGATTACAGAACGATCCCACCGGATCACGCAGTCTCCACCGAGACTTACAATACAAACACTCAGCCCACCACACAGTAATCAACAGATCACCTAATACATGCACAAATGCCCTCAACACAGGCTGGGAGATCAGCCCCCAAACATATCCAACATGGGATCCTCACTGTTGAAGTATTAGACCGGGCGGCCTTGCGGTCTTGTCTGGCGGTTTCTTGACCGAGCGGTCTGGCGGTCTCACTCAGGAGCTTGGAGACCGGGCGGTCTGTCGGTCTCCCATCTCGGCTTGTTCCTATCCTGCTGGAGTTGCCGAGCGGTTATCCCATCTGTCTAACTGCGCGGCCTGTGCGGTCTCCGTTATTTCTAGCCGCTCAGCCCTGTACATGTTTAGTCCCACATTGTTTGTTTATACTCTCTCATATCTCCTCCATTCTATAAAAGGGAGGCCATACCTTTGTAAATGATATCTTTTTTGGATAATAAAATTTCAATTATTCAAAACTATATCTGTTTGTTGTTGCATGTTCGCTACTTTTAACATGGTATCAGAGGACACGGTCTTTTCCTCCTGACTGTGTGCGCTCTCTGATTCTCTCGGCTTCTTTCTTCTTCGTGCGACCTGTCTTCGCGGCTTGCCTTCTCTTCTGCCTGCTGCACTATTAGCGCGGCTTGTTGCTTCTCTTCTCTAGCTGCTCTTCGTCGCCGCGACCTGTTTAGTTGTCACAGCGACCTGTTTCCTTCTAGCCGCCTGTTTTCCACTGGCTGTGCGGCCTGCTTCTGTTCGCCCGGCTTGCGACTTGTTGTTGTCGCCACTGCTTATTGCTTCCTCTTCTCTTCTGTTCGCTCGAACGTTTCAGTACACGCGACCTCTTCCCCGCTGTGCCTTGGTCTGCTTCCTGGCCGCTCGTGTTCGCGCGGCTTCTTCCCTCTAAACCGCTGCGGTTTCGCGCGGGTCGCTCTTCTTTTTCCTCTCCCCGCGGCTTCTCTTCTTCTCGCGCGGTTTCCTATGACTACTTCCGGTCTCACCACCCCCGTTATCTCCACCACTCCCGCAGCTCCTCCACCTACTCCTTCGGGCAACCTTGGCACGCTTTCTAAGCTTGTTGGCTCCAACTATCCCGATTGGAGCGTTTCTTTCACCTTTCTTCTTCGCTCTCAGCGCAAGCGTCATCACCTCACCGATGACCCACCTCCTCGTACCTCGCCTGAATTTGATGACTGGGATGCGAGTGATGCCCTTGTCCGCACTTGGCTCGCCAACAGCCTCTCTGATGAGTGCCTTCCCGTCATTCACCATGATGAGACGGTCAAGGCTGCCTGGCTTCACCTTGCTGCTCTCTATTCGAAGGGGGGCCAGACGTCCCGCATTTATACTCTGTATGCGGACCTCTTTGCCCTCCCCTCCATGTCTCCTGCTGCGGCTTACCAGCAAGTTCAGGCTCTTGGCGCCGAGATCCTCCAGAATCGTCCCTTCTCCGCGGACTTGGCTGACCTGCACAAACACTTCCAGGAACTCCTGGTTGTTTGTTATCTTCTCCGTCTTCCCGATTCCTATGATATGATCCGCCAGCAGATCTTGGGTGAGGCGGAATCTCCTACTTTGGATGCCACTGCGACTCGCATTGCCGCTGTTACTTCGCTGCTCCAACGTCCTCTATTGGACTCCCCCCTTCCCAGGACTCCTATGCTCACCAGGCTCAGCGGGGGGGGGGGGGGGGGGGGGGGGGTCCTAGTGGCCGCAGCCACTCCGGCGGGCGTGGTTCGTCCAAGTTCCTCTGCTCTTACTGTGGTCGTACCGGCCACTCTGTTGACCGCTGCTGGCAGAAACATCCTTGTCTTCGCCCTTCTGGTGATGCTCCTTCCTCTACCTCTGCCTCCTCTCGGCCGTCTGCCTCTGTGGCCACGACTTGAGGTAGTGACCACGTTGTTAGCCAAGGTAAATGGCTGATTGACTCGGGTCCTACAAATCATATGACTGTCAACCCTCATTGCTTCTCTCTCCTTGAAACGCATGACCGCCTACCCCCTGTTCGTGTGGCGGATGGTTCACCGTCCCCGGTGCTCGGGACGGGCATGGTTCAAGTCACCCCGTCACTTCGCTTAGAGGACACTCTCTATGTCCCGAAGTTCCCGTGCAATTTATTATCTGTTACCACTTTATGCCGACAACTACAGTGTTCTGTCTTATTCACTCCCCATTCTTGTTCTTTTCAGGACCCGAGGACCCAGCGGACGATTGCTACTGGGACTGAGAGCGGCGGCCTCTATTTCCTCGACGACGTTTCTGCTCTGTCCGCCTACTCCTCTGCAGATCTGCTTCAATGGCATCTTCGCCTTGGACATCCTCCTCCTCGGATTCTTCGACAGCTTCTACCCCACTTACCTCCGACCAGTCCTCCGCTCAATTGTGATGCGTGTCAGCTTGGCAAACATCATCGCTCCTCCTTCCCACCGAAGCAAGGCCGTGGCTCCTCTCGCCCGTTTGATCTCATTCATTCTGATGTCTGGGGTCCTGCTCCTACCCTCACTGTTGGTCGGGGTAGTTCCTATTTTGTCACTTTTATAGATGATTTTTCACGATGTACTTGGGTATATCTCTTAAAAGATCGCTCTGAACTCTTTTCTGTTTGGCAATCATTTTATTTTATGATTAAGAATCAGTTTGACATTTCTATTAAAGTTTTACGCTCTGATAATGCTAAGGAATATCTTAATCATGAGTTCTCCTCCTTATTTCAACAACATAGTCTTCTTCATCAAACCACGTGTGTTTACACCTCCCAGCAGAATGGGGTGGCAGAGCGTAAAAACCGTCACCTCCTTGATGTTGCTCGTACTCTCATGACGCAGATGCAAGTACCTCGCTCCTACTACGGCTACGCTGTGCTCCTCGCCTGCTATCTCATCAATCGTCTTCCCTCCACGGTTCTCCACGGCCAGACCCCCTTCTCCATTCTCTACCCCCGCAAGGAACCTTTTCCTCTCCCTCTCCGTGTCTTTGGCTGTACGGCTTTCGTTCACGCTCTCTCTGCTACCCGCGACAAGCTTTCCCCCCGTTCCACCAAGTGTGTCTTTTTGGGGTACTCTACCACTCAAAAAGGCTATTGCTGTTTTGACCCCCTTCTCCGCAAGCAATTTGTCTCCGCGGATGTGATATTTTTTGAGAATGCTTCCTACTTCTCTCCTCCCTCCTCTCTTCCTCCATATGTCTCTACTTCTCCACCACCTCTCTCTGTTCCCTCCACGCCTCTCGACATCTCCCCCTTTCCGTCCTCTCCTCCACCGTCTCCTTCCCTGTCTGTCTCCCCACCCACCCCTCCTCCCTCTTCTCCGGCGCCGTCTCTCTCTAGTCCCGGGCCAGCCTTCTCCGCCACGGACGCTCCGGTCGCTGACGCACCCGTAGACCTGGATCTTCCCATTGCTCTTCGCAAAGGGGTGCGGGCGTGTACTCAACACCCGCTTGCGGCAGTTGTTTCCTATGATCGGCTTTCTCCTTCTCGCAGGTGTTTTACCTTAGCTATCTCCGCTACTTCTACTCCCCGCACCTATCAGGAGGATCTTGCTATCCCTCATTGGAAGTCTGCCATGGATGAAGCGATGGCTACTCTTACTGAACGGGATACCTGGACCCTTGTTCATCCTCCCGTGGGCACTGATGTGGTTGGCTGTCGCTGGGTCTTTGTTGTAAAATTTCGCACCGACGGCACTGTGGATCGCTACAAGGCCCGGCTGGTGGCCAAAGGCTTCACTCAGACTTACGGAGTTGATTACTTTGACACCTTTTCTCCGGTTGCTCGCCTCAGCACCATCCGGGTTCTTCTCTCTGTGGCTGTTAACCAGGATTGGGCTATTTCCTAGCTTGATGTCAAGAATGCCTTTCTCTATGGCGATCTTCAGGAGGACGTCTACATGGATCAACCTCGTGGGTATGTTGCTCAGGGGGAGACACACGTATGTCGTTTGAAGAAGGCCATTTATGACCTAAAACAGAGCCCTCGGGCATGGTTTGACAAATTCAGTGGTATTGTGGCTACCATCGGCTTTACAAGGAGTTCGGCCGATCACTCCTTATTCATTCACAAAACGGCCTCGGGCCTGGTGGTTTTGGCAGTATATATGAATGATATTCTTCTTACTGACGATGACCAAGATGGGGTGGACTTGACGAAGAAGCACCTCCGTCAACACTTTGTCACGAAGGATATGGGCTCCCTGAAATACTTTTTGGGGATAGAAATTTCTCGGAAACTTGACTCGTTGGTTCTCTCCCAACGGAAGTATGCCCTTGATCTTCTACAAGAAGCAGGATTGACAGGTGCCAAACCGGCTCGGTTTCCCATGGCTATTGGAGAAGACAAAACGTGGACGGATGACTCGCCTCTTCTATCTGATGTCACAAGGTACATACGTTTGGTAGGCAAACTCATCTATCTCACAGTGACTAGACTCGACATCTCCTATGCTGTAGGCAAGGTCAGTCAGTTTATGCAAGCTCCCAGGGAGTGCCATCTTCAGCTGCCTTGAGGATTTTAGAGTATGTCAAAGCAGCAACAGGCAAAGGGCTAATCTTTCAGAAGAATGGTCATCTGAAGGTTGAGGCCTACTCAAATTCAAGCTATGCGGATGATAAAGGCGATCGTAAGTCCACATCAGATTTTTGTACTTTTGTTGGAGGAAATCTTGTGAGTTGGAAGAGCAAGAAACAGTCTGTTGTCTCCAGATCCAGTGCAGAAGCCGAATACTGGAGTATGGCGTCAACCACGTGTGAGTTAAAGTGGTTGCGGGCTCTCATGCTTGACCTAGGAGAGGTCTATGACTATCCTCTTCCTATGTTCTGTGTAACAACCCCATCCGTTCATATGGTATATTCTAGAAGGTCCGGCCGGGGCCCCACAGTATATATCACAAAACAGGCGGTGAAGGTATAGGATGATACCAGAGTAGCGCATCACACCTATCACAAAGCATTCTAGCGGAAGCCTAGACTACAACTAGAACTCCTCATGAATGCCCAAATATAAAACTCCACATTTTATACGATATAGGAATGTTTTACAACAAGTAAAAAGAGTTGGCCGTATGGCCTTACATGGCTGTCACACAGTGGCTTCAACTATGGGCGCGCAGGCCGGCCACAATAAAAGAACACACACAACATTTCCAAATAGCCTTTGAGGGCTAGCAGCAGTAGCAGCAACAGCAGCAGGAACATCAACCTCTATGCGTCCCGCTCGGCTCTCCAGCACCTATACAGGGACAATCCACCCAACGGTGGCAAACAAAAGCAACGGTCAGCGTTTAGCTGACCAAATTATAACGACCATACCCCTTTTCTCGGGTCAGCGGTAATCTTCCCTACAGGCATATCATATCACAGTATGACAATGTATCTCATCAAAATGTGCTTTCACGCACACAAGCCATCACAACCGTTCACCACCCGGCCCAACGGTCTGTGCACTCAGGGCACATTCTTGGTGTTTTGGCAAAGCTCTTGCCCACCACCGTATCAGGGTCACAACCCAACGGTAACTCTCTTGAGCATTTACTCCATGGCGTGCAGCCGGAGTTTTATAGTCTTAGTGAACCGGGATGGCCCGTAGGCCCCCGTTGTATCACGACGCACAGGCCTAAGACTCTTGTTATGCGCTCCAACAGACCGCACTTTCTGGTCTCACGTCGGACGGACATAACGCAGGTCGGATCCTCCACCCCCCGTTGCTCAAATCGCCTTGCCTTCTCCGAGTACAGCGTACTCATGGCTATATCAAAGGCGCGGGTAGGTCTCACCGATCCTGTTCTGGCATTCAAGCCTGGGCATAATTCTTACACCCATTCTCTCACAACAATAGCGGGTCTTTCCTGGGCACACCAGTACTTCATGTTACTCGTTCACAGGTACGACACCGCAAAATCACAAATGTCAGGGGTCTTTCCTGGCTACTATGTCAGTACTTCCTGTTACTCGCTTCACAGGTGGACACCCTACGACATCAAGCATCATAAAGGGCCTTTCCTGGTCATACCAGTACTTCCCGTGCCTCATTCACAGGTTGGACCCAAAAACATACCACGGATATTTTCCTGGGTTACCACTCCAGTACTTCCTGCTACTCCTTTTCGCAGGCATAACCCGTTGACTCCTTAAACTACACGTTTATCACGGAGTCTTCTCCGGTTCGTATGCAACATCACCAATCCAGACCAACCTGTCCAGATGGGCTTCACACAGCATGTCTATTCTGTAATCCATTTCCGGATCTATATGCCAACAAAGGGGATTTCATGAATCACCCAAAAGACTCCCAAACTCAGCCACCTCTTGGTGGGGGAATCACAAATATATGTCAAAAGGAAGCCTTCACATGGCTAGGAAGAAAAGTCATTACCCTTGACGACCGCTTCGGTGCTATGAACGCAAAGCTAGCTTGAATGGATCACAAGAGCTTTTCCTCCGCAACGCCGGCTTCGGATCTCTCGTCGGTAAACCGCAGCACCACCAGCAGCAGCCCTTCCTCTTCTTCCTTCTTCTTCCTCTCCCTTCTCTCTTAACTTGAAGAAAGATAAAGGCTAAGTAAAATGAGAATAAGTTCTCAGTTTTCGGCATTTAGGAAAAGAGGGAAGAAACTCAGCCTTTGGATCCAAGCTGAAGGAATGGACGGCCACAAAAATGCCAGAAAAGCTAAATTTGACCTGACACGGCCTGTGACACACCCGTGTCCTTGGCCGTGTGCCTCAAGCGGTGGTCAACCGACTTATCCAAACCAGTGACACGCTCAGGGACACGCCCGTGTCATGGGCTGTGTCCCCAATACGCCTTCGGACACGCCCGTGTCTGTGGCCGTGTGCATTGGCAAAAATAATCCCAAAACATCCCGAGACTTCACACGGCCTCGGACACGCCCGTGTCTCAGGCCGTGTTCCCAGACACGGCACGAAGACACGCCCTGTCGAAATTCTTCGTCGGGCTGAGTTCGTCGACCCAAATTGACACGCCCTGTGACACGCCCGTGTCACATGCCGTGTTCAACTTCTCGACACTCGACGCACACATCTCGACAATCGACGCCCACATCTCGACACTCGACGATCGTCGAGCGAAAGTCGTCGAGCGAAAGTCGTCGAGCACACGACACGGCTTGGGACACGCCCGTGTCCTGGGTCGTGTGTCTCCTCTCGACACATCGTCGAGTGAAAAATCGTCGACACCAAGGCCGATCGTCGACACGGCCTCGACACGCCCTGCGACACGCCCGTGTCGCATGCCGTGTTTGCTGTTCAACGACCGTCGACCCCAAATTTCGTCGACCTCGCGGCCAAATCGTCGACTCCAACTTGACACGCCCTGGGACACGCCCGTGTCCCAGGCCGTGTCACCCAAAAATTGCCTGCTGAGAAAAATGGGCTGTTACAATCCTCCCCTCCTACAAGAAATTTCGTCCTCAAAATTCAGACACTGGAAGGCAATCAGTAACCAGCAAGAAAAATGTTATAACATGCAAATTGTTATGTTACAACATACTCTATACAGATTACAAAACAGCTCGGGGAACTCTTCTCGCATGGTTTGCTCTCGCTCCCATGTCAGTTCTTCACGGCCGCAGTTGTCCCACCGGACTTTCACCATGGCGACCGTCTTGTTCGGCAACTGTTTCTCGGCTCGATCTTCGATCTGAATGGGTCTAACTCTCGTTGTTAGCCCATACTCCACCGGCACACGATCATCCGCGATCACTTGAGCTGGATCTTTCACGGCCTTCTGAAGCACCGAGATGTGAAATACATCATGTAATCCACCCAAGTCTGCCGACAGAGCTAGCCGATAAGCCGCTTCGCCAACTCGCTCAACCACTTCAAAAGGACTCAAATATCTTGGACTCAACTTTTTCAATCGTCGAATCCTGGAGACACCTTTGAATGGCTTGATCTTCAAGTAGACCCAATCACCAACCGCAAATTCCACGTTCCGGTGCTTGGCGTTGTAGTACTTAACTTGTCGATCTTGAGCAATAAGTAGCTTCTCTCGAATCGTTCGTATGGTAGAATTTGCTTCCGCAACCTCATTTGGTTTAAAAAACCCGAGCTTCGCCCGCTTCTACCCAAGCTAAGGGAGTACGACACTTCCTGCCATATAGAGCTTCATATGGTGTCATCCCAATGCTCGCCTGGTAACTGTTATTATATGCAAACTCTACCATATAGAGATGATCTTCCCATCTCTTTCCGAAGTCAAGGGCGCACATTCGGAGCATGTCCTCCATTGTTCTGTTGGTACGTTCAGTTTGGCCATCCGTTTGGGGATGAAAGGCAGTACTGAAAGTTAACTTCGTGCCCAACAATCGGTGAACTAGCATCCAATCATTTGACGTGAATCGCCCATCTCGATCATTGACGATGCTTCGAGGAACACCGTGAAGCCGAACAATCTGGTCAACATATAACTTTGCCAAACTTTCAACTGAATCATCCCGCCTGTTCGGGAGAAAATATGCCACTTTCTTTAGCCGGTCAACAATTACCCAAATGGAATCATTTCCTCGCTGCGATCTCGGTAACCCGTGCACAAAATCCATGGAAATATCATCAAATTTCCACTCTGGGATCGGCAGTGACTTCAAATAACCGCCCGGCTTTTGGCATTCCGCCTTCACCATCGCACATGTTTGGCATTTAGAGACATAAAGAGCAACATCTTTCTTGAGTCCTGGCCACCAGAAAAGCTTCTTCATATCGTTGAACATCTTCGTGCTCCCGGGGTGAATGGAATACTTTGTATAATGTGCTTCATACATTAGTTCTTCCCTCAATTTCCCCACATTTGGGACGCACAAACGGCCCTCTTTTCGCAAAAGACCGTCAATCCAGGTGAATTTGCCCTCTGCCCTTCATTCACATAGCGTAAGAGATCTTCATCCAACTCCGTTGCCCGTCGAACTCGGTCCGCAAGGTCACATTGCACCTTGGTCCAGTTCAAACGTGCAGTGGCAGTGCAATTCTTGTCAACACAATCAATATCCAACGCCTCCAGCTCCCGGATCAGACGGTCATCATGCCTTTGTAACCAATTTGCTCTAGCCGGAACCCGCCGACTCAAGGCATCCGCGACAACA
This sequence comes from Platanthera guangdongensis, assembly GCA_039583875.1. Taxonomy (NCBI): domain Eukaryota; kingdom Viridiplantae; phylum Streptophyta; class Magnoliopsida; order Asparagales; family Orchidaceae; genus Platanthera; species Platanthera guangdongensis. The sequence continues at coordinate 94,648,450 of CM077159.1, read as the reverse complement.
TTCCCCTTCCCGGGCGTATAGTGAATCTCAAAAGTGTAGTCCCCAAGGAACTCCAACCACCTTCGTTGTCGCATATTCAAATCTTTCTGCTCCAATAGGTACTGTAGGCTCTTATGATGTGTATAGATCTCCACCTTCACTCCATAAAGGTAGTGTCGCCATAACTTGAGTGCAAAAATCACCGCCGCTAGTTCCAAATCATGGACGAGATAATTTCGCTCGTGCACCTTCAGCTAGCGTGAGCCATAAGCAATGACCTTTCCATTCTGCAGAAGAACGCAGCCTAAGCCGCTTCCTGAGGCATCACGATAAATCACAAATCCATCGGTTCCACTTGGCGAAGACAACACCGGCGCCGTGGTCAAATGAATCTTCAGCTCTTCAAAAGCTTGTTCGCACTCTGGCGTCCAAACGAACTTCTGATCTTTTCTCGTCAGTGTGGTTAGCGGCAAAGCGATCCGTGAGAAGTTTTTCACAAATCTTCTATAGTAGCCCGCAAGTCCAAGTAAACTCCTGACCTCGGCCACGGAAGACAACATTGGCCACTCTTGTATGACCCTTATCTTCGCTGGATCCACTGCAATGCCCGCTCCACTCACCACATGGCCCAAAAATGTCACCGACGATAGCCAAACTCGCACGTCGAGAACTTGGCATAGAGCTGATTTTGCCTCAACGTGTTCAACACCAACCGCAAGTGCGTCTCATGTTCCACTTTTGACTTCGAGTACACCAGGATGTCATCAATGAACACGATCACAAACAGATCCAGGTACTTGCGAAAAATACGGTGCATCAGATCCATAAACACCGAGGGCGCATTGCACATGGCATAACTGTGAACTCATAGTGCCCATAACGCGTTCCAATTGCGGTTTTGGGAATGTCACCTTCCCGATTTCTCAACTGGTAATAACCAGACTTCAGGTCCAACTTCGACTAGACGGTCGAGCCCACCAGCTGATCGAACAACTCATCAATCTGGGGTATCAGATACTTATTCTTCTCGGTCAGCTGATTCAGTTCACGGTAATCCATACACAACCGCAACCCACCGTCTTTCTTCTTTACAAAAAGCACATCCGCGCTCCAAGGTGACATGCTTGTGCGTATAGAACCTTGCTCTAGCATTTCTTGTAGTTGAACCTTCAACTCAGCCATCTCTTTTGGCGCGACGCGATATGGCGAGCGGGCCACAGATTTCGCACCTGGCACCAACTCAATCGTGAAGTCAATCTCCCGCTGGGGTGGTAGCTCAGGGAGATCCATGGGAAACACATCTGTAAATTCCGCCACAATCGGAACCGCACAAACATGGGCCTTAGGCTCAACAGCCTGAATCAGTGCAAAATAACATTACCTGGAGTGCAGACATCAATGTCCCGCCCACTCCTCGCATACCTGCGAACTTTGTCTCCTGTTCGGTATTCTGGCCCAACGTGATTTCTTTGGACTGACAATCACTCATAGCATGCTGCTCCGCAAGCCAATCCATCCCAAAAATCACGTCGAATTCCGATATTGGCAAAACAGAAGCAGTCAAACTGAAATCCCGACTTCCTAACTGAACCGCCACATCGCAAGCTTGATCCGCCAGCATCCAACATCCATTCGGCAACACCACTTTGACGCTATCTGTCTTTGCACGACTGGGTATCCCAAGCCGCGCTATAAACTCGTTAGACAGAAAAGAATATAAAGCATCCTTCGCAAACAGTGCTTGTATCATCGCAAACCCTGTGGTGCACCTAACACACGCAAGCAACATACACAATATGCAAACAAAAGCAAGTAGGACGATTATCGTAGACGTCGACGACTCTTGCCAAGTTTGGGCACACATGTCCCCATGGTAGAAAACATCAACAATCTACAGCTCTCGTAGACACACATTGATCCCACACATCTGTATCTTATAAACGCCATCATAGCATTTTCATCCAAAACGGCTTACTGTACATCGAACATGCATAAGCCACCATTATTTATGTACTTGAGGAGCCTCATTATTTATATACATCATTATGTCGACATTTCTTGCATGCTACGAGCCAACGCGGCAATCTCGGGATTTATGTCCTACTTTCCCACACGAATAGCACTTGTACTGCTTCTTTGGCTGCTGAACACCATCCCCACATTCACGAGCGAGGTGTCCTACCAGACCACACGCATAACAAGTACGCTTCTCGATTCTTTGCCTCTTACGGTGAGCCGACTTCCCAACCCTTGGAGTGCGCACTTTCCTAGTCACAGGTATCTGCTGGGCTCTCCTCAAGTCCATTTCCAACAGTTCAGCTGCCTCCACCAGTGGTTGGAAGCCCAAGAACTTAGGACCCATCAACAAGAAACGGAGTTCCTGGCGTAGCCCATCATAAAACCGATTGATCTTCATCCCCTCGGTTTCAAACACAAACTCGGGTTGTTGTCTGATTGCAACAAATGCATGAAAATAATCCACAACCGTGTCCTCTCCTTGACTCAAACACACATTCACCGACGAAGCTGAGGCACTTCCCCTTGCCGTCTGCTCAAGTTCACTACCCGGCATGGAACACATCACCGGATCAGAGGGTGAAACCTGTCCCTCATGGTAAGCCTTGAGCGTGGCAAAAATCACATCGATAATCAGTCGAGCCGTTTCTATCGATGAAGGAGATGTTGGTACCACAGTTGATGTCATGCTTCCCATCGAGTGTTGGAGTTCCTGCTGCCAAGCCATCGCACTCGTCGCCTACAGACGGAAAATTACACAAGTAAGCAACAAGATAGGAACACGCAGGTTCCTCAAACACAAAAATTTGCATTCCTATCATGGACATTCAGGAGTTCAAGCGTAGACTTTGGTTTGCACAAACACGTGCTCGCCACCCCACAAAAGAAGGCGACCACGACTTCGAGAGGGAAAGACCAACACAACCGATACCAAAAATGTAACAACCCCATCCGTTCATATGGTATATTCTAGAAGGTATATATCACAAAATAGGCGGTGAAGGTACATGATGATACCAGAGTAGCGCATCGCACCTATCACAAAGCATTCTAGCGGAAGCCTAGACTACAACTTGAACTCCTCATGAATGCCCAAATATAAAACTCCACATTTTATACGATATAGGAATGTCTTACAACAAGTAAAAAGAGTTGGCCTTATGGCCTTACATGGCTGTCACACAGTGGCTTCAACTATTGTCGCGCAGGCCGACCACAATAAAAGAACACACACAACATTTCCAAATAGCCTTTGAGGGCTAGCAGAAGTAGCAGCAACAGCAGCAGGAACATCAACCTCTATGTGTCCCGCTCGGCTCTCCAGCACCTGTACATGGACAATCCACCCAACGGTGGCAAACAAAAGCAACGGTCAGCGTTCAGCTGACCAAATTATAACGACCCTACCTCTTTTCTCGGGGCAGCTGTAATCTTCCCTGCAGGCATATCATATCACATTATGGCAATGTATCTCATCAAAATGTGCTTTCACGCACACAAGCCATCACAACCGTTCGCCACCCGGCCCAACGGTCCGTGCACTCAGGGCACATTCTTGGTGTTCTGGCAAAGCTCTTGCCCACCACCGTATCAGGGTCACAACCCAACGGTAACTCTCTTGAGCATTTACTCCATGGCGTGCAGCCAGAGTTTTATAGTCTTAGTGAACCGGGATGGCCCATAGCCCCCCGTTGTATCACGACGCGCAGGCCTAAGACTCTTGTTATGCGCTCCAACAGACCGCACTTTCTGGTCTCACGTCGGACGGACATAACGCAGGTCGGATCCTCCACCCCCCGTTGCTCAAATCGCCTTGCCTTCTCCGAGTACAGCGTACTCATGGCTATATCAAAGGCGCGGGTAGGTCCCACCGATCCTGTTCTGGCATTCAAGCCTGTGCATAATTCTTACACCCATTCTCTCACAACAACAGCGGGTCTTTCCTGGGCACACCAGTACTTACTGTTACTCGTTCACAGGTACGACACCGCAAAATCACAAATATCAGGGGTCTTTCCTGGCTACCATGTCAGTACTTCCTGTTACTCGTTTCACAGGTGGACACCCTACGACATCAAGCATCACAAAGGGCCTTTCCTGCTCATACCAGTACTTCCTGTGCCTCATTCACAGGTTGGACCCAAAAACATACCACAGATATTTTCCTGGGTTACCACTCTAGTACTTCCTGCTACTCCTTTTCGCAGACATAACTCGTTGACTCCTTAAACTACACATTTATCACGAAGTCTTCTTCGGTTCGTATGCAACATCACCAATCCAGACCAACCTGTCCAGATGGGCTTCACACAACATGCCTATTCCGTACTTCATTTCCGGATCTATATGCCAACAAAGGGGATTTCATGAATCACCCAAAAGACTCCCAAACTCAGCCACCTCTTGGTGGGGGAATCACAAATATATGCCAAAAGGAAGCCTTCACATGGCTAGGAAGAAAAGTCGTTACCCTTGACGACCACTTCGGTGCCATGAACGCAAAGCTAGCTTGAATGGATCACAAGAGCTTTTCCTCCGCAACACCGGCTTCGGATCTCTCGTCGGTAAACCGCAGCACCACCAGCAGCAGCCCTTCCTCTTCTTCCTTCTTCTTCCTCTCCCTTCTCTCTTAACTTGAAGAAAGATAAAGGCTAAGTAAAATGAGAATAAGTTCTCAGTTTTCGGCCTTTAGGAAAAGAGGGAAGAAGCTCAGCCTTTGGATCCAGGCTGAAGGAATGGACGGCCACAAAAATGCCAGAAAAGCTAAATTTGACCTGACACGGCCTGTGACACGCCCGTGTCCTTGGCCGTGTGCCTCAAGCGGTGGTCAACCGACTTATCCAAACCAGTGAAACGCCCAGGGACACGCCCGTGTCATGGGCCGTGTCCCCAACACGCCTTCGGACACGCCCGTGTCTGTGGCCGTGTGCATTGGCAAAAATAATCTCAAAACATTCCGAGACTTCACACGGCCTCGGACACGCCCGTGTCTCAGGCCGTGTGCCCAGACACGGCACGAAGACACGCCCTGTCGAAATTTTTCGTCGGGCTGAGTTCGTCGACCCAAATTGACACGCCCTGTGACACGCCCGTGTCACAGGCCGTGTTCAACTTCTCGACACTCGACGCCCACATCTCGACAATCGACGCCCACATCTCGACACTCGACAATCGTCGAGCGAAAGTCGTCGAGCACACGACACGGCTTGGGACACGCCCGTGTCCTGGGCCGTGTGCCTCCTCTTGACACATCGTCGAGTGAAAAATCGTCGACACCAAGGCCGATCGTCAACACGGCCTCGACACGCCCTGTGACACGCCCATGTCGCATGTCGTGTCTGCTGTTCAACGACCGTCGACCCCAAATGTCGTCGACCTTGCGGCCAAATCGTCGACTCCAACTTGACACGCCCTGGGACACGCCCGTGTCCCAAGCCGTGTCACCCAAAAATTGCCTGCTGAGAAAAATGGGCTGTTACATTCTGTGACAACAAGGCCGCTATATACATATCCAGAAATCCGGTCTTCCATGAGAGAACAAAGCATATAGAGGTTGACTGCCACTTCATTCGGGAAGAGATTTTGAAGAAACAGATTTGTACTCTGTTTGTCACCTATGACAAGGAATTGACAGATATCTTCACAAAGCCGGTCTCTACTTACTTCTTCCACATTTGTGACAAGCTGGGCATGATTGATATCTATGCTCCAACTTGAGGGGGAGTGTTGAAGTATTAGACCGGGCGGCCTTGCGGTCTTGTCTGGCGGTTTCTTGACCGAACGGTCTGGCGGTATCACTCAGGAGCTTGGAGACCGGGCGGTCTGTCGGTCTCCCATCTCGGCTTGTTCCTATCCTGCTGGAGTTGCCGAGCGGTTATCCCATCTGTCTAACCGCGCGGCCTGTGCGGTCTCCGTTATTTCTAGCCGCTCAGCCCTGTACATGTTTAGTCCCACATTGTTTGTTTATACTCTCTCATATCTCCTCCATTCTATAAAATGGAGGCCATACCTTTGTAAATGATATCTTTTTTGGATAATAAAATTTCAATTATTCAAAACTCTATCTGTTTGTTGTTGCATGTTCGCTACTTTTAACACTCACACAGCCTTATAATTTAGGCCTTACAACACAGATCTAACACAGACCCTACACAACCTATTTAATCTAGGCATATACGTAGATCTACTAGAAATTGAGTTGGATGATGATTTGAATCAAGATAAATTAATCTCTGTGTCAATTGCTTCCAGAGTTGAGAGAATCTCAGCCTTATCTTCTCCACAACAACAAGAAAGAATATCTTCAATGATCTGCGGCTTGTGCTGGAAGTTATTCATAATCTTGATTCTAATCTTGCTGATAAAAGGGGTAAAATGATCTTTAATCAGCTAACATGTAAGGCAGATAGTAATTCCTCTGCCTTCCCTTCTGTCCAGAGAGAATCCAGAACAAATATCTTCTTCTTCTTTGATTCAAAGAATGATCTTTAGATTTGGTTCAGATTGAAGCGAGAAGAATCTTTCAGTTAGGGCTTGCCTGACTGATTCCTCTTCCTCAGAGTAATCCTCTGTACTTGCTAAAGTGATGTCGATTACTTTGGCTATCTCAAAAACCTTCAGATTTTGCAAATTGAAGCTTTTGTTTCTGCAATAATGGAGGGCTAAGACGACAATCTCTCGCTCCTCTTTTTCGAAATGAATTGATTTGTAAAAAAGTTATTTCGATCCAGATCTCAGCTTCTATTTATAATCCCGTCATCTGGCAAGTTGATTGACATGTGTCGTTAATTTAACGGCTGATTATATCTTTATCTTTATAGATTGGGATGAACAGCAGACTGACAGTGATGTTAGAGATGATTTGCAGTACTTTCATAATGAAGTTGTAATTCGTTGACTTGTTGACTTTGCTAACGTCACTCCTTTGTGGACTTAGCCAAATTCTCAGAATCCATAAATGCATTGAGTGGCGTTGAGTGAACAATCAATATTCAACGAATTTGGACTTAGAAACTTTTCAGCTCTGCTAGGCGTTGAGTGAATGGTCTTCACTCAATGTTGTTAGACTTTTCTTAGTCTTCTACTTCTTCAGCAACCTTGGCGTTGAGTGAAAGAGATTCACTCAACGCGCTTTGCCTTAGCCTAATCTTCAGCCCTTTTCGCATTATTGGCGTTGAGAGCGTTGAGTGTATGAGCTTCACTCAATGATTCTATACTTAGGAAAATTTTGGTTTCTTCTTATGCGCTGACTGACCCAGTATGTCTCAAAGCTTTCTTATTCTGGCGTTGAGTGAACTGGCTTCACTCAACACTTTGACAGAATGAGCATGACATTGAGTTGTGAAGCTTCACTCAATGATTCTGGACTTAGAAAAATTATGGTTTCTTCTTAGGCGCTGACTGCCCTAGCATGTCTCAAAGCTTTATTCTTCTGGCATTGAGTGAACTGGATTCACTCAACGCTTTGACAGAATGAGCATGGCGTTGAGTGATGAAGCTTCACCCAAAGCTTCCGGACAGTCGATTTTTTGTCTCCTTATCCTTCTGGCTATATGGCATTGAGTGAGTTGACTACACTCAATGCCCGTGGACTTAGTCGGTTTTTCTTTGACTTAGGCAGCAATACTTGATGAATTTTGCTGCATGGCATTGAGTGAGTTGAGCTCACTCAATGCTTGTGGACTTAGCTATTCTTCTGGCTTCCACTGCTTACACTTTGATAGAATAAACTTGACTCAAAGATTTTGGCTATATGACATTGAGTAAGTTGACTATACTAAATTCCTGTAGACTTAGCCATTTTTCTTCTTTCCAATCTGCCGGGATTTGACTGTCTTGCCTTCTCTCAGTGCTATTAGCTGTATGACGTTGAGTGTATAAGTTTCACTCAATACCTGTGGACTTAGGCAAATTCCTGCCTATCCAGTTAGCTTCTTTGAGTCCACCTGTCAATATCACTTGAACCACCCGTCCAATCAATATGATATAGATCAACTTGCATGCATGAACTTAAACATATATCAAATATAACTATGTGTATATTATTGACTTGTTTGACTTCTTACAAATCTAGTACATTGGGACCAATGGTCCCAACAGTACCCAACATAATCTGAATTTGGCTTAGTAGGATACTCAGATGTAGATTATGTTGAAAATAGTTTGGATAGGAAGAGCGCTTTAGGAACTTGTCAATTCCTAGGTGGCATCGAGTAAGTTGACTACACTAAACGCCTGTATAGTTTGAATATACTTTATCAAAAAAGGTTAACAACATGATGGAAAAAGATCTGAATGGTTATAATTGTATAACTACTAGGATATAAATCTATTTTCAAAAATTAGTTCAAATTGTTAGTCTCATGTGATCTAGAAGTAATCAATGAATTAGTCTCATTACCAATGTAATATGAGTTTATGGGGTCGCACATAGTAACATATGTGAAATTAGTTAAATGATCATAGCAACTCTACTTGTATAAGATATGAGTGAAGAACCAAGCTTGGAATGATTGAGAGAAAGTCTATATCGGTTAGACTGCATGCCGATATGGTTTTATCGACTAGAGCTCAAGTTAACATAATGTATATCGACTTGATTGTCTGCTGATAGAACTTTGTTGATTGGACAATGTCTACTTGGCTAGGTGTCGATATACTGGATATCGACTTGATTTTATCTATATTGACTGAATAGTCACTTTCAGTCGACTAGAGTTTAACTACAGAGTATATCAACTTGACTGCTTATCAATTGGATAGAGCTTGTATCGGCTAGATCTTAAGTCTACTTGAACATTGTTGGCTAGACCTCAAGTTTATATAGTGTATATCAACTTGACAAGTTATAGACATAGAATGTTCTATCGACTAAAATGTTTGTCAACTAGAACCTTTGTTGACTACACTTCAATTCGATATAGAGATATATGTTTTATTGTCTGTCTACTTGAATATTGTCAACTTGACTAATTGTATGTTGACTAGATCACAGCTTGATACAATGAATGCCAACTTGACCTCTAACTGTTATAGTGTATTTCTACTAGATATCAAGTCGACATTGTGTATGTCGACTTCATGTATAGTCAACAGAATATTTTTCTTATGTTCTAAACCCTGAACCCGGTTCACTTATTATTAGGTTAATTCTAATTAAACCTAAAATCGTTTCACAGATATGTATATAAAGATATAATATCAAGTTCTAGGTTTAAGGATTTTACTATTTCCCCGACCCCTTTCTGAAAGTTCAGAGGAGGCGAAACCAATGGCGACATGTTTGACCTAAGCGCCAGTGATTGTCTCCAAGAATTAAACCTAGCAGTTTGTGGAGATGAAGAAGTCTATCTTCTTCTAGCCTCTATCATTCAACGATAGGAAGTGTTTTTCGGTATTAGTGTGTATATCTCGTAAAATTACAGATCTATTTTTGTGATTTTTGGACTCAAATAACCGTCAAACCTAGATTCTGGATCAGGTGCTAGAGGAGAAGGCCATCAAGAATTGATTTCGATTCGAGCACAACATTTCCTGTAGCAATCTGATTGAGTCATGAATCTTCATTCTGACACGGATACTTACATTTATTTCTTGGTTCTCATGTTTTTTCGTAAGATCCATTACTTCACTTAGGGTTTTTTTGAAGAAATTTTCCATTGTATACATCTGATGTATCACTAAAGAAACCAAATAGAAATAACTTCAAAGGATTTGCATCCATGGGACCTCTAGTATGTTTCCTAGAAAAGTTTACACTCTAGAGAACCAAAATTAAGTTATACTTGAACTCCATTGATGAAGATATTTTCAATTCAATTCTTACATAGCCTCTAATGTCATACAAGGACTCTAGTGGAAACACAATATAGGAGATTGCCCTAGATCTAAATGGACAAAAGATGAAAGGAAATAAAAAGATCGTGATGACAAGGATATGAACATCTTGGTGTCAACCATGTCTGATGAAATTTTTCAAAAAGTTACAGAGTGCTAATCTCCCAAAGAGACCTGCGAACCTCTCTTAAGAATAATGGAAGGAAGCTCTGATGAATGAAATGACAGAAGGTACCTTCTCATATCTCAATATGAGAATTTCAAAAGAAATTAGAAGAATTAGTTGCAGAAATATATACTAGATCCAACATAATTGTCAATGAACTTAAATAACTAGACAATGAAATTTCATTGACAAAAATAAATGATCACGTGCTTCCTTAACACATGAGATTTAAGTATTTTGGCTATAAGATAATCCAGATGCAACAAGGAGCTCACCACGAATGCCTTGCTGGGAAAGCTAAAATCATATGAGCTTCTTCTTTAAAGCAAGGCTGAATCTAAAGCCAAGGAGAAGGTCTCCGTTGGATCTTTAGGCGCCCTTAGGGGGGTGAATAATGGTTTTTAAATAATATTTAGTTTAAGGATAAAAATCAGTTAGATTCTGATTTTTCGTTCCTATCGCCAGCAGTATCGATACCGTTGACATCAATAATACAAATTCCCCGATCTTTTAAACTTAGAATAAAAAGATTGTGAACAAGTGGTGAGAGAAAAATACTTTTATTCTTGAAATGATGATTACAAAACTGAGATCCCGATGATTCTTGGGATTCGAGGCGAAAATAGAAACCTTTGGGTTTTCTATACCGACCCTTATCCTAAGGGACAGTTGATTCTAGCCTATCTCTTCAAGATACGGTCTCAAACCACCCCTCGATCTACCATAGACCTAATTTCCACAACACATGGTGAATTGACAAATCCTCACAGGAAACCAATGTCCACACCAGATAATTTTTCCCCGAAGCCTCGCAAGACTTAGTCGCTCATACCTGCAACGAATTTATAACAATAAGAAATAATAAAATAAATACAATCATATTTAAACACTCCCTCAATATAATTAACTCAAAGATTACGAAGGTGCTCCACGAGTTGTTGCAATTATTGAGCATGTCCTCGGTGTAGAATATGTGTGCACAATCCTTCTTCGAGTTCATGGCCTAAATGAGTGTTGACGAGAGTTCTTGATGGCATGGAAGATGCTCTCACAAAGGTATAATAGTTCTGGCTTCAAGTCGGAATCTCCATCGTCTCTTTAAAAGGAGGAGGTTTTCTCTTTTTATAGGTATTGAAATTAATGCTTGCATTTGTATACCACCCAGTGATAAATACTTTAGGATACCTTTTCCATCTTTATAAATCAACATTTTAGGTAACTTTTTATCTTTGGAAATCAACATTTTAGGCAACTTATCTATTTTGAACATCAACAATTTAGGAAACTTTTTCTTCCAAAAATGGTCACTTCAAAAGATACTACCTGAATTTAGTGATACCGCTTGGCGATAGCTCTCTTTTTAGCACTATCCTTCCAAGTTTGGCAAAATTTCCTTTATTGCAGCTCTTTTCTTATCTATCACGGGTACTAGCGTGACCAGTAGAGATATTGCCTAGCGGTAGCACCTGATATGTCGTGTGTTTACTCGAGAAACTGCGACCTAATTTTTGCCAAAGTACAGAATTGGGCGGTTAGCCTCAGTATAACTGCCAGACTGCAAAGTTCTAGAGGCTAGGGAGAACCCATCCAAATTCGGGGCTATCCACCTGAGCACACAACCTGAGATCTTTTTTCGGTATTCGTAAACCATGTATCACATCATCTCTGCCTGGTTCTCCTGTACCCCATCCAGGCAGTTATTTTAACCCTGCCCACTTGGGCAGGCCCCCAATCCTATAAATAGGGGAAATAGTACTCTCAAAGCATGTTTACTCGAATCTAGTAGCTCATCTGTTAAGAGCTAGGGACTCGATTCTAGTGCCTTTGCAGTCTCATGTTATCGTCATTTCTTCCTTTCCACTTCTATAATCGCATATTTCATTCAATATGAAGCTCATCGCAAGAGAGACATTTGCCGCTGTAGGCAAAGAATGGTGTTGCCGCTTGACAGCTTTCTCACGCTTTTGCTATTCATAAGTTTTCACTGTGCCTCCTTTTCCTCCTTCATCTGATCCTTCTCGCGGTAGTGTGTGGAGAGTTGGTGTCAATTTAGGTACCGATATTTTGATGTGGTGAGCATGGAACCTGAAGTCTAGCAGATATCTATGATAGACTGTGAGTTTGCCAAGCATCCAGGTCGTTCAAGTCCAAGTGAAGCCACTCTCTGGCAGACTCTTGAGCAAACTCGTCAAGAGGCTAAGCAGTCTTTCCTAGATGTTGATTAGTCTCGCAAGGAGACAACCCAGTAGTTCGAGGTAATCAACCAAGAACTAGTCGTTCTTACACAACTAGCTCCTCAGCCCACTATTCTCGAAACACCAACCCCAGCTCCTGTGGAGGGGGCTCCTTCTCTACCACCCTATCCTCCATCTCTAAACACAACACCTATGCGGCTTCAAGAGGAAGAGTTCGCAGCTTACTGGGATTTTTTCTAGGAGGCAGCATGAGGAAGTCCTGCTAGAGTGCTGAACTTCCAAGAAGAACAAGAAGCCTATCCTCCAGCTCCTATTGTTGTGCACCCTAGCTCTCCTCCTCTAGCTAATGATGAAGAAGAGCTATCTCCCTTTACTGCGAGAGTTTGCTGGGAGCCTGGTCCCAGTAACTTTATGGAGCCTCGCCTATCAGTATATACCAAATAGACTGATCTTGTGTCTCATTTACAAGCATTCTAGTTAGCTGTCGCTCTGAGAACTCTCTCATACATGACAAGGTGCAATTTACTCATAACCTCCTTTGATGGGCAGGCGCAAGAGTGGTTGTATGGATTGTATCCCTAGTCCATTTCTTATTTTACTGAGCTCTGAAGGAAGCTTCTTCTGAGGTTTTCTACCTCTAAGAAGAGGAAAAGTGGTCCACCGCTTTTTGAGATCAAGCAGTGGGAAAATGAGTCATGGTCACATTTTGTGGATCGCTTCTAAAAGGAAATAATGGAAGGAACGTTGATCCTGAGCTGCATAAAGTGGCTTTGATCAATGGTCTCTGCTAGGGACCTTTAAAGTTTGATGCAAATGTTAAAGATCCAAGAACTTCTCACGAAATGATTAGCCTCACTAATATGTATATCCAAGGGGAGAGGGACAATCCTTCCTATGTCTCTAATTTGACTGTTAAAGCTGGCCAAAGGATGTGGCTAGATCTTCAACCTCTCAGGAGTCAGCAAGACCTCCTAGCCCTCAGTTCCAATCTCCAGCTCAGAGAGGAAGGAACTTTAGCCATCGTCGCCCCCATGTAGGCCATCAATAATTTTAGCAGATGAAATTATCGTTGGATGCCCCATCTGCTCCATATGCTCCCATACTTTCAGTGATGCTTGTGTATCTGCCACAGTATCCACCGCTTACACCTCCAACAATTCAACCACTTTTGCAGTACGATGATTCATAGGAGTCTTTCACTCCTCTTAATGTCTCCATGGATGAAGTGGTCCAAATCCTCTAGAAGCTGCCTGACTAAGGAGGCATGCTCCTTTGAAGGCCGAAGTTGAGTCCCAGAACCTTTCGCTCTACTGTGAGCACCATAGAGAGAAGGGGAACTTAACTGGAAATTGTAGAGCTCTCTGCATGCTGGTGAAGGATCTATTGAAGGAAGGCAAGTTGCAGGACCTAGTCCTAAAGAATGATCCTTCTAAGTCGTCCACTTCCAAGGGCAAGGAAGTGGCTGAAGTATTCTGGGAATGCAAAGAACTAAATGACATTGGCCACCTTGGCAACATTAATTTTGAGGGTGAATGCATAGACGCCAATGCTGAGGGCTATATAGAAACTTCCCATGACTTGATCTGTCACAGTTGGACTAGGCGATGATTTCTTGGTGTACATTTTTAGTTTCTCTTCTGACTATATTTTGTTTGTTGTTCTCCTACTTACTTTTTTATATTACTATATTTTACATTTTGTTTGTTAGTGACATGGAGGGGCTGGATCCGAGTTATCCCAGAAAGCTAGCATCTCTATGGTTTTCTGATAAGAGGTGGCTGCCACCTCTTATTCCTCTCCAGCCAGGCGGGTCATCACTTTTGGCCAAGATGGCCACACTTTGACTGTAAATCCTTTTAATGACTTTGTGACATAGAAGCAGTCATTGAGAACTATACAGTGCATACAATTTTGATAGTCACTGATAGTTCGGTCAATCTTCTGTTCAAGCCAACATTCGAGTCCCTACCGGCCGGGAAGCTTTTGCTTTCCACCGAATGGCTACTCTATGATTTTTTTGGCAAAAGAAAAGAAGTAAAAGGGCGTGTCACTTTATCCGTGACACTAAGAGGAACCATTAAGTTTGTTCAGTTCATAGTAGTTGACGCTCCAACTAGCTACTATGCCATCTTTAGAAGGCCTATACTCAAAGTGTATCCGACGGTGGTATCCACCTTATATTTAACCATCAAGTTTGCACTATATGGGAAACGAAATCTTGTTACGAGCGATCCAAAACTCACCCGGGAAAGTTATGTTAAGACGGTCAATTTGACCAAGCAAGTGCCTCCCCTAGAAGCTCTTCTAGCCCAATCTATGCTAGAAATCTCTAATCATCAAGAAGTTGTTGAAGAGCCTACAAAAGTGGATGTACGAGAAGGAGCTCACCTGGAACTTAACAAACGACTCAAGAAGTGTTGATTACTGAAGATGGGGAGAATATACTCTCCATTAACTCTGAATTATTGGAGGATGAGAAGGTTCAATTGATCTCCTGCCTCCTGAAGAACCTAGATGTCTTTGCATGGTCAACTGAGGACAAGCCAGGAGTGGATCAGGATGCCACCTGCCTCCACCTAAACATCGATCCAAATTTTATGCCAATCAAGCAGAGGAAGAGGTTAGTGGAGGTGAATCTAGCCCAACTAATTAGGGTGGAGTTGGCCAAACTCCTTAAAGCCAAGTTTATTCGTGAAATTCAATACCTTGAATGGGTTTCTAATGTTGTAATTATTAAAAAGGCTGGGGGAAGTGGACAATGTTTGTTGATTTTACTAAGCTCAATAAAGCATGCCTACAGAATGTTATCCCTTGAATCTAATAAATTTTTTAGTTAATTATACGGTTGGGTTTTCATGTATGAGATTTCTAGATGCATTCCCCGGTTATCACCAGATTAGGATGCATAAGCCTAATGTGCCTCACACATCATTCATTACAAATGATAGTCTCTACAGTTATCTTGTAATGCCTTTCGAGCTTAAGAATGCGGGTGCGACCTATCAGCACATGATGGAATTTGTTTTTAAATAACAAAAAGGAAAGAATCTCAAAGTATATGTTGATGATCTTCTCATTAAGAGTAATTCCTTCACATCGCACCTTGCAGACCTTGTAAAGACGTTCGCTACTCTGTTAAGGTATAAGATGAAGTTAAATCCTCTCAAGTGTGTCTTTGGGGCCAGTAAGGGGAAGTTTCTTGGTCATCTCCTTATGCCTGATGTCCTTGCTCCTAATCCAGATAAGGTGAAAGCCATTCTCAATATGGCACCTTCTCACAATCAAAGAGAAATCCAACAGCTGGGAGGAAGTCTAACAATCTTTAACAGGTTTATCTCAAGGGAAAGAGATAAGAGTCCTCCTTTCTTCAGTACCCTTCGGGGAGCCTGTCAGTTTGAGTGGACTAAGGAGTGTGACATAGCCTTTGAGCAGCTCAAGAAGTAGCTAACATCAACTGCCTTGCTATAAAGTCTTCTTGAGGGAGAAGTCCTCTTTGTCTATCTCAGCATGTGTTCAGAAGCCGTCAGTTCAGTACTTATGAGAAAGGATAAAAAGAAGCAACTTTCATACTACTATGTTAGCCATATCTTAAAGGTTACATAGTCAAGATACTCAGTCTAGAGAAGTTGGCCTTAGCCCTAGGCATCTCAGCCCGAAGGCTCGGACCATACTTCCAAGCCCACTCTATTCAGATGGTGACATATTTACCTTTGAAAGGTGTGCTAAAAGGCCTAAGCTTTCAGGCAGACTAGCTAAGTGGGCTATTGAGCTCAGCAAATTTGACATTTCTTATGTTCCAAGAATGACGATTAAGGCGCAGGTCCTAACAGATTTTTTGGTCGACACAGTCGAAGGATGTCCAATCCCGGAAGTAAAACCTCCTCTAACTTAGACAATATATGTTGATGGTGCCTTTGGGAAAGACTCTTTAAGTGAAGGAGTCATTCTTATTAACACAAATAGAGTAAGGCTAGAACATGCAATGAAGGTCTACTTCCCAATTACTAATAACCAAACAGAGTATGAGACCCTCTTGGCAGGTTTAAGGTTTGCTAACGAGCTCGAGATTGAGGATATATAAGTAAAAATAGTTTCTTTGGTGTTGTCATCTTAGGTTCTGGGCAACTTTGAGACTAGGGACCCTATCTTGCAAAAGTTCCTGGCACTTGTGAAAGTATAAATAGGGAGGTTCAAAAGTTTTACTATTAAACACATCCTAAGTTTAAAAATTTCAGAGGCGAATGGACTAGCCAAGTTTGGGCTTCTTATAGGAGGTACACCATCAAAAATTTACCGTCCATCAATAGATGAAGGAGAGTTAATACAGATCAATCAACATACATCATGGATGGATCCTTTTATTCTTTACCTTTCGACGAGAGAATATCATCCATCCGTGAAGGATAAGAAGAGATTCAAGATCAAAGAAGCTCACTATTATATGTTATTTGGAATCCTCTATAGGAAGACTTTCTTGTCATCTCTAGCCAGACGTGTTTCGAAAGAGGAAATTTCTGTGGTACTTTAAGAAGTTCACTCCGGTGAGTGTGATATTCACTCAAGAGCAAGAACCCTGGAAAAGAGAATCCTCAAACAAGGTTATTTTTTGCCATAGATGTGGAAAGATATAGAAGTTTATGCTAAGAAGTGTGTTCAATGCCAGATATTTGCTCCTCTCCAGCTTCAGCCAACCCAACAACTCAAGTCCATAACAACATGGTGGCCCTTCGCAGTTTGAGGAGATGGATCTTCTCGGCCCTTTCCCAATTGTTAGCGGGCATCGTGGCTTTATTAAAGTTATGATTGACTATTTTAGTATGTAGATTGAGGCAAAGGCGTTAGGCAAGACTACTACTCAAGCCATATGGAATTTCATATGGGGAGAGATCGTTTGTCAATATGGTATTCCTATGACAATTATCACCGACAATGGTACTCAGTTAAACAATCCAATAATGATCAACTTCTGCAATCAGATCGGGATAGAACTGTGATTCTCATTAGTGCATCATTCTAGGAGTAATGAACAGGTTGAAGCTGCAAACAAGTATATTCTGAAGCTCCTAAAAAAGAAAATGCAGAACCTCAAAGGAAATTGGGCAAATCAGCTTACTTAAGTTCTTTGGACCCTTGGGACTACACCTTCGTCATCTACCGGGGAGACGCCTTTCAAGCTTTCCCACTATTCGGAAGCTCTTGTTCCGATGGAATTTGAGATACATAGCCCAAAATTCATGCTGGCCAAGCAGGGAGAAGAGGACTGGATGGATCAAAATGTTGAAGAGATGAAGTGCAGTTTAGACTTAATCGAGGAACTCCAGGATGAGGCAACTGTCTGGAGGGAAAAGGTTAAAAGGAGAATGCCAAAATGCTTTGATAAGAATGTAAGAATCAAAGACCTCCTAGTCGAGGACCTGATCTTGAAGAAGGTCGACGCAACAACGAGGGCTAGATCAATTGGGAAGCTTAACTCGAACTAGGCAGGACCATATATCATTAAAGAAGTGTTGAAGAATGAAGCATATCATCTTCGAACTTATAATGGAGAAGACATCTCTCACACCTAGAGTGGTGATGACCTGAAACAATTTTATGTTTAAAAGATTTCTTCTTCGTTAAATTTCTTTGCAACCTTAAGCTAAATACAATGATTATTTTACCTAAGATTATAATACTAATACTTTTCCTATCTAATGTTCTTATATATATATAAGCATAATGTGGTTAAGGATCCCTAAACTAGAAGATAACACCAAGTTCTACTTGAACCCCTCATTAAATTGTTGTCATTAGCATAACACCATGATGACCATATGTAACAGGGAGTTTTTGCACCATGTAGTGGGAGCTTGCCAATTCTCGTGCAATGGACTTCAGGATCTTGGATCCCTGCTGGTATCTAACACACCTCTACATCAAGGGAGGTCTAGGTATCTGTTAGCTCTACCATGCTTCGATATGAATATCGTTACAACTTTAATGATCTCTTGAGGAAAGCAATGCATATGTACAATCACTTGTCTGATTTATCATTCTAGTTTGTGACCCTTGAACACTCTTTGGTACTCTCAAGTAGTGCCTATAGGGGGGCCATAAGTTTGTTGATCTCTTGAGAAAATAATGATGCTATGTGCACATCTGCCCAATTGATCAACTTAGTCTGTAACCCTAGGCATGAGAGCAGTGGATCCTATTGGCTCACTGGGATGGGATAGCCTCGATGATCTTTTGAGGAAAGTAATGTTGCTCTGTGCGCACCTACCCGATTTATCATTTTGGGTTGTACAACCCCTTCGTTTTATTGAGGATCCCCGCTGACATCTGACAACACCTTTGCATTCGGTTGAAGCCTAGGTAGTCGATCAACTCTACCCTGCATTTAGGAAGGGGGGGGGACGTTACAGCTTTTGTGATCTCTTGAGGAAAGCAATGCTGCCTCGTGCGCACCTGCCCAATTGGTTTCTCTAGTTTGTAGCCCTCAAATATTTTATCTTTTTTACTGTCAGATTTTTTCAGATCGCCCAAGTCGCATGTTTCAGGGAAGATTACAACTTTGATTATCTCTTGAGGAAAGCAATGTCGTCCTGCGCGCACCTGCCTGATTAGTCATCCTAGATTATATGCTACCTGTGCGATTAGTATTGTATATTCGCCAGCTTACCTCATCTCTAAAAAGGTGATCTTAATGTCCATTGTCAAACTATGGATTGTATTTAATCATATCCTAACTGTCATGAACAAACTTATGCAAAATCAAAGATATGCACAACGTGGCAATATCCACGGTCAGAGCTCATTAATATTCAATAATTTGGCTTTTGGTCCATTCCACTAATCACAGAAGTTGTTATGTTATTAAATGAGTTCTTATCTAGAAATGAGCCTCCTATTACAGGCAAATAGCTTCTCTTATCCGCCAGATATTATTTATGCGGCCAGTGCAACTAAATATATATTGTTTGGCTTATTTCCTAATCACAATTATTCTTCACGAAAAGAACAAGCCAATGCAGTTAGCCCCGCGATATGATCACTTGTTCTATAACATCTGGTTTTCACTTTTTATGATATTGTGGATAACCCTACTAGTAGTGCAGGCTGACATGGATATCAAGTAATTTATTATAGTAATTTACAACTCCCAGGAATTTCTGACATATACATACTGTTGAATTTTGTGAAGTGGAAGTGGTTGACGGGACAGGCCGGGCGGCCTGGGCGTACAGCTTTGGCGGACTAGGCGGACTAAGCGGACTGTGATGTGCGGCCTGTGGGAAGGTCTAGTGGAAAGCCGGCTGTCTTCTGAGCGGGTTGCACGGATGAAGTCCGCGGACTATGCGGCCTGGTATCTGCGGATAAGGCGTTGGCTGATTGGTTTAGCCAAGGAGCGGCCTGAGCGGATAGAGGCTGGCGGACTGGTGCTTTGCTCAGTGGCCGCGTTGCAAGCTTGTGCTGATTGGCGGTCTGGCTCATGTCCGCGGGAAGCTTGCGGACTGATGTGTCCGCGGTGTGGGCTGTTGCGGACTGGGTTTAGAGCTTGGCTGAGGTCTTGTCGAGCTCTGGTGTTACAGCAGGTGCCTTGTTGTGGAGGTCTTTGGCGGATTGATGTTTGGAGTCCGGGAGGAGGCTGCTGTGATTGGGGCAGGTGTGCGAGTACCTTGCAGACTGCTGGCGGTCTGTGCTAGGGTGTTTGGCAGACGGGCGTTTGTGTCCGCCATGCTCGCATTGGCCTTTGATGGTTTTGGACTTGGTCACACTCTGTGCCAAGACCATGTTGTCCGCAGTATCCGCCAAGTCCGCTGTGACCGGACGGACTGTTGCTATCTGCCTTTGGTCGTGGACTTGTGGCGGATTGAGGTGTGTCTTGCGGACTACCTCGGGTTGGTGCGGACAGCCATTGAAGGGGGTTGCTGTCCTGCAGTGGTCGGAAGCTTTGCGGGCTGATGCCTTGTCCGCATAGCTCGGGCGGACTGGAGAGGGTTCGTCAATGTTGCCTTGCTCCTGGCGGTTTTCCTTGGTATCCGGCTAAGTCCTTGCGGACTCGGCGGACGGTGTTTTGCTATCGCGCGGGCTAGGGCGGTGTCGCTATCTCTAGGGCGGTGACCACACTCCTCACGTCGCCTATAAATAGGACCCCCCTGGCAGGTCTACAGTAACTTGAGTGAACAGTAAGTTGGGGTGGGCAAGGAGCCGCGGTCTCAGTTTTTCTGTCCGCGCGGATTGATTCAGGGCTGACGTTTGCTGTGTGCAGGTCGCGCGGATAGCTTCAAGGAGCCAGGAGTTTGGCTGTGACTTCGGTCAAGTACTTGGAAGTTGTGCGGTCTCTGCGGATTCAGCAGGAGGTCGCTTTGCGGCTTGTCAACTCTGTTTCAACTTTGCCAGCTTCAATAACCTGTCCGCCGGCTTCAGGCGGGTAGGGGGTGTTTCTCAGTTCAGCTTCAGCAGGAGACGAATAACGGTGTGTCCGCGCGGCCTCGCGGCTTCGGCGGACTCCGTGGCTATTCGGCGGATTGCAGCTTAGCTCGGGCGATCTCAGCGGACTCGGCGACCTCGGCGGTCTCGGCGGACTCCGGTGCTGTCCGCCCGGCTTGGTTTTTTGGTGCTTTCTGTTTACAGCTGTTATACTAGCGAAATCATGTCTCGCTATGTATGCCTCGTGTTGTAAAGAAGTGAATGATAAAAGATCTGCTTGTGCTTTCATTGTTTGTTGGGTTAACATTTGATCCTCGGTTTTCCGCTGGTTCAACGTGAGAACTGGGTAGTGCCGAATATATTAATTTGGTGTTTGGGCTACCTTGCTGACCACTCTTGAGAAAATTTAACATGGTATCAGAGCCAGGTTCAGTTGCGTGAGTGGTAGTCAACCAGTGTTGTTACTCAGGACTTGAGTGGTGATCAACCTGTGTTGTTGCTCGGAGCTTCTGAAAGGTTGCCAACAGGTGTTGCAATGGAAGGGAGCTTTGCAATAGGTCTGGGCATTGAACTCTTAACGCCGACTAACTTCAAGAAGTGGAAGTTGTGCATGAAGAGTTATCTTCTTGGTGAGGAGCTGTGGGAAGTCGTCGGTGGTGACGACAGACATGAAGTGACTGCTGCTTTCGGTACTGCTGAGCAGGTTAGGCTTTGGAGGAGAACAAATGCTAAGGCAGAGTTTATCCTCAAGAGGGCCGTGTCTCCGGAACTGTTTGATCACATCGTTGGATGTGAGTCGGCTGCTGATATTTGGACAACCATTGATGAGTTGTTCAATAGGAAGAATGTGGCGCGGCTTCAGTTTCTAGAGAATGAGTTGGCTAGGGCAACTCAGGGAGACCTTTCCATCTCAAAGTACTTCTTAAAGATGAAGAGCTTGTGTGCTGATCTGTCGGCACTGGATCCTGATGAGCATATCTCTGAGGCTAAGATGAAAAAGCACATTATCCGCGGCTTGCGGAAGGAGTATGTGGCCTTTGTCACATCTGTTCAAGGGTGGGCTACTCAGCCGTCTTTGCTGGAGCTGGAGAATTTGCTTGCATCGCAGGAGAGCTTGTCAAGGCAGATGGCTGGAGTGAACCTGAATCAGGAAGGCAGCGAAGCTCTCTTCTCAGGCAAGAAGAAAGGATGGGAAGGGAAGAAGAAGAAGAAGGTGCACGTCGCTGGTGAGAAGGAGACTTCAACTTCATATCAGCCGGAGAGGAGCAATGCTCCTAAGGACTGGAAGAAGAATCTGAAGTGCTACCGGTGTCATCAGCGAGGACACTTCAAGCGGGACTGCAAGGTCAAACTGCAGCCTGGGCATGCTGCGGGAAAGGAGGAAGCTTGCTCGAGAAGTGAAGAAGCAGGATGGGGAGGAGCTTTTATGACGGGCACTTGTGTCCGGGCCTTGTCTGATGAGGACTTCAACAGCGAGTGGATCGTGGACTCTGGGTTTGGTCATCACCTCACCGGAGACAAGTCGAAGTTCACCTCCATGCAGGCATACTCAGGTAATGAAGCTATTATCACTGCTGATAATACTGTTTATGCAGTAGAGAAAGAGGGGGTCGTGTCTTTGGGTAGTGATCAGGGGCCACTCACGTTAAGGAGTGTGTATCACGTGTCGGGCATGAAGAAAAACCTCTTCTCGGTGACTAATGCGGTGGACGCTGGTTATCACGTTCTGTTTGGGCCAACAGACGTGAGGTTCCTTCGCAACGTATCAGCGGTTAAGGCTGATGTTGCTCATGTAGGGAGGAGGGTGAAGAACTTGTTTATTCTTGCCACCAACTCTTATGTTGATCGTATGAGGGCCAATGATGTGCTGTTATCTGGCATGAGAGGCTGAGGCATGTTGGCATGGACAAGCTGAAGGCGATGGCTAGTAGAAGTTTGGTGAAGGGGTTGCCTAAGTTATCCTCCTTTGGTGACGGGCATGTTTGCGCGGGCTGTCAATACGGTAAGGCACATCGCCTTCCGTTTGATAAATCACAAACAAGGAGCAAGAAACCATTGGACTGCATTCATGGCGACCTGATGAGACCGACGGTTACTGCCAGCCTTGGTGGAAGTAGATATATGCTTGTCTTGGTTGATGACTACTCAAGGTATACTTGGGTGTACTTCTTAAAGGAGAAGTCGGAAGTCTTCCGTTTGTTTGTGGAGTTTAAGGAGTTGGTAGAGGGCCGGCTTGACTTGCAGATTAAGAAGCTTAGAACTGATAACGGGGGTGAGTTTGTCTCCTCCGAGTTTTCTAACTTCTGCAGGAAGCACGGGATCCAACGGGAGCTTACTTGTGCTCACACTCCACAACAAAATGGGGTAGAGGAGCGGAAGATCCGTCATCTGACGGAGACCTGCAAATGCTGGCTTCATGCGAAAGAGATCTCAAGGTCCTTTTGGGCGGAGGGGATGTCTTGTGCTGCTTATGTTATCAACCGGATGCCACTCAGCCCGATCAACATGAAGACTCCTATTGAGCTGTTGCTGAAGGAGAAGCCGAGTGTTGGACTCCTTAGGGTGTTCGGTTCAACTTGCTACGTGCATGTCCCGGATGCTTCACGGACTAAGTTGGATGCGAAGACAAGGAAGCTTGTCTTTGTTGGCTACGATGAGCGGAAGAAGGGATGAAAATGCATGGACCCTGTGACGAAGAAGTTCGTGGTGTCAAGAGACGTTGTCTTTTACGAGCTGACGTCATATGGAGGTGGCTCGGTTGAGCTAACCGGAAGTAGCAAGGTTGATGAAGCACCGGTGGTGGCTGCTGAAGGCTTGGAAGAGGAGCTTGCTGTTTCACCAGCAGCTCCTGTTGCTTCTAACTCCGAGGTTGAGCTTTCTGGCTCAGGAAGAAGGGGGAGCACTGCTCAATGCTTGCCCCAGGTAGGAGTTGAGCCCGAAGAAGCAATGGAAGCAGTGAGCAAGGAGCCGACCCTTCGGAGATCGAAGAGGGTTGTTAAGCCACCGGCTCGGTACTGTGATGGGAATGCAGTGAGCTTTGTCTCCTGCTTCTTTGCAGGTCCTCTGGATGAGCGAGAGCCTGCAACCTTCAACGAGGCCACTGGAGTGAAGGAGTGGGAAGGTGCCATGCAAGAAGAGATTGATGCTCCAAAGAAGAATGAAACCTGGGACCTTGTGCCCAAGGTTGATGGCATTACTCTGGTTACTTGCAAGTGGGTGTATAAGTTGAAGAAGAAGGTTGATGGGAGCATTGATCGGTTCAAAGCTCGCCTGGTCGCTAGAGGATTCTCACAGCAGTATGGAGAAGACTATGAGGAGACATTCAGTCCAGTTGCGAAGATGACTTCTGTAAGAGTGGTGATCGCCTTGGCTGCTAGCAAGGGATGGAGGTTGTGGCAACTCGATGTGAAGAATGCCTTTCTTTACGGAGAGATTGACAAGGACATCTTCATGGATCAGCCGCTTGGTTTTGTCTCTGAAAAGCATCCAGACTATGTCTGCAAACTCAGGAAGGCTCTCTATGGGTTGAAGCAAGCTCCTAGAGCGTGCTATGGGAAGATTGCAGAGTACTTGCAATTCTGTGGATACCTTGCTTCCAACTCGGATTCAAGCTTGTTCGTCAAGAAGAAGGGGGAGCTACTAGTCTTGGTCCTGCTGTATGTGGATGACATGATCATCACAGGGAATTCGGAGGGGGAAGTAGCAAGGCTCAGGGCCGAGCTTGCTATACGCTTCAAGATGAAAGACTTGGGAGAGCTTCATCACTTTCTCGGTTTTGAAGTGGAGAGGAAGGAGTGCGAGATTCTCATTAGCCAAAAAGGGTATGCAGATCGCATTGTGAATCGGTTCGTCATGGGCGAAGGGAAGAAGTGCTCTACTCCACTGGAACCTGGGCAGAAGCTTCGACGAGATGAGGGAAGGGTTCTTCATGATCCCTTGGTGTTCAGGGCTCTTGTTGGGAGCTTGATTTACCTGACGATTACAAGGCCGGATATCGCTTATGCGGTTGGCCGAGTAAGTCGGTATATGGATGAACCAAGGCAATCTCATCTAGTGGCGGCAAAAGGTATTCTGAAGTATGTCAAGGTGACTTCTGACATGGGACTCCTCTATGGAAGGGACTCGGAGTTTGTGTTGCTTGGGTACACGGATGCTGACTATGGCGGTGATTCGGATGATCGGAGGTCTACTTCAGGTTATGTGTTCACTTGCGGTTCAGCTAGCATCTCGTGGTGTAGCAAGAAGCAGGACTCGGTGTCAGTCTCAACGACGGAGGCAGAGTATAAGGCTTCGGCCTTGGCTGCTCGGGAAGCCATCTGGTTGAGGAGGCTTATAGAGGATATTCATGAAGAAGTGCAAGGGCCGACTTTACTTCGGGGTGACAATGAGAGTGCTCTCAAACTGGTTAACAATCCAGTGTGTCACGCCAGGACCAAGCATATAGAGATTGATCACCACTTCATCAGGGAGAAGGTGTTGGAGGGATCTCTGTTAGTCGGGCATGTACGGAGTGAAGATAATCTTGCTGACATCTTCACGAAGCCACTGTCGAAGGGGCCCTTTGAGCGCTTGCGCAGCTTGCTGGGCTTGATCACCACTTCCCACTTCAAGGGGGAGTGTTGAATTTTGTGAAGTGGAAGTGGTTGACGGGACAGGTCGGGCGGCCTGGGCGGACAGCTTTGGCGGACTAGGCGGACTAGGAGGACTATGATGTGCGGCCTGGGGGAAGGTCTAGTGGAAAGCCGGCTGTCTTCTGAGCGGGTTGCACGGATGAAGTCCGCGGACTATGCGGCCTGGTATCTGCGGATAATGCGTTGGCTGATTGGTTTAGCCAAGGAGCGGCCTGAGCGGATAGAGGCTGACGGACTGGTGCTTTGCTCAGTGGCCGCGTTGCAAGCTTGTGCTGATTGGCGGTCCGGCTCATGTCCGCGGGAAGCTTGCGGACTGATGTGTCCGCGGTGTGGGCTGTTGCGGACTGGGTTTAGAGCTTGGATGAGGCCTTGTCGAGCTCTGGTGTTACAGCAGGTGCCTTGCTGTGGAGGTCTTTGGCGGACTGATGTTTGGAGTCCGGGAGGAGGCTGCTGTGATTGGGGCAGGTGTGCGAGTACCTTGCAGACTGCTGGCGGTCTCTGCTAGGGTGTTTGGCGGACGGGCGTTTGTGTCCGTCATGCTCGCATTGGCCTTTGATGGTTTTGGACTTGGTCACACTCTGTGCCAAGACCATGGTGTCCGCGGTCTCCGCCAAGTCCGCTGTGACTGGGCGGACTGTTGCTATCTGCCTTTGGTCGTGGACTTGTGGCGGATTGAGGTGTGTCTTGCGGCTGCCTCGGGTTGGTGCGGACAACCATTGAAGGGGGTTGCTGTCCTGCAGTGGTCGGAAGCTTTGCGGGCTGATGTCTTGTCCGCATAGCTTGGGCGGACTGGAGAGGGTTCGCTAATGTTGCCTTGCTCCTGGCGGTTTTCCTTGGTATCCGGCTAAGTCCTTGCGGATTCGGCGGACGGTGTTTTGCTATCGCGCGGGCTAGGGCGGTGTCGCTATCTCTAGAGCGGTGACCACACTCCTCACCTCGCCTATAAATAGGACCCCCCTGGCAGGTCTACAGTAACTTGAGTGAACAGTAAGTTGGGGTGGGCAAGGAGCTGCGGTCTCAGTTTTTCTGTCCGCGCGGATTGATTCAGGGCTGACGTTTGCTGTGTGCAGGTCGCGCGGATAGCTTCAAGGAGCCAGGAGTTTGGCTGTGACTTCGGTAAAGTACTTGGAAGTTGTGCGGTCTCTGCGGATTCAGCAGGAGGTCTCTTTGCGGCTTGTCAACTCTGTTTCAACTTTGCCAGCTTCAATAACCTGTCCGGCGGCTTCAGGCGGGTAGGGGGTGTTTCTCAGTTCAGCTTCAGCAGGAGACGAATAACGGTGTGTCCGCGCGGCCTCGCAGCTTCGACGGACTCCGTGGC
The DNA here is from genome assembly GCA_039583875.1 of Platanthera guangdongensis. NCBI lineage: Eukaryota > Viridiplantae > Streptophyta > Magnoliopsida > Asparagales > Orchidaceae > Platanthera > Platanthera guangdongensis. Next base: position 94,621,897 of record CM077159.1, on the reverse strand, counting down.
TATTCGGCGGATTGCAGCTTAGCTCGGGCGATCTCAGCGGACTCGGCGACCTCGGCGGTCTCGGCGGACTCCGGTGCTGTCCGTCCAACTTGGTTTTTTGGTGATTTCTGTTTACAGCTGTTATACTAGCGAAATCATGTCTCGCTATGTATGCCTCGTGTTGTAAAGAAGTGAATGATAAAATATCTGTTTGTGCTTTCATTGTTTGTTGGATTAACCTTTGATCCTCGGTTTTCCGCTGGTTCAACGTGAGAACTGGGTAGTGCCGAAGATATTAATTTGGTGTTTGGGCTACCTTGCTGACCACGCTTGAGAAAATTTAACACATACAGTGTATTACCATATTACCGATCACCCCTGTCTTTAATGTGCAGTCATCTCTTGTTGATGGACATCGTGACTCGGCCACCTCCATCAGTACACACCTCACACCACACCTTGAACAAGTCTAAGGTGAACTGCAAACTCCGCTCTCACATGAAGCTCAAGCCTATGATTCTCATAATCCCAACAAGAGTGAATAGGGAAATTGGTACATCGCAGAACTTGAAGATCTCAAGCGCCTCCTCGCAAGGCAGAAGGATAAATCCAGATTTTAGTACGACTAATAAATTGTTATAGTGCATGTGGGAGGACTCTGCGCACGTTCTTCAATACACCGAATTTACACATCAAACTTAATGGGTATCCCGTAGCGCTTCCTTAAAATATCAATCTACTTGATGGTGAACAAGGAGCACAATCACATCAGCCTCTCCTAAGATCCTTAATTTGGTGCATAAAAATGGTAAGTATCGAGTTATACACATAATTATTTGCATAGTCAAAATGCCAAATACATCACCACACCACACAACGACTAATGGCAAGCATGCAACATAAACATGTGTCAGCATACCAAGACTACGTCTGTAACACCCCCATCCGTCACATGGGATATAACAGAAGGTCCGGCCGGGGCCCCACGCCATATTCCACACACAGTCAGCAGAGTTACTTATTAATACCAAATTACTATGAAACATTATCGAAACCTAACACAGAGCATTTTAGCGGAAACTTTTAAGTAAGTTAGGGGAACCCACCACAACACATGAATGTCCACTAAAACCCAAAGTAGGAATGAAAGTACAGATACACATAGAGCCTTGGCCTTATGGCCGTACAACATTCATCTTCAAATAAAGTGATTTACATACTTCGGCATGCTGGCCGGCCATACATGAAAAACAGTAAAAGAAAACACTTCGCTTTGCCCTTCAAGGGTCAGCACAGCAACAAGGGCTTCAGCCCGCTATTTGCCACTAGACTCACCTGTTCCTGCAAGAACAATCCACCGAGCGGTGGCAAAACAAAGCAACGGCCAGCTAAAGCTGACCAAATTATAACGACCCCACCCCTTACTCGGGGCGGCGGTGCTCCTTCCCTGCAATTGTATTAGCAAAATCCAACATTTAATTGAAAGTGCAATTTAAGCACACTTCAACACAGGCGTAGGCACGACGGTCACACACCCCGTGCTCTCAGAGCACATTCTCAGTGAATCCGGTCCAATCCGAGTCTTCACCACCGCCCCCAGGACGGCAACATCATATCGTGAGCATTCAGTCTTTCCGGCCAAAGCCTAAGACTCTCCATCTATGCCAATGGTAAGTGCCAAGTACCTTAGGTCTCTTTAACCGAACCACATAGTGCGTGTACGGTTCCACTTAACCTATTGCTTACACCGCCATGTCAATTTAAGTCATCAGCGCGGATCAAGCTTCCTTGAGTCCCAACATATCGATCAAACAATAGTACATAACCCGGTTATGCACAAGGTCGGATCTCGGGCCACCAAGCTGGGCTCCCTGAGCATGCAACCCCACATACTGGCCCCCAGGTCTCCGCAAGACAGGCCTCACAATAGCTCTTTCACAGAGCTAACGCCGGCGGTAACACTACCGCCGCGCGGTATCTGGCAGAAATTCGTTTCTGACCAGTTTTCTGGGTGCTCCTTGGGGATAGTCCCCAAAGTTCCTTGTTGCAATCTACCGCGTAGAAACCTAAAAAACAAACAATGCGAAGTCTTCTCCGGCAATACGTGCATAATGAAACATCACCAATCCAGACCAACCCGTCCGGATGGGCTTCACACACCATACCTATGTCCGTAATTCGATGTCGAACTCTATATGCAAAACTAAGGGGATAATTCATATCTACCCGAAGGAAAACCTCACGCTCACCGCACACTCGCGGGAGAGAGTTTCCTATGCAAAAGGAAGGGGACTTCACATGTCCAAGTAGAGAATCGCTACCCTCTGCGATTTCTTCGGTGCCATGCCCAAGATCTAGATGGATGGACGCGACAGCAATGACCTTGCCTCCACAAATCTGAACTCGGCTTGCGAATCGGAGCTTCGAAACTCCTATGGCGGCGGGTTCTCTCCCTTCTTCTTCCTTCTTCACTCTCCCTTCTCTCTAGTACTTAGAAAGAGTGTGCCAATGAAGAAATGAGTTGGGAAAACCTAACTCCCGGCTATAAACCCGCAGAGGCAAGCACCAGCCGTCGGATCTCCAAATATAACCAGTGGACGGTCCTGATTCCTCCAAGAATCCAGTTTACGAGAGCTACCGCCGCGCGGTAGCCCAATCGTTCGGCTTCTTGAGAACGCCACCGCATAGAAACCCAATTGGGCGGTGACACATGGACACGTCATAACTGCTATGTTACCGCCACGCGGTAGAAAACTATAACTGCGCGGTAGTCGACGCGTTTGTAAGGAAACGACAAAACTACGCTACCGCCTGCGGTAAAGTTAACGCCGGGCATTAGTAACCTGAGAGCTCCGACAAATAAATCATCGGGCTACCGCCCCGCGCTACCGCTACTCCCAAGTGCTAGTGCTTCTCGAAAATGTCGAGCTCTGAGTTCCCCGACCCAAACGTCGAGCGGACTACCGCCGCACGGTATGCATTACCGCCCGACGCTAGCATGCACTGAGATGCCAAGAGACTCGAGAGCGTTGAGAGCGTCGAGAGCTTCGAGAGGGTCGAGAACACCGACCTACCGCCAGCGGTAGCTTTACAGCCGCGCGGTATCTCCCAAAAATCATTTCCTGAACCTGGGGTGTTACAAATCACCCGCACTTAAAGAAATTTCGTCCCGAAATTTAAAGTTACAGGAAAACAGAAAAAGTAGCAGTACATCAGGTTACCTTAGGGAAAAATCTCGATAAACTCCTCCCTTATATTTTGCTCGTGCTCCCAAGACAACTCTTCTCGGCCACAATTGTCCCAACAGACTTTGACCATTCTGATGACTTTATTACGAAGTTACTTGACATCCTCATCCTCAATGCGAATGGGCTTGACCTTCATCGTTAACCCGTTGTCGACCGACACTTGATTCGCATCTACCACTTGCGAAGGCTTTTGGATAGCCTTCCGCAACACTGAGATATGAAATACATCATGCAAACTTCTCAACTCCAGCGAAAGAGCCAAACGATAGGCGGCTTCACCAGTCCGCTCCAAGATCTCAAAATGCCCAACATACCTCAGACTAAGCTTCTTTAAGCGTCGAATCCTCGACATGCTTTTAAACGGTTTTATCTTGAGGTACACCCAATCGTCCACCGCAAACTCCACATTCCAGTGCTTGGCATTAAAGTACTTGGTCTGCCTATTTTGAACGATCAATAGCCGTTCTCGTATCAACCGTATCGTTGAAGTAGCATCTTTAACGTCCCTTCGCTTGTACAGCTGCGATTCTCCCGTTTCTACCCAAGACAATGGTGTAAGACACCTCCTTCCGTACAGAGCCTCAAAAGGCGCCATCTGAATGCAGGCTTGGTACCTGTTATTATAAGCTAACTCAATCATATAAAGATGGTCTTCCCACATTTTACCAAAATCCAACGCACACATACGAAGCATGTCTTCCATCATCATGTTCACCCTTTCAGTTTGCACATCTGTTTGTGGGTGAAAAGTCACGCTGAAATGCAACTTGGTACCCAACAACTGATGTATGAGCCTCCAGTCATTAGACGTGAACCGACCATCTCGATCACTTACTATGCTCCGGGGCATACCGTGCAATCGGACTATGTTGTCCACATAAAGCTTCTCCAGCTTCTCCACTGAATCATCCTTCCTATTGGGTATAAAATGTGACACATTCGTTAAAGATCAACGACCACCCAAATGGCGTCGTTCCCCTTGTGAGATCTCGGTAAGCCATGCACGAAATCCATGGAGATGTCATCAAATTTCCACTCAAGTATGGGCAAAGACTTCAAGAATCCACCAGGTTTCTGTCATTCAGCCTTCACCAAGGCATAGGTTTGACATTTCGCCACATACAACGCTATGTCTTTCTTCAGACCCGACCACCAAAACAATTTCTTCATGTCCTGGAACATCTTGGTGCTCCCGGGGTGAATCAAGTACATTGTAATGTGCGCTTTGTACATCATTTCCTCCTGTAACTTCCCCACATTGGCAACGCACAATCAACTACCTTTCCACAAAAGGCCATCATCGATAGAGAACTGGTCGTTAGACCCATCAATGGCTTCCTCCCAGTGACGTTTCAAGCTCACATCCAACCCCAAAGCCTGTTGAATCTTGTTCGCGATGTCATATTGAACCTCCGTCTAACTCAAACATGTGTTTGTACTGGATCCCTTGTCAACACAAGCGATCTCCAAGACCTCCAAGTCCTGAATAAGCCGCTCGTCGTGCATCTGCAACCAGTTGGCCCGTGCATGAGTCCTACGACTCAGAGCATCTGCCACGACATTCCCCTTCCCAGGAATATAATGAATCTTATAGGTGTAGTCCCCAAGGAACTCCATCCACCTATATTGACGCATGTTCAGGTCCTTCTGATCTAACATATACTTCATGCTCTTGTGATCTGAATATATATCGACCTTTACCCCGTACATATATTGCCTCCAAAGTTTGAGAGCGAATACCACGACCGCCTAACTCCAAATCATGGACCGTGTAGTTCTTCTCATGCACCTTTTACTAACGTGATCCATAGGCTATCACTGACCCGTGCTGAAGCAGGACAGAGCCTAATCCACTCCCAGAGGCGTCGCTTTAAACCTCAAAGCCTTCAGAACCACAAGGCGAACGCAAGACAGGTTCTGTGGTCAAACGACACTTTAGTTCTTCAAAGGCTTGTGCGCACTCCGACGACCAAACAAACTTCTGATCCTTTCTTGTCAGAGTAGTGAGAGGCAATGCTATCTGTAAGAAGTTCTCCACAAAGCACCTATAATAGCCGGCAAGACCCAGAAAACTCCGGACATCCGCCACTGCAGACAATACAGGCCACTCCCGTATAACAACTATCTTTGCCGGATCTACCACAATACCCTCTCCACTAATTATATGACTAAGGAATGCTATCGAGGACAACCAAAATTCACATTTGGAGAACTTGGCATACAGTTGGTTCTTCCTCAATGTCTCCAACACCATATGCAGATGCCTGAAATGATCATTTTCGCACTGCGAGTATACCAGTATATCGTCGATAAAGACTATCACGAACTGGTCCAAGTATTCTCTGAAAGTTCTGTTCATCAAATCCATAAACACGGATGACACATACGTCAACCCAAACAGCATGACGGTGAACTCATAATGCCCATAACGTGTGTTGAAAGCCGTCTTGGGAGTGTCACTTTCCCTTATCCACAACTGATAGTATCCGGATTTCAGATCCAACTTCGAGTACATAGTTTACCCGACTAGCTGATCGAACAGATCGTCGATCCTTGGGATTGGATACTTATTCTTCTCCGTTAGCTTATTCAACTCCCGATAATCAATACAGAGTCGTAAGCTTCTGTCCTTCTTCTTAACAAAGAGCACCGGCGCGCTCCAAGGCGACGAACTTGGATGCACATAACCTTGATCCAATAGCTCTTGAAGTTGTACTTTCAGTTCCGTCATCTCCTTAGGCGCTAACCGATATGGAGAGCGTGACACAGGTTTGGCACCTGACACTAACTCAATGGTGAAGTCAATCTCTCGCTGTGGCGGAGCTCCAGGGAGATCTTCGGGGAATACGTCAGGAAACTCAGATATAACTGGGATGCTGTCCAAACCAGGCTTGGGCTTCGAAGCCTCCACTAATGCGAAAAACAGCTCTGCACCACTACGAACTGCCTTAACCACATGAAGAGTGGAAATCAAAGTATTGCTCGATCCCTTCATGCCCGAGAATGTCGTCTCGTGATCTGTATCTAGTTCCAATCTGACCACCTTACGATTGCAATCAATGTGAGCACGCTGCTCTGATAGCCAGTCCATACCAAAGATCACGTCAAACTTCAATATCGGTAGTAGCGACGCTTGCAGGTCAAACTCTTGACTCCCAATCCATATCTTCATGCAACAAACTTTATCCGTGCGCATAGAACACCCGTTAGGCAGTAACACATAGAATTTGCCCCTTATCATCGAAGAAGGTACGCCGATGCACGATACAAATTCTTCGGACAAAAAGGAATGCGAAGCTCCCGTGTTGAACAGTGCTCTCGCCGGACAATCAAAAATCAAAATAAAACCTAGCACAAGTAGTCATAAGCTAACACGCATGAGGCAACAAGTATATAAAGCTAAATTGCCATTGATTAAATCTTACCTTTCACCACGTCAGCCTGCTTTATGGCCTCCTGAAGGCCAAGGTTGTACACTCTAGGCTGTGCTGGATCATAGTGAGATGCGGTTGACTCCACCGCCTTTCCCTTTCCTCGTAAGTTGCTCTAGGCCTCTTATCGGACTTTGGATGTCCACTCCAACAATCTCTGGCAAAATGTCCCGGCTTTCCATAGTTATAACAAGTGCCCTGAGCTCGGCCTGTAGTTGCCCCAGACACACCCGAAGAAGGGGCTGGACCCGAAGTCCTTGCCTTCTTGTTCCACTTACGGAACCCAGACTTTGAGTTTGGCACTTTGAACTCCATCTTCTTCGCACTCTAGTCCTTCTTCCCTTGGACTCTCTTCAGATCTTTTTCCAATGATCGGGCCGTATTGACCAGGGATAGTAAGCCTTGCATCATAGGCCCAAAAAGTAGTAGCCTCAGGTCATCACGCAGACCCTCGTAGAACCGGTTGGTCTTACGCTCCTCATCGACAAACGTAAAGCCAGCATAACGACCCAACCGCGTAAACTCGTGGAGATAGTCATCCACGCTACTATCTACCTGTATTCCCAAATTACCGATCACCCCTGTCTTTAACGTGCAGTCATATCTTATTGATGTGCATCGTGACTCGGCCACCTCCATCAGTACACACCTCACAACACACCTTGAACAAGTCTAAGGTGAACTGCAAACTCCGCTCTCACATGAAGCTCAAGCCCATGATTCTCATAATCCAAACAAGAGTGAATTGGGAAATTGGTACATCGCAGAACTTGAAGATCTCAAGCGCGTCCTCGCAAGGCAGAAGGATAAATCCAGATTTTAGTACGACTAATAAATCGTTATAGTGCATGTGGGAGGATTCTATGCACCTTCTTCAATACACAGAATTAACACATCAAACTTAGCGGGTATCCAGTGGAGCTTCCTTAAAATATCGATCTACTTGATGGTGAACAAGGAGCATAGTCACATCGGCCTCTCCTAAGAGCCTCAATTTGGTGCATAAAAATGGTAAGTATCGTGCTATACACATAAATATTTGCATAGTCAAAATGCCAACTACATCACCACACCACATAACGAATAATGGCAAGCATGCAACATAAACATGTGTTAGCATACCAAGACTACGTCTGTAACACCCCTGTCCATCACATGGGATATAACAGAAGATCCGGCCGGGACCCCACGCCATATTCCACGGACAGTCAGCGGAGTTACGTATTAATACCAAATTACTATGAAACATTATCGAAAACTAACACAGAGTATTCTAGCGGAAGCTTTTAAGTAAGTTAGGGGAACCCACTACAGCACATGAATGTCCACTAAAACCCAAAGTAGGAATTAAAGTACAGATACATATAGAGTCTTGGCCTTATGGTCGTACAACATTCATCTTCAAATAAAGTGATTTACATACTTCGGCATGTAGGCCGGTCATACATGAAAAACAGTAAAAGAAAACACTTTACTTTGGCCTTCAAGGGCCAGCACATCAACAAGGGCTTCAGCCCGCTAGTTGCCAGTAGGCTCACCTGTTCCTGCAAGAACAATCCACCGAGCGGTGACAAAACAAAGCAACAGTCAGCTAAAGCTGACCAAATTATAACGACCTCATCCCTTACTCGGGGTGGCGGTGCTCCTTCCCTGCAATTATATTAGCAAAATCCAACATTTAATTGAAAGTGCAATTTAAGCACATTTCACCACAGACGTAGGTACGACGACCACACACCCCATGCTCTCAGGGCACATTCTCAGTGAATCTGGTCCAATCTGATTCTTCAGCACCGCCCCCAGGACGACAACATCATATCGTGAGCATTCAGTATTTCCGGACAAAGCCTAAGACTCTCCATCTATGACAACGGTAAGTGCCAAGTATCTTAGGTCTCTTTAACTAAACAACATAGACCCGGTACGGTTCCACTCAACCCGTTGCTCATACCGCCATGTCAATTTAAGTCATCGATGAGGATCAAGCTTCCCTGAGTCCCAACATATCGATCAAACAATAATATATAACCAAGTTATGCACAAGGTCAGCTCTCGGGCCACCAAGCTGGGCTCTGTGAGCACACAACCCCACACACTGGCCCCCAGGTCTCCGCGTTATAGGCCTCACAATAGCTCTTTCACAGAGCTACCACCATACGGTATCTGGCAGAAATTCGTTTCTGCCCAGTTTTCCGGGTGCTCCTTGGGGTTAGTCCCCAAAGTTCCGTGTTGCAATCTACCGCATAAAAACCCGAAAAACAAATAGTGCAGAGTCTTCTCCGGCAATACATGCATAATGAAACATCACCAATCCAAACCAACCTGTCCGGATGGGCTTCACACACCATGCCTATATCCGTACTTCGATTCCGAACTCTATATGCAAAACTACGGGGATAATCCATATCTACCCGAAGGAAAACCTCACGCTCACCGCACACTCGCGGGAGAGAGAGTTTCCTATGCAAAAGGAAGGAGACTTCACATGTCCAAGTATAGAATCGTTACCCTTTTCGATTTCTTCGGTGCCATGCCCATGATCTAGATGGATGGACGCGACCGCAACGACCTTGCCTCCACAAATCCGGACTCGGCTTGTGAATCAGAGCTTCAAAACTCGTATGGTGGCGAGATCTCTCCCTTCTTCTTCCTTCTTCACTCTCCCTTCTCTCTAGTACTTAGAAAGAGAGTGACAATGAAGAAATGAGTTGGGAAAACCTAACTCCCGACTATAAACAAGCAGTGGCACGCACCAGGCATCGGATCTCCAAATAAAACCAGTGGACGATCCTGATTCCTCCAAGAATCTAATTTACGAGAGCTATAGTCATGCGGTAGGAAGTTACCGCCACGCGGTAGCCCAATCGTTCGGCTTCTCGAGAACGCCACCGCTTAGAAACCAAATTGGGCGGTAACACGTGGACACGTCATAACTGCTATGCTACAGCAACGTGGTAGAAAATTATCGTCGCGCGGTAGTCTACGCGTTTGTTAGAAAATGACAAAACTATGCTACCGCCTACGGTAAAGCTAACGTCGCGCGTTAGCAACCCGAGAGCTCTGATAAATAAATCGTCGGGCTACTGCCCCGCGCTACTGCTACCGCCGAGCGCTAGCGCTTCTCGAGAATGTCGAGCTCCGAGTGCCCCCAACCCAAACATCGAGCGGACTACTGCCGCATGGTATGCATTACCGCCCGGCACTAGCATGCGCTGAGATGCTGAGAGCGTCAAGAGCATCGAGAACACCGACCTACCGCCAGCAGTAGCTCTACCGCCGCGCAGTATCTCCCAAAAATCATTTCCTGAACCTGGGGAGTTACAACGTTGACGTATAAATGGATGACGCGAGTCCACACGCAGACACGCAACATGAGCCTGAGCGTGAGTGCGCGGGGCCGCGCCCCACACACAAGTACCTGGGGCGCAAGCGTGCGAGTATAACCTGTGCACAAGTATGCGTGTGTGATACGTCCGAAATATAAGTATATAAATTACGCAAGTGCACGTGTCGAATCAAGTAATAAAATGAGAGTAGAGATCATTCTCACGAGCAAGTGACTAATCTAACACTTACAAATACTAATGTAATATTTTATTTAAATCCAAGAAAATGTAATTAATTAGTGTCATTGGAAAAATGATCTAAAATACTAATAAAATTAAATAAATGATTTAATACAAAAATACCTCTGATCAATATGGAGAAGTAACCTTGTATTTTGATTTCCTATGTTTGCTAAGATGAATCATTAAAATGATAATTTATGAAAATGCTTAATTATTTTATCTTGCAACGATTTTAAATTGGAAATCCTCATCTCTTAAATTATGAAAATCTGTATATTTCTTTATTCCCCCAGTTATCTCTAGCATAGGCAAACTAGAAAAATACAATGTAGCATGAAAATTGATGTTGCTATCAAGAAGGTGAAACTCTCTCCCTTCTATGCTATATTGGATCTATGATATACTTACACAACTCATCTCTCGAATTATGAAGCGTAGTAAAAATACAAAAAAAATTGGCGAAATATTCAGGCAACTTATCTCTAGAATTATGAAGTATAATAATAAAATCTCCCACCAATTACTGCGTAACTCATCTCTTTAATTATGAAACGCAATAAAAAGATGAAGAACCAAAATCTCCAAAATAAGGTTTACAAATCTAATAAAGATAAATTATTAAACATAAATAAATCTTAAAAGAAATTCATCATCTAAACAAGCATAGTAGTCTCACCATACAAGATTTTGAGAAATAAGTTCTTTATAATAGAGACAAACAACACAATTGAAAAAATCTTACAAAACATGAATGAAATTGAAGAGTTGTAGGAGAAAGCCTTGAAATTTCTTCACAAAACGATCTTCTTCTCTGCGGTGCTCTGGCCTCCTTCTCCTCCAAGTTATTGATCCCCAATCTCTCCCTTGGTTGTCTTCTTTTATGCTGGTCGAACCCCCTATTCAGCCCTCCTATTTTAGATACAAGAGAAATATCTCAAAAGATATTTTTCCTGATATAAAAATCCTCCTTTTTAATGGAAAATCCTTTTAAGAAATATGATTGCTTTTCTTGTAGAATTTCAGCCCCTTTTAGATGGTATTTTGCTCATTTATTTTATGCTAAAAATAAACCAAAGCCTCCACAAATTCGGATTTGCATATTACACCAAAATTTGAATTTGAAATCTGAAATTTAAAATACAGTCTGTTGCAATAACATTGCAACAACTTTGCTAGGAAATTGTATTGGCTTAGCTCAACTTCTTCAATTCCAATTTCTTCAGCGTAGCTCAGTTGTTGATGAGAGATGGTTGAAAGAGCTTCTTATCAAGGTTGTGGGTTCGATCCCCATTAACAACCTTCCGTGGTGAGAAACTGTTACGGAGATGGGTTGGGGTGCATTGAGCTTGCAGTGCTTGATGTTTAGGCTTACTACCAGTGATGTCGTGGGGCGAGATAAGCCGCCGGCCCAGGCAAGGGTGTGGGGGGCCTTCGAGTTCTAAAACCAGGCTGCTGGTAGGTCGGCGACGCCGTGGTGTGGCCCAGTGGGCCTAAACCCTGGTCATTACAAAACGTGCACTTTTTATGTAACGGCCCAGGTTTAGAGCTCAAAGGACCACAGAAACGTGCAGCTTGTCTCGCCCTTGACACCGCTACAGGGCTGCAGCCCAGGCACCCAAACCCCTCTCCGGCCTATTTCTACAATAAAAATGTAGGAAAATCATGTTATTATCTAAGTTTATAAATTATATTGAATTAATAATATTTTACTCATTTAAATTTATTTTTCTCAAATATAATGAACAAATAATTAACGAAAATTAACTAAAATAACTTTTTTAATAAGTTATCACACCTCCACACTTAAGCTTTTGCTAGTCCCTTGCAAAGATAATTCATATCATTAAATTGAATTAAGAACAAATATCCAGATGTAAATTCAAATGATCATTTTTTCTTGAAAATAAATTAATAAAAGCATACTCAAGAAATTCAATTTACTCGACTGATAAGCTTACTAATCAATAAAAACTCAAACATTTACAAATCCATTAGTTCTATAAAAGATAAAGCTCGATTAAGAATCTAGTGTTGTGTGTGCTTTTGTTTTACAAAAATTTACTCGCATGCAATTTTTCTCATTGAACCTCCACATTAATTGTAAAGGATAAAAATAAGCTAAGTTTTTTATTTAGCCTTCACAAGAGTAATATGATTGAATTTGGCTTGGCTAGAAATTTATGGTTAAGTTTTGATAGCAGAATGATATTCCTTAGTTAGTAATCTTAATATTTCACCATATTATGGGTTTAATTTTCAAACAAATATTTTTTATTCATAGTAGAGATCATTCCAAGTATAAGTACACATAGCTAGGCTACATATCAATATGATATTTTCCTCTATTTTTTTCATAGTTGGGATCATTACAAGTATGCATTCACATACTTAGGCCGCATATCACTATGCCATATTTTTTTCTTCATACTTGGGATCATTCCAAGTATGCATTCACATATGCCGCATATCACCATGACACATTTTTTTCATCATAGTTGGGATCATTCCAACTATGTATACATATACCTAGACCGTATACCACTATGAAATTCAATCATTTTACAAAATAAAAATTAAACACTCATAAATGGATAACTTACTAAGACACAACTAGTAGGAATATGGGGAAATTAAGCATGAAATAATGTGTAAGCATGTGACACTTGTTTCAACCCCTAAAGCGCATTCTCTAATGTATATACATGATTAATGTATTTTTTATTTTTAAATCCAGGGGGTTGCTCATCATAGACTTTTTCTTTTATTATTCCATTTAAAAAGGCACTTTTACATCCATTTGAAATAGTTTAAATATTTTTTAACTTGCAAAGGATAGTAAAATTCTAATTGATTCTAAGCGAACAACAGGTGCAAAAGTTTCTTCAAAAATCTACCCCCTCGATTTGTGAATATTCCACTAATCTAGCTTTGTTTCTAGTAATTTGAGATCCATCATCAAGTTTATTTTTAAAAATCCATTTTGTGCCCACTACCAAGTCATTTGATTGGTTTTCTACTAGTTTCTAAACCATATTACGTTCAAATTGTTTTAATTCCTCATTCATAATTATATATCAAAATTTGTCATTTAAGGAGACGAAAACTATTTTTGGTTCAATTTCAGACACAAAACACAAATTTGAGAAAGTAACATGTAGATAAGAGCAAGTCGTTACCCCTTTAGATGATTCTCCAATGACAAGCTCCATTGGATGGTCCTTTGAGAATTTTAGCATGCTTGTGGTACGTACTCTTCTGGAACTTCTTCTTTATCGGTGTCAAGTGGCGCATCATCCTCATGCTCTAAAGGTGAAGAGAGTTCATCATCATTTTCTATCATTGTAGGATCTACACATGGAATAATTTCATAAAATCTAACATGAATGGATTCTTCAACTATTTTTTGACCTTTTATTATATATTTTATATGCATTGCTGGTTGAAGAGTATCCAAGAAATATTTCTTCATCAGATTTTTCATCAAATTTTCGTAATGCATCTTTGATATTTAAATTAAAACATTTACATCCAAAAACATAAAAATATTATACATTAGGTTTCTTTTGATAATAAAGCTCATTTGGTGTTCGTTTTAGAATTGGTCGAAGCATGACTCGATTATTATATAACATGAAGTGTTTACTGCTTCATCCCAAAAAATATTGAGGCAATCCATACTCGGATAACATCATTCATGTTAATTCTTGAATGGTTCTATTTTTCCTCTTCACTACACCATTTTGTTATGGTGTGCGTGAAGCAGAGAACTCGTGCTTAATTCCTAGGTTTTCACAAAAGTTTGTAAATTTTTCATTTTCAAATTCTCCACCATGATCTGATCAGATATATTTTATTTTAAAATACAGTTCATTTTGAATTCATTTGCGCAATTTTGAAACTTCTGTAAATGCATCTGACTTGGAGGTAAGAAATAGTGTGCAACAAAATCTATAATAGTCATCTATCAAAACATATGTATATTTTCTACCTCCTAGACTAGAAGTTCTTATAGGTCCAAATAAATCTATGTGAATTAGTTAAGTGGTATAGATGTAGAAATCTCATTTTTATTTTTAAAAGATGTTTTAGAGAATTTTCCTTTTTAACACGACATACAAAGAGAAGATTAATTTTTGTGTAGTGTTGGTAAACCTCTTATCAATTTATCTTTAGATAATTTTAAGATCAATTTTCCACTAGAGTGGCCAAGACGCCTATGCCTTAATTCAAGTTCATCATTTTTTGAACTCAAGCATTTTAAGGCAGCGAGTGAAAGATCATGAAAATATATCATATATATGTTGTGTGTTCTTGGTGCAGTGAATACAACTTCATTAGTTTTTGGATTTATAATTTTGTAAAGATTTGTACACGACTCAAATAAGATGTTTAAACCTTTATCTCATAGTTGACTAATAGATATTGTACAACCTTGGGCTCGCGGGAGGGGGCGAGAGGAGCTGAAGAGGCGAGTGGGACCATGCGGTCCACTCACCGGAGATGAGACGGGGCTCGGCTGGGTAGGCGAGACGTCTCTCACGACGCGGGCTGGCCCTTGAGGGCGAGATGGCTTTCGTAAGGCAGGAGACCTGCGAGATGAGCATGTAAGCTTGTCTCGCCCGAGGGCTATTTTCTCGCTTGCCGTATGAGGAAAAAGGTGTTTTTACTTTTTTTACCCCCAAGGGGATTTTAGTCTTCTACCCCAGGTAATTTTACCATTTTGACCTTGGTGGTCTGCGTATAGCCCTTCAGAACAGCGTAGTTTGGTTGTTGGCAGACCCAGCCCAGGGTGTTTTGGTAATTTCAGGTCGGTTCAGTTTGGTTATTATTAGGTCAAACTCAGAGGCCTATAAATAGACTGATAAGGTGCCTTGAAGAGGTTGTTGAACCATTCCATCTTCTTCCTCAAAGGCACCTAGCTCAGCATTGGCTTGGGAGGGGGAGATCTTCTGATTCTTCCGGGTAAGCGGTTGGACCTCCGAGCTGAGACCCTCGGTCTGTTTCGTGTCCTGTGACTCACGTCGGAAGAGTGGTTCAAGAAGAGTAGGTGTGTGCTGCAACTTCAGGTCCGAACTCTAGGCGAAGACAGGTTACTGGCTTCAACATTTTTAGTGCGGTGAGCATGGACCACAGCCCACACAGAAGAATCTCGAGCTACCTCATGGCAGGAGGTCTTGGAGAAGGAAACAGAGACGGGTCAGATAACCCGGGAGGATTCTTTGGAAGAGAGTAATTCATGACGTCCATCAAAGGCATTATGGACATGTTACATGGGATCATGTGGCAGGGCGATTGCTCGACCCCGTTACCTCAGGCGTCTGCTCTCACACCGTAGGATGAGCTCGTCTCAACAAGAGTAGGAGAAGATGCCCCTGGGAGGCGTCCCGGGAAGGAAGTGATGGTAGAGGGAGTTGGGCGAGACCTGGAGGGAAGAGAGTTGCTCCCAAGCCCTGTGAGTGCCGTCTCGCCAGGAGACGTCACGTGAGTGGGGGAGGCTAGACCAGTGGCGAGAGGGTCCCCGTTCTGCGAGTTGATCCTGTCAGCTCCAGTCCCAGAAGGGTTCAGGGAGCCTGAGATGAACTACTATGTGGGAAAGGACGATCCTCTCCAGCACTTGCAATGGTTCGAAGACGCAGTTTCCATCAGACTGATGACGGACGTGTTCAAGTGTCGTCTTTTCTCCATCACCGTGAAGGAGAAGGCTAGGGACTGATTTCATCAGCTCCCTATGGGCTCGATATACAGCTTTGAAGACCTAAGTAGAAGCTTTCAGTTGCGCTTCTCAACTTCGAAGAAAAGGAAGAAGAATTCAAAGTCAATTTTTCTGATTAAGCAGAGGGCGGACGAGTCCCTGGCCCAGTATGTATATAGGTTCCAGGAAGAGATCTTGGATAGTCAGGAAGTGCCTGAATTTGTCCTCCAGATGGCCTTCATCGTTGGACTACAAGAGAGTTTCTTCAAGATGAGCCTAACTCGGAATGCGCCACTGTCGTTCGAAGGATTGATGGAGAAGGCTGCAAAAGAAATAGCCATGGAGGCAGCGAACCAGGCCTTTGCTAGGAAGTTGGCAAGGCTGACGGAGGTCGAATCAAGAGAACCAAGAGGAGGAAGACAGCAATAAGGGAGAAGAAGAGGAGAGTCGAGGGCGCCGACGTACCAGGAGTTTGGATGGTGGCAGCAAGGAGGCCCTGCCCAAGGGCAAGGAATGAGTTTTTCCTAAGGGGGATGGAACCAACAAGGATGACCCGAAGGTTTAACCAGCAGGGGTGGGGGTATGGTCCTAGACCACCCCTACCCCAGCGACAACAAGCTATGTCCATCGGCCGAGGGAGATGTAGAGACCGAGAGAGAGGAAGAGCAGGAGCGAGAGTTGGAAGGAGGAGGAACCCTCAGGAGGGGAGACGAGGGGAGGAGGTAGTGTTGTCATATTGTGACTTCCACGTGGAGGAGGGTCACGCAACGGCTACCTGGCCAGAGTTCTTGGAGATGAGAAGAGCTAGGGGAGCAGGGGAGCAGCAGATGTCAGTGCTGATAGTGGAGGTGACAGGGACTGGATAGGAAGATCGGTGTGTAGGCCGAGCTGATGTAGGGGACCGAGGTGGGATCAGAGTGATCCATGGGGGAGTAGGGATTGAGGCTGCCCGTAAGACGAGCCTTCATACCATGTACCATCGGATCATAGCTTCGACGTCATAAGCCCATCCCCCGTACGAGAAGATTACCTTCTCTCGAAAAGACATGTAGAGCCATGAAGACCCCTTTTATGATGCGCTGGTGATCCGGACTGCCATCAAAAACTTCACGGTGTCACGGATCCTGGTCGACAATGGAAGTTTGGTAAATGTTATCTTCAAAAAGGCATTTAATGAGATGAGGGTGGAGGCCCGAAGGGTGTTGGCAGTGGATGGGCCGTTGTTCGGATTCTCGGGGGAGAGGAAGGAAGTCGAGGGGGAGTGGGACTCCAGGTAACTCTGGGGGGTTGTCAAGGAATTGTCATTTTGTCATAGTGGATGCCCCCAGCAGTGATAACTCCATTTTTGGGCGCCCCTTGATCAGTGCTTTTAGATGTGTCCCATCCCCTTTCCATCAATGCCTGAAGCTCAATGTTGGAGGGACCCAGATCAGAGTACGAGGAGACCCAAAGGCGGCCAGGGAATGCTACGTGACAGCGGTAAACACCATTTCTTGGTAGGGAGAGGACGAGGAGATGGAGAAGAGGATGGAGCGGTGGCAGCAGGAGTTTGGAGACGGAGTAGAGGAGGAGAAAGGAGATAGGGAGGTCGAAGAGGAAGGCCAAGTAGAGATGGTAGAAGGCATTGCGGTGGAGCCGAAAATGGCAGGAGAGAAGGATGGGGAGATGGAGGTAGATGGGGAGAAGGATGATAGGGAGGTCGAAGGAAATGGAGAAGTGGAGACAGAGGGAGGCATTGCGGCGGAGCCGGAAACGGCTGGAGAGAAAGGAGGAGAGAAGGATTTGAAGGAAGGTGGAGGGAGGAGGAAAGAAAAAAGAAAGATGGAGGAAGCAGGAGAGTGTTTGTAACGCCCTGAAACTCAAAGGAGCGATGAGAGGCGTTTTGAGCCAAGTTTGGAATTTGGCAGGGGGCACATGACCTGGGACACGAGTGTGTCCCAGGGCGTGTCGTGCTCGAGTCAACGATCTGGTCGAGAGCCCGGGAAGTCAACAATTTTGCTCGACGAAGTGTCGAGACAGGTCACACGGCCTAGGACACGGGCGTGTCCATGGCCGTGTCTGGCGGTCTACGAACTATGCTCGACAAAGTGTCGAGACAGTGAACACGGCCTGGAGCCCAGACATGTTCGGGTTTGACACGGGCATGTCAAATGGGACACGGGCGTGTCCAAGACCCGTATGGTTCTCGGGTTGGTGTTAATCCTGTGTCAATGGAGGAACACGCCCGGGAACACATGCGTGTACTGGATGACACGGGCGTGTCAGGTCAAACACGGGCGTGTCGGGTGCCCGTGTGTATTTTGGGACGCGTCGGTTTCGACAGCGAATGAGGAACACGGCCCTGGACACGGGCGTGTCACAGGCCGTGTTCGGCCCAGATATTGCATTTCCGCTCCTGATCGTGGTCGTTCGTTTCCTTATTTTGGGATCCGACAGCTGGGGGCTGTTCCTGCTGGGTTATACCCGGGAATAGGGTTTCAAATCCCTCATTTCTTTCACTTAGTCTCTTTTTAAAGTCTAAAGAGAGGGGATAACAAGGAAGAAGAAAGGAGGCTAGATCCAGTCACCGGCGGAGCTTCAGAGCTCCAAATCGCGAGCCGACTTTGGATCTACGGAGGCAAGGAGATCGCGGTGCTTTTCATCCGCATACATTTCCATAGCGCCAAGGGAAAATGCTAGGGTAACGATTCTCATCCTAGGACATGTGAAGTCCTCTTTTCCTTTGCATAGGAAGGCCGCTCTCGCGAGTTTGCGGTGAGTTTGAGGCATTCCTTCGGGTAGACATGAATAGTCCTCGTTGTGTATATGTAGAGGCTGTAATCGAGAACGAATATAGGCATGATGTGTGAAGCATACCCAGACAAGTTGGTCTGGATCGGTGATGTTGCATTGCATGAATGGCCGGAGAAGACTCCGCGCGAATGTTTGTTTTTCGTGTTTTCTACGTGGTAGATTGCAACAGGGAGCCTTGGGGACTAACTCCAAGGCACACCCGGAAATCTGGGCAGATGCGTAATTCTGCCAACATGGTGGCCTGGGAGCCAACTTGAACATAGCTGGGTTATGTGAAATGTGTGATGGGAACGGAACTCGGGGAAGCTTGACCCACGCAGACGGCTTAAGTTGACATTGCGGTGTGAGCAACGGGTTAGGCGAAACCGTACCCGATCTATGTGGTTCAGTTAGAGAGACCTAAAGTACGTGGTACTCGCCGTTGGCATAGATGGATGGTCTTAGGCAGTGGCCAGAAAGACCAAATGCTCACGAGATATTGTCGTCCAGGGGGCGGTGGTGAGTCAGCGGACTTTGACCGTGTTCACCGAGAATGTGCCCGAGAGCACGGGGTGTGAGGTCGTGTGTGCCCATGCCTGTGATGAAGTGTTTATTCACTATACTGCTTAGTTATGCTAACAAAGTGCAGGGAAAGAGCATCGCCGCCCCGTTTATGGGGGCGGGATCGTTATAATTTGGTCAGCATAGCTGACCGTTGCTTTGCTTGCCACCGTTACGGTGGATTGTTGCTTGCAGGTGTTGCAGAGCCGAGCGGTAAATAGCGAGCTAAAGCCCAAGTTGCTGAGCCATCCCTCGAAATCCAAATTTGAGTGTTTACTTGTTTATTCATGTGTGACCGGCCAGCGTGCCGTGGTATGGAAGACACATTTTAATTTGAGTAAACAATTGTAAGGCCTTAAGGCCATTATACTTGTGTATTGTACTTCATTGCTATTGGGTTATGTAGTGGACATTCATGCTTATGGCTGGGTTCTTTATTTTGCAACTTTTAATAATTGCTTTCGCTAGAATGACTCTGTGTAGGACGTTGGTTATTAGTTGGATGGTATTCCATTGAGTAACCACCCGGTCTGTCTGTGGTATATGGCGTCGGGCCCCGGCCGGACCTACTACTATATGTTATGCAACGGATAGGGGGTGTTACAATTTGGTATCAGACTACTGGTTCCGGTCAGACTTAAAATGAATTCGTGGACGAATTCTTTTTAAGGGGTGGTGAGCACATGTGTGTGCATCATCGTTATAACATCAAAAGAACCCATGAATGTTCACTTAGGAATGAAAATACACGTGTTTGAGGAACCTGCGTGTTCCTATAATTGCGTTTTGCAATTTTGTTTGGTCGCTTAACGAGATTTTGTACAACTATAGGTGACCAGAAGCGGTGCAGGGCCGTCAGAACGTCCAGCTTCTGAGGCTATTAGTGCACCAAATGATGCTCCTGCAACACCTCCCTCGGCTGAAACCATACGATTGGTGGCCGAAGCAGTGTTTGCCATGATCAATGCGCAGCCTGCCAGGCAAATGCAGCAGCCTGCTCCTACGATGGAGCAGGTACCGCTTAAAAGGGATGAACTGAGAAGAGTGGAGCAGGTAGTGGTGGAGCCTTTGGTGCCGAGGAGAGCAACTGAAAGGCAGCTCAAGCACGTTATGAGCTTTAATCCTCCGGTGTTGTCGGGGTTGGGAACCCCATCTCAAGCTGAAGACTGGCTCTCCCGAGTGAAGAGAGTCCTGACAGCTACTGAAACGGAGGAGTGACAGATGACCACTATAACTACGTTCCTTCTAGACGGTGATGCTAGGTTGTGTTGGGAAGGCTTGGAGCTACATCACTTGAGGGGTAGGCAAATTACGGATGTCTCGATGGAAGAGTTCTCGAGACTGTTCTTGGCAAGGTACCTCCATTCGGCTCAGAGGATAACATTGGAGAATGAGTTCCTGAAATTGGTGCAAGGAGAGAGTAGCGTGGATGAGTATCTCCACGAGTTGACTCGTTTGGGTCAGTACGCTAGCTCCACATTCGCGGATGAGGAGCGTAAGACGAACCGTTTCTACGAAGGTCTGAGAGATGACTTGAGGCTAATGCTCTCGGGGTCGATGACGCAGGGCTTATTGACCCTGGTCAACACAGCCCGGTCTTTGGAGAAGGACTTGAAAAATGTACAAGCGAAGAAAAGCTTTGGTGATAAGAAGACAGAGTTCAAAGTGCCGGCTAATGCGAAGTTTGGGTATCGCAAGTTCAACAAGAAAGCTAGGACTTCGGGTCCAGCCCGCTCTTCTGGTGCTTCTGGGGCGACTACGGGTCGGACCACGGGTGCATGTTTTACCTGTGGAAAGCCGGGGCACTTTGCCCGTGACTGCTGGAGCGGACGTCCCAAGTCCGAGAGGAAGCCGGGAGCAACTTATGAAGAGAAGGGTAAGGCGGTAGAGTCAACCGCGTCCCATTATGCTCCGGCTCAACCGAGAGTTTATAATCTTGGCCAACAGGAGGCCATTAAATAAGCGGATGTGGTGACAGGTACGGTTTAAATTTATAGCAAGTTAATTTTGAAATACTTATTATGCGTGTGTTACCTTACCACTGCTTGTATAAGATTTGTTTTGATTTGTGAGTATCCGACAAGAGCACTCTTTGATACGGGAGCTTCGCACTCCTTTTTGTCCGAAGGATTCATATCGCGCATCGGAGTACCTTCTTCGATGGCGAAGGACAAACTGGATGTGTTGTTGCCGAATGGGTGTTCGATGCGCGCGGAGAGAATCTGTGGCGTTAAAATTCGTATTGGGAGTCAGGAGTTCCATTTGCTAGCATCGTTACTGCCGCTGGTGGAGTTCGCCTCCGCGGTCAAGTGGCTTCGCTCATCAGTGAAGCGGTTTCTTGGCAATTGCTTCGGCTCCTTAACCTAATTCGTTAACCGATATCTACCTTTGGTTATCCTTTCGCTCTGCCTTGCCTTGGCCGGGTAGAGACCTCTTCAGAACAGACGTAGAGACTGATCAAAGTCCCGTATCCGATCCATGAAGCTATCTCTAAAGGCGACCACAAAGGAGTTGAAGGTGTTTTTTTATGGATTGCCATTTCAACCCATTGGTCTTCTTATGTCAGGATATGGATCAAAGAAGAAGTCTTGGCGGTTTACGAGCTGCAGCTCAATCCATTAGTTATTAAAGACCATAGACTAGACATGCCACCACTCACTCTATGTGTGTTAGCAATATCTCTACGTGTGATTCGTTGGAACATGAACTTTTTCTTCTAGATTTTTGAGAAAAAAAAAGAGAGAAGAAATGAATTGAAAGACAATAGAAAGTATTAATATTAAAGACTCTTTTTTCTTAGATTCTTTCATTTGAAAGCTTTCTAAAGTCAGTAAAGAGAAAGAAATTGAATGTCTTTCAAAATCTCTTCATTTTTTCTTCAACATTTCAGTTCGATGAGTTCAACAAAACTGCTCCTCAATTTGCAGTAACAAAAAATCTCATTCCCTATACTATAGTACAAGAAGGAAATTGAAGTAAACATAAGCTGTTGTTGAGATTCTTTGATTCATCGTCCATATCTTGAAGCGGATCCAAAAGAGAAAAAGTACAGTCTTTCTTACTATACTGGGATCAAAAAGAAGTGGGCAGTTAGGAACACCAAAGTACGCAAATGATAAGTAATGAAAAAGAATCCCACGGGGCGGTCTAAAAAAAGGGGGTTTTTGCATCAAACTTTGCATAAAATGAATCATAAGAAGGGTGGTAGAACACCCCACGATTCCAATCTAGAGTATGCTACTATTCGCTTATGAAAGAAAAGAACTATAAAGAACGACGCTACCGCGCCTTTCTGGAAAGAACAGAAGAAAAAGGGAAGAAGAATTCTTCATTAAAGAATGCCCAATTCTTTCTATTTATGACGAAGATTTTCTTGAAGGTGCTGAACAAAAATCAATTGGAGAAATTCTCATTATCTCATTTGAAAGGTAGGTAGCTATTTGTTTGAGGAAAAGTAGGTGCTTTTTCATCTCTAGATTAGCACCTTTTTCTTGTCGACGCGAAGAGTTGAAGGACTGAAACTCTTTTTCTTTGTTAGGTCAGGAGGGGAGAGATGCTGCTTTCTATCAGCCCAGATACCCCTGCTTTCACGGTCCGCTTACCGAGGAAGAGATGAGGATCCGGGGCCAGAGCAAGTTGGGTTGGGGTAGAGAGCCGTAAGCGCGGTGGGGGGTGACAGAGGAAGTGACTGACTGCCTGACTGGAGGTATACTATCACTGTCTGAATCTGAGTCGACGTGAAAATTCGGTGGAGGAGGTGTTCTCACATTGTGATTTCTTTCACCTCTACCTCGTCTGCCCATTTTGCCGCCACGATACGGCGTAGGAGTGATGTCGACAGTCGGAATTCAGGTGCTGGAAGCTGGACCAGGGGCTTATGAGGTCCATCCTCACCCGGGAAGGCCTCATTTCAGATACTGCAAACAGTTGGGTATCACCCTGTCTAAAGTACTCAACCCCGTCACGCGGAGATTTCCTAAATTGATGAAGCGTTGAGGGAATCATCCTGTACTCATGGATCCACGGCCTACCAAGAAATGCATTGTCAGAGGTGTCTGAATCTATGGCTTCAGTCCTCAGATCACCTGTAGTGGGAGGCACACCCTCTGAGCATGAGTTTCTAAGAGCTCAGCTTGTCCGCGGGCTAAAATCTTGACGTGAACAGAAGCCCCAGGATCTACCAGGATACGGTTCAATTTTGTACCGTTTACAGTCGCTGACACATACAGAGGACGATTGTGTTCTGATGTGCCTAGCAAGAGATCTTCATCGGAGAAGGTTACTAATCTCCTTGAGGTACTGTGCTTCTTCCAAGTCTTTCTTGCAAGGAACACCTCTGGCTCTAGTCACGCTTTTACTAGAGTTTCCCTCAATTCGGGGGACATCATCAAAGAAAGCATCGTAAATGCTAAGAGAGGCTGGGAGCTTCCTCAGGTGGACGAGCACATTGTAATCGACCTTATATGGCTGCTTGCCACCTTCCGCCTAGGAGAGTCTGGAATCTTTTCCGTCACTCTCTCCTCTCCACTCCTGACAGTCGCTCTTCGACTGATCTCTATAAGTAAGTAAGTAAGTAGTTGCTCATATCTCAGTTCGCTCTCAATCCTTCGCCGCTACGCGACTCATCCCCTATGGGGCCATTCGCTCTCACTAGCTCGAGCTCAGCACTTCGCCCCTTCGCTCTCACTAGGGGAGCGCTACTACCCTACTTTACATTTCCGGAGAAGTTCTATAGGACCGAATCACAAGTTCAATATCTATCTAGCTAGGCTTTGTTCTTCCCAGGCTAGTTCTCTTCATAGGAGATACACATATAATCAGAGGGGATCTTCTATTCCCTCCTTTCAAAGGAGTTAAGGCGGGTCGACTGTTGAGGTTCCTCCTTATCCGAAAGAGTAGCTCAAAATTCTCTTTCTATCTATTGAACCAAGCTGAGTCTTTTTTCTTGAACAAGCAAAATGATAGACTTCCAGTACCTTTAGGAGTCTGCGGCCACATAAACATAGGTAGTTGAAGCACCCATTGTCAATCCAAGAAAAGCATTTGATACTGCCACTCGCGGATAGTGAGGAAAGGGGGCAAAAGCGAAGTTCTATGAAAGTCTCCTTTGAGACCTACCCACCGAGCTTAGCAGATGGGGGAAATCTTGGAACTGTGCCCGATGCTGAACCATATTCGGACCTGGAAGATGGCTCAACCTCACTTGAGCTATATCTGTCTCGGTATGTTGTTGGCCAAATAGAGGGTAACGTTCTCACCCGAATGTGCACCAGGAATGATACAAATATTTCTCTTGCGAGAGGCCAGTTCCTGAGGTAGTCAGCCATCGCATTACATGTTTAGTTGAGGGGGCGACTTAGACTTATCATGGGAAGGGAACCTGTTGAACTCTCTATTCTTCTTGGCCAAACGTATTCTATCTTTGGCTTTTGATTCTAGGAAATTGTACCGGCGTAGAAACAGAAAGAGAGAAGGATTCACCTTAGACGACTATCTATCCAACTCAAAAAGGGAACTGAAACCCTATCCGCTGTGAGAGTAGAGGGTGCTAGCGAAGTGAATTAACCGGTTTACTCTCTTTCTAAGAGCAAAGCAAAGGGCCATATTTAGTCCAAGCAAGATAGGGGTGAGCATATACTTATAGAAATATGAAGAGAGGCGAATGATTTATGTCCCGAGAAGGAGTTTGGTAACATCACCTCTAGAAAAGAAAAGGTCCCTGCGCTTATTGGAGGTCTCCAGAAAAAGCTTTGGAGACTGACACCCAGGTTAGAAGTGGAGTTGCGGTAATATTTGACGCGTGTCCTAATGCAAGAGGTTATGGAGACAACGTTCGACTTGCAATAGTTCTCATTTCATTTATAGGAGTGGCACTTGCTTGATTCGATGATGGTGGCAGGGGAGTCACTAATCAAATAAAGAAGGGTATGAAAGAGTTTAACGAATTCCGAGGCGTAGAGAAGAAGGCCTTGTGTTCCTGAACAAAGAAAGTAAGTAGATACGATTCAGAAGAGTTGTTTTCTTTCTATAGTCAGTGATTCACAGACTGAAAAAGAAGAACAAAAAAACGGGTACGGCAAATGAAATGACTCACGCACTGGATAGAGAGATTTTACTTACTTCCATTTTCTATTGCCATTTCTTTGAACAAGTTGAGTGGGGTTCGTCGGATAAGCTGGCCTCTACGACAGGGAGAGATTCTTATGGTGTGCTGTAGGAAGGTTAGATGTAGCCGGTACCTAGAAACTCTTCCCTAGTGCGGCAGGCTCAGTACCCGAAGACAGGCATGGTTGAAATTGCTTTCTTTCCCCCTCAGACGAGAAAAAGAAGGAGGCGCGTAGCGTCGGATAAAGCGAGTCAAGGAACCTTTTCTCTGGCTCGGAGCTCTTGCTTGAATGCCAATAAAAGGCGTAAGCGCAGCAATTGTACTGCTTTCAAAGGCTATATCCCCCGCTTCTTTTATTGCACAGGTGATAGCCTTTACTTTTACTAAATAGGTGGTCGAAGATGCTTTCTATTCATATCGTGGGTGCTTTGTCTGCCTACCCTTCCTTTCTGGTGCCTCTTTTTCGGCAGTCCCCTTATGAGCTTCTGAGAAGCACCCACCCTGCTGTAGAGTAGTCTCCGTATCAGTCATTGCAGGAGTATTTGCAACAAGCTCGTTTTAAGTCAGCATGCTAAGAGAAAATCTAGTTTCCTTCTCCTTTACAGTCGAGCATATTCTAACCTTAGGGCTAACGAAAAGATTTCAGACTCAACGATAGAGCTAATACCTTCCCTGGGAGGGATATATCTTTCTTTACTCGGCCAGATCTAATGAGCATTTTTCATATTCTTTACCTGGATAGAATCTAATTAGAGTAAAAAGAACTAGAGCAAGGTCTAGGCCACGAGTTATACTAGACTCTAGACTAGGGTAATCTCATTTTCAATACATCTAGTAGAATAGCCTATATTAATCTTGACCTCAGGGAAAGCAAGCCTCTTGTTTTCATTGAGACCCTTAGCAACATAGGAATCCTCATTTTAATAGGGAGCTATCGAGCTAAGGGAGGGTAAGGGCTAACATGCTCTAACGTGGATCCCGAGGGGCTTGGGCCTAAGAAAGAAGGAGGGTAACGTACTAGTTGCCTCTCAGTCTTAAGCCTACCCAGTGTAAGGCGAGTTCCTTAATTGAGTATAGTAGCGTGGAGTACGGGACAAGAGTATGCCAACTATATAGAAGAATCTTTCTTAGAGTCTTTAACATACTCAAAGTGAAGCGTTCCTTTTTACGGTCAACATTTCTTTTTCAACTACCTTCCCAAGCTAATGAAATCATCTCTGTCAACAATTAGTTCACATTCATTCCGCGTGAACAGAGTGACTAGTGGGCAAGAGGACTCAGAGGCGTGGTAGTTTCTTTCTTTATTCAACAATCATTCCCATTCGTTAGCTTTCTAAAGGAGATTCCCCCGGAGCGGAAGAAGCAAGGCAGGGGCGGTAGCGAGTCAAGAAGGCAATGAAATTGAAGAAGAAAGATCAGATGCATCGAATCGAAAAGGGAATGAGTCAATGCGCATTGCCGGAATAGTGTCTCACGTCGACTTTGAGATCTGATCTTGGGGCATGATGATTTAGAGTTGAAAAGGATTGGATTGGCTAAGGTTTCAAGCAGGAAGCATCCAAAGTAATCCAACGGAATGAAAGAAAGCTAGAGTGTAGAGTGCAGTAAGAAGTCAACTTATTTACCATTCAGAGTGGAGCCCTCTAAGGTCTTTCTAGCACTCGTAAAGCCGACATTGAAGACATAGCCCTAGTTTTTTCAGGTAGAATAGAGGGGGATGAGTTGGAAGGCATCGCGGGGAAGCCCCATCAGGCTAATGCTCCCCGTACGGGGGCAGAGATTCGAATTAGCAAAACAAAAAAATGGGCTTAGCTAGATTGAATTGAAGTTTCCGTTGTTAGATGTCGAATGGCCGGTTGAAAGTAAGGAAGCAAGGCAATGAAATTGAAGCACTGAAAGCAGATTAATGACAGAAGGAATAGAGGGGCTTACCTTGAAACTGGAGGGGGATAGACTCTAGAAGATAGATTGACAGTAAACAGTATACTCTCACTATACACTATATGGGCAAGCATATGATAGTAGTCCTCCAAATAAGATTCTTTCTAGGAGTCCCAAAGATTAGAACTAGAACTCCATGGACTTATGACTGGCTGAAACAACTTATGGATTGACACGCAAGGAAAGAGGTAATATACTATCTATGTAATAAAGCACTTTATTTCACTTTCAAACGCACGGACATTTCACCTGAATTAACAAAGCTTTTCCCCTGCCTTCTGGATATCCTTTGCCAACTTCAAGGGAGACTGGAACTCAAACTCCAGTAAAGGAAACTCCAACTGCAACTGTAAGGGATTACCCCTCTACGACTGATTGCTCGAAAAACTCTGACTTGGATTGAGAATTTGCTTTCTCAAAAGGGTAACTGGTACTTCGCTATCGCTCGCCTTCTTTTTCGAGAACTGTACATGCGAATCGAAGTAGAAAAAGGTATGGAGGAAGACTAGCAACTACTCGTTTATGAGAATAGTGTGAGGAAAAGAGTGCTAGCTTTCTTCTGCTTAGAGAAGATTGGATGCTCTTTTTAAAGGTCACTCAAATTAGATCGATAGACTAGCTTGCTTTATCTTCCTTGAAAGAATCGTCAAAGGCCACCAAAAAAAAGTGGGTAGCTAGGAAGAGAAAAGGTCTTAGTCACTCAACCTACTTCTTTGCTTTTTAAGGAGAAAATAAGAAATCGAAAACAGTGCGGAACCTGGTCCCACTGCCCTTGGGCTAATGACCTGTTATCCGAATAGAGTGAAAGAAGGCAACATATTTCCCACATTCTCAGAAGTACCGATCTCAAAGAACTGGAAGTCCGGGATTTCCAAGGTCATGAACGGGAAGGCTGTCGTTGAGAACAGAAGATGTAGTAGCTTTCCTCTCTCGATGCGCGGCAGAGATAGACAGATCACTACATCGAACTAGCAGTAAATATCTAGAACTCATCTTTCTACTATGAGACATTGGGAGCTTCTAGTGGATCAAGAGCCGCGCCTAAACCGCCCCATGGGACTCTTCATTCCAGGCGAAGAGTTTCGTTATAGCGACTACGTACCTATAACAAACTCTTCTTGAGGCTAGGCTTCAGGCCGACTACGAATTTGTCTTCGAGAGCGGGGGGAACTTCACTTCGAGGGAAGATGTCTTCTCCGGGACAACTCCAGAAAGGAACCGTACCGTAAGCTGCTTCTTAGCTCACTGCGATTGCGATGTCTTCTTATAAACCTCTGGCTTGCCCGACTCTTTAGAATGCGAATATTTACTGAAATCCCTTAGTCTATCACCTTGGCTAGTGTGAATCCTCCTATAAAGAGGAGTGAGGTGCTTACTAGCAGGCATAAGAACAGTCTTTTTCTACTCTTGAAAAGGAAAGGAACCGATAGGGGAGAAGATCCAACCAGTTTTTGACACTCCCCTTTCCTTACCCCTTCGATCATCATGGAAGAACGTTGAGAGGTGAGTGATCCACGCGAAGTAGCCAACAAGTCTTAGCGCGGGGACCCATCCGTCGTTAGGAGCAACGGTGACCCCCGGTTCGTATCAAGAGAGCCGCTCTCTTGGTAACCATTGGGGTTCTGCAACAACAAATGGTTTGGTTTGATAGGCTGGTGATCCCAAAATCCGATGATTTCATATTTTTTAGTTTAGTATAGGTAGGATGCTCTCTTAAGCCTGACTCCGATAGCCGCTCTTCAGATGCGCGGTAAGATACTTCTTTTAGCCGGGCTAAGTAAGGAAAGAGAGAAGCGGGCTCTGGCCGTTTTATCGGAAAGGCCTAAAGGAAGGTATGTAGCGTAAAGAACGTAATGGTACCCATCTCTTAAAGAAGTCCCGACGCCGAAAGACTGGTCATTATCAAAGCTATGGCTTTTTCAGCTGTTGTAGTCAGGCCATTAGGAAAAGGCGTAACCCTAAGTGAGAGAAGTGACCCTCACCTGACTGAGGGATAAGCTGTGATGGCTCTTGTTCCCAGACCAGGAGTGATGCCGAGAAGAAGCTGGTAGTCTTAGCTAGGCTAGAAGGGAGAAGCCCTTAAGTAGTAAGCCTTAGGGCATTCGGAAGGCCAAGAATCTTTAGGAGTTTCTGGTGTAAGGCTCAAGACTAATCAATTCAACTATAGCAATTCTTGTGATTATTGCGGAGTTCTTCCTTCAACTCTGGGTTTCGAAGAGATGGGCCTTGAGCCTGATCTTTCTTCTTTATCGTCAGGGCTTTTGCCGGGGATTTTGTTGTCGGGTCTCCTCCCCTACTTCTCTTTCTCCAACAGCCCCTTTTCCTCACAGACTAGGGGATGAATCTCTAGACCAAAAAGCAGTTATATAAAGCACTGCTGCCACTTCCTTATAGAAGAAGGTACTTTACAAGTCCTACCGGCTTTGACTCTTCCATGCCTAAAGTAAAGTCAATCAAGAGGCTAAACTCGATCTTGGGATGCCATATGGCGGTGTAGATCCATTTCCGTACTCGATGGATGAAGCTACTGAGAATACTACGATGAATGAGGACGACTATCATTGGAAATCCAGAACGGCTCTGAACGGGGCGTCTCGAAAGCGGGCTGGAATCGGAAAGAGTCACGATTGAGAAATTTTCCCTACTTAGCTTAGTGCTCTCAGTTCGATGCGCGATACCAGTCAAGAATTGCTTCTTGAAGCAGAAAAAGTGAAAAAGAAAGAGGAAGTCAGTTCGCTAAGGGGCATAGTCAATCTATCTTCCCTAGCATTTTCTCACATCAGCAACAGCTCGCCCCTTATTTCCACACTGCTGCACCCTGTGGTAGGACGTGCCCTGGTTGAAGGAAAGTGAGAAAGGTAACTTTTCGTAGCAGCTCTTACCCTATCTTTGTCTTAGAATCTCTTTGTAAGTAATAATGTCAGCAATTTCCTCATCATAAGAGTTCTTAGGGCTAGGGCTGTCATCCCGGTGGCCTATCTGTTGGAAAAATCTGAGCTATGAACGTAGGAACTATTGGAAATAAGCGTTGGTAGAATTCTTGTTTCCGGTGTAGATGTTATCAACTCGGTAAGGCGAAGAGCAAGGCCAAATCCCGGGCAGCTGTAAAAGATTAGTGTTCGGAAGGCAAATTTGTTATGTATGTACTACGTAAGATGAGTGGGTGCTTTGCCCACTATCTAGAAAACTTCTTCGTCGGTCTAATAAGAAAGTCTCCTTCGCTAACGCTCGCCTTATTCCCATTCTTTTCAGAGAACAACCTCCGTCACCTTTCTTGCTTTCTGTCATTCAGGTACTAGTATCTTTCAATCAACTCCTCTCTTTTGGTCAATCTACTCTTCGCTTCGCCCCTAGCACTAGTCAAAAACGATCTCGGTTCATGGCATGTCAAAACGACTCTATCGGCTTATAGTCATTCCTGGTGAAAAAATGCTGGTTTGAGATAAGACCAGGAATGAGGCGTATGTCTTTGATCAAGCACTTCCATTACTCCTATCTGGTTGAACCAGTACTTCCTTTCTGCCATTCGTTCCTAGGGACCACCCACTCCCCCTTCTCTAGTTCCTAGCCCAACAAAGCGAGGGCGCTAACCCTTGCTAAGACTGCTTACCTCCCTGACTAAAACAAAGAACCAACTACGGATAAGGCGATAAGGCATCAAAAAGAAAGTGACGGTTTTCAAGGTCAGTCAGGAGGGTAGGTAAGATCGGCAATGCCGCATCCACGCATAAAGAGGAAAGAACATAGGTCAACCGAAGCCAAGGGAAACCAAAGCTAACCATGCCACAAACAGTCGACTCAACAAGAAAAGGGGATATGAAAACGAATCTAGCATAGGCCGAGAAAGAATCTTCTTTGAACGGATTTCGACCGGGAAGAGGTTTCATACGAGCGAGGTAATGGGCACGAGATAATGGGATGATCTTCAATCTATCTCTAATGGATCAGCATCTATTCCCTTCCCATCATAGCAACTGGATCACTGGATTATACAGATTTCTCCATTGACTTTCCACTCTTCTTGAGGGTCAACCCTTTTACCACGAACTAGAAAAGAATCTCAAAGAAAAGGAAAGTCAACTGAAAAGCTTAAAGGGAGCGAAAGCAACTGTCCACGTAGGAGCAGAAAGCAACTCTACTGGTTGGAGAGGAGCGAAGCCGACCAATTAGAGGATGCTGACTGAAAAAGAAAAAAAGAAGAGAAACTTGTATATAACGAACAGGGGAGGCGCCGGAGGCGGACAAATTGCACTCAACAATCCTTTTTTTGTGCAATTGCAATTTTCTATAGCGGCTAAAACTTCATCCCCCCGGCTAGAGTGCTTTATATAACTCTCAGGAGGTTCTTACTTACACCGCTGAATATTAAGTCGAGAGATGACAGCAAGAAAACCGTTTACCTTCTTTTGCTCTTTAGAGTCTTAGGAATAAAGGTAGGAAGTCACTTATTTGTCATAGAAGCAGGGACAGCTTGAAAGCACCCCTTTTGAAAAGGATGAACCTCACCTACGTTTCAAAACGAACTGCCGGTACTCCACTGAGAAAAACTGCTCTTCTGCACCTGACCTAGTGGCTGGATCGACAGCAAAAGCAACTCCCTTGCAAATGCATAAAGGGGGCTTTCAGAGATTCGTCTTACCGCTACGTGGGGATACTGGGGAAGAAAAGGAGCTTCTAAGTGTTTTCTTTATATAATATGAAATTCCCCCGGACTGAGACGAGAAAGAACGTAGGATAAGGAACTCCTGTCATTCCATGGGGGAACTCCGGACCTACGCCCTCTAGTATAGCTATTGACTGCCATCCGAAAAAACTCTAAGAAGAAGGACGAATGTGAGAGAATGAGACTCGTAGGTAGTACGTGCCAAATCCAATAGGATAAGTCGTTACGCCGCATCAGGCATATTCAGTCTAGCGACTTCCTCTTTGCACTAGTCTCATAGCAACATGAAAGAGATTAGCCATATTTCTACTATCAGAATGGGAATATAGCCTTGAAGGGTGAGGCCACCCGAGTTTACGAGGGTGGGGAAAGAAGAGTGGGTATGCTCGCTTTTGTTTTGAAGAGATCGTTGTAACTTAGTGCAAAAGTGAGAAAGATGACATTTTTTTGAGCCCTCAGACCATACTGGTAAAAAACTAAAGAAAGTTTATGACGATAAGGAGAAAGCGGGCTCTAAAGTCCTCAATCTTTTAGTGAGGAATCAGATGTTCAATAATGATATGGAAAAGAAATCCCGGAAAAAGAGAGAAAAAAAGAGCTCTTAAGGGCTCTCTTCTCTATTTGAAAGGTACTGGCAAACAGGCGTGTAGCGCACGCTTATTGCTTCCCAAACAAATCCTCCGACATCCATAGGAATCTTGAACATCCTACGAATAGACCGTTTACACAGCAGCACACACTTCTCACTCACTCTCTTAGAAATCAGACTCGAGGTTGAAGTAGAAGGCTCAGAGACTACCGACTCAAACTTAGACTTGGATTCTTGTCGAAAGACTAGAAGCTTTTACTCTCCCTACGAGCCATGCTTTCCAAATATCTCCTCGAACTATCGTTCGAGCATTTCTTTCATGGATCACCTCTCCTTTCAGTCGAGCATATCAAAGCTCTCCTTCTCAGTCTCATGCTCCTGACAGTTTCTCCTCGATCAAATCAAAGAGATTGACATTACTTGATCGAAGTACGGTTTTCCCTATGGCCTCGATCAAGGGATTTTTTCTATGCCAAAAGCGGGTTGGTAAGGTGTTCAGTCGGGTAGTCCTCGGAATCTCAAACATCCTCGGAACACTCGGTCAGCTCCTTCACAGTCGCTCCTCGATCTAGTCGATATAGAGAATTGTCCGCCTAAAAGAATCGCGAGCGGAGCAGGCTTCCAAAAAGCCTGACAGTAAAGGTCAGTCATCCTATGATGAATATCGCAGCTAACTCTAAATAAGGAAGACCCCTGTTAGCTAACTCCTCTTATTCATTGTTAACATACCCTATAGATAGGGAAAGAACAAAAAAAATCAGAGCTCCATCCAAGAAGAAGCTAAAGCTATCGAGTTGGAGGTTTCATTCTGAAGACCGGGATTTCACAAGAGATAAGATGACTTGCTTTTCAATGGATGCTAAGAAGAGAGGAAGGTAGTGTCCTGGCCGAATACTACCTCCGGAACGATCAATCAAGGAAGAAGCCTCTTGCTACCCCTTTAATTGAAATACCAGGCAAAGAAGGAAAGAAACTAACTGACGGAAGCTACATTCAATCAAAGATGCTAACAAAGCTTTCCCATTTTGATACCTTTCCTAAGGATAAGGCGGAATAAGGGGAATTAGGTCAACCCCCAACCCTGAAATGCCGGAATCCGGAAAGCAAAGAAGAACAGAGATGTGTTTTTCAATAGGAAAGAAATGAGTGAGCTAATCAAGGTCGGGGCGGGTCTCCTCGGCGGGAATACGAAAATCAAGAGAGATCAATCACTTTGGCAAGAAGAGTGAGCGAATGTTTTCTATAATATCTGCTTTTTCCCCATTTATGTCGAATTCCAGTTTTTTGACCTCTGACTAAAAGGAGACAGCTAAGAGCTAGGGGCGGCGAAAGCTTCTTCCGGGAACGCTATTTCCCGGCCTGGGACAGTTGGTTGATTGGATAAGAGGCGAGCGGAAGCGAAACGAAGTTTTTCTCAAAAAAGGAAGAGGCAAAAATCAGGCTATTTGAAAGAATCAGACTAGCTTTCCGTACTGACAAAGACTCTTTTACTACTACTCTATGTCTATATTAAATATATATAACATATGAAAGAAGGAAGAGAACGAAAAGAGAAGTCCACTTCCGGGACGGAGCCCCCTACATAAATTGAAGCATCAGGAACAAGCAAAGATGCCACCGGTGTTGAGTTGGGGATTGTGCTTCATATTCTGTATATATTCTTTATTCGGACTTCGAACAAGCCTTAGGTTGAATCCCGACATGGGAGAGTAGGGATGGAAGGACAGTTTCAAGCAGCTTCTTCGGGCTAGGGCATTTGATTACTCATTCGCTTTATTACGAAAGAAATCAGTCTCAAGATGCGCAGCCTTTGATCCAATCCAATGTTGCTTCAAGGGCCTGACCGAATGACAGGTCTACGTTCTGGTCTACCCGCACGTGACGGAATTGTGCATAGTCCGTATGTCATCCCGCTTCCAAAGCCCGATCTTTCTCTGTCTGGGTTCGTCTAGCTTTGCATTGCTTGCCTGGCTTAGACTGCTTGAGCTTGAGTTCCGGGGGTAAGACGAGATCCTACGGTTCACTTTGATTTTGTATCTTTAGCATCCCACTTCACTCCACAAGGGGAAGTGGATCTTACGTCCAGCCTTACTCTAAAGACCCCGCTAAGAAGGAGCGACTGAGAAGGAGCGGCTCAAACTCGTTGCCGTATTTTGATTTGAAATCAAGGCCCCAGTGAGGATCCAAAGAAATTAGATGCCACCCCTTTTTGTTTGTTTTGTTGAGGAGTTAGCCCCTCCATCTGTAGAAACTGGGGATGAGTCGTTCGAGCCCTCCTTTCCAGGGTGAAGTGTGGAACCGATTCGGAATCTTAGCCCGGCCGCCCTATCTATAGGCGCCTCTACTAAAGTGGTTGCCTTTCCCTATCTCATCTTTTCCAAAGCCCTTAGGACCAGTGACTTCATCCCTATCGAAGCAGATATTCGCTTGTAAACTCTTTAGGTCGAGAACTCTCTTTTCGCCGAGAGGAATGCTTTGTTTCCCATAGAAGTTATCCATCCTAACTCAAGTATTCCCAAGGTCATTGCCAGGTTTCAAGCAGACAAAGGAAGCACTCAAGAAGAACGATTCTAACAGAACATCCAATATGGTTAGGGATGAACTCCTAGCTCCCACATGAGAAAAGCTAGCTTTTCTTTCTTTTCGCTAAGAAACACGTACAACATACCCTGGGCTCCTTGTCCGGCTCAAGTGTACAACAGTGAGAGTGTAGCCCCGCTCCTTATCTAGTTAGTTCGGTAGTTCATCCGCTCCTTGCCCGGCTCCTAGCTCAAGCGCAGGTTAGTTCGTCAAATCCGGTCCTTGTCTTGTTAGTTCGTACTCCTAGGAAGTTAGTAGCTCAGAGTCAGTGTAGTTAGTCCGATCCTACTTGTCAAGTGTAGTATATGAAGTATACAGCAACAGCCTTTAGAAACTCCATACTCCGGGACTAAACTCACAGAAAAAGGAGAGAGACTCCTCGGCAATGAAGAAAGAGCTCCTAGTGAATCAGAAATGAACTTAGAACAACACGTACAAAACACCATGTATAAAGAAAGAAGGTTCCGAAACAAAGAGCTCAAGTGCAGAACTCAACCCCTTGTCCGGTCTCTCCTTATCTAGTCATATACACCGGGTAACAACAGACAGAAAAGAAACACCCGGGATAGAAACTCATAACACCCTCTCAACTCAAGTAAGACACCTGGGTAACAAAGAGAAACACTCCTGCTTATCTCTGTTATGATCCCCTAGCATTTTTTTGATTTGATGGTTCCACAACCTTCTTTTGTTTTTCGTCGTCTTCTCTTCTTTTGAAAAATGAACCCCTTCTTATCTTATAGAAAGTGCCAGTAGTCGCATAATGAACGAATGCCGTAGTGAAGTTGAACATTACTTCCTCTATGGTTTGAAGATGCCCCATCCCAGATGATGGAGTCTTTTCCTGATGATGACGAGGAGGCGCATTCACGAATGAACCCGATTGAATCTCGAGGGCGTTCATTTCCCAATGATAGATAGGTTGTTGGTATATAGGTAGTTCAGTATCGTATCGATACCATGCTGTAGCTTCGGGATGTTCCACCCAGTGGAGAAGGAGGAGGCGCTAGTTGTGGTCAGACCTTGATCTATTCTTTCTCGTGAAGACACCTGGTTCCCAAGGTTCTCAGATTTTCGCAAATTCTGATGTTCCGGGTCAAGAAAAAGGAAAGGTTTGAACGCCGCTAGTAAAGCAAAGGTTGCCAATGATACCTATTATCCAAGAGCGAGGCACCGCCCCGTGGGGTACAATAGCGTAGATAACGGAGGTCGAGTGCAACTAGAAAGAGAAAGAAAAGAGGAGTCTTTCTTGTCTTCCGTCAACATTCAAGGAGAATCTAGATTCTTATGCATATCTGAAGAAATTCTTTCAAAACTCAAGCAATTGGATATTCTTCTTCAAAGTGGGTGCTAAGCGGGGTAGGTGGGAAGTACGCGGGCTAACTAAGATATGGAGGTTGATACATCAGTAATGGCTGGCCGGGTTCTGCGTAGTACCATTGACAGTACACAAGATGAAGACTAAGCCCGCCCTTTCGCCATTGACTTTTGAACCCAGCATACTTTTAATATGAGTAAAGTAGATCATTCGTAGAACCCGACAACTCAAAAAGCCTGTCCGGATAGAGTGAGAATTGCGTAGGTCCCATCTCCTCCCAAAGGATGTTCATTATCCCACGGGGCGGTAAGGATTCAAAGTGCGTTCACTTCTCAGAACTCACAGGCTTCCAAGAGCCCATTCATAGACAGCAGAAACGTACTCTATGACAACGTCATCGTCGAGCACCGGGAAAGAAAGCCCGGTTGAGGAAGAGAAGTGTGAGAATGAAGGGTTGAAGGAGGAATTGGAACCCGATCACCGGGAGAGGGAATGGGAATGGAAGTGTGAGATACGGGAAGGAAAGTTTCTAAAGTCTAGACTCGCGTCTTCTTTCTTAGGTTGGTCGGGTCATTCAACGAAAATAGGTAGGCTCACATCCATCTGTGAACCAAGGGTAGCCGCCCAACAAGGAGTAGAGAACGAGAACAACTCGTGAATGAAAAAGCATACCATCATTGCATCAAAAAAAAAGTTCACTTGAACTTTTAGAATTGGAATTCTTAGCGGATAGCATCTCAACTGAAACGAAAATCTCTTGGAGTTTTTTAAGGCTTGCCCCGGGTTTCAACAAATGGTTCGATTTCATCATTTTGAAAGAGTTGATCCGGCTGAACCTACAGGCGAAGTCACTTTCTAAACCGGCAAAGAAAAGAGGAGGGTTCAGAGTCTAAAGCCGACAATTGAAGTTCCTTTTCTTCTTATTAATGAGGTCTTTGGAGGAGAAGAGAAGATCGAATGTCTCTTTCTTTCGCCTCTATAGCTGCCCCTTTCTCGATCGGATTAGATCTATTCTATTCCAGACAATCTTTCTTGATGTGAAATTTCTTCTTTTCATTAGAAGGACCGTAACATTAGCTAGCGTGGCTACTATAAGTTTTCTGACTTCCTTTTTCTGTTTGGTCACTACAGAAGTCAAAGACAACTTCAATTTGAATGTCAATTCTGGGCGGATTGCTTCTCAAAACTCAAAAGAAGGGGGCAATGAAGTCTGGATTAAAGTACCGTTACCCAATAGATGGTCCGTTAGCTGAGCTTCTCGTTGAGTTATAGGTAAGGTGCTATAGCTTCACAATCTGAACATCGAGAAAGTAATATGATTCGTTGTTTTCAGTTTTGATTTCTTAGCTAATAAGTGCTTGCAACGATCAATCCTGAACATTTGCAACTTCTATTATATATGTGATTATTGAGTTGGGAAAGACACGGGTGATACCAGCAAGAAAGAAGACGGCTTTTTTCTTTTCTATATAGGCGAAGTATACTCTGACTAAAAAGTCTCGCTTGATCAAGTAAGGATACTCACTAAGACGCTCACTTTGCGTATAATGGTTCCTTCTCCTATCTATAGGCTCAGTGTCCGAACGGGCAGGCACGGAAAGAATGAGTGTTGGAAAGGTTGATACGTTCTTTAGTGCTAGGGTTTAGTAGTCGCATATCGTGTGACTTCTTCCCAAAGTGAAGCTCGCTTCGAAAGACAAGTGAAGGGATTCTTCAATGCGAGAAAGAAGCTGTCGACTTTGTGGACACTGGGGCTTAGAGCTTCATTGGTTTAACCTAGAATCTCACCGCTCATAACGGTGAGATTTTCGAGCCCTACTAAGCCTTTATATACCCTAAAACCCTCTCTTCACCCTCCCTTCAATGTGCGAGATTGAAAGAGAGGGGTCAGCTTCCGCTAGCTCTTTCTCATCTCGAACTCCCGCACCTTCTCGGGTAAGGGAGAGTTTCATCCCGCAGGAAAGCAGTGTAGAGCTCTCACCTCCCGCGGCTAAAGACAGCACTCTTGTGCCCTATACCTTTTTAGGCGCACCAGTTCATTCAATCAATTAAGCTGCACTCGGTTCTGATGATTATGACATCCGGTGATCCCTATAGATATATAATGAATCATAGACGTAGAAAGACGGTCTTAGGAAGAAGAGGGTGGACAGGAGGAGCAGGTCTGGGTTGAAGATGAATTCACGGTCTTCTCGTCATCAATCTTAGAAGGAAGATGAGTCAATCAACAGAATGCCTTGCATTGTTGATGGCGTGGGTCAAATGAAATGAGAGCTTCATAATAGTGCAACAAAGTAGCAGGCAGGGTTTAAGGCCAAAGCGCATTACCAAGAACTCCTAGGAGCAGGTACATAATTTCCTTCGGCGATCCGCGATTGACATATTTATGAAATCCCGAGGTCCAACTTCGTGAACGACCTCCCCTCTTTGAAGCCCTTGCATGCCATGTCAGGGTGAAAGGCGAGCGGTAGCGAAGTTGAGTCAATCGGAGATGAAAGAGAGAAAAAAAAGAGTCGATCCGCACCTTCAGCGAGCGATACGCCTTTCCGAGCCGGCGGTATATCATATAGGTTGGAGAACAGGCAAGGGTGATATATATATTCAATTGGTCTCCTGTCAGTCAACCCCTGTTATTGAATGATGATCGATCGAGGAAAGAACAAAGTACCTATTTGAGACACGGATTGGGAAACATGTATGCAGATCTCTTTTGGTAAACAACGCTTCTACCTATTAAGAACGACTGAAAGGCAAAGAGAGAAAGGCTTTGATGCGAAAAGGAAAAGAGCCTTTGAAACTCACTACGGGTGGTCAAATGCGAAGTTGTCTAAAAGCTGAAAGTGATTTTCAGCGGTCCGCCAGGAGGCTACCCACAGGAGAGGGTCTTTAGACAACAAAGTGACGAAACTTGAGTCCCCCTTTTCTTCAATTATTCTCAGCTGGTCTGTGCTCAACCGTAGGCCTCAGTAGGGTCCGATTAGGAACCATTTAGGAGTCATGAGTCGGTTTCTGAGCAGCGAAGAAAGGTAACTGAACCAGCAAGATGATAGAGGCTTTTTTCAATATGGGATAAGATCGATGAAAAGAATGTCGTCTGAAAAGGAGCCGTTGAGGAAGAAGGCGTCAGGCTCAGAGGCAGAGGACTCAAGCAAAGAGTCGGTAGGGCCTTTTGAGTTTTTAGGTCCAATGTAAATTGTCAGTGATGAAGAATCTCTTCTTTGAAGATATCTCCGGCTACTTTTTAGCTGTTATTCTATAGCCCTATAGAAAGAGAATAAGGCATCTGAGATTGAAAGATCTTGATTGAGCTGCTCATCGAATCTTTTTCTTCTTTTATGAAATTTTGAGTTACTTCGAACGAAACCTTTCGGTTTTCTCTTCGGTAAAGGCGGTCGAAATCTTTGGTCGAATTCGATTTTCTTTGTCTTCTTCAAATTCCCTCTTCTCAGTATGTAAGAAAAGAGAGTTGTCTACACTACTCCTTTGCTTCGTGTGCAATCCTATTTTCCCACTCACTCGCTCATTCTTTTGAGAAAGAGGCTAGTAAACGAGAAGAGAGATAGATAGAAGAGAAGTCGTATGATCAGGACAGGAAATGATAACGAGTCGAATAGCGCTCCAATCGAAGGGAGAAATGAGCAAGCAAAGAGACTCTTTTTGTTTGTTTTTTTCATTTCAGGAATTCTACAGAGGTACTGGCTAGAGTATCCTCTACGCCAAGGGCGAGTTCCTATTAAAAAGGAAATTTCTCGCAATGAGAAAAAGCACTATGTTTAGCTCTTTCGTTAGCCAACATCATAACCCCCTCCCATGCGCAAGGCTCCGGAATTGGAATTTGGGGGTAGAGTAGAAAGGGGAAAGGCTCAGGAGGTGATATATAAGCGAAGCGCAGTTTTCATCCAACTCAAAATCTCATAAGAGACGATCGATTTACAAGCACCACTAACGAGGATGAAGGATACGAAGGATAAGGCGCCCGTATGGTTTAGGCTATGTAAAGACGCTTCTATAAAGAGCATCTAAAAAAGGAGCGCCTGTTGATATAATAGAATAAGGGAGCTTATGCGAAGCCAAAAGGCGAATACGAGAAATCCGTTAGGCGAAGAAGTGAGCTTATAGAAAGAGGCGACGTGTCTCAAATAATGCGAATGAAGCTGAGCAACTAGAAAAAAGGCTCATAAGGTGAGCAACAAAAGAGGAAGACCACTATACTCACCTCCTCTCCATACACCATACACTCCTTCATGCGAATAGACAACTATAAGTTGTCTATGCTCCAAGCAGATAGAGAGTGGGGAAGAAGAATAAAGAACTAAAAAAAACTACGGGTCACGGGTATAGGGTTAGCAGACGAAGCGATATTGAAACGTGACGGACCAAGCATTCAAGATACCTCGAGCTAACTAGGATCTCTAGCTTAATGACGAACTCAAAGAATCAGCTTCGATCTCTCTTTTCTTTTCCGATCATTTTTCATTCTCCTCTAACTTCTTCGAGCACTCAGCTGATTCACTCATCCAAGAAAGTCGGGATTTAGAGAAGGAAAGAGAAGCAAACAGATAGCCTTGTTGGTGGGGATAGAACCATATGTCCCTCTTTATCCACTCCTACCTTCAGTAATATCAGCTCCGACTCACAGTGATCCGAGTAAATCGACCAGTTCGCTCAATCGGTCCTAACAGATCCTCACCCTAGAAAGAGGCAGTCCTCTCTTATCGGCCTCCCGTCCGGCCGGTGCATCTCATTCAAATATCGGATTTCTTTAGCGAACAATAGTCATCCAATTCACAGCAGTGAGAACGCAACTTCTCCCATTGGATGATAGAGAACACAATCAACTCACTATCAAATCAGTCTCGAGATTCGGTTAGTTGGCTGACTTAAACTTCCCTTACCATTATGCTTCTACGCTTTCTTTTCAGTATGGTTTGAGGGCTTTAGATTATAGATTTTCTTTCAAGAGAATCATTCGTTTCAGATCCCTTGAAGGGAGTCACTTCCCTTAGAAGAGAATCGTGAGTTTTTGTTTCTTGAGTGAGGTGAGAGACAGAGAAAGGGTCTCATCGTGAAGTGGAGTGAGAGTCGAAGATTGTACTTATCTCTCTTTCATCTCCTAAGTGTGGAGAGGTGCTATGATCATAGAACAAGCAAGAAGGTAAAAGCTATCCGTCCAAGTGGTAAGTAAGGCTTCGGTTTTTTTGAGCGGAACTCTCCCTGGTTGAAAAGGCGTGAATCCTATATATATGCCTAGCTAGTTTGATCTCTCGAATGTTGGGTTCTGATTGTATTGGTTAGAAGTATACCATATCGAAAAAGAATGCATGTATACTTCATATACCCCCAGAAGGTCCAACTAAATCTGGTGTCAACACTTGACTGACCGGAGGACCTAACTAGCTTCAACCGAGTTTTCGGTAGGCTAGGAATCATTTCTTTTCTTTTACTCTTCTATGTCTATTAAGTGTTTTGATCATTGCGCCGAATCTGGTCTTTCATCTTTTTTCTTTTGTGTGTCGAGCGAGTTTGGAAAGAAGGTTCCCGGTTGGCTTTGTATGAAGAATCCTATCTTTCTAGCCCTAAGTGAGCCATAGATTGTGAGTGTCGAGGAGTAGAGATCGAGCAGGATCCATTTTTCTTTCTTCAAAAGAATTCTTGAAAGGATAAAGCGGAATAGACGCTTCTCGCAAACAGCAACTATCCATAGCGAGAGAGATCCCTTGTCTTTGTCGCCTACCTCTCTATAGAATAGCACGATAGAAGCCCTAACCTATAGCAACTGTCAATATCGAAAAAAGTCTCAGCTCTTTAGATCAGTCCATCCGTAGTGGAGGAATTATGGTCAATTTTTTCCTCAAAGTAGTTGACCTTCCCCCCATAAAGAGAGTTTGTTGTTCCTTTTCTAACAAGGATGATGAGCGGCAATGACATGAATGAAATACTAAGAAAAGGTAACTGCTAAAAGAGACCTAAGAAGGTGAAACTAGCGCTTAGAGTTCGGTGTGAGGATCAACTTCGTACCCTTCCTTCAGATAGTTACCGCTTTGAACGAGCTGAGACAGTGTAGATAGATCCTCCTAAGGACATTCCTACTGCTAGAATATATAGAAC
This sequence comes from Platanthera guangdongensis, assembly GCA_039583875.1. Classification (NCBI taxonomy): domain Eukaryota; kingdom Viridiplantae; phylum Streptophyta; class Magnoliopsida; order Asparagales; family Orchidaceae; genus Platanthera; species Platanthera guangdongensis. The sequence continues at coordinate 94,579,340 of CM077159.1, read as the reverse complement.
ACTTTTCATTACCTATAAGAGGCAGACAAGTTAGTCTGTGAATGCCTCCTATATTAGTCATTTCATTTTTCTTAGAGCACCAGCGCTTATGGAGACAACAGCGAGTACATTCAGTATGTCACTTCCTTCCTTCCTCAACAGCTGATTGATTTGGAGCTTCTTCTAGAGTATTTTGTCCCTTACTTACTAGGAGTTTGCTTAACCCCGTGAGACTTCTGTTCCATCCCTACCATTCCTTCTTTTCTCATCGGTTTGAGTTCAAGTCTAAGTTGAATTTCATTGAATAAGGGTTGAGTCTTTGCTTAATCTGAGACTTCCCGAGTGGGAGTTGCTTTCATTCGACCTTTTTCTTATCTGGGAGAGCTAGGCTAAGGAGAAAAAAAGACCTCTATTTGTCTTTGCCATAGGTCACTATCTTCACCTACGGCCAGTCCATGATTGGTTCGCGTCCTGCGCTTTATACCAATTTCAGAAAACCGAGGGGACAAGATAACATCGTCTGAGCCCTTAGATATGTGATTTTACGATAGAGATTTGGAACGAACCTCACATAAAGCAAACCAACTCCAGGGATTAGTTGAATGAAAGCGCTAGCTCATGGATGAGCGATCATCGTGCTTGAATTGTGAATAGAAAAATTGGCACAGAGCGAAAGGAGTTTCTTGCTTCTTTTCTTTCTGTGTAACTAGCCCCGCAGGGAACTCTTCTTTCTCGTAAAGAAAGGTTCGGTTCTTTAGAGATTAGCCCAGGGAGCGATGTAGGGGGGGAGAAAAAGGTGCGTGAAGGAGTGATGCTCGGAGGCCTGTCTAGAGTACTTATCCAGTTTCTCTTTTATTTCACTTCACCTTAGGCGAAGAGGCCCGGGCGCTGAGCTTCTATAAAGAGAGGTGATCCGTAGGGATCAAAAATCGCCTGCCGCTTTTTTCTCCCAACCAGTTCATCCCCTATCTTGCTTGGATGAAATATGGAATTTTGCTATCTCAGCAAAAGTGCATTTTGCCTTTTTCACTCCTTTCAAAAAAACAACAAGAGAAGTTCAAAATCAAATTTGCTTTTTGTTACTTTCCCTATGGCAAAAGTGCATTTTTTGCCTATTTCTATATGCTCACCGACTTCGTCCCCTTTGGACCCTTCGTCAGATGTTGACTTCGCCTAACGGCTCAACTCCTTTGCTTCGAGAGGAAAGCTATATAATGTTACGCGAACATCTTTGAAGAAAGATCATAGTCATCATATTCTTCATAATTTTGCGGCTCAGCTCTAAAGACCCTCACTATCCATCCGCGCATGGAGTCGTTTTATCAGGGCCTCACTCTCTGATTTGGCTTTCAGTATTCTCATCACTCGAAACTCTTTCTCTTTTTTTTTAGTCTGAAATAGCTTTGCTTTCTAAGCTTCGAAGATCTCTAGTTAGTTATCCGCTGATATATTGTTGTATGTGCTCTTTGTGGTAGGGTATGTAAAGTATTGAAAACCTTATTCTTTAGAACACCGCACTAGCTAGACTCTGTATACGAAAGACGAAGGAAAGCAATGCGAGATCACGACATAGACTAGAGTAGAGTATCATAATCATACTCAACTAGATCAACGACCGACGGTGGTACTATGAGTTTAGGAAGCTGGTGGGATGATCTCTCCTCTTGCCGCTACTACCTGCCTTTTGAACAGCGAGCGAAAACAGGACAGAATCCAGGTAAACCTGGCTGGGCTGCGCTTCGCGTATCGAGAGAGCAGTGGATGAAGGGCGGGGGTTGAGAGACTTCTACGGAAACTCAACCGTTACCTTTAGGACATCCCAACTATTGGGACGTCGTGGATAAAGGTCGGGAAGAAAAGAAGGGGCATCTAAATAACGGGCGATAGAGCTGAGTCGCGATAGCGACGAAGAGCGGTGATAGATAGGCGAGAATCATAGCAAAGAAGAAGGGTCGATAGAGGTGAGCAGCGTAGCAGCGAACTGGCGATAGATTCCAGATTCCGCTGAGTAGCGTAGGGATGGAGAGTAGGTTTGGTGTTTGGGTGGGGATAAGTAGTTCGTTCGCTGAATTTCTCTCCTAGAAGCTTCCCGTTACAAATTACTATACCCGCGTAGCGGCATAACATGTTGAGCTTCTATGCTGTACCCGGGTGGTGATGGTTTCAGGCTTCAGAGATGTTTAGTAGGGAATGGGTTCAGAGTCGTTCTATCGTCAGTCAAGTAAGAAACTGGTTCGAACTTCTCTGGCTTCAGACTGATTCTGTTGAGCGCTACGCGCCTCTCTTCGAGTAGGGATTGGAAGTGTAGTGCACTTGTAGGGACGGTGTCACGAAGCTACTCGCTGAACAGCTAAGCGAAGATCATACGCGTTGTGTTTCTTTAGCCGTTAGATGTTGCGTAGGGATGTGGTGTTGGTGAGTAGATGCGTAGATGTATCCCACGGGGCGGTATGGTGAGTAGTAGTGTATGTGGAGAGTAGGGTAGGGCGAAGTTGGAGAAGAGGCTGGTGTTTCCTGTTGTCTATTGCTCTGCTTTCCTCTTTCGTATATGGTCTTTCTTCAGCCTTGGACTATGACCGTTTTTGATCGTACTGAATTGTTCTGTGTTCTTTGGAGTGGTTCTGTCGAAACTGAAAGAGCGGAGAGCCTTCAGGAGTCTACTTTCCCTGTTTACTTAATTTCATCGTTAGGAAACTTCCCGGGGGCAACGTTCATTATCCTTTCAGTTAGAAGAAGCTCAAGTTGCTTCAGTTGGGTAAGGGTGGTCTTTGTTCTTCTGTCAAAGAGGTTTTTTGTGAAGCTCATGAGAGAAATGCCCCGGTTGAAGATTCCCAGCCCATCCCTACGCTACATCTCTGCTAGCTCGGCTTTTCTAAGTTCATGAGGAAGTCGAGGCCTAATTGAAGAATTTGAAAAGGTGAGAGCGGGACGAGCTTACTCTTGCTGCTAGGGGCTTCTCCTCCACCGCTTTTCCCACCGGAATCAAAACCTCCGCGTGAGTCGTTATTCACATCAAAACTAGAACGAAGCATAAAGTGAAAGTGGTTACCGTAGCAATTCTTACATCGTTAATGCAATTCATAAGGTGACGACGATTCGGGTCAAGAGACCTCTTGCTTTCCGTAGCCCCCAAGTAGGATTCCAGCAAAGGATAGCCCCGGGACAGACCTCCTTGACTGACAACTAATCTTTGGCACTTATCCAACGACCCATGCTCCAAACACCAGGCGAATACTGAGATTGATCTCCCTTCTCACACCTTGAAAAATCATCATGAATGTGAGAGTTCATATCACTTTCTTTGTTCTGGCGGGTGGAGAAAGCTTGAACCATTTCTCTTTCACAGACCAAATCTCTCTGAGAATGATCAAAGAGAAGATCGTATAAAGAGGGCGGTCTTTGGTGAATCCCCAATGTCAACTGGTTTTGAATCTGCTCCTCACTAATTCTCTTTCAGGTGTGAGAGACCCGTTATCATGAGTGCTTTTTGAATGATGGACTTCCTCCCCCCACTTACTGAACACATCTTGTTTCTCGACTAAATTGACTTACTTACTCAATCAGCATCAGAGCTAGGATTGAATTGAGTGAAAGGGGGCCTCTTCTTTCTCGAGAAATTGTTTACTATACCACCTTGAATATCAAGTCAGAAAATCTTGAGTCTTGCTCTCGCGGTCTATCTATTCGTCTTGCTTTCGAGTATGGGGGATCTGAGGGCCGATGTTCGGAAGACAAGAACTTCGCTAATCGCTCGCCTTCTTTCGAGCCGGGAAACATATTGAAGAGTCTTCGATTGCATAATCTCTCACTTGATTATTCGGAGTGTTTAGCGAGAGTCTGTCGAACACAAACCAAATCTCATTGAAAGAGGCAATGGCTGAGCTGCGTAGCGAATAGCCCGTGGACGCCGAATGAGAAGCAGAGTAGGAAAACGATTCACCTAGAAAAGGCAATTTGTCCCGTAATGAATCTAATAACGATTGAATGCGAATATCGTAGCGTTCGTGATTGTATCATCAAGTGGCCCGGAGACGGGGGGAGAGGGAATGGAGGTGGCCCTCCCCAACCTTTTGAGCTTCTTCATCTGGTTAGAGTAGGCGTTCTTTAGACTAGTAAGAAAGACTGAATCTACTTTAGACTAGCTTTACATTACGAAATACCACTCGGACTCCCTGAGTGGATGTGATATTCGGCATGTACTGGCTCTCGGAGCAGCAAGCTTTTATTGATTGCGGTCGCAAGGAAGTTAAGTTGGGAACAGGTCGTGAGACGACTTTTGCGGGCTTGAAAGGGTTGAGTAAGACTTTGATGTCTGCTCTTCAGGTGGTGAAGGCGGTTCGTGCTGGAGCAGAGCTGTTCTTTACGCTAGTGGAGGTTGCAAAGCCGAAGCCTACATTGGATAGTATTTCAGTGGTAGTTGAGTACCCTGATGTGTTCCCTGCCGATCTTCCTGGAGCCCCGAGTCAACGGGAGATAGATTTCACGATTGAGCTAGTGTCAGGTGCGAAACTTGTGTCACACTCTCTGTATCGGCTAGCGCCTAAGGAAATGGTGGAGCTGAAGGTGCAACTGCAAGAGTTGTTGGAGCAGGGGTATATGCGTCCAAGTTCTTTGCCTTGGAGCGCATCGGTCCTCTTTGTTAAGAAGAAGGACGAAAGCTTGAGACTTTGTATTGACTATCGGGAGTTGAACAAGCTAATGGAAAAGAACAAGTACCCAATCCCAAGGATTGATGATCTGTTCGATCAGTTGGTCGGGTCAACGATGTACTCAAAGTTGGATCTTAAGTCTGGTTACTATCAGCTGAGAATAAGGGAGAGCGATATCCCTAAGACAGCGTTCAGTACAAGATACGGGCATTACGAGTTTACAGTCATGTCGTTTGGGCTGACGAATGCGTTGTCGGTGTTCATGGATTTGATGAACATGACGTTCAGGGAGTACTTAGACCACTTTGTGATCGTCTTCATCGACGACATTTTGGTGTACTCGCAAAATGAGGAGGATCACTTTAAGCATCTGCATTTGTTGCTGGAGACGCTGAGGAGGAATCAATTATATGCCAAGTTCTCCAAATGCGAGTTTTGGTTATCCTCAGTGGCGTTCCTTGGTCATATAGTAAGTGGAGAGGGCATTGCGGTGGATCCGACGAAGATTGTTGCGATACGCGAGTGGCCTGTGCTGTCTACTGTAGCGGAAGTCCGGAGTTTTCTGGGGCTTGCCGGCTATTACAGGCGCTTCATGGAGAACTTCTCGCAGATAGCATTACCCCTCACTACTTTGACGAGGAATGAACATAAGTTCGTTTGGACGCCGGAGCGCGCACAAACCTTTGAGGAATTGAAGTGTCGGTTGACCACGACGCCTGTGCTGAGTTCGCCGAGTGGGACCAAAGGCTTTGAAATCTATAGCGATGCTTCGGGCAGTGGCATGGGTTGTGTGCTACTGCAGCACGGAAGTGTGATAGCGTATGACTCGAGACAGCTGAAAGTGCACGAGAGGAATTATCCGGTCCATGACTTGGATTTAGCGGCCGTGATTTTTGCCTTGAAGCTGTGGAGGCACTACTTGTATGAGGTAAGGGTCGATATCTATACCGACCATAAGAACCTGAAATATTTGTTGGATCAGAAAGATCTGAACATGCGACAGTGTATATGGATGGAGTTCCTGGGGGACTATACTTTCAAGATCCATTATGTGCCTGGTAAAGGCAATGCGGTTGAGGACGCGTTGAGCCGCAGGGCCCCAGCTCAAGCCAATTGGTTGTCGGTCCATGATGAGCGGTTGGTTCGGGAGTTGGAGGCGTTGGAGATCTCTTGCGTACACAAGCAGTCGAGTGCTGAAGCGCTATTGAACTGGATGGAAGTTCAGTATGACCTGGCTGATCGGATTCGGCAGGCTTTGGATGTGGATGGCAGTATGAAGCAGCTCATGATAGAGACTCTAGATGGGTCAAATTCCCAATTTGTTGTTGAGGATGGATTGCTTTGGAAAGACGGTCGTCTATGTGTCCCGAATGTGAGCACTTTGCGGGTGGAATTGTTGTACGAGGCGCATCATACCAAGTAGATGATTCACCCGGGGAGAACGAAGATGTAACACAATGTGAAGAAATTGTTCTGGTGGCCAGGACTGAAGAAGGATGTGGCACTGTATTTGGCAAAGTGTCAGACATGCGCCTTAGTGAAGGCGGAATGCCAAAAGCTGGGAGGATTCTTGAAGTCCTTGCCTATTCCGGAGTGGAAGTTTGACGACATTACTATGGACTTTGTGCATGGGGCTGCCGAGGTAGCAAAAAGGGAACTACGCCATTTGGGTGGTCGTAGATCGTCTAACGAAGGTGTCGCACTTCATTCCGCCTAGGAAGGATGATCTCGTGGAGAAACTGGAGAAGTTATATGTGGATAACATAGTACGGCTTCACGGTATGCCCCGCAACATCATGAGTGACCGATATGGGCGGTTCACATCCAATGATTGGAGGTTGGTGCTGCAAATATCGCGAACAAAACTGAATTTCAGCACAGCCTTTCATTCGCAAACGGACGGGCAGACTGAGAGGGTCAATAGGACGATGGAAGACATGCTACGCATGTGCGTCCTGGACTTTGGGAAACAGTGGGAAGACCACCTATACTTGGTGGAGTTCGCGTACAACAATAGCTACCAGGCAAGCATACAAATGGAGCCCTTCGAGGCCCTTTATGGTAGAAGATGTCGCACGTCGTTGTCTTGGTTGGAAACAGACGAGTTAAAGTTGTACAAACGATAATAGGTGGAAGATGCTACTTCGTTGGTGAGAACCATTCGGGAAAGGTTGCTAATCACTCAAGACCGCCAGGCTAAGTACTATAATACCAAGCACAGGAACGTGTAGTTCGTTGTGGGCGACTGGGTGTACTTGAAGATCAAACCGTTCAAGGGTGTCTCGCGGGTGCGGCGCTTGAAGAAGCTAAGCCCGAGGTACCTTGGACCGTTTGAGGTTCTGGAGTGGATTGGCGAAGCAGCGTATCGGTTGAAGCTTTCAGTGGAGCTTAGTGGTCTACATGATGTATTCCATATATCCGTGCTACGGAAGGCGGTGCAAGAGCCTTCGCATGTGATCACAGTGGATCAAGTTCCGGTGGATAATGGGTTGACGACGAAGGTCATGCCCGTTCGAATTGAGGACTCGGAAGTCAAGAGGCTATGCAACAAAGAGATTAGGATGGTCAAGGTCCGTTGGGACAATTGCGGTCGGGAAGAGCTCTCTTGGGAGCGAGAGCAGACCATGCTTGAGGAGTACCCGGAGTTATTCCACTCAGGTACCGTTTAAGTTTTGTGTTTATCTTTCCTTTGTGTAATGTCGGGGACGAAATTCTTTTAAGAGGGGGAAATTTGTAACGCCCTGAAACTCAAAGGAGCGACGAGAGGTGTTTTGAGCCAAGTTTGGAATTTGGCAGCGGACACACGGCCTGGGACACGGGCGTGTCCCAGGGCATGTCGTGCTCGAGTCGACGATCTGGTCGAGAGCCCAGGAAGTCGACGATTTTTCTCGACGAAGTGTCGAGACATGGCACACGGCCTAGGACACGGGCGTGTCCATGACCGTGTCGGGTGGTCGACGAACTGTGCTCGACGAAGTGTCGAGACAGTGAACACAGCCTGGAACCCAGGCGTGTTCGGGTTTAACACGGGCGTGTCAGATGGGACACGGGCGTGTCCAAGACCCGTGTGGTTCTCTGGTTGGTGTTGGTCCTGTGTCGATGGAGGAACACGCCTGGGAACACGGGAGTGTACTGGATGACATGGGCATGTACTGGATGACACGGGCGTATCAGGTCAAACACGGGCATGTCGGGTGCCCGTGTGCATTTCGGGGCGCGTCGGTTTCGACGACGAATAGGGAACATGGCCCTGGACACGGGAGTGTCACAGGCCGTGTTCGGCCCAGATTTTGCATTTCAGCTCCTGATCGTGGTCGTTCGTTTCCTTATTTTGGGATCCGACGGCTGAGGGCTGTTCCTGCTGGGTTATACCCGGGAATATGGTTTCAAATCCCTCATTTCTTTCACTTAGTCTCTTTCTAAAGTCTAGAGAGGGGAGAGCAAGGAAGAAGAAAGGAGGCTAAATCCGGTCACCGGCAGAGCTTCAGAGCTCCAAATCGCGAGCCGACTTCGGATCTACAGAGGCAAGGAGATCGCGGTGCTTTTCATCTGCATACATTTCCATGGCGCCAAGGAAAAATGCTAGAGTAACGATTCTTATCCTAGGACATGTGAAGTCCTCTTTTCCTTTGCATAGGAAGCCCGCTCTCGCGAGTTTGCGGTGAGTTTGAGGCATTCCTTCGGATAGACATGAATAGTCTCAGTTGTGTACATGTAGAGTCCATAATTGAGAACGGATATAGGCATGATGTGTAAAGCCTGTTGGGTACATTGGAAAATGTGTACCAAATTTGAATAAGCCTCACCTTACTCAATGATATGCATCAAGGTGTATTTGATATTGTTTTGAGTTTATATGTGCAGGTTAAGAAAAATGCAGGAATGCAGGAAAAGTTTCGAAGTCCATGAGTCGACACCAGAAGAAGATGTGTCGACACTTATGAAGGCTTGTGTCGACACTGGAGAAAAGCTGTGTCGACACCTGCAGTCAATTGTGTTGACACTTGGAAAGACTGTGTCAACACCAGAAGAAACTGTGTCAACACACAGAGGCAGAGTCGACACACAGAAAAGCTTAGTCGACAGCAACTGTGTTGACACAAAGAGGCAGTGTCGACACGTAAAAGACTTTGTCGACATCAACTGTGTCGACACACAGGACTTGTGTCGACATATAGCAGAGTTTCAACAAAGTTGATTTTTTGTGAAGAGAAGAAGTGACTGTGTCGACACACAGAACTAGTGTCGACACATTCTACAGAAGCTGTGTCGAGAAGCAGTGTCAACACCAAGGGAGCTGTGTCGACACCACCAAGTCTTGTGTCGACACTTAGTCTACTTGTGTCGATATATGATGAAGTTCAGTCTCGACACTTTGCTGACAGAGACAGAGTTTCAAGAAGTGACTGGAGGACTTGACAGCTGTCATACCCAACCGGTCTACTGAAGCTGTCAGAACTGTCAGAAGTTCGTTAGAAACCGGATCAGCCGGTTACCATGGAGAAAGTCTATATAAAGACATTCTCTATCAACAGAATGATAATAATATACACAGATAGATAAGATAAAAAACACAAAAAATAGAAGAAGATTTTCAACAGAAGATCTAATAAGACATTCTCAAGTGGTGATCTACTCAGAGTTTGTCAAAAGAATTTAAAGAAGAATTCAGAAGAATCTTCAGAAGAATTTGGAGAGAGAGAGCTCCATCTATTCAAGTGAATAAAGGGACTTACATCAACAAGTCTCTTAAGTGCAGATTCTGAACCAGTCTGCTAAGAAGAATTCAGATTGATTTTTGAATTTCAAGAAAAAAGCTGATTGAAGATCAACTTCAAAGGAGATCAACCCTACTGTGTTCAGATTCAAGAAACTTTGAAGAAAGCTAAGACAGGTTGATCTCTAACATCAGATTCTTTCAAGAACTGATCAAGAAACCTTCTATCCTTTCTCTCTCAACCAGGGTGGTGGTAAATTTCAAATTTACATCTATTTTCTATAGGATCTTTTTAAGATCTGAGTTATAAGCCTGATTTATAAAGGCTGAGTTGTAGGAGATAAGTTATCCGAGTTGTAGACCTTGTTGAAGGCTGAGGTAGGGCTGAGAGCCTGAGTTGTAGGAGATTTTCATCTCTGAGTTATAGGCCTTGTTGAAGGCTGAGGTAGGGCATATTGCCTGAACTGTAGGAGTGTGGACTCAATCTGAGTTGTAGGAGCCTTGTTTGGGTTCTGAGCTGTTAGATCTGCGGATCTGAGGAGAAGGAAATAAGTTAGGCAGAATCTAGCACACTGCTAGATAGGCGAAGAGGGAAAGTGGATGTACCCAGACCTTGGGAAACCACTATAAATCATTGTGTCATCTGTGATTGTGTGTGGTATTGTTATTTATGTGCTATGATAGCTGTAGAACTATATGTTTCTATTAATTAACTGAATTAATATTCTGCCTTAGAAGAAAAAGGAATTGCACCTATTCACCCCCCCCCCCTCTAGGTGTTTAGGAACCAATTCTTTCAAGTGGTATCAGAGGGTGGTTCCTCAAAGAAAGACTTAACAGTCTGAGTAAGATCTGTAAGGCAGATGTAAGTTAAAGAAGATGGGTTCAGGAGAAAACCATAAAGAACTTAGTTCAATGAAGTTGCCTATCTGCAGGAAGGAAATCTTTGGAATATGGAAGGAAGGGGTCAGACTATTTATGGAGGCATCTGATCCGAAAATTTATATAACAGTTAAGGAAGGACCATATATTCCAATGAAGTTTTCTGTTCTTTATGCTAATCAAAGGATTCCTAAGGATTTTTCAGAAATGATTAAGGATGAAAACATCTTGGCTACAATGGATAAAAGAGCACAGAATATTATAGTGAGTGTCATAGATGACTCAACATTCCAGAATCTGATTCACTACAAAACCTCCAAGGAGATGTGGGACACATTGGTTGTTTACATGGAGGGTTTTGAAGAGGTTAGCCAAGATAGAAAGTCTATGCTTAATCAAGAATATAAGAGTTTCAGACAAGCCAAGTCTGATAGTATAACTGAATGTTATAAGAAGTTCTACAGAATTATAAATGAACTAATGTCCTCTTCAGTACATATGAGCTGAATGACAAATTCCTTAGGTCTTTGACTAAGGATTGAGATACAAAGATCTGTGACATAAGGGAAGTGGCCAGACTGGCAGAAATTTCACCTCCAACACTGTTTGACAAATTGCTGTCTTATGAGATGCAGCTGTTGGCCAGAAAGGAGGAAGAGAAAAATACAAAAGTTGACAATAGAGAAAAGTCAGTGGCCTTCAAGGTAGAATCCACAAGGAAGAATAGGAGGATGTCTCCATCTTCTCCTAAGAAAGCTGCAGAAGTGATCTCAGAAAATTCTTATAATCACAGTTCAGACAGCAGTAATTCTGATGAAGACTTTGCTGCTTTCACAAGGCAGTTTTAGAGATTCTTAAAGAAGAAGCAGTGAAAATCTAAGCCATCCTCATCTCAGTCCAAGGATGACTATTATCAGAAGAGGAAATCATCCAGGAAGGACAGGAGTGGGACAAAGCCTAGCAAGTCAACTACATCAAAGATTATTTGCTATTTCTACAACAGACCTGGACATGTTGTGGCTGACTGTCTAGACAAAAGGAAGGAGTCTGCTGATAAAAAGAAGTCTCAGCACAAGAGCAAGAAGGAGAAATCCTTGGTAGCTAAGAAAGAGAAAAGTTGGACAGATCAATCAACTTCAGAGTCTGAATTTGAGGTTGAGGCCTATATTGGTTTGTTTGTAACAGAAGAAGAGGATGAGTTCTTGAAATTACTGGACTCTATCAATGAGAAAGAAGACCATCAGTGCAAAGGACTGATGGTTATATCTGAAGAAGACCAGTGTCAGGATCAACCTGCTCCCAGTAAGGTAAAAAGTTTATCTGTAGATTCTGATTACTACACTGGGTCAGAATCAGATGCATCTACATCAAGAGATGTGGATGGGTCTGAATCTGAAGGAGATATTCATCAGCTTATAGATGAATATGAGGATTTGTTGCAGGCACTCAAGAGAAGTAAAAACCTGACCAAAAATCAGGCTAAGGAAATTGCAGCTCTTAAGTTGGCTGCATCTGATTCAGAGAAGCTGCTGGATCAAAAGATGAATGAGATTGCCAAACTGAAAAACATAACTGTTATTTAGATGGGAACAATCACATTCAAAAATGATCAGATCAAAAATCTGGAAGACAGACTTCAGAAAGAGAAGGAAATAGTGGCTAGTTTCTCTAAGTCAAAATCTGTCCTACCCTTAATTGATGACTTTGTGTCTTAAAAGGGTAAGGCAGGATTAGGCTTTAAGGGAACTGCATGGGCTGCACAGTCCAATAATAAAGGCAAAGCCCCAGCACAAAACAAAAGATCTGTTGCCAACAATACAGCTAAGATTGTACCTAAAAAGAGGTATAATAAGTATGAGTGCTGGTGCTGTGGCAAGATAGGCCATTATGCCTTAGACTGTTGGCACAACACTAGTGTCAGGAAAGATAGCAGTCTACCTGTTAGAAGAGCTGCAGATAGATTTGTCAAGTTTCAGGCTAACATGAACCAAGGACCCAAAAGTTATTTGGGTTCTAAGGTTAAGTAATCTTTGTTGCAGGTGAGTCCAAGTTGCTATGCCCCTATATGGTACTTGGACAGTGGATGTTCCAGGCACATGACTGGAACAAGAGGATTGCTGAAGGACTACTCACCAATATTGAATGAGCTTAAAGTAATCTTTGGTGGTTCTGAAAAAGGAGTCATCGAAGGGTTTGGTAACATTTCTAACAACTTAATCACAATCAGTCAAGTGGCTTATGTGAAGGGTTTGAAACACAACCTAATAAGCATAAGCCAGCTGAGTGATCTTGGATATGACATTTTATTTATCAAGAATGGGTGTCATATCAAGAGGTCAAGTGATCAAAAAGTCATATTGACTGGCTATAGAAAAAGAAATGTGTATTGCCTAAACTTTGAGTGTGAGAATAAAAATTCTCCTATCTATCTTGTGGCTGATGATAAAGCCTCTCATTGTGTCAAATGGCACAAGAGGCTAGCTCATCTTAACTACAAGACTATTGGCCAACTCTTTAGTAAAGAGTTAGTGAGGAATGGTCCTCAAGTTAAGTGATTTAAGGATGGAATATGCTCAGCTTGTCAAAAAGGCAAGCAGATCAGATCCTCCTTTCATAGCCTAGAAACCAAAGACTCAGTGAGGTGCTTATACCTCTTGCATATGGATTTATTTGGTCTTTTGTCAGTTCATAGTCTAGGTAGGAAGGTCTACACTTTTATGGTTGTAGATGACTATTTTAGATTTTCATGGGTATTCTTTCTGAGGCAGAAATCTGAAACCCCAAATGTCTTCTGCAATTTTGTCAAACAAATTCAGAATGAATTAGATAGTTCAGTGGTCAAAATCAGAAGTGACCATGGAAATGAATTCTAATCTGAAAGTATGACAAGGTTGTGTGAAGAATTTGGGATTCATCAGGAATTCTCCTCACCTAGAACACCTCAGCAAAATGACATTGCTGAGAGAAAGAATAGGACATTGATTGAGGCTGGAAGAACACTATTGAGTGACACTACTCTCCCAGAATATTTCTGGGCTGAGGCAGTAAACACTGCATGCCAGAGATTGCTAGTTCGTCTGCAATGGATTTTGCACATAATAGAAATATGGAGACATCTTCATCAGGTTTATGGGTGAGATCTTGGAGGGCTAGGTGGAGTGATAGAATTCGGGAGTTAGAGGTTGATGCATACGCTTCATGAAGGGCATCCCAAATGGCTCTACTTGTATATTTCCCAATGATGATTGGGAAGACTTCATCAGATAAGGAAGCTGTGAGGAGGCTTCGAATCATGGCATCTTGTTGAATCCATGTGACATCTTCATGTGTTGTGGTTGGCCATGTTATGGTGTCGTCGAGGTAGCCGAAGAGACCTTGTGCTAGTAAGAAGGGATCGATTTTAGCTTTCCAGAATATGAGATTTTTACTGGTAAGTTTGACAGAGATGTAGTGGTGAGCATGGGTAAATTGAAGGTGGTTGTGTTGGATGATGGACAGATGGTGAGAGAGGAGTTCAGTGGGGTGAGGAAGGGGCTTGGTGGGGTGAGAGAGGAGGAGTTCGGTGGGGTGAGGGAGGGGCTCGGTGGAGCATTGTTAGGCTCTGATACCATATTAGGATTTCAATGATGATAGGAACGTTTAGAAGTGAGATAGATGAGAGAAATAATTCTTCTTCATTACTCCTATTGAAAGTCTATTACATCAATATATATAGAGATGAAAGAGTTCTCTAGAGTTACATAATGATGAATGTGTCTCTTCGTGAATCATCATTCATTGAACCTCTTGAAGAGAGGTGTCTCTTCGGGAACCAGCATTCGTTGAACCTCTTGAATGGATGTGTTTAATATTGTTTGAGGAGCTCGCCCCCACGTTGGGAAAGGTCTTCATGTACACATCAAGATTAGATACGTTGGTCTCTTGTCCACTACTTTTGATAGATGTGGAAGGCCTCATCAGAGATGACATCACTAGTGACTTCATAGAAGAGGTAAAAGACATCTTCTTCAGGGGATTTCCTGACTGGTATGGGATCCACAAGTGTCATTGTCGGATTATTCTTGGTGCCCATCCTAGCATGAACTTCTCCATTCAAGATCTATATTTTACAAAGAAGTCTTGTAGACCAGTGGATAGCTTCGGGGAGATATCTCAGTGGGAGGAAAGCTCGTGTTATATGTAGATTTTTTGCGGCATGAAAATTGAGTTGCAACCTTTGTGGTTACCTGATTATTTTTTCAGAGCATGCACGGGCACCATCCGAGAAACCGCATGTTCTCTTTAACAAGGACGAGTACAACAATACTTGGTAGGAGGGACATGCACACTCCTAGAAACCCATTCAACTGATCGGCAAAGAAGCCATAGTGGATACTCGTCAAGGGCCCGTGCGAACCCTTCACCTCGACAATAGCAAGGGTGGTTATCGCATGGTCTCTTCTCTCGACCCCCACCACCCGACTCTTGTGTACCTCGGAAGGCTGTACATTTAATGTTGCATTAAATGTCATAAACCATTTGGACAACATACTTTCAAGTATAAATAAGGAACCATGGTGCTTGAAAGCGACAGGAAACATAGGCTAGAATCTACCCAATTGTTAGTGTGGTCACCAAGTTCATCTTTCAGTTGTATTCTTTTTCTTTGCTCTCCCTTGTATTCACTTATACCCAATGTATTCATTTCTATGGAGAAATAAAATTGTCCACGGTACGTATTCGCCATGACAGGTTAATCTGGTGTCCTCTACTGCTAGCAACCCTATCTTTTCTATGCTGCGCTTTCTGCTCACCAAGCCTTCACAGGGCTAGTAACCGGTCTATTGTGGTCTCTGATATCTCCGCCAAACTCCCACAGGTAGTCGCTGAGTGTGGAATGTTGGGTGATAATTTTTGCGCCAATATGTTTGATACCGCCCAACGCTAAGCCTTACCGCCTTCGGTAACTCCCTTTTTTTGAATTCTTATACTCTCTAAATTTTGATTTCTAGAAAATATTCTACTACTTTAATTATCGTTTTACTTTCAGAAAATGTTATAAAGAATTTTAGTTCATTATTATAAAAAAATAAAGGCTTGAGTGTTGTTGTTGTGTTTTTGTTGTATTCTAAAAAAATAAAGAAAATTCAATCAATGAATATACTTAGAAAAGATCCTATTGAGTTCAAAACTTGTTTTGTGTATGGATGCATTATACGGTGATTGCATGTATTTCTTTCTTGTATAGACCTTAAAATCAAGTTTATACTTATTAGAAATAAATCAAAAAGCCTAATCGCTTCATTCTAGGTCTCTAAAACTCTATACATGCAACATATTCAATCTCATATATTAAAAACTTTATCACAAATACAACTGCATTGCACATAGCCATTATTCTAGCATCAACCCTTAGTATATGTCCAATTTAGTGTTTATACCAGTTATAGCATTTAGAATACCATGTTATATTAAATTAAAAATAGAATAATGAAATTTGAAAATCATCATAATGAGTATGCTTTAAAATCAACTATCCTAATTACAACAATTCTTTCAGAAATTCCTAAAAAACCATAATTTATGAATTAGTATTTAGGATTAATTGCTTAGTATGTCCATGTTCATTCACTCATGACATGTGTCTCGTAATAATAGAGGCATAGGTTTGTATGTATTAGAAGACCTAACATCTAAGTCATGTCTTTACCTTAACCGGGGAAGGATCTAGTGGGACCTTATAAGGCTCCGGGGGAAAGAGTGCTAGGTTGAGCAATCTCTTTTGTGTGCATATGAGACTCACATTCCAACCTACATCTGTGTAGCTCCTCTTGCTCATTTGTCATTTTGTAAAGGGCTAATATGATGACAAATAGTTCTGGTACTTTAATCTAGCGCATATTTATATCACATTCATTGCATAAACAATAGTTTACACTTTATAATCATTTGATTCATGCATATTTGGTTTCCAAAACTCATAACTCGTGTTTGGCATATTTTATGTTTTTGAGCATTATTGAATTTGAAAAATAAAAGAATATTGAAAAAAAATAAACACCTTAGAGCAAAAAATTTAAACCCAAAATGTTTTCATTATATTTCAAAACTCTTAGCGGTAGTTTGTGTCATTAAACATTAATTAAGAAAAATTAGAATGAAATTATTGGAAACCACGTTTTCTAAGGAAGAGAATAAATCAATGTGTGATAGCGCCATACGGTAGAACCTAACATCGACGATTGCATTAAAATTTAATTTTTTCCTTCTTTTTATTTTTATCTGACATAGAAGGTCATTATACAATGTTCTAGCTCTTTAAGAACCTATGTGTTTTTCAGAAAACTATTTATTTTTAAAAATCAACTATAAAATCATAAAACAATTTTAAGAATGCAAAAAATATGTTTTCTTTATAATTCTCTATTTTGTAAATTATAAAACATATTTTGTATTCCCCCAAGCACTACTTTGCTCCCTAATAAGTCTTAATAAGAATTTTGCATGTGAAGCACCTTGATAGTTGTACTTTATTTTATGTGCATTGAAATTTGTGGAAGTATAACTATTTATGCATTATTAATTATGTTGTGTTTATTGTATATGTCACGTGTTTTGATTAATGCACTTATATACTTTATAAAATACAATTTGTATGCATCATTATCTTAAATGAAACTTCTACTCATGAGAATTGGATCATAACACACAGATACATTATTATCTACAAACTTTTGTGAATGCACTAGATAGTAAAGAAAGGCCACTATAATGTTTATTTTTATTTGAACTGCAAATTGTATTACATTGTAGTTGTGTATCTTTTCTTGATATTTTAAAAACATGTTTGCAATTTTATTTCAATTATTTCTATGAAATAACATCTCTTGTACTAAAATTCAAACATCTTCTTATTAGGCTTATAACTCATTATCTTTATATGTTATTATTTTTTAAAAGATGTTTATTTTGAGCGTGTTTACTACATTTTCAATGTGGTCAATCATAACTATTTGTTTTTTAACAAGTGGTATCATGACCATTCTTTAAAAAAATGCTTACTCTATTTTTTTCATTGTACTACTTATGCTCGATCAGGCTTATTTTGTTTTTCAACAAGTAGTATCTAACATGTTTTACATATACATCTTGTTTCATCTTTATATAGAACACACTAACTCTTATTGCATGAAAATCACATCTACCTTCTTTTGATAATACCAAAATAGGGAGAATAAATTGAATAAATCTAATAATTTAGGGGAAGTATATTATAATAATATATAAATCAATAAAAGCATATATGTAGGGGGAGTAATGATATAGGAAGTGTATACACTACTCATTATTTAATCATGACCATCCTTTAAACAAGTGGTCCTTAATTAAACTCTTGGCTATACACACCTCTACCCACTTTTGCTAATAACAAAAGGAGAAGAATAAATTGAGAAATCTAGTATAATAGATATTTAGGTAGACTAAAATATATGGGAGCACTTATGTAGGGGAGAGCACATATAGGAATAGTATATTGTGTACTTGAAACTATCACGCTACATACATGTTATTCATGCATATGTTTTATCATACTTATCTATAAATACAGTTATAATCTTAAATTCACAAACTTTTTATACATGTATTTGTTATTATCAAATAGGGGTTTGTTAGAACATGCGTTCCACATCTCTTGATTTGAGAATAACAAATATTGTCATGTATTTGATCTAGTCTTGTGTATTTATAGAGTGCTGGACATATACATACAGGCATGCATTGAACGAGGATAAAAGATGGATGACGTTGCTTTAAATTATGAACTATCGTGGGACGGTAGCACCTATTGCTAGCGGTAGGTTCTGGATATAGAAGGACAACTGGTAGATGTATTTGAACACAAGGATTGGTGGGAGGAAGCCCAACTTTAGCAAGTTCTTACCACGACACTCTATGCTCAGTGGTAGCATATGTAAATACCTTCAGACCACAGCCAAATAGCACAAGAGAACTATGGTATCAATTGCCCATCTACCGAACCTACAACTTTGATCCTTTTATGAGAGCCTCCTCTCCAGAAATCAAGAGAACTCCCTTGGGTGAACATGAACATCAGAAGAAGAACTTGAAGTGTATGGGATACAATGCTTATTTAATATGAAGAGAAAACACATTAAGAATGTTGATATCTATACCACTTTCGCCTTCACCTTCAGAAGTTCTTAGGGAGTTTTCTCTTACATATTATCAATCCTATAATCTCTTTTTATTTACCATTTTGTATATGTAGAAAATTCACCCATGTTGGTGACTAGATCCGTGAGTGGCTTAGGGAGAATTTGTCGCAGTTGTTCGCGACTAGATCTAGAAAGGCCATGCGATGAATACACCGCAGTTGTTGGCGACTAGGTTCTTACGAGCGCTTGGGGAATATTTCACCACGCTTGTTGACGACTAGGTCTAGGGTTAGATCTAGGGAGCGGCTTGAATCCTTATTTAGGAAGAGATAGACTAGAGTCAACTGATTCTTAGGAGAAGGGTTAGTATAGAAAATGAAAATGGGTTTTTCATTTACTCCTCGATTTATAGCGTAAGAGAAATTAAACTTTTTTGTAATCAAACTTCTTATGAAATAAAATCACACTTTTCTTTGTCTTATTATCTTGATTTTTTTTTCTACGCTAAAATGTTTTAAAGAATTTTTAATCTCAAAACTATAGCGCAAAATAATTTGTGCTCATCTAATCTTAGATTTAAATCTCTACGAGATAGCGCCAAGCAGTAGCTCTTACTGTCGACGGTAGTGAAAAATATTGAACTCTGCCTTTTATCTAAAAGAACGCTTCGATATTATCATTTGTAAAAAGTTAAAATAAAGTTTTTTATTAAATATTCTGAAACTACTTTGATTAACAATAATATTTTAACTTTGAACTAAATTCTTGAAAACCCTTATGCACCTCATCCTCTTTAAGAGCACCAATAGATCCAACAGGGCTGCCGAGATTTCCATCGGGGGCAAGGGATGGATGCAGAGTGGTGTTCGAGTTGTACAAGAGAAGAAGTAGAGAGGTTTGTGGGTTTTAGAGTGGGTGAAGCATGAGGACATGTAGCGACTTAATTTTGAGCAACTGATATGAAAGGAGCGGGTTTTGGGCTATTGTAAATGCAGTGAAGGAAATTATTGGTGGGAGTAATTGGCAAGAATTGAAAATATTTTTGTAGAGACGTCTAAATGTAAAATTTAGATGATATGAAATCTATTTTAATTAAGTAAAGATTTAAAAATATCAATAATTTTAAATGAATTATGAAGTTAAGAACAAATTCACAGAAGATCATATAATAACATGCATGAGAGATAATTAAAATCAATGAGTGAATATAAAGAGATAGTTAAGAGATATTGGAGAACATTGAATAACATGTGAAGTCATTGGGAGATCATTGAGAGATTATTGAGAGATTATTGGGAAATCATTGAGAGATCTTTATAAGATAATTAGGAGGTATTTAAGACATCATTAAGAAATAAACGAGTGATAGTGAGAGATTATAAATATCAAAATGTATAGGTTTCTCATAATCATGAAAAGGAAGTAGAAAAATTAAGGAGCAAAAACTGCTCCATTGCGCTCGGCAAACATAGAGCTTTAAAGTGTCCTAAATAAACTTTCTCATTAAACTGCTCCAGGTCTGGGTGTTGACCCCGGTGGGCCCCCTTGTGGCGGAATATCCCCGCGGTTCTGTGGTTGGGGTTAATCCCACACCGCCTGCAGACTTCTCCCCTTTGTGTTCAAGTACCCCACTACCCTTCATCTCAATACCTGGGTTTTGAGATGAACTAATGGGTTGGCGGGTTCTAACTTGGTATCAGAGCCAGATTGTCCTACTGCGGGGGTGTGTTGAGATTATATTATCCATCAGGACTTGTGTGTGTGTGACCGCGTGTTTGGCTTCCCCATCGCGTTCCAGGTCTGGGTGTTGACCCTGGTGGGCCCCCTTGTGGCGGAATATCCACGCGGTCCTGTGGTTGGGGTTAATCTCACACTGCCTGCAGACTTCTCCCCTTTGTGTTCAAGTACCCCGCCACCCTTCATCTCAATACCTGGGTTTTGAGATGAACTAATGGGTTGACGGGTTCTAACTTGTGCTAAAAGACTTTTATTTGCGGCAGTCATAGGTAAAAACGCTCACCATATAATATAAAAATCTTCATTTTCCTCGTTAATTTTGCCGCAAAATGTAACTTTTTGACACTCGACAGGTGCTCAGCCAATGGTTATCCATTGTTAATTTTTCTGGTAAATGATAGTTTTTGAAGCTTGCAAGAAGCTCGCATGATGGTTACCATACCCACTCTCGCTCCATTGGATCAAATTTCTTTCATTGGTATCTTTCATTGACCTTTCTTTCTACCAAGAACGTTTTATGAAACTCTTTGACCCCCCGAATTTGGAGTATCCTCTTCTTCCTTTAGAAGATAGATTTGAATCAAAAAAGGAGTCCACTTTCTTTTAAAAAAACGATTGGATGAGTCTCGCTATCTATCACTAACAGGAAGATTGGAAGGGGATTTTTTTCATTTCCTGTCTACTTGTCCTAAATTTAAATTGCCACGGTATAGAAAAAATCTATCATGCTCGGATAAGATAGTCAACTATAATTGCAACCCGGGTTTACATATTTACATTGAGATCAAGGGAAATCATTGAGGAAGAGGGAAAATTTTTTATTCATGCATCGTTCCTCTGAACAATACAATAATAAATACCCTATTCTAAAAAGCGGGACCACCACTTTCTTTTCACTTTACTCATCTTTCTGAATGGCTCCTTGCTAGTTTCTTTCTCTTCCCAAGCACAACCTAGGCACTCAATCTCCATCCAAACAATATCCCTATGTACCACCTCTTCTCTAGTCTCTGATGCTTGCTCACGAGATTTCAGCTGCTCATCTACTCTTCTCCACCTATTTCTCCAAGGGATTCCGCCCTCATGCCATGCAACATTCTTTCCCTCAGTAACATGTCATTGGAGAAGGATCCTTGAAGAAGTGGAGTAATGAAATGGAGATTTGCAGTGTTGATATGCTCAAGGTAGTGGTAATCTTGATAAAATCAGTGATGCAATATTCCTAATCTTGTATTTTTCAATCTTTTAGTCCTTGTACCTTTCAAATTCGAACTACATGTTTGGTTTATTGTTCCATTATTTTTTGCTGAAAATGCTGGTGTGTTTTTTTGGTATACTTTGAAATTTATTCTATAGTGAAACTCCAACTGTTGATTATTATTGAACTTCTATTGTATTAATAAACTCTAAATGTATTTATACAGATATGCACAAATATATAATGCTAAGTTGCCAAGCAATTTCACATTGTATGATGTTGAATTTCCCATCAGAGTATACATTTACATGAACACATAACTATTCTTTTTTGTTAAAGCAACTATATTGCTTTTCTTCACAGCCTTTTTTCCATTGAACTATTTCTTGCATTATTTTCACTCAGATCAAAAAAAGCATGGTGCTTTTCTCGTTGTTCACTTGGAGGAATATGTGTATGCTATATATGTGAGCACACCCATAAAACAGGATTTAGTGTTCATATACAACACATGTTATATTGGACACACAATAATTATCAAAGCGCATGAATATAGCCGCTCAAAGGCCAGAAAGAAGCACACAAAATTGTCACCACTAAAATATCGTAAATTAGATACTCAAGTTGGTTATCTTGTATGCATTCATTTTAAAGCTGATATAGATGGTTAGAATTGGACAATTGCAAAGTTCTTGGATGAGCATAATCATCCCCTTACAATGGAGAAAGTGCAGCATTTGTTGAGTTCACAATGATATATATCAGATATACAAGTTAGTCTTATAAAGAATATGATAGGGGATGGTATAAGAATAGCGGATGTGTACAATTTTCTATCTAAATATGTAGGGGTGTTGAAAATATCAGTCACAAAGGTTGAAACCTATAATTATGTCCATCATAGGAAAAGGGCTTTAATTGAATGTGGTGACTCGATAAGCTTACTTAAGATGCTACAAGAAAGATAACTTGAGGGTAATATGTGCTCATACGATGTCTGGACGGATGAACTAAATAATTTGATATGTTTTTTTGGATGGATGGACAGTGCAGTAGACTATATGTCACACTATAGCCTAGGAAGCTTAAATTAACGATGCAGGAATAATAAATATTAGTTGAGGATAAATTTTTAAAGTTGCACATTCTAGTGCAAGAAATGACAAAATTAACAAAACTAGTATTTTTTATTCATAATCAAAAGAGATTGCATGGATACATCATTGATAGCACATCTTCTTTATACATAGTACACACATACATGATATCATAATAAATTTTCTCACTGTCCATAATCGTCCTAGTCTGCATCGGTTCCTAAAAACATAGTAGGTCGGTGAGAATTATCGCTCGCACTAAAAGAATAATACAAGACATATATGCATGAATGAATGAAGCGCAAGTTCATCATTATTGAAAATATATTTTTTCCCTTATATACTGAAAATACTTGATTTATGAAAATCTTTTTCATTTATTATTGCTACATGTTAAATGTACAAATATATATGATATCATAATATATTTTCTCACTGCCCATAATCTCCTAGGCCAGCGCCAGTACCTAAAAATATAGTAGGCTGGTGAGTATTCTCGCTCACCCTGAAAGAATAATACAGTACACATATACATGAATGAATGAAGTGCAAGTTCATTTTTATTTAAAATTCATTTTTTTTCTTATATACTGAAAATACATAAGTTATGCAAATCTTTTTCATACATGATTGTTACATATTAAATATTGAATGTGCACATCCTATATATATATATATATATATATATATATATATATATATATATATATATATATATATATATATATTGTACAATATTTCATAGCATTGTATTGTTCCTGCACAATAGCGGTTTCATGGCATCTTGTGTTTTACAACACAATAGTGGTTTATCACATAATAATAATTTTTTAGCATCATACATTTTACGTACGACACAATAGAACATATTTCAGAGTTTTACAATGCAAACATGAATGTTGCAACTTAGGATATCATTATCACGATTCACCTGTAACTTCACCCTTCGATATGCTTATCGGGATGTTAAAATTATCTTATATGCAAGTATATAGAAGCTGATTATTTTCCACCTATCTCAATTTCGACGCTCAAATTAATATCGGGCAGTATCTTGACGAACCTTAGGATTTTGGGCTTCAGCTCCCAAAAAAAAACACTTGGCAGCACTTCATCACAAATTAATGTCGAAATCTTTCTCTAGAAACTCCCCTGAAGATTCCCTGAAATTTCCGCAGACTTCTAACAATTTCTTTCTCCTATATATATATCTCCTTATTTATTGCTTTCCGAGAAACTGCTAAGGATTTAAAGTGATTCGAAAATTTCATTATATATGTCTTTATAATACCTTTCTAACATCACCAAAATTTCCTCAATCGAAGAACTAAATATCCCAGAAACCTCAAAAAGTTGATTTGCCCATTATTGGTCTTCTCCGGGCTTGATACGTACCATGGGAAGAGCGACATGTGAGCCTTAGCCTTGTTGTACGATGTTGCAGCTATACTGGAGGCCGCCACGCGACAGACATATAGGAGCATCTCATGAAGACGTATTGCATGGCAGCGATGTATGGCCGTCATACTACCTGCCACATGGCGGGTAAAGCAGCCGCTAGACATTGCTTCCATGGAGCGCCTGTATGGCGCTGCTCCATGCAACGCTTGCGTGGAACAGTATTTCTATGCCACGTGGCATTAGACGCCACGTGGCCGCAGAGCAGCCACATGGCAAATATACACCTATTTCTTTTTCGGGCTTTTTTTGGGTTTTTGGTCTTCTAAAATTTATGAAATTACCTATCCTCGTGTTTTTCGACATTCCCGATCCGTTAACGGCCTCCATTTCTTCAAATTCCAAACAGTTATTGCCTAATTTGCATTTTCCATTTGTGGCCTAAGTTTTTAAAATAAAATATTATTTTTTTATGTATTTAGACGTTTCGTGACTAATGACGGACTCAGTTTTGCAAAATTTGTATCGGTTGCACTAAAAGTTACAAGTTTTCTAACGAACTCTAATTTTGACAAATTATATATCGATCTCTATTTTGTTAACATTCTCAATTTAATGACAGACTCTATTTCTCGAAATTCGTGCTAAGTGCACAAAAAAAGTGTGCTTTTTCTAATGATATGTGATTTTAACAAATAATATATCGATTCAAAGGTTTTTTGACCTTCTGAATTTAACCGTGGAGTCTGTTTTTTGAATTTCTACTTCGTTGGATAATTTTAAATACATTTATTAAATTAGAAACTTATTATTAAATATCTAAACACATGGTACGACACTATGACTGTTATAGTGACATTATTATTTTTGTTACAACATATAGATTAAATAAATATAATTTGGCATGTGCGGTATTCATTATTGTTAACAATTATTGGCAAAGTATTTTTCATCGGTTGTACTTTCATTACAGAAGAAACCATTGATTCTTTTTATTGTGTTTTGACACCTTTCTTAAATTTGTTGGTGGTACACAACCTAGAACTATTTTCACTGACCAAGATTATGCTATGATGATAACTAGCAGTCGAAGCCGATCGTGTTAATGACACATCTTGAAGAAAGCTCCTTCAAAAGTCCATTGTTTCAACCATGACAAAAGTGTTCGAGTTTTACTCTACCAATGCATGAGTGGGTGTGATAATGAGTTCAAGTTTGACTGGTATTAGAATGAGATGTAGTTGAAAGGAAACTTATATGATAATGAGAGTATATGTTTGGAGAACTTATATGCAGCTATGAGTAAGTGGTATACTGCCTACAATAAAGATGTGTTGGATTTAGTCATTTTGTTAACTCAAAGATGGAAATCTACAAATAACACATTACATATTTGTTCCAAGGCAGCCATCTATCTTATAGAATGTTTCATCGACTTGGAAAAAATTGGTTTCAATATGGCGGAGATCTAAACATGATGAATATTTTAAATATAAGAAAGGTAGTGTTTGTTTAAAGTTTAAATGTTATCTCTTACTTAAGCAGGTCTCCGAGGTGTATACTGGGAAAATATTTTCTATTTTGTGAAATCTTTCATAGAGGGGGCTATTAACGTTAGCATAGTGGAGGAAACAAGGTACAATGACAATAATATTTTATATGTGAAAAGTCAATGTGATGGAGATGAAAATGATAAAAGATGGTTTGTAAACTTTAATTCTAGTTCCATCAAAGTGGAATGCTCTTGACGAGGTTTTAAAACCAAAGGTATTCTCTGCAAATATACTTTGAGGTTATTCAATCTTAGAAACGTAAAACAGATTTTAGCTTGCTATTTGCTACAAAGATTTAGTTTAAATGCTAAGAAAAGTATTTACCTTCCCAAGTTCCCTTACATGATCCAGTCCGAATCAAATGCGGTTTAGGAATCATTTAATGAGGTTTTCATATGACCAATCCCTCTGAATTGAGAGCTGAAAACCAGTAAAGGAACTCATTATGAATGTCATGAATGACTGGCGTGGAGGACTGAAGATATGGTCATTAAGGAAGTGAGAAAAAATGACAAAATGAAGCATTAATTAGGGATCCACCTTGTAACACCCCCATCCATCACATAGCATATAACAGAAGGTCTGGTCGTCGCCCGATGCCATATACTACGGACAGTTAGTGGAGTTACTTATTGAGACCACAATCCGTAAACGTTTATCCTAACTCAGAGTGCATTCTAGTGGAAGTTAATTAAATGCTTATAAGAACCCAACCATTTGAATGTCCACACAACTAAATAGGAATGAAAGTAAAATACACAAATGTTGCGGCCTTAAGGCCTTGCAAGGTTTTCCTCAAATAATAATGTCTTACATACATCAGCACGCAGGCCGATCACACATGAATGATAAATAAAGGCGGGTAATTCGCTTTGGCTTTCAAGGGCCAGCTTAGCAACCATGGGCTCCAGCCCGCTATTTCCTGTCTGGCTCTGTTGCACCTGCATGATATATTCCGCCGCAACGATGGCAAACATAGCAACGGTCAGCATTAGCTGACCAAATTATAACGACCCCACTC
Organism: Platanthera guangdongensis; assembly: GCA_039583875.1. Taxonomy (NCBI): domain Eukaryota; kingdom Viridiplantae; phylum Streptophyta; class Magnoliopsida; order Asparagales; family Orchidaceae; genus Platanthera; species Platanthera guangdongensis. Next base: position 94,552,953 of record CM077159.1, on the reverse strand, counting down.
CTCACTCAGCATGGTCGTGCTCCTTCCCTGCAGACATTAGTATACATATATAATGGCATTTAGAACGTGCAAATTAAGCACCATTCTCCACAGACGTTGGCACGGTCATCTAACGCTCCATGCTCTCAGGGCACATTCTCGGTGCACAGAACCTCAAGGGTCACACCTCCGTTCTTTGCGACGGTCAACAACATTCGAGGTTTTCAGTCTTTCAGGGCCAAAGCTAAAGATAATGCCCCTATTGCTATGACAAAGTCATGGTGATCCCAGATACACACTTTGACTCACTCCAAGTCAGTGGGCATATGGTTGGGTACAGTTCAACTATTTTACATGCTCAAATCATCGGGTGCGACAGCTATGACGCGGGTCAGCTTCCCCTTTCCCATCTGTACGATACATGACCCCATTATGATCCTAGGCTAGCACTCACGGTCGCCTAAGCTGGGGCACATAGGCTCTCTGCTCCACACATTGGCCACCAGGTCTTCAAGAGACAGGCCTCACCAAATGATGCCCCCAGGTCTCCAGAAGACCGGCCTTACAAACAATACAGTGCTCATTGGGAATCACCGCCGCGCGGTAGGGTACAGACTATCGATTCTTCCCCTTAAATGAGTGTTTTCTTGGAGATCATCCCCCAAAACTCTCTCTGCAGCCAACTGCACACCCCGTGACTCTAAAATCTAGGCGATTCCCACAAAGTCTTCTCTGACATAAATAACATACAAACATCACCAATCCAGACCAACCTATCTGGATGGGCTTCACACAACATACTTATTCCGTACTTCGATTCCGAATCTAAATGCAACACTAACGGGGATACACAGATCTACCAGTCGGGAGAACCACTTCCACGTGTTCGTGGAGCGTCTACCCTCACATGTCAAAAAAAGGACGTCACATGTCCAAGGAAGATGATCGTTATCCTAGAAGTCCGTTTCGGCGTTATGGGAGAGATTATACCTGGATGGAAATGACCGCTACGGTTTTTCGTCCGTAGATCCGAACTTATCTCGTGGATTAGTGCTCCGAAACTCCAATGGCGGTGAGATCTCCTTCGACCGACACCCCTACTTTCTCCAGCTACTCAAAATTAGGGCTCAGAAGAAAAATGAAGTGAAAACGCCACTTCTTAGGCTTTAAACTAAGCTAACGCCACGCTGTAACTTACTATCGCCGCATGATACCCCAATCGATGGCTCGATTCGCATGCACACCGCTCAAGACCTCCAATCATAGGTCGACACGTGGCCACATTGTTACAGTCGATTTTCACCACGCGATAGGTTACTACCACCACACGGTATCTAATGTCGGTTACGACACAACTGTTTCCACTACAGACACACGATAACTGCTACCGTTGCGCAGTAACAACCCGAGAGCTTCACTAACTAAATGGACCGCGCTAACGCCAGCAGTACCTCTACTGTTGGGCAGTAGCTTCCCGAAAGCTCTGCCACCCTTCTCACGGTACTACCTCCGGCGATAACAACCTACCAACGTGTGGTAGACTCTGCATCATATCCATACGGTGCTCTTGACGCCCTGACGCTACTACTTTGCGGTATCGCTACCACCAAGCGGTACCTCACAGAGAGGTATACCGGCTAATACAGCTTTCGCTAACGCCGACGTTAACCCTACCGTCGAGCAGTATCTCACTGGAACCATTTTTCCTGCTTCAAGAACTTGAGGTGTTACACACCTTCAAAGAGGGCGAAAGGTGTTTCGAACTCAAGACTAAAAGGTCGTTGGGGAAAAACTCCAAAAAATCACGTATTGTTATTCTTTTGTCGGTATTTAAAAAAATGATTATTTTTTTAATCCAATGCCATTCTAACTATAGTTATGTTTTGATGTACAAGAAAGAGAGTGATGTGAAGAAAAAAATAGTTATGGTTGACTATATTTTATCAAAAACAAAGGTGTATAAATTAGCTTAAAATGTTAACCTAATTGCAGCATGCAACATTTTTTATTACTGTATTCTAAATCAAATCCCAACAATGACATCAAATGTCTATTGAATGCATTATACTAGTAAAGCTACGAAAGTGTTGGCAGCAAGTTAGGCAGGAAATCGTGGCATCTCAGACTGCCAATCTTTCTTCTCAATACAAAAAACCATTTTGCACGATAACACCACCTCCATATATTTCACTGCAAAGAAATTACAATCATGCACATTATCCTGTATAGGCAGATCAACAACTTCATTAATAGGCCAGTTGGTAATTTTTGCTGGTAAAGCTTCACTGGCCAATACCCTATGCTTCACATTATGAATAAGGCTGTCGACTTTAACAGGACTCTCAGATCTTGCTTCTTTGGCCGGGCTGTCAAATGAAATGATTTGCGTTGGGTGGACAAGGGTGACTCGGGCGTCAATGTGTGGTTGGTAAAATGTGTTGTCTGGGAGACTTTAGCCTGGGGGGTGGATGGTGTGGGTGATGGTGTACGAAGACGGGATTGAGAAATGGATGCTTGCAATCTCTTAAACCAACTTTCACAAAAACTTCAAATATCCTTCCACCCAAATAACTTCTTCTCGTATAAAGACCAACAGCCGGGATTCCAACGCTCTCCAATCTTCAGTAGAATGGGGAGCATCTTCTTTTATTCTCTTCTCCTCCATCACTCTTCTAAGCAAACTCTTCTCGTTTTTCCTAATGGCCTTCTTCTTGTCTTCCTCAAATTTCAACTTGTCAATAGCCTCAAATCTGAAGTCTTCCTCAACCTCCTTGTTCCCGAGCTCACTCTGACCATCAAAACAAAACTTCATACAATAGCTCTTCTTATCAGACCAACGACATTTATATTTGAGACCATGCTAGATAATGAACAACTCTTTATACATTGGTGTGCTCATAGAACCACACTTACAAAAAGCCAAAGTTAGTTAGAAATATTTAATTTAGTACAAATAAAAGATAAAGATGTATCTCTTACCAATAAGATCGTGGAGTTGCCTTCAAGGTAACCCAAATAGGTGCCAATATCTTGAACTACAGTAACACGACTGTGACTTTCTTTTTGTTAATGCAACAGTGCATGTACGGTCTTCAACCTGTTGTACTCTCTCAAAGCACTAATACTGTCCACGATGACCAGACAACATGGAATCTTAAGCGTCTTCAATGGAAAGAAATTTTTTTCAACAAATACCTAATTAGAGTGTTAACTTGTTTAAGCTCAAAATTCGGGGACCAATCCTCATTCATATTTAATTAAACAAGTCCTTATGAGACGTCTAGCAAAGGAAAAACCATGACCGTGGCTGGGTAGCCCAAGTATCAAAATTATTTTATTAACGGTCAACATTAGGTATTGGTTTCCTATTAAGAAAACATTCTTGTCCCTTCTATAAAGTCTAATAGCACATACAACAAAGAGATGTTCTGCGAAAGTGCTTGCATATACAAAAATGCATAATTTTTGCATCCTGAAGAACTGTTTTGAAGTCCTCAGAGATAACATTCAATATTGGACAGAGATTTGAGACGAAGGTGGAGGCTGCACACCTACCACTCAAATAGTTTGAAAGTTATTTACTTCAAGGTTAGCTAATCACCTAGGGGGGTGAATAGGTCTTTCAGCTTTTAATAAATCTTTTGTTGTTTTCAACTTGTACTAACTAGAGCTTGTCCTTAAATCCTGCAATCACAAAGAAAAACAAGCACACACAACAAACACAAGAATTTATAGTGGTTCCCCAATTGGGTACATCCACTTTCCCTCTCCACCTATCCAAGCTTATTTGTTGGACTCGGCACAAACTCCTCTAAAGTGCTCCTAAGAACTTACATCTCAGATCTCGCAGGATCTTCAAGTCTCCTCCAAGACTCACTTCTTAGCCACAAGGGCCTACACTCAGTGGTCAGCAGACCATCTACCTCGGGCTATTAAGCCCTACATTCAGGCTGGGAGGACAGCCCTATCTCAGATCCCAAACGATCCTACCTCAGAGCTCTACAGAGCTCCTACACTTAGTGACCCGCAAGCCACCTACCTAAGCCTTATCTCTAAGGCATACAGCTCAGGCTTTTCAGCCATACAACTTTAGGCACAAGGCCCTACTCTCAGAGTGCTGCAACACTCCTACAACTCAGTACCCCTCCAGGTACCTACCTCAGTGCCCCTCCATGCACCTACAGCTCAGTGACAAGCTTGTAACCTACCTCAGGCATAAAGGCCCTACACTCAGAGAGCAGCACTCCCCTACCTCAGGCACTTAAGCCCTACAGCTCAGATCCTCACTTGGATCCTACCTCAGTGCCCCAATAGGGCACCTACCCCAGTGACAAATTTGTCACCTACAGCTCAGGCACAAAGTGCCCTACACTCAGATTCAGGTAACTTGAATCCTATAGGAAATAAGATAATAAGTTGAAGAAAGTAAAACATCTGACTCAGAGAAATAACTCTGAGTCAACTTTGCTGGACTGAGCAGATTTCAGTCCAGCTCACTTGATGTAGAAGGAATCAGCCTTCTTCTACAGCTATCACTTTTTCTTGTTGCACAGATGAGCATCTTCCACCTTGCTGATGGGATGAATCAGTTAAACTATTCTGTTGAGAACAACCTTGTTGAGCTTTGAAGAGCTTCAACTATCCTTCTTTGCCCTCAGGCTATCTTGGCTAGACTTCAGCTTTCAAGCTTGATCGGAAGTAAAATGTTCAACCGCCTCTATCTTTTTCTCTTTTTGTTCGTTTGATTCGTTAACCCTAATCCCTTTCCGTTTCCCCTTTTATATGCGTTGATTTGAATCAACGACACCATAGTATGTAGTCCCACCAAGGATTGGTAAGCGCCAACTCCATCAAAAAGGGACAAAACATCTTTCAGCGCTGTAGCAGCTTTCCCGCAATGACTTCCTGTAATTTTGACTTTGATGACGTCATCAGTGGTCATAAACATCTGGACTTAGAAAATATTCCAGAATCTCATCAAGTGTTGAGTGGTGTTAAGACACTCAACGCCATCAGCCTTGGCTCTCAGCACTTTTGGACATAGAACATTTCCTGGCTTTGTCTCAGCAGTCTTAGCGGTTTTTCATTATTAGCTGAGACAAGCCTTTGTCTCAACGCTTTCTTCTTATCTGATGTCTCAGCGGTATTTGCACCTAACAGTCTCAGCGGTTTTGTCTCAGTGGTCTCAGCAATTTTTCATGATCAGCTGAGACAAGCTTTTGTCTCAGCGGTCTCAGTGGTTTTTGCTTTTAACTGTATCATCGCTTCTTTCTTCATTAGAAGCGTTGAGTGAACCTGCTTCACTCAACGCTTCTGGACTTAGAAAAAATCCATCTAGATTTGTTCTCAGTTGTTTACCTCTTAACTGTCTCAGCGGTTTCTACTTTATTTAGAAGCGTTGAGTGAACCTGCTTCACTCAACGCTTCTGGACTTAGAAAATTTCCAGCCAATATTGTCTCAGCTGTCTCAGCTATCTCAACGTCATCTTCTCAGCTGTCTCAGCTGTCTCAGCAGTCTCAACGCTATCTTCTCAGTTGTCTTCAGCTATCTCAATGTTATCTTCCCAGCTGTCCCAGCTGTCTCAGCAGTCTAAACGCCTTCTTCTCAGCGGTCTCAATGCTTTTGCCTTAGACAGATTTTCTGTCTTTAGATTGACAAGCTTTGAGCTGAGCTCGACAAACCGCAAACTGAGTTCGACGAACTTTGATCTTATAAACGGTCCCAGCGATTTTTGCCTTAGTCAATTTTTCTCTTACTCTAGCTTGGCAAGCATTGGGCTGAGCTCGACGAACTGTAACCTGAGCTCGATGAACTGTAATCTGAGCTCGACGGACTTTGTATCCTGAGTTCTTAAGCTTATGCTGAGTTGAGCTCGACGATCAGCGAGCTGAGTTCAATGAACTCTGAGCTGAGTTCGACGAAATTTAAGTTTACTGCCCAAATCATTTTTTTTTACTTGTCCAATCATGGACTACCTGCATGCATGAACTAAAGCACACATCAAATACATTATGTGTGTATGGCATTGACCAGTTTGATTTCTTGCAAATCTGGGATATTGTGATCGATAGACCCAACAATCTCCCCCTATCTGAAGAAGACAAAACAATACAGGTCATTGGCAACACAACATTTCATCTAACAAAATTTAACAGTAAGTAGAGTGGAGAAGTGTTACCATTTCTCCAACTTGTGGAGAATTACTTACTCCCCCTTGCATGCTTACATCCTTACTGTTCCACTTGGCTATACTTCTCAGCCCTTGACTTCTTTCCTCCCCCTTTTGACTTCTACAATAGGGAGAATACTGATAGGTTGTTCTCCCCTATCTATCTCAGTTGTTGGGCTAGCTCCCCCTCAACAGTTGCACACCATCTTCAGTATCGGGAGGAAGAGCTTTTTCTACCTGCAAAATAAATAATGCAGCATATGGTAGAAGAGGGAATTAAAGCTACACAAGATACATGCCCAATTCAAATTTGAAGGTGTTGAACTTAGCTTCATCTAGTGGCTTAGTGAAGATATCAACCACTTGCTTGTCTGTAGAGACAAACTCAAGGGAGATGTCTTCCCTTTCCACATGTTCTCTAATGAAATGATACCTAATTTCTATATGCTTAGTCCTGCTATGAGAGACATGATTCCTAGCTATAGAAATTACACTGGTAGAATCACAAAAGAGTGGAGTTCTACTAATTTGAACATTGTAGTCTTGAAGTTGATGTTGAATCCACAGCAACTGAGCACAGCAGCTTCCAGCTGAAATATACTTTGACTCTGCTGTTGAGATTGCAACACTTATCTGTTTCTTGCTGCTCCAAGAGACAAGCCTTCCACCTAGAAATTGACAGGAGCCTGAAGTGCTCTTCCTATCCTCCTTGCAGCCTGTAAAATCTGCATCTGAATAGCCAGTTAGTTCAAATTCGATATTCTTGGGGTACCATAGGCCAAGATCTGGGGTGCCCTTAAGATATCTCAAGATTCTTTTCATAGCAGTATAGTGAGACTCTTAAGGACAAGCCTGATATCTAGCATATGCACATGTTGCATACATAATGTCAGGCCTACTTGCTGTGAGGTAGAGAAGGGAGCCAATTATACCTCTATACAGAGTTTGATCAACATCCTTCCCTGGATCATCTTTACCTATAGGCATACTTGAGCTCATGGGAGTTCTTATGGTGGAAGCATTCTACATGCCATATTTTTTGATAATCTCCCTAGTGAATTTTGACTGGGATATGGATAGACCATCATCAATTTGTTTTACTTGGAGTCCCAAGAAAAACTTCAATTCACTCATACTACTCATCTCAAACTTCCCTTGCATAAGTTTTGCAAACTTCCTGCAGAGGTTGTCATCAGTAGAGCCAAATATTATGTCATCAACATAAATCTAGACTAGGATGATCTTGCCTTTAGATTCCCTTAGGAATATGGTCTTGTCTATATTCCCCCTTGAGAATGTATTCTCAATGAGGAGAGTAGACAATGTCTCATACCATCAGAAACAAACTTGGGGGCTTGCTTCAAGAATAAAGAGCTTTCCCAAGTCTATATAGACAAAACAGAAGGAGAGTTAGATCAATAAAACCTTTGCCCTACAGGTTGGAAAATTCTTCCTTCAAGTCTCCATTCAGAAAGGCTGACTTGACATCCATTGGAATACCTTGAATCCCTAGAAGGCTGCAAATGCAAGGAAAGAGACTGATTGCTTCCAACCTTGAATGGAACTAGGAAAAGGTTTGATCATAGATCAAGCCTTCTTTTTGTCTATACTCCTTTGGCCACCAGTCTGGCTTTATTCTTGATTACAATGCTATTTTCATCAAGTTTGTTTCTGAAAATCCACTTGACTCCAATGACATTGTGTCCATCTGGTCTGGGAACCAGCTTCCAGACCTTGCACCTTTTGAACTAGTTCAGTTCTTCATGCATTGCACCAATCCAGAATTGGTCTTGATTTGCATCTTCAAATTTCTTGGGCTCTTCTTGTGATAGGAAGCTGGAATAGAGTGTTGTGTTGAGACTCCTGCTTCTGTTCTGTACACCTCGGCCAACCTCAATTATTATCTACTCTAGAGGATGATCTCTAAGATATCTGACTGCTGGGGGCAGTCTGACTGCTTCCTGCTAATTATCATTTTCTTTAGCAGGTTGGTCTTCATTTCCAGCTTGACTGCCCTGTGCTTCCTCTGGATAGCAGCCTTCTCCACAATCTTCTTGCAAAGCTGGGTCTTTATCTTTGATGGAGGGCTTTTCCATCATGACTTATGTTCCTGCAGAGCTAGGCAAAGAGCTTGACAGCTCGCTGTCAATCATGCATGACTCATCAAACACTACATGGACAAACACTTCTACAACTTGATTTGCCAAGTTATAGACTCTATATGCCATACTATTATTGTTGTACACAACAAATATCCCCTCATGAGATTTGACAGCAAACTTAGTCATTTTTGACTTACCATTGTCCAGGATGAAACACTTGCAACTAAAGATCCTGAAGTAGGATATGTTTGGTTTTCTGCCCTTCAAGATCTCATAGGGAGTCTTCTTGTGGCCTTTGGTGATAAAAGCCCTATTGAGCACATGACATGCAGTGTTAACTGCCTCAGCCTAGAAATATTCAGGGAGAGAAGTGTCACTCAATAATGTTCTCCCAGCTTCTATGAGAGTCTTGTTTTTCCTCTCAGCTAACCCATTTTGCTGGGGTGTTCTTGGAGAGGAGAACTCTTGATGAATCTCTTGCTCTTCACAAAATGTAGTCATAACAGCAGACTGAAATTCAGTTCTATGGTCACTTCTCATTTTGACCACAGAGCATGCAAGCTCATTCTGAATTTGCCTGATAAAATTTGTGAAGATTTCAAGGGTTTCATCCTTTCTTCTAAGGAAGAACACTCAAGTAAATCTGGAATAGTCATCAACCACCACAAGGGTGTAGACCTTCCTACCTAGACTATGAACAGACATATGACCCAACAAGCCCATATGCGAGAGATACAAGCATCTCACAGAGTCCTTGACCCCAATGCTCTTCAAAGAGGTCTTAGTATGCTTACCCTTCTGGCAAGCAGAATAGATACCCTCCTTGGAGCATTTTATTTTGGGACCATTCCTAACAATCTCATCATTGAAGAGCTGACCAATGGTCTTATAATTCAAATGAATCAGTCTCTTGTGCCACTGGACACAATATGAGACTTTCTCATCTACAACTAGACATATAGGGGAACTATTTTCTGAGCAAGAAAAATTTAAGCGATAAACATTCCCACTCCTAGTGCCTGTTAAGATGACACTTTGGTCACTTAACCTCTTGATGTGACACTTATCCTTGTGGAAGGAAATGTCATAACCAAGATCATATAATTGACTTATGCTTATGAGGTTGTGTTGCAACTCCTCTACGTAAGCCACCTTTTTGATGGTGATTATGTCATTTGAGATATTACAATAGCCTCTGGTTATCCCCTTGTCTGAGCCTCCAAAAATAACCCTGGGTCCATTCTTTACTGGAGTGTACTCCTTCAATAGATCCTTTGTTCCAGTCATGTGACTGTAACATCCACTGTTCAAGTACCATTTAGGAAAACTGGTACTTGAACTAACCTGTAATGAACACAAATCACCTTACCTTAGGACCCCAATTTCTGTTGGGTCCTAGGTTCACATTAGCCTTAAAATAACCATGCCTTCCTGTAGAATTCCTGACAGGTTGGCAACCTCTGGACACTGAGGGATTGTGTCAGCAATCTACAACATAGTGACCCACTTTGTCACAACACTAGCACTCATAGATATTATATCTCCTTTTTTGTTTGTGACCATTATTTGGCTGTACTGCTTCCTGAACAGTGGGGAGATGTGCTGCTCTATACTTCTGCCTTCTTTCAGCAACAATTTGACTGAAGGATAGTCTTTCAGCTAGCTGTGTTGGTCTTCTCTGAGAACCACCAGCTGCATGTCTCTTTTCAGCTAACATGCATATGATAGTATCTGAGATTGTCATTCCAGCCCTGCCAGAAGACTCACCGTAAGTCACAACTTTTGCTGGATGATTTAGATTTTTAGCAGCAGCAATATCTTTAAGTTTTGGGGTTGGAGTACAAAAAACAAATGGTCCAGGATGGGCCATTTGGATTTCCTCATGGACAACCTTAAAGGCTTTCACATGGATGTACCTTCCACCATGGCTGGGGCCATATTGGTCCATACCAGTGGATCTGACATTCTCCCAGTGACCATAACAGCTTTCATGGTCATACCTGTTAGAATGCAACAACACTCTCTGAAAAGGAATTTGAGGCAGTGAGGCTAGAGGCACAACTGGTTCCTTCCCTTTTCCCTTTTCTCTTGGATTGGAAGGTCTAGCAGGTCCCTTAAATCCCAACCCTTTCTTACCAACTTGGGTAAGGTGGGTATCAATTAAGGGCAGCACAGTGCTTGACTTAGAAAATTTGCTCACCAGCAATTTCTCATTTAAGAGATCATTTTCAAGTTTCTGGATAAGATTCTCATTTGAGACTCTTATCACAGACTCACTGTCAATGATTTTCTTGAGCTGAGCTGCTTGAGCAGCCATGTCAGTGAGGGCCTTTTCTTGGTCTTCACATCTGCATTTAAGATTAAGAAGCTCTTTGGACTGCCTCTTGGCAAATAGCTTGCATTTCTTGAAAGCCTCTAGAAGTTCTTCATACTTGACAATTATGGAGTTTACATCATCCTCTGAGTCTGACCAGGCAGATCCTGGCTGCTTTCTTCATCTGTCATTGCCATCAATCTATGGCACTGAGCATCTCCTTCCTCATCTTCATCCACCTCTGAATCACTATCTGAGTGTGATAGAGGGGCCCTGATCCCTATTCTAGCAGCAGGGAACTCTTCAGGTTCCTCTTCAGCAACAGTAATAAGTCCAATGTAGGCTTCATATTCTTCACTGTCTGACTCAGAGGAAGAGTCAGACCAGGTCTTCTCCTTCTTGGCCACTAGGGACTTCTCTTTTTTCTTTCCCTTGTGGTGCTTCTTCACTCTTTCTTCTTTCCTCTTTACTGGGCAGTCAGCAATTACATGCCTAGGTTTGCTGCAGCAAAAACAAATAATGTTAGAGGAAGATTGTTTATTAGAGTTAGAAGCATATATGTCCTCCTTAGAGGATTTCCTTCTGTGCTGAGAGGAGGATGAAGGCCTTCTGTTCTTCCAATGCCCCTTCTTCATGAATTTCTGAAACTGCCTGGAGAAGGCAGTAAGGTTCTCATCAGATGTATGGTTGTCAGATGAGCTGGACCTGGAGCTCTCAGATTCTGATACAGTAGTTCTCCTCACTAGAGAGATTTTCCTTCTGCTCCTAGTTGAAGTATCAACTTTGAAAGCCACAAATTTCTCCTTGCCCGTGACTTGCTGGTCTTCTTTTCTTCTTCCTTCCTTGCAACAAGTTGCATCTCATAGGACAGTAGTGTTGAAACCAAAAACTTGGTCCCTGTGGAGTTCGGGGTCCCTAGAAAGGGGTGACCTCACACCTACTACACCCGAAGGAACATCACGGAACAAAGATCAAGAAGCTAGAAACAGACTCCCGGCTCTAGCGCGGAGGTCCCACCTCACACCCGGAAGGCTACCTGAGCACTTCCCCTCCCTAGTCAATGCTCGAGCTAGGATGCCTTGGAGGAGTTCTCTCTACTCTACCAAGAAGAAGCTAAGGGAGGAGGAAGCAAGCAAAAGTCCTCTCCAAAGGCACCCAAGGGGGTCTATTTATAGTTTTCCAAATCCCATGGGCCAAAATGCCTGAAATGCCCTTAGGGCCAAAAGACTTTGGGCCAATAGGAAACAGCCACACCGGGGGGTAAAGAGGTAACTCCCCCCGAGGGCAAAACGGTAAAAGCAAGGTCCACAGAGGTCTAGGGGGCGGAGGGCGAACCCTCCCCGGACTAGCCTCCTGGGGCGAGAAGGCTGGCCGCCCGGTCTCGCCCTGCGGGCTAGCCGCCTGGGGCGAGAAGGCTGGCCGCCGGTCTCGCCCCGCGAGCTCGCCGCCTGGGGCGAGAAGGCTGGCAGTCCGGTCTCGTCCCGCGAGCTCGCCGCCTGGGGGGAGAAGGCTGGCCGCCGGTCTCGCCCCGCGAGCTCGCCGCCTGGGGCGAGAAGGCTGGCTGCCGGTCTCGCCCCGCGAGCTCGCCGCCTGGGGCGAGAAGGCTGGCCGCCGGTCTCGCCCCGCCAGCTCGCCGCCTGGGGCGAGAAGGCTGGCTGTCGGTCTCGCCCCGCGAGCTCGCCGCCTGGGGCGAGAAGGCTGGCCGCCGGTCTCGCCCCGCGAGCTCGCCGCCTGGGGCGAGAAGGCTGGCTGCCGGTCTCGCCCCACGAGCTGGCCGCCTGGGGCGAGAAGGCTGGCCGCCGGTCTCGCCCCGCGAGCTCTCCGCCTGGGGCGAGAAGGCTGGCTGCCGGTCTCGCCCCACGAGCTGGCCGCCTGGGGCGAGAAGGCTGGCCGCCGGTCTCGCCCCGCGAGCTCGCTGCCTGGGGCGAGAAGGCTGGCCGCCCGGTCTCGCCCCACGAGCTCGCCGTCTGGGGCGAGAGGGCTGGCCGCCCGGTCTCGCCCCTGCCCAAGGCCAGGGTGTCGGGGGCGGGATCCTGATCTCCAGCCAGTCCCGCCATCCCACCTCGCGCCTAGCACGCCGGGGGGTGCCGGTCATCTTGCCGCACCCGCCCCTCTATAGGGCCCGGGGGAAGATGTTGAATTTTCCTCCCCTACTAGTATATTTCCAAGCCAGAGCCAAAATTGGCCACCGAGAGTGCAAAATCTCCAAAAAGCTTAAAAACGCGCCTGCCTTGTTTTGGGTCCACTCTTCGTGAATACGGGGTTGTACACAATCCCCGCTCTTTTCGAGATTGGCACAAGCTCGGAAAGAAACATCCAACCCGACGTATTCGCGGAGTGTAACTTCCCCGCGGGGTCAACCTGCCATGCCAGCTATGGGAGCCTGGGTGGCGAGACCTTCTCTGGGTGAAAACACTTAGCCTCCCTAAGGGGTCAACCTGTCAAGCCAGCTAATGGGAGCCTGAGTGACGAGACGGCCTTGGGGTGAAAACACTTAGCCTCCCCGAGGGGTCAACCTGCCAAGCCAGCTAATGGGAGCCTGGGTGACGCGACGACCTCGGGGTGAAAACACTTAGCCTCCCCGAGGGGTCAACCTGTCAAGCCAGCTAATGGGAGCCCGGGTGACGAGACGACCTCAGGGTCATCATCGGAGCAAAGGGACTTGAGATACCACGAGAGATCAACCTGCCCTGTCAGCTAGTGGGAGCCTGACCGCGAAATCATCATCGGAGCAAAGGACTTGGGCTACCACGAGAGATCAACCTGCCCTGCCAGCTAGTGGGAGCCTGGCTGCGGAATCATCATCGGAGCAAAGGACTTGGGCTACCACGAGAGATCAACCCGCCCTGCAAGCTAGTGGGAGCCTGGCCGCGGAATCATCATCGGAGCAAAGGACTTGGGCTACCACGAGAGATCAACCCGCCCTGCCAGCTAGTGGGAGCCTGGCCGCGGAATCATCATCGGAGCAAAGGGACTTGGGCTACCACGAGAGATCAACCTGCCCTGCCAGCTAGTGGGAGACTGGCCGCAGAATCATCATCGAAGCAAAGGACTTAGGCTACCACGAGAGATCAACCTGCCCCACCAGCTAGTGGGAGCCTGGCCGCGGAATCATAATCGGAGCAAAGGACTTGGGATACCACGAGAGATCAACCTGCCCTGTCAGCTAGTGGGAGCCTGGCCGCGGAATCATCATCGGAACAAAGGACTTGGGCTACCACGAGAGATCAACCTGCCCTGCCAGCTAGTGGGAGCCTGGCCGCGGAATCATCATTAGAGCAAAGGACTTGGGCTACCACGAGAGATCAACCTGCTCTGCCAGCTAGTGGGAGCCTGGCCGCGGAATCATCATCGGAGCAAAGGACTTGGGCTACCACGAGAGATCAACCTGCCCTGCCAGCTAGTGGGAGCCTGGCCGCGGAATCATCATCGGAGCAAAGGACTTGGGCTACCACGAAAGATCAACCTGCCCTGCCAGCTAGTGGGAGCCTGGCCGCAGAATCATCATCGGAGCAAAGGACTTGGGCTACCACGAGAGATCAACCTGCCCTGCCAACTAGTGGGAGCCTGGGCGCGGAATCATCATCGGAGCAAAGGACTTGGGCTACCACGAGAGATCAACCTGCCCTGCCAGCTAGTGGGAGCCTGTCCGCGGAATCATCATCGGAGCAAAGGACTTGGGCTACCACGAGAGATCAAACTGCCCTGCCAGCTAGTGGGAGCCTGGCCGCGGAATCATCATCGGAGCAAAGGACTTGGGCTATCACGAGAGATCAACCTGCCCTGCCAGCTAGTGGGAGCCTGACCGCGGAATCATCATCAGAGCAAAGGACTTGGGCTACACAATCAAACCTTACAAAATCCTGCATCCTCAAACGGGGAAAATAGATGGGTTACATGATCCCCCCGACTCAGTTGGTCGGGGGTTAGACTCATTACAAGATAAGATAAATACAGGACTCTGCCGGGGCGAGGCTTCCTCAGGGGGTCTGGGCTCGGTGGTCTTCATCCGCTTCCTTCTCGCCGGACACTTCCATCCTACTCAGGCTCTCCATGACCTTCTCCATCTCCTCTGCCTTGGCTAACCAAAAGATGGTGTTGACGACCGTGACGTAGCACTTCCTTACCATCCTGGAGTCTCCCTTGACTCTGACCTGGATTCCCCCTGAGTTGAACTTGAGGCACTGGTGGAATGAAGACGACACGCAACGGAAGGCGCTGATGAGGGGTCTTCCGAAGATGGCGTTGTAGCTGCTTGGAGCGTCAACAATGATGAACCGACAGTTCCTCGAGACTCCCCCCAATTTTACTTAGATCCCCACTCCACCCTCGACCTCCTTCCTCTCCCCTGAGAATCCGAACAGGGGTCCGTCCGAGGCCAACACCCTCATTGGCTCCACCTTCATCTCATCAAATGCCTTCTTAGAAACGACGTTGACGGAGCTTCCGTTGTCAACCAAGATCCGGGAGACGGTGTAGCCTTCGATGGCCGTCTGGATGACCAGCGTATCGCAGAACGATCCTCATGATCCGGCAGGTCCTTCACCGAGAAGGTGATCTTTTCCTCTGGGGGCGGGGTCTGGGAGGTTGAGGCGACGCTCCTTCGGTACATGACATGAAGGCTTGCCTTCCGAGTGGCCTCAATCCACACTCCACCGTGGATCACTCCTATACAGCCTCAGGTTCCCACGTCGACCCGGTCCTCGCATATATCATCACCCCCTTCTCCGGGTAGAACCTCTTCTACCCGTACTGGCGGCTGCGGCTGAGAAGGGCCTCTCGCCCCCCTCACTTCCAAGAACTCGGGGCAGGTAGCCGTGTCGTGCCCATCCACATGGTGGAAGTCTCAGTACAACAATGCTCTTTCTCCCCTCTTTCGGCGGGTTGGGCGTTCTCTCCTGTTACCTCTTCCTCCTCCTATCGCCAAGGCTTGCAGCGGCGGGGGCAAGAGCTGCCTTGGGGCCTGCCTCTGAAAGTTGAACCTCCCTTGGCCCCCGTGGAAGTTCCCCCCTCCTTGGATGAGAGCTCTTCCTGGACCTTGGGCAGGTCCTTCCTGCCGCCTCCAGCCTGGTTCCGGACCCTCCTGTCCTTGGAACCCCTAAGCTCTCTGCTCCTCTCTCCTTCTTCCTTCCTGATGCCTTGAGCCACCCTGCTCCTTTGACTCCACCTCCGTCAACTTTTCCAACCTCTTGACAAATGCCGGGTTGGCTGCCTCCATGACAATCTCCTCTGCCGCCCTTTCCATCAGCTCCTCGAAGGAAAGGGGGGCCTTCCGGGTCAAGCTCATCTTGAAGAAGCCCTCTTTCAACCCAACGGTGAAAGCCATTTGGAGAGCATACCCTGGCATCTCCTGGACCTCCAGGATCTCTTCTTGGAACCTGTCAACGTAACGAGCCAGCGACTCCTCGACCCCTTGCCTTATCAGGAAGATGGACTCAGGACTCCTCTTCCGCTTCTTGGAGGTGGAGAAGCGAAGCTGAAAGCTCCGGCTCAAGTCCTCGAACCCATAGATCGACCTTGGAGGGAGTTGATGAAACCAGTCCCTTGCCTTCTCCTTCAATGTGATCGCAAAGAGGCGACACTTGAAGGCATCCGTCATTGGCCTGATGGAGATGACATCCTCGAACCACTGCAGGTGCTGGACGGGGTCATCCTTCCCTGTGTAGTAAGTCATGTCCAGCTCTCTGAGCCCCTCGGGAATGGGAGCTGAGATAATTAGCTCGCTGAATGGTGACCCCCTAAGGGGTGGTCTCGCCTGGTCCACTCGCGCGACCTGCTCGCCTGGGAGGTTGGCACTCGCCGGGCTGGAGAATAGATCTTGGCCGGTGAGGTCTCGCTCGACCCCATCTCCCATCCTCTCCTTCCCTGGCCTTCTTCCTGGTGCATTTCCTTCTCCCCCTGCTGGGGTCATCTCGCCTAGGCCCCTGGGAGTCGACTCGTCGAGAGGGGGAGCTAACTCCTGGGGGGTCGGAGTGGAGCTTCCACCCCGAGGAGCAATGCTTCGCAGCATCTTCATGATGCCTTGGATGGAGGCCATGAACTCTTGCCTCCCAACAAAGGGTCCTGGGCTGGGGAGCTCGCCGAGATCATCACTACCTCCCTGACCTCCAGTCATGACACTCTCTCGAGATCTTCTGTGTTGGTCACTCTCCACGCTCACCGCACCAAAATGTTGAAACCAAAAACTTGGTCCCTGTGGAGTTCGGGGTCCCTAGAAAGGGGTGACCTCACACCTACTACACCCGGAGGAATGTCACAGACCAAAGATCAAGAAGCTAGAAACAGACCCTCGGCTCTAGCGCGGAGGTCCCACCTCACACCCAGAAGGCTACCTGAGCACTTCCCCTCCCTAGCCAATGCTCGAGCTAGGGTGCCTTGGAGGAGCTCTCTCTACTCTACCAAGAAGAAGATAAGGGAGGAGGAAGCAAGCAAAAGTCCTCTCCAAAGGCACCCAAGGGGGTCTATTTATAGTTTTCCAAATCCCATGGGCCAAAATGCCCGAAATACCCTTAGGGCCAAAAGACTTTGGGCCAATAGGAAACAGCCACACCGGGGGGTAAAGAGGTAACTCCCCCCGAGGGCAAAATGGTAAAAGCAAGGTCCACAGAGGTCTAGGGGGCGGAGGGCGAACCCTCCCCGGACTAGCCTCCTGGGGCGAGAAGGCTGGCCGCCCGGTCCCGCCCCGCGGGCTAGCCGCCTGGGGCGAGAAGGCTGGCTGCCGGTCTCGCCCCGCAAGCTCGCCGCCTGGGGCGAGAAGGCTGGCCGCCGGTCTCGCCCCTCGAGCTCGCCGCCTGGGGCGAGAAGGCTGGCCACCGGTCTTGCCCCACGAGCTTGCCGCCTGGGGAGAGAAGGCTGGCCTCCGGTCTCGCCCCCGAGCTCGCCGCCTAGGGCGAGAAGGCTGGCCGCCGGTCTCGCCCCGCGAGCTCGCCGCCTGGGGCGAGAAGGCTGGCCGCCCGGTCTCGCCCCGCGAGCTCGCCGCCTTGGGCGAGAGGGCTGGCCGCCCGGTCTTGCCCCTGCCCAAGGCCAGGGTGTCGGGGGCGGGATCCTGATCTCCAGCCAGTCCCGTTATCCCACCTCGCGCCTAGCACGCCAGGGGGGTGTCGGCCATCTTGCCGCACCCGCCCCTCTAAAGGGACCGGGGGAAGATGTTGATTTTTCCTCCCCCTACTAGTATGTTTCCAAGCCAGAGCCAAAATTGACCACCGAGAGTGCAAAATCTCCAAAAAGCTTAAAAACGCGCCTGCCTTGCTTTGGGCCCACTCTTCGCGAATACGGGGTTGTACAAGTAGCTTTCCAAATAGGTTTGGAGGTGGTGTGTCAGCTAGCCTGCCCATCTCCCTGATGGCACAGATCTTTGTGTCCCACTCCTTGGTGAGGGACCTGAGAAATTTGTCTTTCAGCTCATAGGTGCTGAAGACCCTTCCATATGTTCTCAGTTCATTGACAATTCTGAAGAATCTCTCAAAACTTTCAGCAATGCCCTCAGACTTTCCTTGTCTGAAAGCCTCATACTCCTGGTTGAGCATAGATTTCCTGTCATCCCTCACCTCTTCTGAACCCTCCATGAACACCACTAGGGTGTCCCACATCTCCTTGGAGGTCTTGCAGTGCACCAGATTCTTGAATGTAGAATCATCTACTGCACTGGCAATGATATTCTGAGCTCTCTTGTCCATGAAGGCAAGAAGGAACTCATCCTTGTTCATTTTTTCATATGATTTAGGAGTCATGGACTGTGATATAGATCCTAGGGTCAGCAGCTTCAATGAATAGCCTGACCCTTTCCTTCGAGAGCCCAAACTCTTCCTTTCTGCAGATTAGTAACTTCATGGCTCCCAACTCCTTGTAGTTTACACCAAACCCCATTACTTATCTTTTAGCTAGCCTTGGAGGTATACTCAGATTGTTAAATACTTTTTGAGTAACCTCCCTCTGATACCACTTGAAAGTTATTTACTTCAAGGTTGGATAATCACCTAGAGGGGAGGGGGTGAATAGGTCTTTGAACTTTTAATAAATCTTTTGTTGTTTTCAACTTGTACTAACTAGAGTTTGTCCTTAAATCCTGCAATCACAAAGAAAAACAAGCACACACAACAAGCACAAGAATTTATAGTGGTTCTCCAATTTGGTACATCCACTTTTCCTCTCCACCTATCCAAGCTTATTTGTTATACTCAACACAAACTCCTTCGAACTACTCCTGAGAGCTTACACCCCAGATCCCGCAGGATCTTCAAGTCTCCTCCAAGACTCACTTCTCAGCCACAAGGGCCTACACTCAGTGGTTAGCAAACCACCTACCTCAGGTTGTTAAGCCCTACACTCAGGCTGGGAGGATAGCCCTACCTCAGATCCCAAAGGATCCTACCTCAGAGCTCTGCAGAGCTCCTACACTCAGTGACATGCAAGCCACCTACCTCAGCCTTATATCTAAGGCCTACAACTCAGGCTTTTCAGCCCTATAATTTCAGGCATAAGGCCCTACTCTCAGAGTGCTGCAACACGCTACAACTCAGTACCCCTCCAGGTACCTAACTCAGTGCCCCTCCAAGCACCTACAGCTTAGTGACAAGCTTGTCACCTACCTCAGGCACAAAGTCCCTACACTCAGAGAGCAGCACTCTGCTACCTTAGGCACATAAGCCCTACAAATCAGATCCTCACTTGGATCTTACCTCAGTGCCCCAATAAGACACCTACCTCAGTGACAAATTTGTCACCTACAACTCAGGCACAAATTGTCCTACACTCAGATTCAGGTAACCTGAATCATACATGAAATAAAACAATAAGTTGAAGAAAGTAAAACAACTGACTTAGAGGAATAACTCTGAGTCAACTTTGCTGGACTGAGCAGATTTCAGTCCAGCTCAATTGTTGTAGAAGGAATCAGTCTTCTTCAACAGCTATCACATTTTCCTGCTGCACAAATGAGCAGCTTCCACCTTGCTGATGAGATGAATCAGCTAAACTATTCTGTTGAGAACAACCTTGCTGAGCTTTGAAGAGATTTAACTATCCTTCTTTGCCCTCAGGCTATCTTGGCTGGACTTCAGATTTCAAGCTTTATCGGAAGTAAAATGTCCAGCCGCCTCTATCTTTTTCTCTTTCTGTTCGTTTGATTCATTAACCCTAATCCCTTTCTGTTTCCCCTTTTATATGCGTTTATTTGAATCAACAACACCATAGTATGTGGGCCCATCAAGGATTGGTGAGCGCTAACTCCATCAGAAATTGACAAAACATCTTTCGGCGCTGTAGCAGCTTTCCCGCAACGGCTTCCTGCAATTTTAACTTTGATGACGTCAGCAGTGGTCATCAACATCTGAACTTAGAAAATATTCCAGAATCTCATCAAGCGTTGAGTGGTGTTAAGACACTCATCACCATCAACCTTCGCTCTTAGAGTTTCTGGACTTAGAACATTCCCTTACTTTGTCTCAGCGGATTTGTCTCATCGGTCTCAGTGATTTTTCATTATTAGCTGAGACAAGCCATTGTCTCAGCGCTTTCTTCTTATCAGCTGTCTCAGTAGTTTTTTGCACTTAACAATCTCGACGGTTTTGTCTCAGTGTTCTCAGTGGTTTTTCATTATCAGCCGAGACAAGCTTTTGTCTCAACGGTCTCAGCGGTTTTTGCTTTTAACTGTCTCAATGCTTCCTTTTTTATTAGAAGCGTTGAGTGAACCTGCTTCACTCAACGCTTTTGGACTTAGAAAAAATCCAGCAAGATTTGTTCTCAGCTGTTTACCTCTTAACTGCCTCAGCGCTTCCTGCTTTATTTAGAAGCGTTGAGGGAGCCTGCTTCACTCAACGCTTATGGACTTAGAAAATTTCCAGCCAATATTGTCTCTGCTGTCTCAACGTCATCTTCTCAGCTGTCTCAGCGGTCTTAACGTTATCTTCTCAGTTGTCTTCAGCTGTCTCAACGCTATCTTCCCAGCTTTCTCAGCTGTCTCAGTGGTCTCAACGCCTTCTTCTCAGCGGTCTTAGCACTTTTACCTTAGACAGATTTTCTGGCTTTAGATTGACAAGCTTTGAGCTGAGCTCGACGAACCGCAAACTGTGCTCGACGAACTTTGATCTTCTCAGCGGTCCCAGCGCTTTTTGCCTTAGTCAATTTTTCTCTTACTCTAGCTTGACAAGCGTTGGGTTGAGCTCGACGAACTGTAACCCGAGCTCGACGAACTATAATCTGAGCTCGACGAACTTTGTATCTTGAGTTCTTAAGCTTATGCTGAGTTGAGCTCGACGATCAGCGAGCTGAGTTCGACGAACTCTGAGCTGAGTTCGACGAAATTTAAGTTTACTGCCCAACTCATTTTTTCTTCACTTGTCTAATCATAGACTGCCTGCATGCATGAACAAAAGCACATATCAAATACATTATGTGTGTATGTCGTTGACTCGTTTGATTTCTTGCAAATCTGAGATATTAGTATCAATAAACCCAACATAATTGTTGTCAGACTTCAGAGGAAGAAACGAGAAAATATTAATCATGTTTCACATATGTTACTCAGATACAAGTGAATAGTAAGATGAATATGGTCTAAAAATTGAAATAATAAACCTAATACTAGTAAATTAAAGTTACAAAGCATTCCCTACTTGATAATTGATCATTATGTTCATCCTCGTGATAATCTCGGAGTGCCCTTTTATGTAATGATACTAATTCTCCATACTCTAAACCTTTGACAATGACACCTTATTTCTAATATTGTCTATAGACTATAGTTCATGAGCAATGATGATTATATTGTAGTTCAGTGAAGGTTAAGCAAATAAATAAAGTTTTATCTTAGTTCTTTTCTAATTTTGCCACTTCTTTGTTTGCCAACCTCTATTTTTTTCTACAAATATTTTTTTTTGTTGAAATGCAGTTATATGATAAAATAAATATATGGTACAATTGTACATTGAATAGAAAATGCCGCTACAAATATGTTATAATTCAAACACACAGATAATAGAAATGCAAATTGGGCACAAATGTAGAAAAGAGCCTAGGGGAGTTACCGGACCTTGACACTATGGCGTCATAAAGGTGGATACACAAAATGGTCTACGTATCTCCTCTTCATCGAGGTAGGAGATTTCAAAATGATCGAGGGAGGATGCCGTTAGCGCCGCCTAGGTTACCTCTGAAAAATGCCAAGCGATCAGAGAGGGAAACATGAAGGAAGCGAACCGTATTAGGTGTGCCTTTCTACCGGAGATCACGTGCTTACTGCCGGAAATTTCATTACTATGATTCCGGGCTTATTGCTTGAGAAGGGGTGTCCCAATCATCGGGGAGCCGCATTGCGGTTTTCAGAGGGAAATCGAGTGCCTAGGTTAAGGCTCTGCTTGACATCCCGACAGAGCACCGTTTCGACAGGGACGCGCTGGAGGGTAGGCGTTTGGGAAGAAACGATGAACACCCTTTCACGACGGCCGGCAGGGACGAGCCGGAGGCACAATGTTTGGGAAACCGGTGCGCCCTCCCTTCCGCGACGGCTGGCTGGAATAGGAGCGAACCAACCGTTTTCCCGCTGGCCCTGCGAGCACCAATCACCGTTGTGACCGGCCGTTTGGGACACCTGTTGCGCACGTTTCTCGCTCCTCCCTGGAGTGCCACCGGGCCGGCTCTCAGCCGGAGGCACATCGAGCACCGGTTGATAGTTTACACCGTCATATTTTTCTCTCCTCCGGCTCGGCCCCGCCGGAACGGCCTCCACCGAGTTCCCAAACACGACTAAATTTTAGGTGCGTTTCTCCCACATAAGATCAGGGTGGGAGCGCGCATCAAACCTCTAATACTTGTGAAAATAACGGTTTTGATCAAAATACTGACAATACTGATAATACTGACAGTATTTTTTCAATATCACAGTATTCTGCAGAAGCAAAACAATCGTTGGATATCGAATCATACGACCGTATTTAGGCTCCGTTTGGGAGGACTTATTTTCACCGGTCAAGTGGTCACGACCGCATGAACAAGGACTTAATTAAGGTCTGATTCATGCGGTCGTGACCGCTTGACCGGTGAAAATAAGTCCCCCCAAACGGGGCCTTAATCTCTCACCTAAGTTCTTGAACAGAAAAGCAGTGGGCCCTGTTCTTCGAATAGGGTATTTATTGCCGTATTGTGCCCGCGTAAATTTTATTTTTCGGAAGAGGAGGTGCACATCATTTTTTTTCTATTCAAGATTTAAGGTTTTTTTTTTCTGTAATTTCACAACACTAACGAGAGTAACTAAGCTTATAATGGACTTTATAATTCAATGGCCACTTGCCAAGAGCAAAGCAGTGGGTACTTTATCCGGCAATGTTCCTGCTCACCGCACTCGCTCCTATTGAACGTATAACCCCGCTCCTCTGCAACTCGACCCGCTCCTTCCGCTCCTCGCTACCAAAAGAAGCTCTTCTCGTTCTCTCCGGAAACCCTAAATTTCCATCTGGAATCCACCGGCTCAGAACGATGACTCAGCCATCCTGGTCTTTATCTGCCTCCTCTGACGCGATTGGTAAGCATTTCTCATTCCTTCGCTGTTTCACCTTTTGCGACACTTAGTTTCCTCTGAGTCCCGCTATAATATTTAGTGGCATTTTCTGATTGAGGTAAATGTGTTGGGGCTATGTTTTATCTATGTTTAACTATCATAATTGTACATTCTGATTATCAGTTTTTATTTGGGGAAATATAATAGGTCTTGATGGGGTTTCACAAAAGCAATTCGGTCGAATTGGTGGTTTTTGTCACACCCTCCACCAGCTCGCCAAGATGAGTCCAACAATCTCTTCTTTGCATAATACCAAGTTCATTTGGTTACTCAAACGGACGCCGCTCGATGAGTACGCACCCAAAAGGCGTCATGCACATCGGGCACTCACTCGCAAGACGGAGGTGTTATGTCGCTCGAAGCATCCAGATGTGGATGTAAGTGGAATCCCCTACCCGTTGCCCCTAGGTGGGTATAAATAGTCAAACCCTTAGGAGTTATTACGGGTATGAGTTAACCGTATACCCGAACTGACCTGTTATGCCTCAGAACCCGTTATTCGTCCAAATATACACTAACAATCTCCTCCTATATTTGTGACAAATAACGTGTACGTTTCGGAGTGCAGAAAGTGGAGAATATCAAAATAAGTTTCCGACTTTATACATTTCATAAGAGTTAACACAATTTAACATAAAACATAAACATAAGTTTTAAACAATAACATAAAACATTCTAAAAATATAAATGTGCTACTACATAACAAGTAAGTCTGAAAAACAAAAAAAATGACTACAGATAAACGTGTAACAATTCTACTCAGAGAGTAGATCATCATCTTCTATGTTAAAATCCACTTTCTCTCCTCCATCTTCACCAGTGAATACATGGAATTTCATGAGTCAGACTCTATGAATTCATAAACATATGCAGTGACGTATCAAAGTAAACTAGCTCTACCTAAATGAGGTTATCACTTGTAGTAGTAGTGAAATAATACTGTCGGTATCTCTATCCAGTCTAGCTAGGACCAGTTAAGTTTTGATTTTAATAAATCAAACGTTGTTATCTTACTCATTAATGACCACTATGTACCTCATCATATGACTTGACAAACCGTTATTTGCAACATTATCAAATGTGGAATAACGTGCTATGATCACTAATATTAGATTAACTCATACAACGACTTTCTATTCCCTGTTGAATAATTCTCAAATCAGCTTACAACGAGAAATATGTTAAGTCATCAGGTGTGGAATGACTAGCATCTAAACATCTTGGGCTTTCATCAAGAAGTTATTTAGGGTTTTCAGTCTGTTATTAGACGCTTGAATGTTGCGACTATAGATTCTTGCTATCAAAACATAAACATAGGAGAAAGTTTCATATTTCTATGAACTTTAATCTCATCTCCCCCGATGTTTTAATTGTGAGAACTCTATTTAAGCCCTTTGTCAAGGCGTTTGCAATATTATCTTTTGACCTTACATCAACGAGGTTCACAATCCCTTGACTCGTAAGGGATGTCAACTAGACTTGTTTCATCCGTAGTTGCCTTCTTTTGCTATTGAACAAAGTGTTCATAACAATCATTTTAGTAGCCTGATTGTCGCAGTAAACTGCAACAGAACTCAACTTCAGGCTCAACAGTAGAATGTCCATCACCAAATCTCTTATCCACTCTGCTTCTTCTCCCGCTGAAGCTAGAGCATAGAGTTCGTATTCCATAGAAGACAGTGCAATACGTGATTGCCTCTTGGACTTCCAGGCTACAGCTGCTACTCCTAGTGTGAATATGAATCCGCTAGTGGACTTGCTGTCGTTTAATTCTGAGCACCATGATGCATCCGAATATCTTTCCAAAACTGGAGGATGACCATGGTAACAAAAAACATACTTTTGGGTGTGTTTTAGGTATCGCATCAGCCTATCGAGGGCATCCCAATGGTCTTGGCTATGATGACTAGTGAATCTGCTTAACATGCCGACCGTAAAGGCTATGTCAGGTCTTGTGCAGATCATATCATACATGAGACTAGCAATCAGTTTAGCATAATCTAACTGTCTAATCGCAGCTTCATCATTGAGCTTCAAGCGATTATTGTAATCGTAAGGTGTCTCCACTGCTCTACGTTCACTGTATCCCCACGCATCCAACATGGACTTTATGTAGTGGCTTTGACTTAGGGAAATACCATTTTTTTCAAAGCTCACTTGCATGCCTAGTATAGTCTCAGCTACACCTAGGTCTTTAATGCTAAACTCCTTCATTAGTTTTGACTTAACGTCATCCACTACGGATTGATCAGAACCAAGAATCAGCATATCATCCACATACAAGCATATTACAGCGAGTTTGTTCGATCTATGACGTATGTAAAGACATTTATCCGAGAGACTCGACATGAATCCCATGTTCCTTACATTATAGTCAAACTTCTCATGTCATAATTTTGGTGCTTGTTTTAGTCCGTATAGCAACTTGATTAACTTACTACCTTACTTCCGTGAGCTTCTACGATGCAACCTTCATGTTGGCTTATGTATATCTCTTCGGTCAGATCTCCGTTCAAAAACGCAGTCTTAACATCCATTTGATGAACAATAAAGTTCTCAATAGACGCAATAGCAAGGAGTATCCTAATGGTTGATAAGTGACACACTGGTGAATATACATCAAAGTAATCCATCCCACTACCTTGTGTGAAACCTTTAGCCACCAGACGTGTTTTATACTTAGCTACGTTACCATCAGGGTTGAGCTTCTTTTTTAGAACCCACTTACATCCTATAGTTTTAGCCTCTTTTGGCTTATCAACCAACGTCCAGATGTTGTTCTGAAGCAAAAAGTTCATCTCTTCATCAATGACCTTTTTCCAGAGTAGCAAATCCCTTGATCTCATCGCGTCATTATAGGTGGATGGATCGGCCTCAACGTGGTAAGTAACAAAGTCACTACCAAAGGTTTTGGGAGTTCGCTCTCTCACCGAAGTCCGTCTAGACTCTAGGACATTATTGTCTACCAAGACTGAATAGCAGGTGCTCGGTACTGATTCAGGTTCTTTCTCAGTAATAGTTGCTTGCATATCTGAGATTGTCAGGTTCTTATCCTTAAGAAACTTATTCTCAAAAAACACGACATTCTTATATTCAATAATTATATTATTAGACATGTTTAAGAATCTATCTGCAACACTATCTTCAGCACAACCTAAGTAGACACACGTGTTGGTCCTGGATTCAAGTTTAAACCGTCTAGGGTCAGAGACCCTGACATAGGCTATGCAGCCCTAGGTCTTAAGTTTAGTTGATGTCGGGGGTCTCTTAAACCAAAGCTCGTAGGGTATGACGTCTAACTTAGCATAAGAGACTTTGTTCAGAATGTTGTTTGCAGTTAAAACTGTTTCTCCCCAATAGGAAGTAGACATGCCAGTAGTGAGCAACATATAATTCAACATCTCTGTTAACGTTTTATTTTTTCGCTCGGCTATACCATTCGATTGGGGTGAGTAAGGAACAGTGGTTTCTGCTATGATCCCTTGAGAGATAAGGAAATCCAGGAACTCACTGGACATGTATTCTCCTCCTCTATCACTTCTAAATCTCTTTATTCTCATGTGTAGTTGGTTTTCTACTATGATTTTGGAAAGACAAAACTTTTCAAACACTTCATCTTTAGTTTTAAGAAGATAGATATGACAGAACCTAGAACAGTCATTTATAAATGTGATCATATACTTGCTTTCTCCTCTGGTGACAAAACTTTTAAAGTCACATATATCAGAATGTATAAGCTCTATGGGTGTTGTACTCATAGTAACCGCACTAAAAGGTTTCCTAGTGATCTTAGTCTGAGCACACACGTCACATTTCTCAGGCGGTGACTTAGTGTCTAATGTGATCTGGTGAGTTCTAGCTATTTGGAACATTTTCCTATTGTTCACGTGTCCTAGTCTCTCATGTAGAGTATTAGGGCTAACTAAGTTTGTTTGAACTTGTTGGACTAATTCGTTTACTAGACCTAGTCGGTACATCCTATTTTGGATGTATGCACATCCAAAATAGCGTAAATTAACTGACAGTGTTACTTTACCGCTACAAAAAGTAAATGAAATACCAGCATCACATAATAGATTAATAGACACTAAATTAACAACTAATGAAAGAATAAATTTGACATTTTTTAAAATTAAAGACTTACCTGAGGATAGCAGCAATATTGCGTTTCCCACCTTCAGCATGTCAGCTGTCTCGCCATTGGCTACCGTCACAGACTCTTTCACAGTAGTGAGTCCTGTCATAAGGCCAGAATTGTTGCAAACGTGACACGTCGCCCCCGAATCTAAGTACCACTCCGTGCTCGCCTAGGAAGCACCGGTACGGGTACGGGTACCGGGTACGATACGTATCCGGTACGGCGGTACAACAAATTTTAAAAAACAAGGATACGGGTACGGTAGGATACGTTGTATTAAATATAATAATTATATATTTATATATCACAAATGCAATTATATAACATGAACATTCAAAATTTAACATGAAGTTCTTTAACATAAACATAAACATTTGCCAAAACATCTATGAATTTCAGGATAAGTTCTTAAATAATTGTCAACATAAACATAAACATGAAGTTCATAAACATAAATGTAAACATTTAAAATTGAAGTTCTTAAACATAAACATAAACATTTAAAATTTAAAGATGCTCATCACTCATTTTCTTCAGCTTCCTCCGTATTGTTGGAGATCAAAG
The DNA here is from genome assembly GCA_039583875.1 of Platanthera guangdongensis. Classification (NCBI taxonomy): domain Eukaryota; kingdom Viridiplantae; phylum Streptophyta; class Magnoliopsida; order Asparagales; family Orchidaceae; genus Platanthera; species Platanthera guangdongensis. Next base: position 94,525,133 of record CM077159.1, on the reverse strand, counting down.
CATCTTCAATTTCTGGCTCATCTAAAGACAAGTTGGCGATCGTAAGCATGCCAACTCCATCAAATGGATTTGCCCAAGCATCTCCTCCTATATCCCACATCTTACTCCTTCCTTGATTGTAGAGTTCATTTCTCCTCGATAATAGGCGTAGATTGCTATGCACATACACCAAATCGTCAGCTCTTTGTGGTAGAATTTTATTTCTTCTTAATGAGTGAATGAATGAGTATGTGCTCCAATTCCTGGACTGAATCAGTCCAGAAATCTGGACTGATTCAGTCCAGGAAAATAGACAGCAACTACATGAAGAAATCCAGCAACTACAAGAAGAAATCCAGCAACTACAAGAAGAAATCCAGCAACTACAAGAAGAAATCCAGCAACTACAAGAAGAAATCCAGCAACTACAAGAAGAAATCCAGCAACTACAAGAAGAAATCCAGCAACTACAAGAAGAAATCCAGCAACTACAAGAAGAAATCCAGAAGAAGAAGAAGAAGCTACCTGCCTGCTGCGGGAGACGGAGCGCCTGCGGGCTGCGGGAGACGGAGCGCCTGCGGGAGACGGAGCGCCTGCGGGAGACGGAGCGCCTGCGGGAGACGGAGCGCCTGCGGGAGACGGAGCGCCTGCGGGAGACGGAGCGCCTGCGGGAGACGGAGCGCGAGAGCCTGCGGGAGACGGAGCGCCTGCTGCGGGAGACGGAGCGCCTGCTGCGGGAGACGGAGCGCCTGCTGCGGGAGACGGAGCGCCTGCTGCGGGAGACGAGCGACGGGATAATAAAATCCCTAGAACCGCGAATCCCCTAAAACGGCGAATCGAGCCGTTCGGTACGCGTACCCGTACCGGAAACGTACCCGGTACGGGTACGGCTCTATTTTGGGCGTATCCGTGCTTCGTAGGTGCTCGCCTTAGCGTTTCCGACCATTGCAACAAAGTCGGAAGACTCAGTTTGGCTAACCATATTGGCGTGATTGCCATCCTGTGGTGCTTTGATTCTTTCCCTTTTAGGGAGTCTGCAATCAGATGCGCTGTGTCCCCACTTGTTGTAGTTAAAACACTTGCCTTTGAATTTTTTTTTGCGTTTGTTAGGGCCTGCAACTTGGGAGCTACCATGGGACGGTCTGGTCCTCTTAGGATTCGGCACGCGTTTAGAACTAAGGAGCATGTTAGCCGCAACCTTCTACTTGCTAACAGTTTCTAAATCGTGTCGAGTCCTATTTTCATTCTCAATGCGAATAAATCGCTTGAGGTCATTAAGACCGACCTGCATATTCTTGCGGTACATTTCAGTTTTAAAGTTGTACCACGTAGAGGGCAGTTTAAAAATAATCGTGTCAGCAACAAAACTGTCTGGCAGGGAAATATTCTGACTATGTAAAGAATCTACTAATGCTTCAAAATCTGATACCTGAGGGAGAATCGTCTTCTCCTCATCGAACATGAAGGAGTGGAATTTGTCCACCAGGTTCACCTTGGACATATCGTCCTCTTGCCTGAAGTGCTCCTCCAGTGCCTCCCAGATTTCCTTGGCGGTCTTCATTTTGATGTACGTCTTCGCCAGGCTGGAGGACAAGCAGTTCAGCAGGTAGTCGCGACAGAAGTCCTCATCAGCAATCCACTGTGTCTCATCGTCAGTCTCCATAACATCAACACGATCAGACTGAACAGTGTAGAACACGTTCATGTATTTCATTCCAAATTGCGTATTCAACTTCCAGTCGTTGAATTCTGTCGTCGTGAACTTCTCCAATTTAAGCATCGGGACCGGAGACGAGAAGTTCCCTTTCAACATCTTGTGTGAGAAGTTCTACCTAGCAAGGGTCAAACAACAACAACACAAAGAAACCTTCTCCTGACTTCTCTTACGAATCCGTGAATGGTGAAATCGGTCACAGTCCCCGCTGGTAAAATCACCTTCCTTGTTTAAGCTTAATCTGGACAGAGAGAGTCCAAAACCACCAGATCTGGGAGGGTTCATCGACGGGCTGCTGCACGAAGGAGAACAACAACAAGAGCCCTAGATCCAAGATCCAGGCCTGTAATAGTGCTACGAAGCACGGAGAGAGCAGCTTCACAATCCAGATCGGGCTTTTCCACCGAGAGAGCGGCAGAAAATCAGAAGGCTCTGAGCCACGAAAGCCTATTTCGCGATCTTGAGGGCGACCTAGGCGGCGGAATGAAACCACGGTAGGATTCACTCAGTTTTCCTTGATTTTTCCCTTAAAAGATCGAATGTCGGGACGGGAGAAAGAAACCACGACAAAAATTTGCCTCTTCTCTTTTCGATCCAGTGGCGGTGGGGCTCTTCCCTGTGCGAAAACAGAAGCACCAGCGGGCCTTACTTTTCCCTTTTCTTCTTCCACCAACAGCGGCCAGGAGTTCCACACAGGAGCGGCTTGACCGTGCAGTCGGCAACAGAACAGGAGACGGGAAAATTTTTTTTCTTTGCGATCTGGCGCCGGGATCAGAGCGGCAGAACCCTCGATGCAGGCGGTGGGTAAACCTTTCTTGATCTCTGACGATAGAGGCGTCAGCAGATCATTTTTCTTTGCCGTTCCACGCAGCGGCGGCGAAGTTCCCACAACGAAAACTGCTTCCGTCGTGAGGAAGAGGCGCAGTGCACGAACTGAAAGAAAAACGGTTTATGGGATGCGGAGTCGTGAGCGACCGAGGCGTACTTCGAGAATGTTATGTCGCTCGAAGCATCCAGAAGGGATCTAAGGGGAATCCCCTATTAAATGCGAAGCTCAATCTGAACCATCAGATTCATGTACCTGGAAGACTGACCATCAGTTTTAAGAACCAAAGCATCAACTTTTCTTATTCTCCCTATTTAATGCACTGTCTTAATGTGACTTAAATTACAATAGTATGTTTAAGCACCTATAAATATGTAATGGCTGTTATCCGGATATGTAGAACAAGAACCATTGTTTGCTTCAACGTTTTCTTTCCTGTTTTTCAATTTGTACTTTGATTGTTTCACACTGGTATCAGAGCCTATGGTGTAATCCTTGATTTTTCTCATCCACCATGGCGTCATCCTCTACCTCCCACTCCTTGTCTCAGTCCTCGGTCCCAGTTTTTACTGGTGACATGTATGACTTCTGGAGTGTCAAAATGCGGACACTTCTCGACTTACATGACCTCTGGGACATAGTGACCGCCGGCGTTCCCACCTCCACCGCGGCTGCAGGTGGAATTCCCACACAGCCAAGCAAAGAAGAGAGGATGAAGAACTCACGAGCGCTTCTCTTAATCCAACAGAGCGTGTCTGATGAGATTTTTCCCCGCATTATGGGCACTACCTCTGCTAAGGAGGCATGGTATATCCTAAAAGAAGAGTTTGTTGGGTCTGAGAAAATTATATCCATCAAACTCCAAACCATGTGGAGAGAATTTGAAAACCTTCATATGAAGCCCGGTGAGAGTGTTAAAAGCCTCTTTGGAAGGACAAACACCCTCATTAACCAAATGCGGGTTATGGGGGAAGACATTGAGGATTCAAAAGTGGTTCTCAAAATCCTCAGATGCCTCACCTTCAACTTCAACCCTGCGGTTTTTGCTATTGAAGAAGCAAGGAACCTTAAGACCTTAACTCTGGTCGAGCTCCAAGGGTCTCTCATGGCCTATGAAGAACGTCTCAAAATGGACCAGGAAGCATGGAAACTGCTTTCCAAACCAAGCTGCTGCTACACAAGAAAGGTAACTCACGCAAACACATGACCCCTTCCAACAATTCCAACCAGGCAAGTTCCTCTTCCCCCTGGAAGCATTCCTCCAGAGGGAGGGGGGGAGGGACACCATCAACACCACATCAAGAAAAAAGTGACCTTTTTTGTTCCCTCTGCAAACGGACAAATCACGAGTTAAAAGATTGCTTTTTTAAATGTAAACGGTGCAAGAAAGGAGTCCATTTTGAAAAAGATTGCTGGTTTAATCAAAAGGAAGAAGCAAATGTTTGTGAGAAGGATGAGCCAACCACTAAGGGAGAACCACAAGAGAAGCAAACAGAGAAACTATTTGTTCTCTGTTTTCAAGCTGAAACAAAAAATTGCTGTGATTGGATCATTGATAGCGGGTGCTCCAATCATATGTGTCACTCTCAATCCTTCTTTACCAACATTGACACTTCATTCACATCTGAGGTGTACCTGGGTGACGGCACGGCCAAGAAGATTGTTCGCAAAGGAATTGTTGAAATTCTTACCGACAGTGGCGATTTCAAGCTCATCCATGATGTCCTCCTTGTTCCTGATCTAGCTCAAAATTTACTGAGCGTAGGCCAACTTATCAAAAGAGGCTTCTCGGTTACTTTTCACAATAATTCATGCAACATCTCTGATAGACCCTCAGGTGCTCCCATTACCTCAGCCCAAATGTCTTCTAATCAGACATTCTCCATCAAATTAATGCCAGCTCGTCACGACGCCCTCGCCTGCAAACAGGGTTGCCTTAACAACTATTAGAAAAGCCCATGTAAAAGGCCCATTTGATGGCCCATTTTTCCTCCTCCTTCTTTAGTCCCACATCATGTATAGGATTTATTCTTCTCTCTTCTCTCCTATATATTTGTATTCTCTCCTTGTATTTACATACTTGAATAATACATACAAGCTTTGGGCACTTTCTACATGGTATCAGAGCCAGGTTCCTTCTAACTGCGACCTGCCCTTTTTCTGTCCGCCCGGTCTCCTGCGGACTGCCTTCCTGCATCCGCCTCTCTGCGGACTGCCCTTCTGCATCCGCCTCTCTGCGGACTGCCCTTCTGCATCCGCCTCTCTGCGGACTGCCCTTCTGCATCCGCCTCTCTGCGGACTGCCCTTCTGCATCCGCCTCTCTGCGGACTGCCCCTCTGCATATGTCCGCTCGGCTACCCTGCGGACTGCCTTCCTGTCCGCTCCGGTCTCGTGCGGACTGCCCTTCTGCTTCCGCCTCTCTTCTCTCCCTCCGTGGTTCCACCCTCCTCAGGCTTCTTATAGCCATCTTCTGCTCTGACTCGTGGGGCCCACCTCTCTCTATCCGCTCCGGACGATCCTTCCTGTCCGCTGCACTCTCTGTTTGTGTCCGCTCGAGCCTCTTTGCTCGCGGACTGCTCCCTCTAGCCCGCTCTATTTCTGTCCGCTCGAGCCTCTGTGCTCGCGGACTCTCTATCCGCAGTCTCTTGCGGACTGCTCCTGTTTGCTGCGGGCTCTCCTTGTGTCCACTGTGCGCTCTTCTCTTGCTGCGTGACTTCTTTCTTGCGGTCTGCTCCACATTGCTGCGACCTCTGCCGCGGACTGCCCCCAGTTCGCCGCGACCTCCTCCAAGCTCTGCTCCAAACCGCTGCGACCTCTGTCGCGGACTGCTCCAGCTCTGCTCTCAACAGCTGCGATCTGCTCCACTGATCTGCGACCTCTTCCAACTCGCCGCGACCTCCTTTCGCGGACTGCTCCTGTTCGCCGCGGCCTCACTCAGTTCGCCGCGACCTCCAGTCCGCCGCGACCTCCTTTCTCCCACTGCTTGCCGCGCGGTTTGTTCTCTCCGAGCCCTGCTGTCTGCTCCTCCTCAGTCGCCATGTCCTCCAGCGACTCCACTACCGCTCAACCCCCGGCCGACCACGTGGCTCCTCTCGAACTCCGCGATGAGCTTCGGATTACTACTATTTCCCTCTCTGGCAAGTCCAACTTCATTCCCTGGGTCCACTCCGTCCGCCGGGTCTTACAGGCCAAGGGTCTTGCCCGTCACCTTACCCAGGGCTCACCAACTCCTCATACTGATGATTGGCTCCGCAATGACGGTCGCGTCCAGACCTGGATCCTGAACTCGGTAGAGGGTGAGCCGTACCAGATGATCATGTATCATGAGACCGCCAAAGCCATGTGGGATGAAGTTCATTCGTTGTACTCCGGGAAGGACAACCTTCAACACCTTTTTGACATCATCACTGATCTTCAAGCCTTGGATGTTGGCAAAGCTCTGGACATGACCTCCTTCGTGGCCCGTGCTAAAACTCTCACGGAAGCCTGGATTCAGCACCAGCCCGCGACTACTGATCTCGCTGCCCAACGCGCCCAGAAGGAGGCTGTTTGTATTGCTATGATTATGGCTCGCGTCCCGCCACACCTGCACAGTATTCGGGCCCAGGTTCTGGCCTCACCCACTACCCCTTCCTTCTCTGATGTCTGCTCGATGTTACTTCGCGTACCACCTCCACCGGAGGCTCCTGCACCACCCTCGCCGGCCCTTCTTCAGCAGGCCCTTCCTCCTTTACTTCCACAACCCTCTTTTACTCGGGGTGGCCGTACGGGCTCCCGTGGGCGGGGCCGTGGTGGCCGCGGACGGCCCAAGTGCACCTACTGCGGCCGGGATGGCCATACTGAAGCAGTCTGTCACAAGAAACATGGCTACCCTCCTCGCCCGCCTACTGCTGCTGTTACCGATAGCTCTCCTCCGACTGGTACGGATCTTGAGGCTCTTCGCCTTCAGCTGCAACAACTCCAGGGGCTCCTCAACCCACCCTCTGCTTCCATTGCCTCCACCTCCCATGCAGGTATTGTCTCCACCTCCACTGCAGGTACTGCCTGTCTTTCCTCCAGCTCTCGCTGGATCCTGGACTCGGGAGCCACCCACCACATCACTTCCATGCGGCCGCCCCAGTTCTCCGCTGCTGCTCATCCCCCGTCTATTACTGTGGCCAATGGTGCGCTTGTCCCGGTCTCCGGCTGCACGGATCTCTTCCTCCCTCCCTCTCTCTCTCTTCGTTCCGTTCTTTATGTGCCAGCCTCACCTTTTAATTTACTCTCTGTTGGTCGTCTTACTACTGATATGAATTGCTTTATCACCTTCACCTCTTCTGGTTTTTTGATACAGGATCGGCAGACGCGGATTACCATTGGTAGGGGTCGGCTGCAGAACGGGCTCTACCTCCTCGATGACTCTCCCACATCCCTTTCCTCTGTTTCCTCGTCTGATTGGCATTGTCGGCTTGGGCATGCCCCTCTATCTCTCCTCCAGAAGGCGCTTCCAGACCTTTCTCTTCCTGTTTTTAAATGCGATTCTTGTATTATTGGCAAACAACCTCGCTCTTCTTATCCCGCTCATTGTACTAGGAGCTCTGCTCCGTTTGATTTAATACATTCTGATATTTGGGGACCATATAAAGTTTCTAGCATTTCTGGTTATCGTTATTTTCTAACATTTATTGATGATTACTCTCGCAGTACTTGGTTGTATCTCCTACATGATCGCTCTGAGCTTCCTCGTGTCTTTCAGGCGTTTGTGTTAGAGACTCGTACGCAATTCTCTACCACAATTAAAACTTTCCGCTCTGATAATGCCCGGGAATACACTAGCCACGAGTTTGCCACTCTCTGCGCAAACTTCGGTATTGTTCACCAGACCTCCTGTCCCTACACCCCTCAACAAAACGGGGTCGCCGAACGAAAGAACCGCCACTTGCTCGATGTTGCTCGCTCCCTCATGCTTCACATGCACGTTCCCAAAGTCTTCTGGAACTTTGCGGTGTCCACTGCATGTTTTCTTATCAACAGTCTCCCCTCTCCAGTTCTCCAGAACGCTACCCCCTTCAGCCTTCTTTTTCCCTCCACACCTGCCTTCCCCCTCACCCCCGGGTTTTTGGATGTACCTGCTTTGTCCATCACCTGGGCCCTACTGTTGACAAACTGGCTCCCCGTGCGGCAAAACAAATTTTCGTCGGCTACTCCCGCACCCAAAAGGGCTATGTTTGCTACTCTCCGTTCACCCGGAAGATCTCTGTATCGGCTGATGTTACTTTCCGGGAGGATCAACCCTTCTTCCCCCCCCCCCCCTCTGCCACCACTTCTACCACCACCTCCTACAACACCCTCCCTCCCACGGCCGGTGATCCCCGTCCAGTCCCCCCCACCGTCCCTCCGCCTCCTCCCACCCTTGACCCTCCTCGACCCCCCGTCATTCGGGTATATACTCGTCGCCCTCTTCCTCCCGTTGCTCCTCTGCAGTCGGCTTCGACCTCGGCTTCTCCGTGTTCTGCTGCTCCGGTGTCGGCCTCTACCGCTCATCCAATGGCGGACTATGTTTCTCTCCATCGCCTCTCTCCACCTCTTCAGACCTTGGCTACTTCGCTCTCCTCGGTCTCTATTCCTACTTCTGTCCAGGACGCTTTTCAACATCCTGGGTGGCGTGCGGCCATGGAAGACGAGATGACTGCTCTTTGGGCCAACCAGACTTGGACCTTGGTGCCCCTTCCTCCCGGCCAGAAACCTGTTGGGTGCAAATGGGTCTTCGTCATTAAACATGCTCCTGATGGGTCCATTGATCGCCTCAAAGCTCGTTTGGTTGCTCGTGGCTTCACCCAGCAACAGAGGCTGGACTATGACGAGACTTTCTCTCCGGTCGCTAAGCTCAACACGGTCCGCATTCTCATTTCTGTGGCTGTCCATCGCCAATGACCCTTATTTCAACTCGACGTCAAGAACGCTTTCCTGAATGGCGACCTTCAGGAAACGGTTTACATGCAACAACCTCCCGGGTTTGAGACCACGGGGGAGTCACGGGTTTGTCATCTTCTCAAATCTCTATATGGTCTCAAACAATCCCCTCGGGCATGGTTCGACAAGTTCAGCAAAGCTCTCCGGGAAATTGGCTTCACTCGCAGCTCGGCTGACTTCTCATTGTTTACTCGCCACCAGGCCACTGGTACGGTTCTCCTATTGGTATATGTCGACGACATCATTATTACTGGCAGTGACTTGGACGGCATACAGACCGTTAAGCTACATCTGAGCTCCGTCTTCCAAACTAAAGATCTGGGACATCTTCGGTACTTCCTCGGTCTGGAAGTGGCCAGACGGTCAGATGAGTTGGTTCTCTCTCAGCGCAAATATTGCCTGGATCTTCTTCATGATGCAGGCTACTCTGGCTGCAAACCTATTAACACTCCCATGGATGCAAGTCACAAAATATGTGCTCAGGGCTCGGATTCTGATTCGCTTCTACCAAATCCAGAATATTACCGTCGTCTAGTTGGGAAGCTTATCTACCTAACAGTTACAAGACCTGATATATCTTTCGCTGTGGGACTGGTGAGTCGCTATATGCACTCTCCTCGAAGCTCTCATCTCCAGGCTGTGGAACGCATTCTCAGATATCTTAAGACAGCTCCTGGCCAAGGACTTGTATACAAAACCTCATCTTCCATTCCTACACTAGTGGCATACTCTGATGCCGACTACGCTGGCTCCCTCGACGATCGACGATCTACTAGCGGGTTTTGCACCTATTTTGGAGGACATCTGATTACTTGGCGAAGCAAGAAACAAGCAGTGGTTGCTCGATCCTCAGCAGAAGCAGAATATCGGGCAATGGCTGCTGTGGTCTCTGAACTCACATGGATTGAGAGTCTCCTTACCGACCTTGGAGTTAAACTACCTTCACCAGCTCTCCTCCTATGTGACAGTCAAGCTGCCATACATATTGCTAAAAACCCGGTCTTCCATGAAAGAACGAAGCATATTGAGGTAGATTGTCATTTCATCCGAGAGAAAGTCCACATGAAGAAGATCGAGCTCAAGCATGTTCCGGGTACTGAACAGGTTGCTGACATCCTCACCAAAGCTCTACCTAGTACCCTCTTCTATCAGTGCCTATCCAAGCTTGACGCATACGACTTGTACGCTCCAGCTTGCAGGGGAGTATTAGAAAAGCCCATGTAAAAGGCCCATTTGATGACCAATTTTTCCTCCTCCTTCTTTAGTCCCACATCATGTATAGGATTTATTCTTCTCTCTTCTCTCCTATATATTTGTATTCTCTCCTTGTATTTACATACTTGAATAATACATACAAGCTTTGGGCACTTTCTACAACAACAATACTTTATGGCATCACAGGCTAGGCCACCTTCATTGGGAAGGAATTCAGAAAATGATTAATCAACAACTCGTCCTTGGCCTACCACAGTTGAAGATGCAGAAAGAGTTCTGTGTGGAGTGCACCACTGCAAAATCTCATCGACTCCCATTTCCTCAACAATCTACCATCCAGAGTTGTCGGCCATTAGAGCTCCTGCATGCTGATCTATGGGGTCCTGCACCATGTGAAGCCATTGGAGGAATGAGGTACTTTCTTCTTATAGTTGATGACCACACACGCTTTATGTGGATTTTCTTCCTCTCCCACAAAAGTGAAACCTTTGACAATTTCAAAAATTTTAAAACCCAAGTAGAGAAGCAACATGGATATCCTATCTCCGCTTTCCGAACTGACAGAGGGGGAGTATTCTCCTCAAACTCCTTCTCCCAGTTCTGTCTAGGGCAGGGGATCCGACGAAATTTCACTGCTCCACGCTCCCCCCAGCAGAATGGAGTGGTTGAACGCAGGAATATAACTGTTGTCGAGATGGCTAGAGCCATGATGTACACCACCACCATGCCCAAAAAGTTTTGGGCCGAAGCTTTTAATACAGCTGTGTACCTGTTGAATAGGAGTCACACTAACTCCTTATCCTTATCCACACCTTATGAGGCACTCTATCACAAAAAACCAAACTTACAACACTTGAAGAATTTTGGTTGTATATCATATCCTTTAAAAGAGCAAGCCGATAAATTGGAGCCCAAAGCAGAGCAGTACATCTTTATTGGATATTGCAGCAATTCAAAGGCGTACTGGCTATTCGATCCTATTCGCAACGAACTTCTTATCTCTCGGGATGTCATCTTCAATGAGTCTCAGGGATGGCCTTGGGAAGAAGCCTCTTCATCTTCTCCAAGTTTTTCTCCTCCTGGGGTTGAGTCATGGTTTCCCATTGATTCCCTCCAACCGGAAGATGAAGCTCCTCCAGCAATTGAGGAAGCTCCTCCTGTAATTGCAGCAGCTCCTCCAGACAATGAAGCATTTCCTGAATTTGCGGATGCTCTTGAAAGTCCAACTTCATCATTGACTCAAAAGATGAGATCCCTCGAAGATATCTATCAATCCTGCAATCTTACAGCACTTCCTACCGAGCCAACCTCCTATGAAGATGCAGCCAAACTGCCTGAATGGGTCCAGGCAATGAAAGAAGAAATTGAAATGGTTAATAAAAACAAAACTTGGTATCTTACTCCTTGCCCTCCTCATTATCAAGTCATTGGGCTCAAGTGGGTATACAAGATAAAAACTTGGTCTCTGATTTTTTAACTGCCACCCCCTCTACAGTCTCCTGTCTTTAAGCGGTTAGAGGTTCTGCCTAACCGCAACCCTCATGCGGCCTGGTATCCAGACTCCAGCGGAAAGACCCTTTTTGTCCACAGGGTACTCGGTGTGCTGTTCCTGTTTTCTGATTTCGGATCTCCTCTTGATTTTTTAGTCTTCACTGCTGGGTCCCACCGTACTGCCACTCTGCGGTCTGATCTGTGTCTGCCGCGGTCTGCTTGGTTCGGTCCCATCTTGCCCGCTACTCTTCCTTAACCGCTGCTGTCTGTTCTTTGACTTTGCCATTGCCGATCGCTGACCTTTTTTGTTCGCTGCGGTATACTCGTTACCCGCTGCAGTTTCTTGCTGTTCGCGGTGGTCTGCCCTTGCCGCGTGGTGTGGTCCGTGCTGCTGCTAACCCCGGTTCTTCTCAGTATCTTGCCGCTGAATTGAGTTCGCCACGACCTGCGGTCTGCTCTCTGTGTTCGCCCGAAGTTCTCTCTTTGTTCTGCTTGCCGGCTTCTGCGTCTTAACCGCAACCCTCTGTTCCTGTCCGCGGCCTCTTCTCATTCCGCACTCAGTGCTTACCGTTTAGCTGCACTCCGTGCTCTCTGCTTACTCCGACCGGGCTCTTGCTCTCTCTCAGTCCGCCGCGGTCTCTTCTCAGTCTGCTACTCCTCGGCCCTCCGCGGCATTGTCGGCTAGCTGGCTTCAAACCTCGATGTCGTGTTCTCTGCTCGTTGCAGTCTTCTCTTCTGCTTGCTACCTATCTGCCTGCTGCTCGCTGGCGGTTTCGTCTCCTGCTTGCTGCGGTCTTGCCTAGCCATTGTTGGTCTTGGCTCAGCTGCGATCTTGCCACACCTTCTATCCACCATATCTTGCGGTCTTCCCTAGTCGCTGTTGCGCTTGCCGCCTGTGTATTGCCAGTCCGCCAGATTTCCTGCTGCTGCCTTTCTGTCCCTGTCCGCGACGGTCTGTCTGCTATGCCTGCTTAGCCGCTTACCCGCCTTGAGGGTTAGCCGCTTCGCCTTGCCTCCCGGTCGTGTGGTCATGGACTCCTCTACTGATTCTTCTCCTCCAGCCCGCTTGGTCCCTGTTTCTGAACTTTGGGACGAGTTGAGAATCACCACCATCTCTCTTACTGGGAAGAAGAACTTTGTTGAGTGGGTACATTCTGTCCTCCAGGTACTTCAGTCAAAGGGACTTCTACATCATTTAACTAAGGATACTCCTGCACCTACTGACGGCTGACTGCGTGATGATGATCATGTTCTGACTTGGCTTCTCAACTTCCTTGATGGTGAACCTTACCGCATGACCATATATCACAAGACGGCCAAGGCGATGTGTGATGAACTCCATTCCCTATACTCTGGCAAGGATAGTCTCCAACACCTGTATGACATCATCACCTATCTTCAGTCCCTTGACTCAGGCAATGCTGCTGACTTAACCTCCTTTGTTGCTCGGTCCAAGGCGCTGGTTGAGGCCTGGATTCAGCATCAGCCCCCGACTACGGATCTAGCTGCCCAGCGCGCTCAAAAGGAAGCTGTTGGTATTGCCATGATGATGGCTCGTATTCCGCCTCATATTAATAGTATTCGGGCTCAGATCCTCTCATCTGCTACTATTACCTCATTCTCTGATGTGTGCTCCATTCTGTTAAAGGTTTCACCGTCTCCTGATGCTATCGGCCCTCCTTCACTGGTTTTTCTCCAGCACTCTTCTGCACCATTACTCCCTGTCCCCCCTACCCGTGGGGGACGTACAGGCTCTCGGGGGAGGGGTCGAGGTGGTCGGCCGAGGCCTAAGTGTTCTTTCGGTGATAAGGATGGACACCTTAAGGCGACCTGCTATCGCAAACATGGTCTCCCTCCTCTTCCAAATGCTTCTGTTGCTGTCCTCAACCCTTCTACCACTCGTGCTGATCTTGATGAAGTTTGCCTCCTGCTCCAACAACTTCAGAGGTTGCTCCACAACTCACCTGCTTCCATTGCCTCCGTCTCTCATGAAGGTATCTCTTGTCTCTCCACGAACCCGCATCCAAAGTTTATCACCGTAGCCAATGACAACACCACTCCTGTCTCCGGCTCTGCTGATATACCTCTCAATCTCTCTATTTCTCTTCGCCCGGCTCTCCATTTCTCGGGCTCTCTGTTTAATTTACTTTCTGTTAGTCGCCTTTCTACCGATTTGCATTGCTCTATCACATTCATCTTTTCTTTGTTTCTGATGCAGGACCGATGGACGCAGAATATTATTGGTAAAAAACGATTGCACAACGGGCTCTACCTTCTTGATGTCTCCCTTACCGTTCTCTCCTCTGTCTCCTTAGTTAACTGACATCGGCATCTTGGACATGCTTCTCTTCCGGTTCTCAAGAAGGCTCTTTCTGATGTTCCTCTTCCTGCTTTTACACGTGATTCTTTTATTTTGTGGGAAACAACATCGTTACTCTTTTCCTCCTCACTGTACGCGGAGCTCTGCTCCTTTTATGTTGGTAAATTTTGATGTTTGAGGCCCGTTCAAAATAATAAGCGTGTTTGATTATCGTTATTTTATCACCTTTATTGATGATTATTTTCGAATGACATGGTTATACTTACTTTTTGCTCGCTCCGAGCTTTCTCGTGTATTTCGTGCTTTCGTTCTTGAGACTCGCACACAATTCTCCGACAAAATCAAAATAATCCGGACGGATATTGCTCGAAAATACACTAGTCATGAGTTCAATAATCTCTGCTCTGAATTTGCGATTATTCATCAGACTTCATGTGCATATACTGCTCAACAAAACGGTGTGGCTGAGCATAAAAATAGACATCTTGATGTTGCTCGCTCCCTCATGATTCAAATGCACGTTCCTAAGGCTTATTGACACTTTGCGATTTCGATGACGTGCTATCTCATTAATCTTCTTCCCTCCTTCCTCAACAACGCCACCCCGTTCAGCCTCCTCATCCATTCCACACCTCTATTCCCTCTCACACCTCGAATATTTGGTTGTACCTTCTATGTTCATTTACTAGGTCCCTCTACCGACAAGTTCGAACCTCGGGCAGCCAAACATTTGTTCGTTGGTTATTCCCATACTCAAAAAGAGTATGTTTACTACTCTCCCACTACCCGCAACGTGACTGTCTCGACGAATGTTACTTTGCTGAAAGATTAACCGTTTTTCTCCGTTCCAACGCCACCTCTTCCACCACCATCATTCCTAAGACCTGTCATCCCAGTTACGTCTCCACCACCACCACCACCACCACTCCTCCCCAACCCAGCTCCAGTTCTCCATGAACCCCCTCTTCTTCGTATCTATACTCGTCGACCTCCCAACTCTGCAGCACCGCAACAGTCGTCTTCAACCTTTAGCACTCTACGACCTGTCGACCCAACCCCTGCCTCCACGGCCCATTCTATGACGAATTAAGTATCCTTACATCGCCTGTCCCTGACGCTTCAGACATTTGCCACTACATTATCCTCTATTTCTGTCCTTAACTCTGTGCAGGAGGCATAGTTGTCAAGGCGCGCGCCTAGGCGCGCCTGAGGCGTCGGGCGCACCAGGCGCAGCCCGCCGCGCCTCAGCACAGCTGAGGCGGCCGATGTGCCCCAGGCGCGCCTAGGAGCGTACCTTATGTAACACCCCAATTTTTGCAAGAGGTTCAGTCTGCAGTTCTGAACATTTTTTTGGTTTTCTGGCAGGGGGCACACGGCCTGCGACACGGGCGTGTCGCAGGGCGTGTCGAGGCCGTGTCGACACTCGGCCCAGGTGTCGACACTTTCGCTCGACAAAGTGTCGAGAGTGGGGCACACGGCCTGCGACACGGGCGTGTCGCAGGGCGTGTCGAGGCCGTGTCGACACTCGGCCCAGGTGTCGACACTTTCGCTCGACAAAGTGTCGAGAGTGGGGCACACGGCCTGCGACACGGGCGTGTCGCAGGGCATGTCGAGGCCGTGTCGACACTCGGCCCAAGTGTCGACACATTCGCTCGACAAAGTGTCGAGACTGGGGCACACGGCCTGTGACACGTGCGTGTCACAGGGCGTGTCCCGCTTGGTCGACGATCTTCGCTCGACGTTTTTCCGCGGTGTCGACACAAAGCCTGTCGACGGGTGTCGAGACTTGGCACACGGCTTGGGACACGGGCGTGTCCCAGGCCGTGTCATCTCTCGGGTTGGTTTCGGGGCCGTGTTGTTGGAGGCACACGGCCGGCCACACGGCCGTGTCACTGGGGACACGGGCGTGTCGGGTTGAACACGGGCGTGTCGGATGCCCGTGTGCGGTTCCAGGCGCGTCGATTTGAGACGGCGAATGAGGCACACGGCCCTGGACACGGGCGTGTGCCAGGCCGTGTTCGGCCCAGGTCTTTTATTTTCCAGGCGAATCGTGGCCATTCTTTCCCAGATTTTGGGATCTGACGGCTCAGGACTGTTCTTGGGAAGTTAAGTCCGATTCTAGGGTTGAAAACCCTCATTTGTTTTCCAAGTCTTCTCTTTCTAAGTTCTTGAGAAAAACTAGAGCAAGGAGGAAGAAGAAGAAGGTCTTGGGCTGTAGGAAGGGTTTCGGAGCTCCAAATCGCGAGCCGAGTCCGGATCCGTGAAGCTTGGAGCGTTGCGAAGATTTCCATCCGGCTATTTTGCCATGGCAAGGAAGAGGAGTCGGAAGGTAACGACATCTCTCCTCTCGGTCCTTAGGATGCACGTATTAGCATCATTTAGTTTTCTTTCTCCCTAATTTTTGGGCACCGAACTCTCAAATGAGAGGGGTTTTGGTTTGCCAAGTTTCAAGAGGAACTTCCGGGTTGATTGAGTCCGTCCCCGGCATATTTTTGCATTAGAGATCCGCTTCGCTAGTGGATTAGGCATGGTGGGTGAAGCCGTAGTCGCGACCGTTAGTCCGACTCGGTGATGTTGCATACGAACTTAGGGATTCGTAGAGATTTTCCGTTGCGGCAAGATGTCGTTTGTGTTGTGGTGGTGATTGTCCCGTTTATTTGCAAAGGTACGTGTCGTCGGACCCGGACAAGGTTAGCTCCTCGTGGCGGTAGATGGTTTCCTTGAGAGACAAGGTTAGCTCCGCACGAGTTGGAGATGGTTTCCTTGGTGCGCAGGAACGCTGCAGTACAATGAGGGATTTTGATGTATCTGGTCTTGGTTTGTGTTGTGCCAAGGCGTGGCTATGTCTCTGTGGTCGGCTGGCTATCCCGTGACATGTGCGTCATGTGTGGAGAGTGTCCCGGCGAGACTAGTCCCCTTCTATGAGACTGACGAGAATGCCAAGCTTGGGGCAAGCCCGGGCAAAGAGGCCATGAGCGGGTGGGGTCCAGCAAGGCTTCTTAGAATCGGTCGGTCTGTGTTTGTTGGAATCCTGACATGAGACGTCAGAGTTTGCAGGCAAGCCCGGGGCTAAGCCCACGAGCGGGTGGGGCCTTGGCAAGAATTCCATGTGGCGGCCTGTGCTCCGTTTGAGGGAGTTGTGTCCCCCTCATTATTTGCGGCTTTATGCCAATGGGGAAATGTGAGTACCCAAATGTTGTGATGTTGTGCTAGTTGCATACGCAGTAGGGTGCCTTGGGCGAAGCCCGAGTGTTGCATACATGTTGCATAATAGGCCCTTTTATTACATGCTCAACCAGTAGAGAACGTGTTTGATGATTGAGACATCCAAGCCTGTTTTAATGCTTTTCTATTTATAGATGATTATATTGCATACGAAGTGCTGACTTGCAGGTTGGAGGGTTCCCCGGGGTCCGTTAGGGGCGGCCGGGAGGAGATGTGTTGTTACACAGTTTGAGGTCAGCCTTTGCTGACCCACGTTACTAATAATTTTTACAGGGCAAGGATCGCATGCAGAAGCTAGCACGCCGGCCAGAAAGGCCTAAGCCCCATGAAGTGTTTTTCCCTTTTTGTAGCACTACAGTTATGATGATGTTTGTTTGAGACTATTTTGTCCGGCTTGCATGCCGAGGTAGACTAGGAGTGCTGAGCACATTCATGTTTGATGTACTATTTCTTTTTGGACACTTGATGTAAGGCCTTAAGGCCATTTGTTTTACTCTTTAGTGGTGGATAACTTATAGTCCTGTTTTGTTTCCGCTGTGTTGTGCAAGTGTTTTGAGTTTGGGTAGTCATATCAACTTATAATACTAAAGTTGTGGCGTTCGTATGCTGTGGGGCCCCAGCCGGACCCATATTATACGTCCACTACAAGGGAGGTGTTACAATTTGGTATCAAAGCCAAGTTAGATTCAAGGTCAGTGCGTAGAGAAGTTATCCACATAAGAGTAATGCGGGACCGTGAGTGTCCTTATGTTCTAGTCTTGAGATTGGAGACTAATCCCTTATTTCTTGTTTCCCTGAAGAGTGCAAGCAACGAGGCGGGCACTTCAAGAGCAAGGGATGATGTCTCGGCGAGCAGTGCAACTGCTCCAGGCCTTCTGGGCACGGGTGTAAACCCGGCTGACTTCTGCCGTATGCTTGCAGAAGCGATGGTGGCGGCGCAAGCGGCGGCTGCAGCCCAGGTAGCAACCCCTGCTACACCGGACACGGCGACGGCCGTGCCAGGCGGAGAAGCCAGGCGAGTGGAGCCTTTGGCAGAAAGGGTGGTGGTAGGGCATGGAGACCGACACATGAAATATTTCCTGAGTTTCCATCCCCCGTCTTTCAAGGGTGTAGGAACGCCAACGGACGCGGAGGATTGGTGGGTTCGTATTCAAGAACTGTTAAGGGCGGCAGAGACGCCAGAGGAGAAGAAATCCGAGTATGCGGCGTTCATGTTGGAAGGAGACACCAAATTGTGGTGGGTGAGCCATAGCGGCCGCCTTTTCCCGGGGCGCACCCCGTCAGTAGAAGAGTTTGGGGACGCTTTTCTTAAGAGGTATATTCCAGTTTCAACACGGTTGGCCCTGCAGAGGCAGTTTCTGCATCTAATGCAGCGAGACAAGACAGTGGATGAGTACGTGCATGAGTTCACCCGTTTGGGTCGTTATGCGGGAACGATAATGACGGATGATGTAGAGAGGGATAACCTCTTCTACCAAGGTTTGAGGGAGAATCTGAGACAGCCTCTCATCTCCATGAAGAGGGCGGGATTTAATGAGCTAGTTGAAGCCGCCAGGAGTTTGGAGAGTGATCTGGAGCGAACCCAGCGTCGAAAGGGTTTTACTCCCAAGCATGGGGAAGGGAAGCCCTCCCAATCTCATGTAAAGTCTGATGGGAGCAGGTGGAGGAGGAAGCCTCACCCTTCCAGGTCGGGTGAGAGGAGCACTTGGATGCCTGGGGCTTCTCACTCTAGGGGACCGCCGACGTGTTACAACTGCGGGAAGGTTGGGCACATAGCCCGTGCTTGTCAGCAAGGGGGAGCGGGGCAAGAGTCAAAGCAGGAGCAGTCTGTGCGCTCGGGCCCCAGTGCTGCGGAGAAAGGAAAGATGGCGGAGTCGAGCGCTTCTCGGTTCCAACCGGTGCAACCAAGGGCTTACAACCTTGGACAGCAAGAAGCGATCCGCCAAACCGATGTGGTGACAGGTATGAAGAAAATTTAAGTTTGCATTTGTGCTTCATACTTTTAGACCCCCCTTTCCGTGTGTTGTCTTGTTGTAGGCTTCGTGTTAGTTTCTGGATACCCCGCTAGGGTATTGTTCGATACGGGAGCATCGCACTCCTTTCTTGCGGAGAGCTTCGTCCGAAGGGTAGGAGTCGAGTCCTTCTCGGCGGACGCGGAACTGAAAGTGCGCATGCCCAATGAGTCATCTATGACCACCGGGGCTAGAGGGCGCATCTGTTGGGAGCTAGACGGAGTTGACTTCGTTTTGGAAGCGGCAGTGTTGCCGTTAGTAGAGTTCGATGTCATTTTGGGCATGGACTGGCTTGCAGAGCAGCGCGCCAGCATTGATTGTTTGTCCAAGGTAGTGACCCTAAAGAGTAAGGGGCAATCGGAAGTCAAATTTGTGGGCCTTTGTGGAGTAGCCCATTCCCTAATTATGGCCATGCAAATGATGCGGGCGGTTAACCAGGGAGGTGTGGCGCTGGTAGCGTTGTTGGAGGATCGTCTCTCCCAGCTATCTTTTGAGGAAGTGCCTGTGGTGGCAGAGTTCAGAGATGTGTTTCCGGATGAACTTCCTGGAGCGCCTCCTCGGCGGGAGATCGACTTTTCGATCGAGTTAGTGCCGGAGGCTAGACCGGTGTCGCGTCCTCCTTTTAGGATGACACCAAAGGAGTTGGCGGAACTTAAGGTACAGTTACAGGAACTGTTGGAGCAGGGGTATATTAGGCCCAGTTCCTCACCGTGGAGCGCACCGGTGTTGTTTGTAAAGAAGAAAGACGGTAGCATGCGCCTGTGCATAGACTACCGAGAGCTGAATAAATTGACCGTCAAGAATAAGTATCCGATCCCTCAGATAGATGATTTGTTCGACCAATTGGTGGGGTCAGTGGTATATTCGAAGTTGGACTTGAAGTCAGGCTACTATCAGCTGCGAATTCGGGACGAGGACATACCCAAGACTGCCTTTGGTACAAGGTATGGACACTTTGAGTTTACGGTGATGCCGTTCGGGTTGACGAACGCACCATCGATGTTCATGGACCTTATGAATCGGGTATTTCGGGAATACTTGGATTCGTTTGTGGTTGTCTTCATTCATGACATTTTGGTGTATTCCAAATCGCAAGTGGAGCATGAGACCCACTTGAGAATAGTTTTGCAAGTGTTGAGGGAGAATGAGTTGTATGCAAAATTCTCCAAATGCGAGTTCTGGCTGGAGAAGGTGACATTTTTGGGCCACGTGATTAGTGGTGATGGGGTGGCAGTGGATCCGGCGAAAGTGGAGGCCATCAGAGACTGGCCGGTGTTGAGGACCGTGGCGGAAGTCCGAAGTTTTCTTGGACTAGCCGGGTACTATAGGAGATTCGTGGAGAATTTCTCGAAGTTAGCTGTACCCCTCACCTCACTCACTCGTAAAGACCATAAGTTTGTGTGGACCCAAGAGTGCAGTCAAGCATTCGAGGCACTGAAGGAGAGGCTTATGACGGCTCCGATTCTGAGTTTACCGCAAGGGACCGATGGATTTCAGATTTTCAGTGACGCATCGGGATGCGGTTTGAGTTGCGTGTTGGTGCAACATGACAAGGTAATAGCTTTTGGGTCTCGACAGCTGAAACCTCATGAGAGGAATTACCCCGTCCATGACTTGGAGTTGGCGGCGGTAATCTTCGCGTTGAAAATATGGCGACACTATGTGTATGGCGCAAGGGTGGAGATCTTCACGGACCATAAAAGCCTGAAGTATCTCTTGGATCAGAAGGACTTGAACATGCGGCAACGCAGATGGGTTGAATTCCTTGGAGACTACGAAGTGGTGATTCAGTATACGCCGGGTAAGGCCAATGTGTTGGCGGATGCGTTGAGTAGAAAGTACTCGGGGCAAGGAAATTGGATCGAAGCTCATGATGAGCGGTTGGTTCGGGAATGGGAGTCCCTTGGGTTGGAATGTGTTGCGAGAGGCGAGTCTAGCGTGGCTCGGTTGAACTGGATTGAAGTGCAAAGCGACTTGTCCGATCGTATTCGGGAAGCGACTCGATTGGATGTGGAGTTTCAACCTTTTGTGTTGGAGGCTCAAAAAGGCGAGAGTAGCGCCTGGGAGATGAATGGGGGAATCTTGAGAAAGGATGGAAGGGTTTGTGTACCGCAGTTTGACAATCTCCGTGAGGAGTTGATGTTTGAGGCTCACTTCTCAAAGTACTCCATTCACCCGGGCAGTACAAAGATGTACTTGGATATGAAGAAATCCTTTTGGTGGCCGGGGTTGAAGCGAGATGTAGCTTTGTATGTGAGTCGTTGCCAAACATGTGCCTTGGTGAAGGCCGAATGTCAGAAACCGGGCGGGTTCCTGAAGCCCCTTCCAATTCCTGAATGGAAATTTGAGGACATCTCCATGGACTTTGTGCATGGTTTGCCTAGATCGCAGCATGGTAATGATGCTATTTGGGTGATCGTGGATCGCCTAACCAAGGTGGCTCACTTCATCCCAAATCGGAAAGAGGACAGCGTGGAGAAGCTGGTGGAGTTGTATGTTCGCAACATTGTGCGACTGCACGGAGTTCCTAAGAGCATAGTCAGTGATCGAGATGGACGATTTACGTCCAAGGACTGGAGATTGGTTCAAAAGAGCTTGGGCACGAAGCTAAAGTTTAGTACGGCGTTCCATCCTCAAACGGATGGGCAAACGGAGAGAACGAACCGTACTATGGAGGACATGTTGAGGATGTGCGTTCTTGATTTTGGCAAGAGGTGGGAGGATCACCTCTTCATGGTAGAATTTGCGTACAACAACAGTTTTCAAGCTAGTATAAAGATGGCGCCATACGAAGCTTTGTATGGGAGGCGGTGTCGAACGCCAATGTCATGGGCAGAGGCGGGAGATACCAAACTTTTGGGAAAGGGTGCGGTAGTTGACGCTTGTGAGTTGGTACGAACCATCCAAGAGCGTATGAAGGTGGCGCAAGACAGGCAAGCAAAATATTTTAATGCTCGTCACCGGAAGTTGGAATTTACAGTTGGTGATTGGGTTTATCTGAAGGTCAAGCCGTTCAAAGGCGTCTCACGGATTCGCCGACTCAAGAAGTTGAGTCCAAGGTTTTTGGGGCCTTTTGAAATTGTTGAGCGGGTAGGAGAAGCAGCATATCGGTTGGCATTGTCCGCAGACTTGAGTGGGTTACATGACGTCTTCCACGTCTCCGCTTTGAGGAAAGCCTTGGTGGAGGCTAGCGTGGTGATAGAGCCGGCATCGGTGCCGATTGAGGAAGACTTGAGCACGCGAGTCCTCCCAATTGCTATAGAGGATTCGGAGACTCGGCAGTTGCGGAATAAAGAAGTCAAACTCGTGAAAGTTCGATGGGACAACTGCGGTCGTGAGGAGTTCTCTTGGGAACGAGAACAGGGCATGCTAGAAGATTATCCAGAACTCTTCATGTCAGGTACAATTTAAGTTTTGTACCCTTTTTGTTTTGAAAATTTCGGGACGAAATTCTGTTAAGTGGGGGAGAGCTGTAACACCCCAATTTTTGCAAGAGGTTCAGTCTGCAGTTCTGAACATTTTTTTGGGTTTCTGGCAGGGGGCACACGGCCTGCGACACGGGCGTGTCGCAGGGCGTGTCGAGGCCGTGTCGACACTCGGCCCAGGTGTCGACACTTTCGCTCGACAAAGTGTCGAGAGTGGGGCACACGGCCTGCGACACGGGCGTGTCGCAGGGCGTGTCGAGGCCGTGTCGACACTCGGCCCAGGTGTCGACACTTTCGCTCGACAAAGTGTCGAGAGTGGGGCACACGGCCTGCGACACGGGCGTGTCGCAGGGCGTGTCGAGGCCGTGTCGACACTCGGCCCAAGTGTCGACACATTCGCTCGACAAAGTGTCGAGACTGGGGCACACGGCCTGTGACACGGGCGTGTCACAGGGCGTGTCCCGCTTGGTCGACGATCTTCGCTCGACGTTTTTCCGCGGTGTCGACACAAAGCCTGTCGACGGGTGTCGAGACTTGGCACACGGCTTGGGACACGGGCGTGTCCCAGGCCGTGTCATCTCTCGGGTTGGTTTCGGGGCCGTGTTGTTGGAGGCACACGGCCGGCCACACGGCCGTGTCACTGGGGACACGGGCGTGTCGGGTTGAAACGAGCGTGTCGGATGCCCGTGTGCGGTTCCAGGCGCGTCGATTTGAGACGGCGAATGAGGCACAAGGCCCTGGACACGGGCGTGTGCCAGGCCGTGTTCGGCCCAGGTCTTTTATTTTCCAGGCGAATCGTGGCCATTCTTTCCCAGATTTTGGGATCTGACGGCTCAGGACTGTTCTTGGGAAGTTAAGTCCGATTCTAGGGTTGGAAACCCTCATTTGTTTTCCAAGTCTTCTCTTTCTAAGTTCTTGAGAAAAACTAGAGCAAGGAGGAAGAAGAAGAAGGTCTTGGGCTGTAGGAAGGGTTTCAGAGCTCCAAATCGCGAGCCGAGTCCGGATCCGTGAAGCTTGGAGCATTGCGAAGATTTCCATCCGGCTATTTTGCCATGACAAGGAAGAGGAGTCGGAAGGTAACGACATCTCTCCTCTCGGTCCTTAGGATGCACGTATTAGTATCATTTAGTTTTCTTTCTCCCTAATTTTTGGGCACCGAACTCTCAAATGAGAGGGGTTTTGGTTTGCCAAGTTTCAAGAGAAACTTCCGGGTTGATTGAGTCCGTCCCCGGCATATTTTTGCATTAGAGATCCGCTTCGCTAGTGGATTAGGCATGGTGGGTGAAGCCGTAGTCGCGACCGTTAGTCCGACTCGGTGATGTTGCATACGAACTTAGGGATTCGTAGAGATTTTCCGTTGCGGCAAGATGTCGTTTGTGTTGTGGTGGTGATTGTCCCGTTTATTTGCAAAGGTACGTGTAGTCGGACCCGGACAATGTTAGCTCCTCGTGGCGGTAGATGGTTTCCTTGAGGGACAAGGTTAGCTCTGCACGAGTTGGAGATGGTTTCCTTGGTGCGCAGGAACGCTGCAGTACAATGAGGGATTTTGATGTATCTGGTCTTGGTTTGTGTTGTGCCAAGGCGTGGCTATGTCTCTGTGGTCGGCTGGCTATCCCGTGACATGTGCGTCATGTGTGGAGAGTGTCCCGGCGAGACTAGTCCCCTTCTGTGAGACTGACGAGAATGCCAAGCTTGGGGCAAGCCCGGGCAAAGAGGCCATGAGCGGGTGGGGTCCAGCAAGGCTTCTTAGAATCGGTCGGTCTGTGTTTGTTGGAATCCTGACATGAGACGTCAGAGTTTGCAGGCAAGCCCGGGGCTAAGCCCACGAGCGGGTGGGGCCTTGGCAAGAATTCCATGTGGCGGCCTGTGCGCCGTTTGAGGGAGTTGTGTCCCCCTCATTGTTTGCGGCTTTATGCCAATGGGGAAATGTGAGTACCCAAATGTTGTGATGTTGTGCTAGTTGCATACGCAGTAGGGTGCCTTGGGCGAAGCCCGAGTGTTGCATACATGTTGCATAATAGGCCCTTTTATTACATGCTCAACCAGTAGAGAACGTGTTTGATGATTGAGACATCCAAGCCTGTTTTAATGCTTTTCTATTTATAGATGATTATATTGCATACGAAGTGCTGACTTGCAGGTTGGAGGGTTCCCCGGGGTCCGTTAGGGGCGGCCGGGAGGAGATGTGTTGTTACACAGTTTGAGGTCAGCCTTTGCTGACACACGTTACTAATAATTTTTACAGGACAAGGATCGCATGCAGAAGCTAGCACGCCGACCAGAAAGGCCTAAGCCCCATGAAGTGTTTTTCCCTTTTTGTAGCACTACAGTTATGATGATGTTTGTTTGAGACTATTTTGTCCGGCTTGCATGCCGAGGTAGACTAGGAGTGCTGAGCACATTCATGTTTGATGTACTATTTCTTTTTGGACATTTGATGTAAGGCCTTAAGGCCATTTGTTTTACTCTTTAGTGGTGGATAACTTCTAGTCCTGTTTTGTTTCCGCTGTGTTGTGCAAGTGTTTTGAGTTTGGGTAGTCATATCAACTTATAATACTAAAGTTGTGGCGTTCGTATGCTGTGGGGCCCCGGCCGGACCCATATTATACGTCCACTACAAGGGAGGTGTTACACCTTACAGGCTCCCAGGCGCGCCTGGGCCTTTCAAGATATTTTTTAATTTTTTTTTTGATATGGGTAAAAACATGATCTTAGACGCACCCCCTAGGCGCACTTGGGCGCCCAATTCGCTGAAAGTGAGCGAATTGAGCGCCCAATTTGCTGAAATTCCGCGAATTCGCCGTCCATTTCGCTGAAATTCCGTGAATTCGCTCAATTTCAGCGAATTGGGCGCCCAAATCGCTCAATTTCAGCGAATTGGGCGCCCAAATCGCTCAATTTCAGCGAATTGGGCTCCCAATTCGCTCAATTTCCCTTTTCCTCCATTTTTGCGCCTCACGTGCCTCAGGTGCGCGCCTTGCGCCTTGCACCTACAATCCAGGGGCCCTTTGCGCCTCGGTGCGCCTTGCGTCTTTGATAACTTAGGCAGGAGGCTCTCCAACATCCGGGCAGACGGACGGCCATAGACGAAGAAATGACGACCTTCTTGGCTAATCAAACGTGAAATCTAGTTTCTCTTCCTCCAGGACAGACCCCTGATGGCTGTAAATGAGTCTGTCATCAAGCATGCTCCTGATAGAATAATTGACCATCTTAAAGCCTGACTGGTGGCCCACAGTTTTACCTAACAACAGGGCCTCAATTATGAGGAAACGTTCTCTCCAGTGGGCAAGCTCAACACAGTTCGTGTAACAACCTAAAATAAAAATCCGTATAAAATATTTTGAGTTATATCCCCCGATGATGAAAAAGACACATTAAAATTTTGACGAATTAAAATTTTTTCCCTTTTGATTCGTTTTATTTGATTATTTGTTCAATTTGCTTTAAGTTCTTTTGTGGGTGCCGATAGCCAACCTTATAATCTTTGTGTGGACTTGAGTAATGAGTTTGCTGCCTTTTGATATGGGCTTGAATAGATGGGCTGGCTTTTTGTTGGGCTGGCTACCATGTTTGCTGACTGGAATGTTTGCTGGCTGTTTTGAATAAATGCTGGCTGAATTTGTGCTGTGCTGGCTAAAGAACCTGTGCTAGATATATTGAGGTGTTGCCTGGATAATAATTTTGGTTTGGTTAACAACACCTGGAGTGGTGCTTGGCATAACCTTGCCGCTGCCGCTTACTTCTCAGCTATAAATCGAGCCCGAGCGATTTCTTCTCCCGCACTTTCACTTCGACGCAATTCTACTGCGATTTCCGGCAATTTCTTCTTCTTGCTGCTCTGTGTCGACAGTGAAAGTCTTCTCCATCTTCTTCTCCTTCTTCTACTTCATCTCCTTCTTTCTCTGTGCCTCTAATTGACGGAGTTAGGTCGAGCTAGCTGTGCCGTCGCTGTCATGCTTCCGTGCCGACGATTTCGCCGCTGCTGTGCCGCCGATTCTTCTGAACCGACGGCTTTGCTATACCAATTAGGGTTGCTGCTGCTACTATTCTTCTGTTGTACTGATTAGGGCTCCTACTACTGCTGCCTTCTCCCCTAGGGTTTCTTCTTATTTCGCTGGCCGACTACTTCGCAGCTCCTCTCTTCTTCTTCTACTGCTGTACCCGAGTACTGCACTGCTTCTGTTGCTGTCCCGAGACTGCTGCCTCTTCTGCTGCTTTGCTGATTTGTGCCGTGTGCTGTGAGCTTGCTGCTGTGCTTCTTGCTGTTGCTCCCAAGATTCAGTGTAACTTTTGTGTCTTTCTCCTCTCCCCTCTTACTGTAAGACATTTCTTTTTCTTTTCTAATTTGGTTATTACTTCTCTATTGGGCTATTTTACTTGAACTTTTGAACTATTTGGGACAACCACTTTATTAGCGGATATATGGTCTTGGTAGACTAATTTCACTATTTTGATAAGTTGTTTGGCTACGAATTTTGATGCGTTCGTTCTAGTGGATCAATTTATGGGCATTTTCGATTACTTATGAATATTTTGATACGAATTTTACAGTTGAGGTTATTTTGAGCTACATTTCATGAGTTTTCAAGGGGTGGTTTACCAAAATTTTTAGGCTTTGCTGGACAGAATTTTTGAGGCGGCGGATATCCATTTGGGGGCTGGTTTAGTCCATTTTGAGGCTTATAACTGTCCGACAAAGTTTATAAGTGATTTAATATTTTTGATGTTTTCCGATTTTTAATGTTTTTAGCAACTATAAATTCTTTATACGATTAGAATGAGACGCAATCCAATAAATGAGTGCTATTACAGTGGTTTCCGCAAACAAGACCAAATTGGAAGAAACTGATGATGTCGTCACATGAAAAACGTGATAATAAAGCAAATAAAAGTGTAGATAAAGGCAAAACTGTGGTGAGTTTCTTATTTCCTGAATTAGTTTTATTCAAGAAATTTTTTTACTGTTTTACTTTCTGAAATAAACGATGCCTGTGCATATGAGTTTAACTCATTAAAATATCGCTATGGAACAAAATGTGGGCGAGGGAAAACATGAAGCGATATAACTATCTGATGAGATGTTCTATTTAAAAATACGTTTTCTTTTATATATAAAAGTACGTCAAGAACAAAATAATAAAATTCGGCATGAGCAAATGCAAATGTTGAGAATCTTATGATGTAGCAAAAATCTATGGATCGATTCACCTGTAGGGGTGAACCTACAGAAAACCCTCAAGTGGGTGTGGCTAAAGGATGCATAAGCAGAGCATTTCCTACTTTATGTAATTAAAATAAAAAGGTTAAGGGTTAGCATTGGGATACACTATTGAAAGTTTGCTTTATTTTACTGTATGCATATTGTTATCATCCCCATTGTTTGCATGTACAACACTTCATGAAATACTTATCTCACATAGTCATAATTTTTATGACTAACCCACTGTAGACCTATTTTTTTAGGCAACATGAGCGTCTCCCAGTGCTCCTAAGAGAATTCCTCCTGAAGAGTTAGCGAAGGTATGACTAAAGATCTTTGTAGGCATTGAAGAAGTCCAGCAAAAGCATATGTACACATGTAGAGATCCGTATTGTGACTTCTGTATTGAATAAAAGTAGTACTCTTGTTAGTTTCTTTTATCGAGTATTGTAAAAATAATAAATGAAGGAATAAAATACTGGTGTTTATGTTCTTTGTACCGTGGTATCAAATGCTGTAACCCTTTTTATTCAAAACTGTTGTCCGATCCTTAAATTTGAAGAGTCCAGGAGTTGGATCTCTATAGTTTGTGTCCTGCTCTCCGTAGTTGTGCATCGTCAATGGCCCTTACATCCACTGGATATCAAGAATGCTTTTTTAAATGACGATCTTCAAGAAACTATCTACATGCAACAACATGCAGGGTTTGAAACCACGGGGGAGTCCCGAGTTTGTCTCATCAAGAAGTCGATTTATGGTCTCAAACAATCTCCTCGGGCATGGTTTGGTAAGTTTAGTATGACTGCTCGGGAAGTTGGATTAACTCGGAGCTCGCAGATTTCTCTCTATTCACTCGACATAACACAACAAGAACGGTTCTTCTTTTGGTGTATGCCGATGACATCCTGATCACAGGAGATGATTCAAAGAGAATATAAGTGGTCAAACAGCACCTTAGTTCTGTTTTTCAAACAAAAAATCTGGGAAACCTTCGATACTTCCTTGGCCTTGAGATCCCAAGATGTCCTGATCGTCTTGTTCTATCTCAACGGAAGTACTGTCTCAACCTCTTCAGGATGCTAACAACTCTGGATGCAAGCCGATTAATACTCCTATGGATATCAATTACAAGCTTTGTGCACATGCCTCTGACGCAGATCTTCTTCTTTTGAATCTAGAATACTATCGACGTCTGGTTGAAAAATTGATTTATCTAACAGTCACAATACAAACATATCCTTTGTGTTGGAGTTGTCAGCCTGTTCATGCATTCTCCTCGGACGTCTCATCTACATGCTGTCGAACGTATTCTGAGATACCTGAAAATAGCCCCTGGTCAAGGGATGTTATACAAAACTTCTTCCTCTTCTACCCAAACATTGGTTGCGTATTCGGATGTTGATTATGCTAATTCCTTAGATGATCGGCATTCTACCAGCGGATTTTGTACGTACTTTGTAGGTCACCTTATTAATTGGCGCAATAAGAAACAGTCTGTGGTTGCTCGATCATCAGTTGAAGCCGAGTACCGTTCAATAGCATCTATTGTATCTGAGCTAAGATGGCTTGAGAGTCTCCTAGGTGATATGAGAGTAAAACTTTCCTCACCAGCTACCTTACTCTGTGACAGTCAAGCTGCTATACACAAGCTAAGAATCTTGTCTTTCATGAAAGAACGAAACATATTGAAGTTGACTGCCACTTCATTCGGTAAAAAGTTCAAATGAAGAAGCTGAAATTGAAATATGTTCAGGCTACTTACCAATTTGCTGATCTTCTCACTAAGACCATACCGAGTACTCTATTTTATCAGTTCTTGTCCAAGCTGGGTGCCTACGATTTGTACGCTCCAGTTTGCGGGGGAGTGTTAGAAAAAGAACCTGTAAAGCCCCATATAATGACCCATCATAGGCCCTTTTGCTATTTATGTAATAGTCCCACATCTTGAAAACGCGATTCTTCTCTCTCTTCTCTCCCTATATATATGTACTCATACTTGTATTTACATATACAAGAAGGATATACAAAATTTTTCCCAAGTGTTCGTGCACATTTCTACAAAATTTTTCCCAAGTTGTCCATGATCCTATCATATTCTTTGTTAAACATAGTCTTTATGGCTTATATACTATGAACATGTTTATTGTCATTTTTATGAAATTAATATCTCAGTTTTTTTCCAGAATATATGGTAGATATTAATATCTTTGAAAATCTTTCATTAAGGTTTTCTTTTTTTTTAATTCGATTACTTCTTTATAGAAGGACATAAACCTTTCCTCTTTCATGCATGGTGCTCTTTGATATAGCACGGTCCTAATGACAATTTTCATAAAACATGCAATTTTTGTATAGAACAAGTTAAGCTTAATGTGCACTTTTTAATACAATAACACTTATGCCTTTATCCCACCATAGTGGGGCCGGCTATACGGGTCCTTTGTGGCCATTGCGCCTTATCTTTAGTCATAATTCCACTATTGCTTAACTACATCATGTCTTTCCTTATATTTTCATTTCAAGTCTTTTTTGGTCTACCCCTCCCCCGTTTAACATGCCTAGTAGCTAAACTCTCACAACGCCCAATAAGTGTCTCCAATGGTCTCCTTTGTAAGTGCCCGAACCATCTTCATTGAGCTTCTCGCTCTTCTCTACAATTGGTGTCATTCTTGTCTTATCCTTGATACATTCATTCTTAATTTTATCCAGTCTAGTATTTCCACACATTCTGTAACGACCCCTTATGACTATCGCTACAATTTAGCGTAAGCATTATTGAGCACGGTAAGAACATTCAGAGTACGACAATACGAGAAGTAAAATGTCATAACAAAATAAAACCATTTAATTTCATTAAAGTTTTACAACGATGAAACAGGAGCCCTTTATATACAACATACAAGCTTACCAACACTGTACATATCACCTGTAGCCCTATACATACCTCAAAAGGGGCTTACCAAAACTATAGATATCAGCATGACTGAGTGAAAACAGACGACTAACATGTACAGACATATGTGTCATAAGTAGCACTACAGACACTACATAAAATAAAACTGAAACTTCTCATGAGGACACTCTGGGTCACTGCACCTTAACCTGTGATCATCCATGACGCCGAATACTACTATTGAAACTCCAATCCAAAGACGATACCTCTTCTCCTGGCGAGTAGTACATAGACGACGCTAACTATTGGTGGCTGGAACCGCCTCTTCCTTGACCTGTTTGATTTTATTTTCCAAATAG
Organism: Platanthera guangdongensis; assembly: GCA_039583875.1. Lineage (NCBI taxonomy): Eukaryota > Viridiplantae > Streptophyta > Magnoliopsida > Asparagales > Orchidaceae > Platanthera > Platanthera guangdongensis. Next base: position 94,494,519 of record CM077159.1, on the reverse strand, counting down.
TCAAAAGACTATGTGAATTCTTACTTTTCTTAAATCTTTTAATCATAGAAATTCTTATTGTCTTGCATAGGTCTTTCCTTTCATTTATATGTAATCCTATAACAAGTAATTCCTCTTATTCATGTTCCTTTTTTTGACTTATGTTTGCCTTAATTCACTTTCATGCATTGGTCATATGAAATGTAAATTAATATTTCCTGAATACAATACGTGTTCTTGCCTCACACGTTTATGAAGTAATTCTTCCCGTGCCCTTGTCTTGCACGTGCACATTACTATTCGTGCCCTTAACTTGCACGAATTATATTCATGTTGGAGGATTATTCTCCCCACCTCCCGATTTGGGTAACTCTTCATATAGCTCATTGAATTGAGGTGTTATTTCTTCTCTTATTTTTACAATGTTCTTAGAGGGTTACTCATGTGTTTGTCCTTCTTTGCTGACCTTAAGTACTTATCTTAGTTTAATTCATTATTTCGATACTACACATTAGTGAATTGTCATTTTATTCATTTCTTGTTCTACCATAATATACAAGCACAATGCGAGTTATATGAAAAGCAAAACAAAATAACTTGCAAGTAATAGGAAGTAAGAACTCACACTTACTTTCTCCTTGTCTTTTTCCTTGCGCGGCTCATTTCCTCCTACTTTCTCTTTGCCTCTCCTTGCGTGACTCATTCCCTCTTTCTCTATCTTGGGAATTCATGACCTAAAGAAAAATACCACTATGAGTTGATCAATTGGTAATCCCTACGGTGCAATCATAATGACTACCCATATTTTATGTTCTGTCACGACCCGTCTCAACAAGATCAGAGTGCGCTTCGGGCGGTTCGTGATGCCACATGCATGCAGAGAGGAGCCATGCCTGCTAAGGCGGAACCAGAAATTCTACAACTTGTTTTTAAATTTGTTATTTTTGAAAAGAGTTTTAATTGATTTTAAATTGGTGCGGAAGCCACACATAAATAATTAAAAAGTTATTGTGCATGCATTTTTTTTTATAAAAACTAAGCCACAAGCAGTACTGAAACTAAATGAATGCAACTAGTCACAAATGTAGAAATATCATATGTGAAATGAACTAGTACAATGCTTCACCCTACGAGTTGTCCTCAATACAAAAGAAAATGTCTGACGATAACTAATACATGAATAGAAAAATCCAACAGTAATTGAAACAAAATACATAAAACCTATTGATACATTAAACAAAATGAAACCTCCAAACAAAGCTGTAGCTCGCAGAAGAAAAACTCAGGAACCGGACGACGCAGTCACGAAAGTTAAGACAAATCCAAACAGAAGGAAAATGCCTCCAAACATGAAAACACCTAAAGATTTAAGTTAATAACTTGCACAAAAGTAAGCAGAAGAAACAAGAGCTCAGTGAACTAGTTTTACACGTAACAACCTACTAACAGACAAGTAACCATGTCAAACAAGATGTTTTACTTTAATAGCTTACTCCGGAGTTTAGCCTAGCTGCAATACCATAAGCGGAATATATTGAAGAGTGAAGGTGTTGTCATTAGGTGTACATGATTCTAGTGTATGAATTGACGCAAGGCTTATCAACAACGATGCTTGCAATGGTCGACTAATGATTTCTGTTACCAGTTAGTCGGAAGCTCGATTCGACGCGTCACACCAAACCAACACTCTCCTCTCAATGTTTGCCTAAGGTATTCAACAATCTCAGGGATTCATAAATAATTTGAACAAGTTATTAATTACACGATTCTAGTCTATAAGGGGCTACTTCATAACAAAAAGTGAAGTAAATTATATCTCATGTTTGCAAGCGAGAGAGGTGTCTCTACTTGCCTTAAGGTGACTTCAAAAGTGCTTGTGACAGCTAAGTGGCACAAGCGAGGTTAGAAGCTCGAGCTAAACCTGTTCAAGATCAAAATGCATTTCAAACAAGATTTCTACACTTGCACATGTGCTTGATATTCGCACAACACAACACGAGAGGGGTTTAGAAATTTACCTCCCTCGAAAGTGAGGGGAGAAGAGACTACCGCGAGGGATCGGTAGTTTTGGCGGCGTTTGGAAGCAAAAATCCCTAATTCGGAGAGGGCTTGGAGCGATTTCACCACCTAAATCCGAGGACACGCACTGGATAACACACACAAATCCGATTAACGGGTTATACGATGTACATAGGTTGGATCGTCCAAAAACCCTAGACCGGAGAGCGAAAAATTAGCGTAATAAAATTAGGGCAAACTGAAAACGAGAGTTAGGCGGGGTTTCTTACCCAAGGAGATCAGATCTGGGCTCAGAAATCCACGAAGAGGGGTTTCGAGCGAAACCCTAGGAGTCCCTCACGAAATCCACGGGCCGGAACGAGGAGGAGCTAGGGTTGCCGGAGAAGAAACGATGCCCTTGCCCTCACTGGTCGGAGAAGGAGAAGAGGAAGGGAGAAGGTAGCCGACCCCACCCCCCTCCCCCCTGGATGCAGCCGACCAAGAGAAAGGGGAGTTGCTGCGGGATTTGCCGGCCAAGGGTAGCGCCGGAGACGACGGGGAAGCAAGAGGAAGAGGCGCCGAGCCTGGATGGGAGGGGGGGGGGGTGTTGTCGGCCACTGGAGGTGGAGGGGAGAGCGGTCGGGCGCTCGGGAGGCGGAGACGGGGCAGTCAGGACGAAGGAGGCGAGATCGGGACGTCTTCTGCATGATTCGAGTTTTGGACGGGGGGGGGGGGGGGCTCGGTTTATAAGGTTTTTGTTTATAATATATATTTTATTATTATTATATTTATTATTCTTATTAGAGGTTGTTACATTCTCCCCTACTTAGAAAGTTTCGTCCCGAAACTTGCATGAGAACTCTCTGGATGGAACTAAAACAACGAGTTTCAGACGACAAACACTTTAAACAGAAGTTTGCAGATTGACACATGAAAGCTAATCATGAAAGATACTGAAATAACATGGAAGTCAAACTTAGAGACGTACCAATAATCAAGAGAAGAGTTGCGGGTACTTGCTGCGCATGTCAGACTCGAGTTCCCAAGTGTACTTCTCAGACTTGTCATGCACCCAAAGTACCATCACCATCAGAATGGTTCTCTTGCGAAGTTTGCATTCTTGATATTCGATGATCTTCGAAGGCTCGATCAGATAAGACAGATTGGCTTCAGGAATCACTAGAACTTTTTCAAGAACACGATTAAGATCATGGATATATTTCCGAAGCTGACTAACATGAAAGACGTCATGGACACCAGCCAAAGAAGCAGGTAGCTCCAGACGATAGACAGATCCCCCAATACGTTCTGAGATGGCGTAAGGTCCTACGAACCTTGGGCTGAGTTTATGATGGCGACCGAACCGTTTCACCCCGGGAGTAGGAGAAACCTTCAGGAATACTTGATCACCAACGACAAATTCTAACGGACGGCGACGCTGATTTGCATACTTTCTCTGCCTCTCAATGACACGACTGAGCTGAAGACGAGTCTTCTTGGTGGCTTCTTCCATTTCCTTAAGTAACTCCGAGCCCAACACCACCTTCTCACCAACCTCTGACCAGTAGAGCGGGGTTCCACAACGACGCCCGTACAGTGCTTCAAAGGGGGCCATCTTGAGGCTCTCTTGATAGCTGTTGTTGTAGGCGAATTCAACCAATGGTAGATGTTCATCCCAAGCTCTCTTGTAGTCTAAAATATAACAACATAACATATCTTCATGAATCTGATTAACTCTCTCAGTCTGACTATCAGTCGTCAGGTGGTAAGCAGTGCTTAGGTTGAGATCAGTGCCCAAAGCTTGCTGAAATCCTTTCCAGAAGTGCGATACAAATCTCGAGTCACGATCAGAAACGATTCGCAGAGGAATCCCATGGAGTCTAACAATCTATTGAACATAAATCCGAACCATCTTCTTCGTGGAATCACCCTCCTTATACGAAATAAAATAAGCCACTTTATTCAAGTGGTCCACAATAACCCAAATCGCATCATGCCTTCTCGGAGTGCGAGACAATCCAGTGATGAAGTCCATAGAAACATCTTCCCACTTCCATTCAGGGATAGACAGAGGCTGTAAATGACCACCAGGACGCTGACGCTGAGCTTTCACATTCTGGCATGTAAGACATCGTGAGATGAAACGAGCGATGCAATTCTTCATAACAAGCCACCAAACGATCTGCTTAAAGTCATGATACATCTTGTTGTTGCCCGGATGCCCAGATGAGCGGGGCTCATGAGGTTCTCTGCAGATACTATCAAGTAACTCGGGGACATTAGGAATGCAGAGTCGACCTCGAAAACGAAAAACATCATCAGAGATGAAGAAATCCAGAAGATTCCCAGGTTCAACTTGCCGGCGAATGCGCTGAAGTGCGAGATCAGATGACTGTAAATCCTTCACCTGCTCTACCCATAACGGACCAGAAACTCCCTCATGACCTTTGGGAGCGATGGATATGTCCATCCGATCGATGTCATCAATCAGGGCTGCAAGAATAGCTGACATGGGTGCACAAGCGGCAACAGAAGCCTGCCGACTCAACGCATCTGCCACTGAATTGACCTTACCAGGAACATACATGAGCTGCAAGTCATAGTCTAAAACAAACTCGAGCCAACGTCTCTGACGAAGATTGAGGTCCTTCTGAACAAAAATGTACTTCAAGCTCTGATGGTCGGTGTAAAAGTGACACCTCACACCATAGAGATAATGACGCCACAGCTTCAAGGCAAACACCACTGCAACGAATTCTAGGTCATGGGTGGGATAGTTGTGCCCGTGAATTTTCAACTACCTCGACCCATAAGCGATAACACGGTCATCCTGTATCAGAACGCAGCCCAAACCAACTCCAGAAACATCAGTATAGATTGAAAAGTCCAAACCATCCGATGGAAGAGCTAGCACTGACACAGAACATAGTCGCTGCTTCAGCTCAGAAAAGGCCTGCTCACACTGATCTGTCCACTCAAACCTCGCATGCTTTTGAGTTTGCCTTGTCAGAGGGGCGGAAATGGAGGAGAAACCATTGCCGAAGCGCTGGTAATAACCAACCAACCCAAGGAAACTGCGGATCTCGGTAGGAGTAGAAGGCCGCTTCCAGTGCATCACTGCAGAGACTTTGGCGGGGTCAACAGATAACCCATCCCCTGAAATGACATGCCTCAAGAAGGCAACACGATCCAGCCAGAACTCGCACTTCGCCAGCTTGGCATAGAGCTGATGCTGGCGTAGGGTGGAGAGAATGAGTCTAAGATGAACTGCATGATCTTCATGAGTTTTGGAGTAGACCAAAATATCATCTATGAAAACGATGACGAACTTGTATAGGAACTTACAGAACGCACGGTTCATCATATCCATGAAACTAGATTTGGCGTTAGTCAACTCAAAAGACATAACCAAGAATTCAAAATGTCCATACCGAGTCCGGAAGGCTGTCCTAGGGATGTTAGATTTCTTGATCTTTAGCTGATGGTAACCCGTTCTGAGATCTATCTTGGAAAACACAGAACTGCAATTAAGCTGATCAAAGAGGCCATCCACGCGTGAGAGAGAATACTTATTCTTGATGGTAACCTTATTCAGCTCCCGATAGTCGATACAAAGCCTCAGGGAACCATCCTTCTTCTTCACGAAGAGGATGGGGGCTCCATAAGGAGATGAGCTGGGACGAATGTATCCACGCTCAAGCATCTCATCCAACTGCAATCTGAGCTCTTCCAACTCGCGCGGTGCCATATGGTATGGAGCTTTAGATATGGGCCGCGTTCCGGGCTGCACATCAATAGAGAACTCTACATCACGATTGGGAGGCATTCCAGGCAACTCGGTGGGGAACACGTCGGGGAACTCGGAAGCAATCGGGATGGACTCAAGTTGCGGTATGACAACATCCGAATGTGAAGCATACACGAAAGAAGAAGAACAACCCTGACTAAGAAGGCGAGCGGCGCGCACAACACGAATTACCTTCAGGTGGCTGCGGGTCTGAACATGTACACTGTAGTCCTTGCCGCCAATGCTGAGATTGACCCTATTTGTCACACAGTCTAGCTTAGCTCGATACGCGAACAACCAATTCATTCCCAAGATTACGTCGAATTCTGACATTTCCAGGACTATGAGATCGACGAAAACTTGCAATTCTCCAAGCAGGATCCGGCAATTGAGAACGCCGCTGGTTGAGAGATGCAGATGACCGGGTACAGAAACCTCGAAAGGGACCTCAAGTGTCGAAGTAGGCCAACTATGAAGGTCCACGATGCGACGAACTATAAAAGAGTGCGATGTACCATAATCAAATAAGATTTCCATCCACTTATTCTTGACCCTAAATCTTCCTAAAAAGGGGAAAACATGACGTATATTAAGATTATTCGAAACTATGGCAGACCAGTTTTTGTGTAACGCCCCGAAACTCAAAGTAGCAAAGGGGGGACGTTTTGGGCCAGTTTGGGTTCTGGCTGCAGGCACACGGCCTGGGACACGGGCGTGTCCCAGGGCGTGTCAAGCCTGTGTCGACACTCAGTCGGGAAGTCGACACTTTGGTCTCGACATTGTATCGAGACTGGGCACACGGCCTGCGACACGGGCGTGTCGCAGGGCGTGTCGACCCGTGTCGACACTTAGCCGCGAAGTCGACACTCTGCGTTCGACGAAGTGTCGAGACATGGCACACGGCCTGCGACACGGGCGTGTCGCAGGGCGTGTCGACCCGTGTCGACACTCGTCCCGGGAAGTCGACACTTTGGTCTCGACATTGTGTCGAGACAAGGCACACGACCTAGGACACGGGCGTGTCCAAGGCCGTGTCAATAGGTCGACGATCTTCGCTCGACGAATTGTCGAGTGTCGAGACCGTGTACACGGCCTGGGGTCCAGGCGTGTTGAGGTGACACGGGTAAGGACACGGGCGTGTCCTAGAACCCGTGCAGTGCTCGGGTTGATTTTGGGGATAAATGATAAGGGTACACGGCCGGCCACACGGCCGTGTCACATGGAACACGGGCGTGTCAGCTCGAACACGGGCGTGTTCGATACCCGTGTGAGGTTCCAGGCGAGCCGATTTTGACGGCGAATGAGGCACACGGCCCAGGACACGGGCGTGTGCCAGGCCGTGTTCGGTCCAGATTAGGCATTTCAGTCCCGAATCAAAGCCGTTCGTTTCCTTATTTTGAGATCCAACGGCTGGGGGTTGTTCCTAAAGGGATATACTCGGGATTGGACTTAGAAACCCTCACTTTTTCTTAAGTGTTATCTTTCTAAAACCTTAGAGAGAGAGGAGAGCCAAGGGAGGAAGAAGGAGCTAGATCCCGCCATTGGAGGAGTTTCGAAGCTCCGAATCGCGAGCCGACTCCGGATCCACGGAGGCAAAGCTAGTGCGGTGCTTTTCATCCGATTACTTTTCAATGGCGGCAAAGAGGAACGCTAGGGTAACGATCCTCATCTTGAGCATGAGTAGCTCTCTTTCTTTGCATAGGAAGCCCTCTCTCGCGAGTTTGCGGAGAGTTGGAGGCGTTCCTTCGGGTAGATATGTGAAGTCCCCGTTGTTTAGAGTCCGTAAGCGAGAACGGACATAGGCATGATGTGTGAAGCCTATCCGGACATGTTGGTCTGGATCGGTGATGTTGCATTGCATAATGCCGGAGAATACTCCGTGCTATTGGTTGTTTTCGGGTTTTCTACGCGGTAGATTGCAGCAGGGAGCCTTGGGGACTAACCCAAAGGTGCACCCGGAAAACTGGGCGTATACGAGATCTTGCCAACTTGGTGGCCTGAGAGCCAACTTGAACATAACCGGGTTATGTGAATTGTGATGGATATGGGACTCGGTGGAAGTTTGACCCGCGCATATGACTTAAATTGTCGTTGCGATGTGAGCACGGGTTAGATGGAACCGTACCCGTTCTATGTCGTTCGGTTAAAGAGACCTAAAGGCACGTGACACTTACCGTTGACATAGATTAGGGTCTTTGGCGGTCGATGACTTAAATTGTCGTGACCCAGGCCAGGGAGACAAATTGCTCATAGGTTTGGCCGTCCAAGTGGCGGTGGTGAGTCCAAAATGTCTATGGCTTTAATCGACGTGACATCGACCGGTTCACCGAGAATGTGCCCTGAGAGCACGGGGCGTGTGGCCGTGAGAGCCAACGTCTGTGATGTAATGACTGATTATATTGCTCGCTTATGTTAATGAAATGCAGGGAAGGAGCATCGCCGCCCCGAGTTGGGGGCGGGATCGTTATAATTTGGTCAGCATTGCTGACCGTTGCCTTGTTTTGCCACCGTGCGGTGGTATGTTGCTTGCAGGTGCAGCTGGACCAAGTGGTCAATAGCGGGCTAAAGCCGAATGCGAAGCCGGCCCTTGAAGGCCTAATTGGAAGTGTTTACTGCTTTATTCATGTGTGACCGGCCTGCGTGCCGTGGTTTGTAAAACATGTAATTTGAAGTGAAATATTTTATAAGGCCTTAAGACTTCTTTTGGGTATTTTGTATAACATTCCTATTTTGTATTAGTGGACATTCATGCTTTAATGCTGGGTTCTTTGTTACAACTTTTATAAACTGCTTCCGCTAGAATGCTCTGTGTATGACGTTGAGATTGGTTGGATGGTTTTCATAAGTAACCACCCGGTCTGTCTGTGGCATACGACGTCGGGCCCCGGCCGGACCTACTGCTATATGCTATGTGACGGATAGGGGGTGTTACAATTTGGTATCAGACTACTGGTTTTGGTCGGGCTTAAAGTGAATTCGTGGGCGAATTCTTTTTACGGGGTGGTGAGCACATTGTGCGCGTCATCGTAATAACAGTAAAAAAAGAACACATGAATGTCCACTTAGGAATGAAAATACTTGTGTTTGAGGAACCTGCGTGTTCCTATAATTGCTGTTTGCAATTTATTTGGTCGCTTAACGGTGTTTTGTACCACTATAGGTGACCAGAAGTGGTGTTGGGCCGTCAGAACGCCGAGTTTTTGAGGCTAGTAGTGCACCGGATGTTGCTCCTGCAACACCTCTGTCGGCTGAGAATATTCGATTGGTGGCTGAAGCGGTGTTGGCCGTGATAAATGCGCAGCCTGCAAGGCAAACGCAGCAGCCCGCTCCTGTGATGGAGCAGGAACCTCTTCAAGAGGCTGAGCCGAGGAGAGTGGAGCAAGTGGTTGTGGAACCGGCGGTGCCAAGGAGGGCAACTGAGAGGCAGCTTATGCATGTAATGAGCTTTAACCCTCCGTTATTCTCGGGGTTGGGAACCCCATCTCAGGCTGAAGACTGGCTCTCCAGGGTGAAGAGAGTCATGACAGCAACGGAGACGGAGGAGTGGCAAATGACCACCATCGCTACGTTCCTTTTGGACAGTGAAGCGAGAATGTGGTGGGAAGGATTGGAGCTGCATCATTTGAGAGGTAGACAACTTATAGACGTTCCGATGGAAAAGTTCTCGGGATTGTTCTTGGCAAGATACCTCACTTCTACTCAGAGGATTTCGATGGAGAACGAATTTCTGAAGTTGGTTCAGGGTGAGAAGAGCGTGGATGAATATCTCCATGAGTTCACTCGTTTAAGTCGATATGCTAGCTCCACCATCGTGGATGAGGAGCGCAAGACTAATCGCTTCTATGAAGGGTTGAGAGATGAGTTGAGATTACTACTCTCGGGGCCGATGACGCAGGGTTTCTTAACCTTGGTCAATACTGCCCGGTCCTTGGAGAAGGACATGAAGAATGTACAAGCAAAGAAAAGCTTGGGTGAGAAGAAATCTGAATTTAAAGTGCCGACTACTTCAAAGACCGGCTATCGGAGGTCTTTCAAGAAGCATAGGACTTCGGGTCCAGCTCTTTCTGGTGCTTCTGGGGCGACTACGAGTCGGACCCCGGGCGCGTGTTTTACTTGTGGAAAGACGGGACACTTCGCCCGTGACTGTTGGAGCGGACGTCCTAAGTCCGAGAGGAAGCCGGGAGCTACTTATGAAGAAAAGGGAAAGGCGGTGGAGTCGACCGCATCCCATTATGCTCCGGCCCAACCAAGGGTCTACAATCTTGGCCAACAGGAGGCCATCAAACAAGCTGATGTGGTGACAGATACGGTTTAATTTATAACAAGTCCATTTCTTTAAATACTTGTTATGCACATGTTACCTTACCACTGCTTGTTTAGGATTTGTATTGATTTGTGAAAATCCGGCACGAGCACTCTTCGATACGGGAGCTTCACACTTCTTCTTGTCCGAAGGATTTATATCACGCATCGGAGTCCCTTCTTCGATGACGAAGGATAAGTTGGATGTGTTGTTGCCCAATGGGTGTTCGATGCGAGCAAATAGGATCTGCGATGTTAAGATTCGTATTGGGGAGCAGGAGTTCGACCTGCGGGCGTCTTTACTTCCGTTGGTGGAGTTCGACGTCATATTTGGCATGGACTGGCTCTCGGAGCAGCAGACCCATATAGATTGCGGTAGCAAGGAAGTCAAGCTGGGAGCAAGTCGTGAAACGACTTTTACGGGCTTAAAGGGGTCGAGCAAGACGTTGATGTCTGCTCTTCAGGTGGTGAAGGCGGTTCGTGCCGGTGCAGAACTGTTCTTTACACTAGTGGAGGTTGCAAAGCCGAAGCCCGCGTTGGATTGTATTTCAGTGGTATCGGAATACCCTGATGTGTTCCCCGCAGATCTTCCTGGAGCCCCGCCTCAACGGGAGATAGATTTTACGATTGAGCTAGTGCCAGGTGCAAAGCCTGTGTCACGATCTTCTTATCGGCTAGCGCCTAAGGAAATGGCGGAGCTGAAAGTTCAACTGCAAGAGTTGTTGGAGCAAGGGTATGTGCGCCCGAGTTCTTCGCCTTGGAGCGCACCGATCCTCTTTGTTAAGAAGAAGGACGGAAGCTTGATGCTATGTATTGATTATAGGGAGCTTAACAAGCTGACGGAGAAGAACAAGTACCCGATCCCCCGGATTGATGATCTTTTTGATCAGTTAGTCGGGTCGACGGTGTACTCGAAGTAAGATCTCAAGGCTGGGTACTATCAGCTGCGAATAAGGGAGAGTGATATCCCAAAGACAGCGTTTAGTACGAGATACGAGCATTATGAGTTTACGGTCATGCCGTTTGGGCTGACTAATGCGCCGTCAGTGTTCATGGATTTGATGAACAGGACTTTCAGGGAGTACTTGAACCATTTCGTGATCGTCTTCATCGACGATATTTTGGTGTACTCGCAAAGTGAGGAAGATCACTTCAAGCATCTTCATTTGGTGTTGGAGACGCTACGGAGAAATCAGTTGTATGCCAAGTTCTCAAAGTGCGAGTTTTGGCTATCCTCAGTGGCGTTCCTCGGTCATATAGTGAGTGGAGAGGGTATTGCTGTGGATCCGGCGAAGATTGTTGCGATACGGGAGTGGCCTGAGCTGGCTACTGTAGCGAGTTTTCTGGGGCTTGCCGGCTATTATAGTCGCTTCGTAGAGAACTTCTCGCGGATAGCGTTACCTCTCACTACTTTGACGAGGAATGAGCATAAGTTCGTTTGGACGCCGGAGTACGCACGAGCTTTTGAGGAGTTGAAGTGTCGGTTGACCACGGCGCCTGTGCTGAGTTCGCCATGTGGGACCGAAGGCTATGAGATTTATAGCGATGCTTCGGGCAGCGGTTTGGGTTGCGTGCTACTGCAACACGAAAGTGTAATAGCTTATGGCTCGAGACAGCTAAAAGTGCATGAAAGGAACTATCCGGTCCATGACTTGGAGTTAGCGGCCGTGATTTTTGCCTTGAAGCTGTGGAGACACTACTTGTACGGTGTGAAGATTGATATCTACACCGATCACAAGAGTATGAAGTATCTTATTGATCAGAAGGATCTGAATATGCGGCAGCGTAGATGGATGGAGTTCCTGGGGGACTATACGTTCAAGATCCACTACGTGCCTGGCAAAGGGAATGCGGTTGCGGACGCGCTGAGTCGCCGAGCCCCAGCTCAAGCCAATTGGCTATCAGTGCATGATGAGCGGTTGATGCGAGAGTTGGAGGCGTTGGAGATTGTTTGTGTGGACAGACAATCAAGTGCTGAAGCAGTTCTGAATTGGACTGAAGTCCAATATGACCTGGCTGATCGTATTCGGCAGGCTTTGGATATGGATGCTCATATGAAGCAGTTCATGGTAGAGGCTCTGGATGAGTCAAATCCCCAATTCGTCGTGGAGGACGGATTACTTTGCAAAGACGGTCGTCTGTGCGTCCCAAGTGTGGGCAATTTGCGGGTGGAGTTGTTGTACGAGGCACACCATACCAAATACTCGATTCACCCGAGGAGCACGAAGATGTACCGTGATGTGAAAAAACTGTTTTGGTGGCCGGGTTTGAAAAAAGGATGTGGCGCTCTACGTAGCGAAGTGCCAAACTTGCGCCTTGGTGAAGGCGGAGTGCCAAAAGCCGAGAGGATTTCTCAAGTCCTTGCCTATTCCGGAGTGGAAATTTGACGACATCTCTATGGACTTTGTGCACGGTTTGCCAAGGTCGTAAAAGGCAAACGACGCCATTTGGGTGGTTGTTGATCGATTAACGAAGGTGTCGCATTTTATTCCGCATAAGAAGGATGATCCGGTGGAGAAATTGGCAAAGCTTTATGTGGATAACATAGTACGGCTTCATGGTGTGCCCCGCAGCATCGTGAGTGACCGAGATGGGCGGTTCACGTCCAATGATTGGAGGCTTGTGCAGCAAATGTTGGGAACAAAGCTGAAATTCAGCACAGCCTTCCATCCGCAAACGGATGGGCAGACCGAGAGGGTCAATAGAACCATGGAAGACATGCTCCGCATGTGTGTCTTGGATTTCGGAAAGCAATGAGAAGACCACCTTTATTTGGTGGAGTTCGCATACAACAATAGCTACCAAGCGAGTATTCAGATGACGCCTTTCGAGGCCCTATATGGTAGAAAATGTCGCACGCCGTTATCTTGGTTAGAAACGGGTGAGTCAAAGTTGTATAAGCGATCGGAAGTGGAGGATGCTACCTCTTTGGTGAGAACCATTCGGGAGAGGTTGCTTATCGCTCAGAACCGGCAAACAAAGTATTATAATGCCAAGCACAGGAACGTGGAGTTCGCTGTGGGCGATTATGTATACTTAAAGATCAAGCCGTTCAAGGGTGTCTCGCGGGTACAACGATTGAAAAAGCTAAGCCCGAGGTACCTTGGACCGTTTGAGGTTCTGGAGCGAGTTGGTGAAGCGGCCTATCGGTTGAAGCTTTCAGTGGAGCTTAGTGGTTTACATGATGTATTCCACATTTCGGTGCTTCGAAAGGCAGTGCTAGAGCCTACGCAAGTGATCGCGGTTGATCAAGTGCCGGTGGATAGTGGGCTAACGACAAAGGTCAAGCCCGCGCGGATTGAGGACTCGGAGGTCAAGCGGCTACGCAATAAAGAGATCAGGATGGTCAAGGTCCGGTGGGACAATTGCGGTCGTGAGGAGCTCTCTTGGGAGCGAGAACAGACTATGCTTGACGAGTATCCGGAGTTGTTCCGCTCAGGTACAAATTTTGGTTTTGTACATGTCTTTCCTTTATATATAATTTCGTGGACGAAATTCTTTTAAGAGGGGGAGAGTTGTAACGCCCCGAAACTCAAAGGAGCAAAAGGGGGACGTTTTGGGCCAGTTTGGGTTCTGGCTGCAGGCACACGGCCTGGGACACGGGCGTGTCCCAGGGCGTGTCAAGCCTGTGTCGACACTCAGTCGGGAAGTCGACACTTTGGTCTCGACATTGTGTCGAGACTGGGCACACGGCCTGCGACACGGGCGTGTCGCAGGGCGTGTCGACCCGTGTCGACACTTAGCCGCGAAGTCGACACGCTGCGTTCGACGAAGTGTCGAGACATGGCACACGGCCTGCGACACGGGCGTGTCGCAGGGCGTGTCGACCCGTGTCGACACTCGTCCCGGGAAGTCGACACTTTGGTCTCGACATTGTGTCGAGACAAGGCACACGGCCTAGGACACGGGCGTGTCCAAGGCCGTGTCAATAGGTCGACGATCTTCGCTCGACGAAGTGTCGAGTGTCGAGACCGTGTACACGGCCTGGGGTCCAGGCGTGTTGAGGTGACACGGGTAAGGACACGGGCGTGTCCTAGAACCCGTGCAGTGCTCGGGTTGATTTTGGGGAAAAATGATAGGGGTACACGGCCGGCCACACGGCCGTGTCACATGGAACACGGGCGTGTCAGCTCGAACACGGGCGTGTTCGATACCCGTGTGAGGTTCCAGGCGAGCCGATTTTGACGGCGAATGAGGCACATGGCCCTGGACACGGGCGTGTGCCAGGCCGTGTTCGGTCCAGATTGGGCATTTCAGTCCCGAATCAAAGCCGTTCGTTTCCTTATTTTGAGATCCAACGGCTGGGGGTTGTTCCTGAAGGGATATACCCGGGATTGGACTTAGAAACCCTCACTTTTTCTTAAGTGTTATCTTTCTAAAACCTTAGAGAGAGAGGAGAGCCAAGGGAGGAAGAAGGAGCTAGATCCCGCCATTGGAGGAGCTTTGAAGCTCCGAATCGCGAGCCGACTCCGGATCCACGGAGGCAAAGCTAGTGCGGTGTTTTTCATCCGATTACTTTTCAATGACGCCAAAGAGGAACACTAGGGTAACGATCCTCATCCTGAGCATGAGTAGCTCTCTTTCTTTGCATAGGAAGCCCGCTCTCGCGAGTTTGCGGAGAATTGGAGGCGTTCCTTCGGGTAGATATGTGAAGTCCCCGTTGTTTAGAGTCCGTAAGCGAGAACGGACATAGGCATGATGTGTGAAGCCTATCCGGACATGTTGGTCTGGATCGGTGATGTTGCATTGCATAATGCCGGAGAAGACTCTGTGCTATTGGTTGTTTTCGGGTTTTCTACGCGGTAGATTGCAGCAGGGAGCCTTGGGGACTAACCCAAAGGTGCACCCAGAAAACTGGGCGGATACGAGATCTTGCCAACTTGGTGGCCTGAGAGCCAACTTGAACATAACCGGGTTATGTGAATTGTGATGGATATGAGACTCGGTGGAAGTTTGACCCGCGCATATGACTTAAATTGTCGTTGCGATGTGAGCACGGGTTAGATGAAACCGTACCCGTTCTATGTCGTTCGGTTAAAGAGACCTAAAGGCACGTGACACTTACCGTTGGCATAGATTAGGGTTTTTGGCGGTCGATGACTTAAATTGTCGTGACCCAAGCCAGGAAGACAAATTGCTCATAGGTTTGGCCGTCCAAGTGGCGGTGGTGAGTCCGGAATGTCTATGACTTTAATTGACGTGACATCGACCGGTTCACCGAGAATGTGCCCTGAGAGCACGGGGCGTGTGGCCGTGAGAGCCAACGTCTGTGATGTAATGGCTAATTATATTGCTCGCTTATGCTAATGAAATGCAGGGAATGAGCATCGCCGCCCCGAGTTGGGGGCGGGATTGTTATAATTTGGTCAGCATTGCTGACCGTTGCCTTGTTTTGCCACCGTGCGGTGGTATGTTGCTTGCAGGTGCAGCTGGACCAAGTGGTCAATAGCGGGCTAAAGCCCGAATGCGAAGCCGGCCCTTGAAGGCCTAATTGGAAGTGTTTACTGCTTTATTCATGTGTGACCGGCCTGCGTGCCGTGGTTTGTAAAACATGTAATTTGAAGTGAAACATTTTGTAAGGCCTTAAGGCTTCTTTTGAGTATTTTGTATAACATTCCTATTTTGTATTAGTGAACATTCATGCTTTAATGCTGGGTTCTTTGTTACAACTTTTATAAACTGCTTCCGCTAGAATGCTCTGTGTAGGACGTTGAGATTGGTTGGATGGTTTCCATAAGTAACCACCCGGTCTGTCTGTGGCATACGGCGTCGGGCCCCGGCCGGACCTACTGCTATATGCTATGTGACGGATAGGGGGTGTTACATTTTGAATGTAGAAAAATTTAAATTAAAATTCGACACAACAACGTACCAGAGATGACGTCGGTCGAAGCTAGCGCCTCGCCCTGAGTGATGACGTTTAGCACAGCCTTACCCCTGTCCTGAGCTCCGGGGACAACCTGCAGTGGCTGAGCGGGAATCATGCTTTCCCTCATAGGGCAGTCTAGCTTGAGGTGTCCAACCTGCCCGTACTTGAAACATGCCTTCTGCTTACGACGACAGTCCTTCAGCCGGTCGCCCTGCTTTTTGCAGTACACACAGACGGTGGAGGTTGAGGCAAGTATCATCTGAGGCGGCGAAGCATGGATGTCCTTCTTTTGCTTCTTTAGGAGAGAACGACAGACTTGGGCAACATGGCCCACCTTGTGACAGAAGGCGCACTCCTCCTTGGTCCCAGGACCTTGCTCCTGAGATGGAGCACTCTTGCGTTTGAGGTTGGATGCTGCGGCATTGCTGGTGCCATGCTGGACTTTCTTGGTAGAACGATCCAGCTCAATTGCTTCTACCCTCAAGGCGGCTCCCACGGTCTCCGCGTAGGTGGTGGCGCCATGGGCTACCACATGCTGTTGTAAGTCATGACGGAGTCCCTTCACGAAACGGCTAATCCTTTTGGCTTCATCCGACACGAACTCCGCAGCAAGGAGGGATAGACGGGAGAACTCTCTCGCATACTCGGTCACTGTCCTGCCAAACTGCTAAAAGGGACGAGAACTTCTCAGCTAACTTGTCCCGCTCCATAGAAGAGAGGAAGTTCTCCATAAGAGCATCCTTGAACTGTCCCCAAGTCAAGGTGGCAGAATCAGAGAGGCTACGACGCTGAAGCCACCAAGTGTAAGCATCCTCGGTCAGCTGATAGGCCACAAGGAGAACCTTTTGGGCCTCAGGAACTGCAACATACTCAAAAGTATTTCTCCATCTGGGAGACCCATTCAGTGATCACGAAGTAATCACGGTCGCCGTTATAGGTAGGCAGATTTAGTCTCTTGAAATCCAGTGTGTCAGCCATCGCTACAGGATTAGTCGTACTTGGCACGAGCGGGGCCTCGTGGGTGCCAGCAGATAAGCCAGTCCCAGATCCAGGTCCATGAGGTGGGGTGGTATCAGCTACTCCAGTCTTCGCTGCGCTGCCGGAACCAGAGAATGGATCAGGAGTTGGACGTTCCCCCTCCAGACGGATGACACGCTCCAAAAGCTGTCTCAAAAGCTGGGTAGTTTCATCTCTAGGGGCCTCCCTCGTAGCAGTGGTAGCTTTCTTTTGCTGCGATCACTTAGATGCCATCTAAAAGAAGCATAAAAGAATTGAGTAAGAGAAACAATCAGACTAAGCATAGTGGATCGAGACTACAGGTTCTAGCATTCTAACACTATTGGATACATAAATCATGTAATAGTTACAGCATTTTCAGCGGACAACTCTAGGTGATAGCCATGCAAATGCAAATGCGACGATAGAATCGCATGCGATAGAATTATGATTGTGAAATCCATGTGTGTACAATCGTCATCTGTTACTCTTAGCTTAACACTTGTGCAATGAGTTATGATATGCATGCAATGTAATTATGCCTACAATGTATTACTAAAAATGCCCATGAATGGATACACATGACATGTTAAGTGTCCATATCACTTAAAGTGTCATGCAATGTAATTATGCCTATAATGCATTCCTAAAAATGCCCATGAATGGATACACATGTCATGTTAAGTGCTATATCACTTAACATGTCATGCACATTATGATTCTAATGTCACGCACTTGAAAATATTAAAACGCCCTTACAATTTAATATTTGCAAGCGGTGTATATGCTAGTGGTAATTCATATGCATATAAATGTTAAGTTCGCCCATACTCCCTTAACATTTGCACGCATTCTACTCATGCTTATGAGTGAGTGTGTGCGTGTTTCAGCCT
This sequence comes from Platanthera guangdongensis, assembly GCA_039583875.1. Classification (NCBI taxonomy): domain Eukaryota; kingdom Viridiplantae; phylum Streptophyta; class Magnoliopsida; order Asparagales; family Orchidaceae; genus Platanthera; species Platanthera guangdongensis. The sequence continues at coordinate 94,476,695 of CM077159.1, read as the reverse complement.
CGAACAACAGACAATGATCGAGTGAGTGAAACAATGATGCATGTATAGATATTTTTACATAATAGAGTTCCAATATATGTAATACTTTCAAAATACTTCATTTTTAGGGGCTAACCTGGCTCTGATACCAACTGTCACGACCCGTCTCAACAAGATCAGAGTGCGCTTCGAGCGGGTTGTGATGCTACAGACATGCAGAGAGGAACTATGCCTGCTAAGGCGGAACCGGAAATTCTACAGCTAGTTTTTAAATTTGTTATTTTTGAAAAAGGTTTTAATTGATTTTAAATTGGTGCGAAAGACACACATAAATAATTAAAAATTTGTTGTGCATGCATTTTTTTATAAAAACTAAGCCACAAGCAGTACTGAAACTAAATGAATGCAACTAGTCACAAAGTTAGAAATATCATATGTGAAATTAAATAGTTCAATGCTTCACCCTACGAGTTGTGCTCGATACAAGAGAAAATGTCTGACGATAACTAATACATGAATAGAAAAATCCAACAGTAACTGAAACAAAATACATAGAACCTGCTGATATATTAAACAAAATGAAACTTTCAAGCAAACTGTAGCTGGCAGAAGAAAAACTCAGGAACCGGACGGCGCAGTCACGAAAGGTAAGACAAATTCAAACAGAAGAAAAATATTTCATTACTTGAAAACACCTAAAGATTCAAGTTAATAACTTGCACAAAAGTAAGCAGAGGAAACAAGAGCTCAGTGAACTTGTTTTACACGTAACAACCTACTACCAAACAAGTAACAATGTCAAAAAAAATGCTTTTACTTTAATAGCTTACTCCGGAATTTAGCCTAGCGGCAATACCATAAGCGGAATACATTGAAGGGTGAAGGTGTTGTCATTAGGTGTACATGATTCTAGTGTATGAATTGACGCAAGACTTATCAACAACGGTGCTTGCAATGGTCGACTAATGGTTTCTGTTACCAGTTAGTCGGAGTTCGATTCGACGCGTCACACCAAACCAACACTATTCTCTCAATGTTTGCCTAAGGTATTCAACAATGTCAGAGATTCATAAATAATTTGAACAAGTTATTAATTAGACTATTCCAGTCTATAAGGGATTACTTCATAACAAAAAGTGAAGTAAATTAGATCTCATGTTTGCAAGCGAGAGATGTGTCTGTACTTGCTTTAATGTGACTTCAAAAATGCTAGTGACAGCTAAGTGGCGCAAGCGAGGTTAGAAACTCGAGCCAAAACTGTTCAAGATCAAAATGCATTTTAAACAAGATTTCTACACTTGCACATATGTTTGATATTCGCACCACACAACATGAGAGGAGTTTAGAAATTTACCTCCCTCGAAAGTGATGGGAGAAGAGACTAACGCGAGGGATTGGGAGTTTTGGCGGCGTTTGGAAGCAAAATTCCCTAATTCGGAGAGGGCTTGGAGCGATTCCACCACCTTAATTCGAGGACACGCACTGGAAAACATACACAAATCCGGGATTAGCGGGTTATACGATGGATATAAGTTGGATCGTCCAAAAACCCTCGATCAGAGAGCGAAAAATTAGCCTAATAAAATTAGGGCAAATTGAAAAACGAGAGTTAGACGGGGTTCCTTACCCAAGGAGACCAGATCTGGGCTCAGAAATCCACAAAGAGGGGTTTCGAGCGAAACCCCAGGAGTCCCTCACGAAATCCACCGGCCGGAACGAGGAGGAGCTAGGGTTGTCGGGGAAGAAACGATGCCCTTGCCCTCACTGGGCGGAGAGGAAAAGAGGAAGGGAGAAGGTAGCTTAACACTTGTGCAATGAGTTATGATATGCATGCAATGTAATTATGCCTACAATGCATTACTAAAAATGCCCATGAATGGATACACATGACATGTTAAGTGTCCGTATCACTTAAAGTGTCATGCAATGTAATTATGCCTATAATGCATTCCTAAAAATTCCCATGAATGGATACACATGCCATGTTAAGTGCTATATCACTTAACATGTCATGCGCATTATGATTCTAATGCCACACACTTGAAAATATTAGAACGCCCATACAATTTAATATTTGCAAGCGATGTATATGCTAGTGGTAATTCATATGTGTTGGAAAAGCCCACTTAAACTAGGCCCATTTGTATAGCATTTATTGTTTTTCTCTCCTCTCTTTAGTCCCACATTGTGTATAGGACTTTTCTCTCTCTTTCTCTCATCTATATATATGTACTCATTCTTTGTATTTGTACCAAGTGGACATATATACAAGGTTGGCTTTCTCCATTTCTACATGGTATCAGAGGGAGGTTCCGGACTCCTGCGGACTCCCTTTCCTATCCGCCCTGCGGCCTGCGATCTCTGCGGCCTGCGTGTGTGTGTCCGCACCTCCTAGTCGCATCACACCTGCGGCCTCCCTTGTCCAGTCCGCTTTCTCTCCTCCCGTGGAACCACTCCTCTTCCCTCCTCTTCCTTTCTCCTCTGGCCCCCCCCTTTATAGCCCTCTCTCGGATCCTGTGGGGTCCACTGCTTCCCCTTGTCCGCTGCGGCCTCTTCTTGTCCGGCGCGACCTCGGCGACCTCGATTCCTCGGTCTCCTTCTGTCCGTTGAGAACTCGGTATTCGCCTCCTCTTCTTGGTCTCTTTCGTCCGCCGTAAGAGCAGCGGCCTCCTTCTGTCCGCACTTCTCCACTGCTTGCGGCTGCTCTCCTTCCTCTTCAGGCGGCCAAGTTCTTTTCCCTGTCCGCCGCGGGCCCGCTTCTCTGCGTTCTTTCAGTCTTGCGGACTGGTCCAGCCCGCTGCGGTCGCTCTCTTGCTTCCCCGGCTTGTCCTCTCTTCTCAGCTCGCTACAGTCCGCCGCGGTCTCATCCAGTCCGCCGCGGTCTGATCCAGTCCGCCTCGGCCTCTTCAATCCGCCGCGGCCTCTCTTAGCCCGCTCCTTGCTGAGCGTCTGTGCTCACCGCGGCCTCCTTCAGTCCGCCACTGCCTCCTCCAGTCCGCTCCTTGCTGAGCGTCTGTGCACAACGCGGCTTCCTCCAGTCCGCCGCTGCCTCCTCCAGTCCGCCGCGGTCTCCTCCAGCTCGCCGCGGCCTCCTCCAGCTCGCCGCGGCCTCCTCCAGCGCGCTGCGACCTCATCCAGTCCGCTGTCTTTCCGCTTCATCTACTCCTCCAGGTCGCCCCCATGTCTACATCTGCGGACTCAGTCGGCACGACAGTTCCTCCTCCTGAACGCCCGGCCTCTCTCCAGGAAGTCCGCGACGAGCTTCGGATCACTACAATTTCGCTCACTGGCAAGAAGAACTTTGTGGAATGGGCACACTCGGTTCGCCGTGTCCTTCAGTCAAAGGGGTTCCTTCATCACTTGACTCAAACCGTTATCGGTATCCCCACTGAGGAATGGTTACGCAATGATGGGCGTGTGCAGACTTGGCTTCTCAACTCTCTTGATGGCGAATCTTATCGCCTGACCATGTATCATGAGACGGCCAAAGGCATGTGGGACGAACTCCACACCCTCTACTCTGGCAAGGATAGTCTCCACCATCTATATGATATCATCACTGCTCTCCAGGCCCTTGATAGCAGTGGCGCAACCGACCTGACGTCCTTTGTTGCTCAAGCCCGGTCTCTGGTTGAGGCTTGGATCCACCATCAGCCTCCCACTTTAGATCTTGCTGCTCAACGTACCCAAAAGGAAGCTGTGGGTATCGCCATGATGATGGCCCGGGTACCACCTCATCTTCACAGTGTCCGGGCTCACATCCTCTCCTCTACCGTTACACCATCTTTTTCCGATGTGTGCTCAATGCTTCTCAAAGTCTCCCCGCCTCCGGATGTTCCCGGACTTCCTTCTCCGGCCGTTGTTCAACATGCACCAGCTCCCTTATTGCCTCTTCCCTTTTCTGCCCGTGGTGGCCGCTCTGACTCTCGCGGCCGGGGTCGAGGTGGCCGGTCTAGGCCTAAATGCTCGTTCTGCGGTAAAGATGGCCATCTTGAGGCCACATGCTATCGCAAACATGGCCGACCTCCTCGTCCGCAAGCCTCTGCTGCTACTACCGACTCTGCCTCCTCTCGTACTGATCTCGACGAGGTTCGTCTTCAGCTCCAGCATCTTCATGGCTTGCTCAGCCGTCCGCCTGCCTCGGTTGCCTCTGCTGCCTCTATCTCCAATGAAGGTATCGCCTGCCTATCCTCTGGCACGCGCTGGATCCTTGATTCTGGTGCCACTCATCATATCACCTCTGTTAGGCCACCTCAGTACTTGTCTTCACCTCACACGAAGTACATTACTGTCGCTAATGGGGCATCGGTTCCAGTCTCTGGATGTGCTGATATTTCTCTCACCTCTTCTCTCCTCCTGCGCTCGGCTCTACATGTTCCGGGCTCTCCTTTCAATTTACTCTCTGTTGGTCGCCTTACTACTGATTCTAATTACTCCGTGACATTTACTTCTTCTTCTTTTCTCATACAGGATCAGCAGACGCGGACTATCATTGGTAAAGGACGGCTGCAGAATGGGCTCTATCTTCTTGACGACTCTCCCACTGTCCTCGCATCTATCTCCTCTTCGGATTGACATCGCCGTCTGGGACATGCTCCTCTTCCAGTCCTCCGGAAGGCTCTTCCTGATGTTACTCTCCCTGCTTTTCGCTGCGACACATGTATTTTGGGCAAACAACCCCGTTCATCGTTCCCTCCTCATTGTACTCGGAGCTCCGCTCCTTTTATTTTAGTACACTCCGATATATGGGGTCCGTACAAATTTACTAGTATTTCTGGCTATCGGTATTTTCTTACTTTTATTGATGATTACTCTCGCATGACGTGGTTATATCTCCTTCGAGATCGCTCTGAACTTCCCCGCGTATTCCGGGCTTTCATACTTGAGACTCGCACTCAGTTCTCTGCACCTATTCGCACTATTCGTACTGACAATGCGCGGGAGTACACCAGCCATACCTTTGACACTCTCTGCTCTGAGTTCGGCATTCTTCACCAAACCTCGTGTCCGTACACTCCACAACAGAATGGTGTCGCCGAGCGCAAGAATCGTCACCTTCTTGATGTCGCTCGCTCCCTTATGCTTCAAATGCAGGTTCCCAAACCATACTGGAACTACGCGCTCTCCACGGCTTGCTTCCTCATCAACCGTCTCCCGTCTTCCGTCCTCCAGTATGCTACTCCCTTCAGCCTCCTCTTTCCCACAACTCCTCCTTTTCCCGTTCCTCCCCGGGTGTTTGGATGTACCTGCTACGTTCACCACCTCGGTCCCTCCACAGACAAATTGGACCCTCGTGCCACCAAGCATATCTTTGTGGGGTACTCGCGCACTCAGAAGGGTTATGTCTGTTATTCGCCTGCTACTCGCAAGGTTACTGTCTCGGCTGACGTGACTTTTCGTGAAGATATTCCATTCTTCCCTGCTCTCGATGTCGCTCTGAGTCCAGCTCCCGTCGTTCGTCCTGTCATTCCTTCTCCTCACTCCTCATCCTCTCTGCCTTCCCTACCTCCTGTCCGTCCACCACCCCCGGTTATCCGGGTCTACTCTTGTCGCCCTCCTCATCCCGTTGCCCCTCTGCAGTCGGCTTCGCCCTCTGGTGCTCTGCTCCCTGCTGCTCCGACTCCCGTCTCTACCGCTCATCCAATGGCGAATTACGTCTCTCTCCATCGCCTCTCTCCCTCTCTTCTTCACTTTACCACCTCATTATCCTCTGTTTCGGTCCCTAACTCTTTGCAGGAGGCGCTTCACCATCCTGGCTGGCGGGCTGCCATGGACGAAGAAATGTCGGCCCTCTGGGCCAACCAGACCTGGGTCTTGGTTCCTTTACCTCCCGGTCAGCACCCTGTTGGGTGTAAATGAGTGTTCGTCATCAAGCATGCTCCGGATGACACTATTGCCCGACTGAAGCCCCGTCTTGTGGCCCGTGGCTTCACACAACAGGAGGGCCTCGATTATGAGGAAACCTTCTCTCCGGTGGCCAAGCTCAACACTGTCCGCGTTCTTCTCTCCGTCGCGGTGCACCGCCACTGGCCCCTTCATCAGCTCGACATCAAGAACGCATTTTTAAATGGTGACCTTCAGGAAACCGTCTACATGCGCCAACCGCCCGGGTTTGAGACCATGGGGGAGTCTCGGGTCTGTCTTCTCAAAAAGTCAATTTATGGTCTCAAACAGTCCCCTCGGGCGTGGTTTGACAAGTTTAGCAAGGTGGTTCGGGACATGGGGTTCACTCGGAGTTCTGCAGATTTCTCCCTTTTTACCCGACACCGGACCACTGACACCGTCCTTCTGTTGGTTTATGTTGATGACATCCTTCTCACTGGGGATGACTCAAAGGGGATTCAAGACGTCAAACAACATCTGAGCACTGTTTTTCAAACTAAAGACCTGGGGAAACTTCGCTACTTCCTGGGTCTCGAGATTGCCCGGCGACCGGACGGGTTGGTGCTCTCCCAACGAAAGTACTGTCTCGATCTTCTCAAAGATGCTGGTCAGTCTGGTTGCAAGCCAGCTTGTACCCCGATGAAGGAAAATCACAAACTATGCTCTCATGCTTCGGATGACGATTTGCTGCTTCCGAACCCGGAATACTATCGACGCCTTGTGGGAAAGTTGATCTATCTAACAGTCAGAGGCCGGATATATCATTTGCAGTTGGGGTTGTCAGTCGGTTCATGCATGCCCCCCGAGCTTCTCATCTTCAAGCGGTTGAACGGATTCTTCGATACCTTAAGGGAGCTCCGGGTCAAGGGCTGGTTTACAAAATCTCTGACTCTGCTCCCGCATTGGTTGCCTATTCTGATGCCGACTATGCGGGTTCCCTGGACGATCGAAGGTCAACTAGTGGGTTCTGTACTTATTTTGGTGGTCATCTTATTACGTGGAAGAGTAAGAAACAAGCTGTGGTAGCCCGTTCCTCTGCAGAAGCTGAATACCGATCGATGACCTCGGTTGTCTCAGAACTCACATGGCTTGAAAGTCTCCTTACTGACCTAGGAGTAAAACTCCCCTCCTCTGCTGTTCTATTTTGTGATAGTCAAGCCGCCATACACATCGCAAAGAATCCGGTGTTTCATGAGCGCACAAAACATATCGAGGTTGACTGTCACTTTGTTCGTGAGAAGGTTCAATTGAAGAAACTTGAATTGAAGCATGTTCCAGGAACTGATCAAGTTGCCGACATCCTCACAAAGGCCTTATCAAGCACCCTGTTCTACTAGTGTTTGTCCAAGCTGGGTGCATATGACCTATACGCTCCAGCTTGCGGGGGAGTGTTGGAAAAGCCCACTTAAACTAGGCCCATTTGTATAACATTTATTGTTTTTCTCTCCTCTCTTTAGTCCCACATTGTGTATAGGACTTTTCTCTCTCTCTCTCATCTATATATATGTACTCATTCTTTGTATTTGTACCAAGTGGACATATATACAAGGTTGGCTTTCTCCATTTCTACAATATACATATAAATGTTAAGTTCGCCCATACTCCCTTAACATTTGCACGCATTCTACTCATGCTTATGAGTGAGTGTGTGCGTGTTTTAGCCTCGAACAACAGACAATGATCGAGTGAGTGAAACAATGATGCATGTATAGATATTTTTACATAATAGAGTTACAAAATATGTAATCCTTTCAAAATACTTCATTTTTAGGGGCTAACCTGGCTCTGATACCAACTGTCACGACCCGTCTCAACAAGATCAGAGTGCGCTTCGTGCGGGTCGTGACGCTACAGGCATGCAGAGAGGAACCATGCCTGCTAAGGCGGAACCGGAAATTCTACAACTAGTTTTTAAATTTGTTATTTTTGAAAATGGTTTTAATTGATTTTAAATTGATGCGGAAGACACACATAAATAATTAAAAATTTGTTGTGCATGCATTTTTTTATAAAAACTAAGCTACAAGCAGTACTGAAACTAAATGAATGCAACTAGTCATAAAGTTAGAAATATCATATGTGAAATGAACTAGTACAATGCTTCACCCTACGAGTTGTGCTCGATACAAAAGAAAATTTTCTGACGATAACTAATACATGAATAGAAAAATCCAACAGTAACTGAAACAAAATATATAGAACCTGCTGATACATTAAACAAAATGAAACCTCCAAGCAAACTGTAGCTGGCAGAAAAAAAACTCAGGAACCGGACGGTGCAGTCACGAAAGGTAAGACAAATTCAAACAGAAGAAAAGTGTCTCAGAACTTGAAAAGATCTAAAGATTCAAGTTAATAACTTGCACAAAAGTAAGCAGAGGAAACAAGAGCTCAGTGAACTTGTTTTACACGTAACAACCTACTACCAAACAAGTAACCATGTCAAACAAGATGCTTTTACTTTAATAGCTTACTCCGGAATTTAGCTTAGCTGCAATACCATAAGCGGAATACACTGAAGTGTGAAGGTGTTGTCATTAGGTGTACATGATTATAGTGTATGAATTGACGCAAGACTTATCAACAACGATGCTTGCAATGGTCGACTAACGGTTTCTGTTATCAGTTAGTCGGAGTTCGATTCGACGCGTCACACCAAACCAACACTATTCTCTCAATGTTTGCCTAAGGTATTCAACAATTTCAGGGATTCATAAATAATTTGAATAAGTTATTAATTTGACTATTTCAGTCTATAAGGGGTTACTTCATAATAAAAAGTGAAGTAAATCAGATCTCATGTTTGCAAGCGAGAGAGGTGTCTCTACTTGCTTTATGGTGACTTCGAAAATGCTAGTGACAGCTAAGTGGCGCAAGCGAGGTTAGAAACTCGAGCCAAAACTGTTCAAGATCAAAATGCATTTCAAACAAGATTTCTACACTTGCACATATGTTTGATATTCGCACCACACAACATGAGAGGGGTTTAAAAATTTACCTCCCTCAAAAGTGAGGGGAGAAGAGACTACCGCAAGGGATTGAGAGTTTTGGCGGCGTTTGGAAGCAAAATTCGCTAATTCGGAGAGGGCTTGGAGCGATTCCACCACCTTAATTCGAGGACACGCACTGGAAAACATACACAAATCCGGGATTAGCGGGTTATACGATGGACATAGGTTGGATCATCCAAAAACCCTAGATCAGAGAGCGAAAAATTAGCCTAATAAAATTAGGGCAAATTGAAAAACGAGAGTTAGGCGGGGTTCCTTACCCAAGGAGATCAGATCTCGGCTCAGAAATCCACAAAGAGGGGTTTCGAGCGAAATCCTGGAGTCCCTCACGAAATCCACCGGCCGGAACGGGGAGGAGCTAGGGTTGTCGGGGAAGAAACGATGCCCTTGCCCTCACTGGGCGGAGAGGAAAAGAGGAAGGGAGAAGGTAGCCGGCAACCCCCCCCGATGCAGCCGACCAAGAGAAAGGGGTTGTTGCGGGATTTGCCGGCCAAGGGGAGCGCCAGAGACGACGGGGAAGCAACATGAAGTGCCGCCGGGCCTGGAGGGGGGGTGTTGCCGGGCACTGGAGGCGGAGGAGAGAGCGGTCGGGCGTTCGGGAGGCGGATACGGTGCGAAGGAGGCGGATCGGGACGTCTTCTGCGGGATGCGTGTTTTGGACTGGGGGGGGGGGGCTCGGTTTATAAGGTTTTTTAAGTTTTTGTTTATAATATATATTATTATTATATTTATTATTCTTATTAGGAGTTGTTACATGTTCTAAATACATAGGGAAATAGATTAGAGTTATAAAATGGAACTTCGACCTCAGTCATCCACTATTGTTGGTTGCCCTAACATGGAGGCAGAGGTTTTTGCCCTAATTTCACATTACACCAAAATTCCACCCTAATTAACCCTTTAAAAGAACTAGATAACTAAAATTAGGGTGTATATAATATTTCTCCATCTAGGGTTTTCGAAATCATGCAAAAACATAACTACATAAGTCCTAATAATCTTCTGAAACGCAAGAGGAGAAAGCTTAAGCGAACAAAAGAGTTTTAAGTTAACCTAGAAATTTTAACCCTAACAAACGATGTCTCCAATGCACACAAAACTCAAAAGAAGTTGAGCGGAAGAGATTACCTTGCTCTAGGAAGGAAAATCAAGAAAATCAGAGGAGATTTGGAGTGGCAGGAGCGAGCGGCGTCGTGCGGTGCTTCCGTCGGCTTGCCTTCCTTCGGGCATGACTAGGAGAGAAAGAAATGAGTATATAGATGAGTTATGGGTTCTTAACATACGCCACTCCTTTGTATCGGGACACGCAAGCCATGAACCCAATTTAACCGGTTTAACCTCTCCTATTATTGATTATTTCTCACCTTTTCCGGACGGTCCATATTTCTATTTAGGCCTAACTCGATTATTTTGTTGTGGTGTACACATTAGCATAAACACAAATGAAAATACCTATATCAATTTTTGTGACGTCACAATTTTCCCCTCATTGATTTTTCGTCCGCGAATATCTTCACAATGCATCTCATCAAATAGGAAGGGAAAAAAGGTCACACATTATTTTTTCTTTTTCCAAAGTAGCTTCGTGCAAACTATGTCCTTTCCATCAAATTTTGACAAATCAAACTTCCCTATTTTTGAGTCGCTTATTTTGTCAATCCTTTATTTTGTATGGCTCTGTTGGACTTGATAAGTTGACTTCAATTTGAATATGTTTAGAAGGGAATATTGTTTCTGGATTTGCTACATACTTTCTCAAGGAAAACACATGAAATACATCATGAAGATTCTAAAGAGCATCAGATAACGCTAAGCGATATGCTACTTCTACAATCCTTTCAGTGATTGGGAATGATCCTACATATCTTGCACTAAGTTTCCCAAGTCGACGAATTCGTGAAGCTCGTTTAAAAGGTTTTATTTCTTGGACTAAGTTTCCAAAGTCGACGAATTCGTGAAGCTCCTTTAAAAGGTTTTATTTTAAGGCACACCATATCGCAGTCATTAAATTCTACCTTTTAGTGTCTGACATTAAAATATTTGTATTGTCTGTCTTGCGCTACTTTCAACCTTTCTCGTACAAGTGCAAGTTTATCAGTCATTTTGTCAACTTGTTCCTTTTTGAACAATTTTTGTTCACAATCTTCTGCCCAACTTAGCGGGGTGCGACACCTCCACCCATATAACATTTCGAATGATGTCATCTGAATACTTGAATGTTAACTATTATTATAAGAAAATTCTACCAGTGACAAAGTAATTTTCTCATGATTTTCGTAAATCGAGTACGACCATTCTTAGGAAGTCTTCTAACATCTGAATGGTTCGCTCAGACTGACCATCAGTTTGCGGGTGAAAAACAGTACTATATAATAATTTTGTTCCAAATCTTTTCTGGATTAACTTCCAAGTATCCAATGTAAAACGTTTGTCTCCGTCAGATATGATAGATCGAGGAATTTCATGATATTTCACAATCGCATCAATGTATTGGTCAACTAACTTTTGTATTGGACTGTCATTCTTCACGGGAATAAAATATGCAACTTTCGTGAGTCAATCAACGATCACCCATATACTTTTGTTTTCTACTTTACTCCTTGGTAACCCCATGACAAAGTCCGTGGTCACATCATCCCATTTCCACTCAGGGATGGGTAAGGATTGTAAGTATCTGCTAGGCTTTTGATGTTCTGCCTTTACAAGTTGACATGTGTGACACTTAGTAATATATTTGATAGCATTGGTCTTAATATCTGGCCACTAAAATTCCTATTTAAGGTCTTGATACATTTTTGTTCTACTAGGGTGAATTGAATATGTTGTATTATGCGCTTCATAAAGTATTTCCGCTCGAATTGGATTGACATTAGCCATTAGAAATACACAGCCTTCCATTTAGAAATAACAACCCATCATTCTCTATAAATACGGTTGATTGACCACTTTTCACCTTTTCAAGAAATTTCACAAATATAAGATTCTGATTTATCACATTTCTTACTCTTTCTTTAAGTGAGTGTTTTGCCGTCAGTTGAAAGAGTAAGCCTTGAGTTTGAGAAGTAGTGATACATGTAACCAGTTCTAAGTTTTGCATATCTCGCAATAACCCTTTTTGCTCTGTTATTGGTACCATCACGACGCTAAATTCTTCTTGCTGAGTGCATCAACTACTACATTAACTTTATCGGGATGATACTCGATGTCAACATCATAATCTTTAATCAGTTCTAACCATCACCTTTGTCGCATGTTTATTTCTTTCTGGGAGGATGAATTTCAAACTTTTATGATGCATAAAAATCTCGTATTGAGCGTCGTATAAATAATATCGTCAGATTTTTAGTGCAAAAATAACTGCTGCCAATTCCAAATCATGAGTTGCATAATTACGCTCAGCATCTTTCAATTATCTCGAAGCATAAGCCAAGGTTGTCAGGATCGAGATCCTATATGAAATCGTTTTGAGGTAGGATCGGATCAGATAGTAAGGTCGGATCGAGGATCGCTTTACAAAATCAGGATCGATTTACAAAATCTGGATCGTAGGATCGTAAGATCCTAAGATCCGAATCGCGATCCTGACAACCTTGGCATAAGCGATATCTTTACCTTTTTGCATTAATACGCATCCAAGGCCTTTCAAAGATACGTCACTATAAATTTGGAAACCCTCACTGCCATACGACATGACTAATATCGATGTTGTTGTCAACCTTTTTTTTAACCCTTTAAATGCCTCCTGACATTCATCAGTCGAAATGAAAGAAACATTCTTTCGGGTAAATTTCGTTAGTGGTAATGCAATCTTTGAAAAATCTTTTTCAAATTTCCTATAATATCCCGCTAAATCAAGGAAACTTCTAATTCCTGTGAGAGTAATCGGTCTTGCCCAGTTCATAATTGCTTCTATTTTGTCTGGGTCTACAAATAATTCAAACTCATTTACAACATGACCTAAGAAGGACTTCCTTCAACCAAAAATCATATTTTGAGAACTTCACATATAAGACATGATTTTTTAGTGTTTGTAACTTAGCCTTTAAATGCTCTGCATGGTCATCCTTGTCTTTTGAATATATCAGAATGTCATCAATAAAGACAATAACAAATTTATCTATGAATTTTTTGAACACCTTCATTAAATCCATAAAAATAATTGACACATTTATTAGCCCAAATGACATTACGACGAACTCAAAATGTCCGTATCTGGTACTGAAAGCAATTTTGTAGACATCTTCTTTCTTAATTCTCAATTAATGATAACCTGATCTGAGGTCAATTTTTGAGAAAATTTCTGCATTCACTAACTGATCGAATAAATCGTCAATGCATGGTAATGGATACTGATTTCGAATTGTCAACTTATTCAGTTCGCCATAATCTACACATAATCGTAACGAACTATCTTTCTTTTTAACAAAGAGTACTAGAGCTCCCCACAGTGATGTACTTGGATGTATAAAATCTTTATCTAATAACTCTTGTAATTGGTTTTCAATTTTGCCAATTCTTTAGGAGTCATACGATATGGTATTTTTGCTACAGGTGCAACTCCTTCCATCAAATTGATGGTAAACTCAACTTCTCTTAACGGTGGTACCCATGGTAATTCTTTCGGAAACATCAAGAAACTCACACACCACAGAAACTGCAGTCGGTTCACATCTTAACGCATCACTTCCCTTCAGCATCACTAATATTGCCTCACACCCTTTCATTAATTTTTTTCATCGCTTTTAGTGTGGATATCATGATTTTTGAGACTTCACTCATTCCTTTAAAGCTACATCACATCCAATATTTCACCTTCAGTGCAATTTCCTTCTTCCTAAAATTGATGACGACTTCATGTCTCGCTAACCAATCCATTCATAATAAAATATCAAATTCAGATAGAGGTAGAACGACAACATCTGCTTCGACTGGTTGATTATCAATTGTTAGCCACATTGTACATCTAAACTTTGTATTTATTTCTGTATTGTTGGACATAGTGACTTTTATATCATCATGGGACTGATAAGGTTCCATGTTTAAAAGTTTCACTGTCGCTGAAGCTATGGAGTGGCTCGCTCCGGTGTCGAATAGTACTTTCATCATATGATTATGAACATAAATCATACTTATTATCATAGCATCGTGTGCTTTGGTCTCCTGTTGGTTAAGATTGAAAACTCTTGGTTGCAATTGCCTTTCCTCCCTGGGCTGCAAGACAGATACTGACACTACCGATTCAATGCCTTTTCCTTTGTCCAGATAATGTATAGTTGATGTTTGACCTAGACCTCCTCTTGCATTCCTTCCAGCTTTTTTCCACAAGGGGCATTCATGCTTCAGATCCCCGGGGCGGTGGCATTTAAAACATACCCCTGTTCCTTTCAGACATTCTCCTGGATGAGGTTTTCCACATTTTTCACATATGTGATAGCTAGCAGTACCACTTGCCGCGGGGGCTGGCATCAGAGGACCCCTTTTAAACTTCTTGCATTTCGAGCCTCCACTTTTCCCCAAGAAGGCTTTACTCTGCTCTTCCGGCAACCTCTTATGTTGAACCTCATTCCTCCTCTGCAAGCTCTCCACGTCTTTTTCAATTAATTTTGCTATCTCCACAAACTCATTATAACGTTTAATTCATTGGGAAATCAGATGTACACTGATATCTTCATGTAGACCTAACTGGAAGTGAAAACAACGTTCTCGTTCATTGGGGACCATATCACTTGCATAATATGCCAACTGAGTAAACTCAATTTCATACTGAACCATTGACCGATTTCTTTGAATCAAACGAAGAAATTTCTCCAGAAGAATTTGTTTCTTGGATGGCGGCACAAACCAATCAAAGAATTCATCCAGAAAATCATCCCAAGGAATATAGGTTATCAAATATCCGTAAAATTTTCCTTGTTTCAAACTGTCCCATCATCTACTAGTCTCTCCCTCCAGAAGGAAGGTAACTATCTCAATCCGCCGATCATCTGAACATCTCATTGTCTGAAAAATTACCTCAATTTTCTTAATCCAGTCTTCTGTCACCATTGGTGTTACACCATCACGAAAGATTGGCGGCCTCATGTCCAAAAACTGCTTTAATTGTATATCCACCGTTTCATGAGCTGGTAATGATGCAACATTACCCATTCGAATGGCCTCCACCAAAGCTTGCATAACCTCCGCTAAGGGAGAGTTTGAACTTCCAGAACTATAATTTTCTTCTGTCGTCGCTTGTTCCCTTTCTAGTGCTTCCCTTTGTCTTCTACTCATATATGTTCGGGAAAGTTCTTGAAATACGAAAGTTAAATTCAAGAATCAAGAACTATTTTAAAATGTTGTAAAGCGATATTATTTGTCTTAGTACATTTCCTTAACGTACTCATATCACTCCAAAGTGCATAACCTGCTGTGATATCAATTTATTGTAATGGCCCCTTACGACTACCGCTACAATTTATCATAGACATTCTATATTGAGCACATCACGTGTAACAACCCCATCCGTTCATATGATATATTCTAGAAGGTCCGGCCGCACAGGATATACCACAAAACAGTCGGTGAAGGTACAGGATGATACCAGAGTAGCGCATCGCACCTATCACAAGCATTCTAGCGGAAGCCTAAACTACTTGAACTCCTCATGAATGTCCAAATATAAAACTCCACATTTTATATACATATAAGAATGTCTTACAACATGTCAAAAGAGTTGGCCTTATGGCCTTACAAGGCTTTCAAATCAGTGGCCTAAAACAGGTTGGCGCGCAGGCCGGCCACAATAAAAGCAAACATACAAAAGAACACAATAGCCTTCGAGGGCTAGCAGCTAACAGCAACAGCAACACCAGCAGGAGCATCAACCTCTATGCGTCCCGCTCGGCTCTCCAGTACCTGTGCAAGGGACAATCCACCCACCGGTGGCAAACAAAAGCAACGGTCAGCGTTCAGCTGACCAAATTATAACGACCATACCCCTTCTCTCGGGGCAGCGGTATTTTTCCCTGCAGGCATATCATATCACAAGTATGGCAAGCTATATCATCAAAAAGTGCTTTCACGCACATAAGCCATCACAACCGTTCGCCACCTGGCCTAACGGTCCGTGCACTCAGGGCACATTCTTGGTGTTCTGGCAACCTCTTGCCCACCACCGTATCAGGGTTATCACCCAACGGTAACTCTCTTGAGCATTTACTCCATGGCGTGCAGCCGGAGCTAGTCCTCGGACACCGGGATGGCCCGTAGCCCCCCATTGTGTCATGGCGCGCAGGCCGAAGACTCTTGCTATGCGCTCCAACAGACCGCACTTTTTGGTCTCACGTCAGACGGACATAGCGCAGGTCGGATCCTCCACCCCCCGTTGCTCAAATCGCCTTGCCTTCTCCGAGTACAGCGTACTCATGGCTATATCAAAGGCGCGGGTCGGTCTCACCAATCCTGTTCCTGGCATTCAAGCCTAGGTATTTCACTATACCCATTTCCTTACAACAACAGCGGGTCTTTTCTGGGCGCACCAGTACTTCCTGTAATTCCCGTCACAGGTGGACACCGCAAATTACAAATGTCAGGGGTCTTTCCTGGGCACACCAGTACTTCCTGTGACTCCCTCCACAGGTGGACACCCTATGACATCAAGCATCACAAAAAGGGTCTTTCCTGGTCCCACCAGTACTTCCTGTGCCTCATTCACAGGTTGGACCCAAAACCATCACAAGGCTATTTTCCTGGGCTACCACCCCAGTACTTCCTGCTACTCCTTTTCGCAGGTATAACCCGTAGACTCCGAACACGACACGTTTATCACGGAGTCTTCTCCGGTTCGTATGCAACATCACCAATCCAGACCAACCTGTCCAGATGGGCTTCACACAGCATGCCTATTCCGTACTCCATTTCCGGATCTATATGCAATACAAAGGGGATTTCAAGCATCCACCCAAAGATTCCCAAAATCAGCCACCTCTTGGTGGGGGAAATCATAAGATATGCCAAAAAGGAAGCCTTCACATGGCTAGGAAGAAAAGTCGTTACCCTTGACGATCGCTTCGGTGCCATGGCCTCCAAGCTAGCTTGCAAGACTCGCAAGATCGTTTCCTCCGCAACGCTGGCTTCGGATCTCTCGTCGGTAAACCGCAGCACCACCAGCAGCAGCCCCCTTTCCTCTTCCTCCTCCTTTCTCTCTCTCTTTCTCTCTCTTGAAGAAAGATGAAGGCCAAATTCAAGTGAGCAACACTTCTCTGATTTCGGCCCTTAAGGAAAAAGGAGAAGAGGCTTCAGCCCTTGGATCCAGACTGAAGGAATGGACGGCCACGATTCTGCCAAAAACACATATTTTGACCCGACACGGCCTCGAACACGGCCGTGTGCCTGGCCGTGTGCCTCAAGCGGTGGTCAACCGACTTATCCAAACCAGTGACACGCCCACGGGATACGCCCGTGTCATGGGCCGTGTCACCAACACGCCTTCAGACACGCCCGTGTCTGTGGCCGTGTACCTGGGGGAAAAAATCCCAAATCATCCCGAGACTTCACACGGCCTGTGACACGCCCGTGTCCCAGGCCGTGTGCCCAGACACGGCACAAAGACACGCCCTGTCGAAATCCTTCGGCGGGCTGAGTTCGTCGCCTGATTTGACACGCCCTGTGACACGCCCGTGTCACAGGCCGTGTTCAACATTCGACACACACTTCTCGACACTCGACGATCGTCGAGAAAAACTCGTCGAGAATGCGACACGGCCTTGTTCCTGGGCCGTGTGCCTCCTCCCGACGAATCGTCGAGATCAAAAATCGTCGAGACAAAGCCCAATCGTCGACACAACCTCGACACGCCCTGCGACACGCCCGTGTCGCAGGCCGTGTACCCTGACACGCCCTGGGACACGCCCGTGTCCCAGGTCGTGTCACCTAAATTTTCCTGTTTCAGAATTTTGGGCTGTTACAATCCTCCCCTCCTACAAGAAATTTCGTCCTCGAAATTTAAAGACAGGAAAGTAACAGAAACTAGCAAGAAAATGTAACAACATATATCTATATATATAAACGTTTATGTTACAATATTCTCGCTCCAAATTACAGAAACAATTCAGGGAACTCTGCTCGCATGGTTTGCTCGCGCTCCCATGTCAGCTCTTCACGGCCGCAGTTGTCCCACCGGACTTTCACCATACCGACCGTCTTGTTCCGCAACTGTTTCTCGGCTCGATCTTCGATCCGAATGGGTCTAACTCTCGTCGTTAGCCCATACTCTACCGGCACTCGATCACTCGTGATCACTTGAGCTGGATCTTTCACGGCCTTCCGAAGCACCGAGATGTGAAAGACATCATGTAACCCACCCAAGTCCGCCGACAGAGCTAGTCGATAAGCCGCTTCGCCAATTCGCTCAACCACTTCGAAAGGACCCAAATATCTTGGACTCAACTTTTTCAATCGTCGAATCCTGGAGACACCTTTGAATGGCTTGATCTTCAAGTAGACCCAATCGCCAACCGCAAATTCAACGTTCCGGTGCTTGGCGTTGTAGTACTTCGCTTGTCGATCTTGAGCAATCAGCAATCTCTCTCGGATAGTCCGAATGGTTGAGTTTGCTTCATCCACCTCATTTGGTTTAACAACCCGGGCTTCACCCGCTTCTACCCAAGCCAAGGGAGTACGACACTTCCTTCCATATAGGGCTTCATATGGTGCCATCCCAATGCTTGCTTAGTAGCTGTTATTATATGCAAACTCGACCATATAGAGATGATCTTCCCATTTCTTTCCGAAGTCAAGGGCGCACATTCGGAGCATGTCCTCCATTGTTCTGTTGGTACGTTCAGTCTGGCCATCCGTTTGGGGATGAAAGGCCGTACTGAAAGTCAATTTCGTGCCCAACAGTCGGTGAACTAGTCTCCAATCATTTGACGTGAATCACCCATCTCGATCACTTACGATGCTCCGAGGAACACCGTGAAGTCGCACAATCTGATCAACATATAACTTTGCCAAACTTTCAACCGAATTATCCCGCCTGTTCGGAAGAAAATGTGCTACTTTTGTTAGCCGGTCAACAATGACCCAAATGGAATCATTTGCTCGCTGCGATCTTGGCAATCCATGCACAAAATCCATGGAAATATCATCAAATTTCCACACTGGGATTGGTAGTGACTTCAAATAACCGCCCGGCTTTTGGCATTCCGCCTTCACCATCGCACATGTTTGACATTTGGCGACATATAGGGCAACATCTTTCTTAAGTCCTGGCCACCAGAAAAGCTTCTTCATATCGTTGAACATCTTTGTGCTCCCGGGGTGAATGGAATACTTCGTATAATGTGGTTCATACATCAGTTCTTCCCTCAACTTCCCCACATTCGGGACGCACAAACGGCCCTCTTTTCGCAAAAGACCGTCATTCCAGGTGAATTTGCCTTCTGGTCCTTCATTCACATAGCGCAAGAGATCTTCATCCAACTCCGTTGCCCGTCGAACTCGGTCCGTAAGGTCACATTGCACCTCAGTCCAGTTCAAACATGCAGTGGCAGTGGAATTCTTATCAACACAATAGATCTCCAATGCCTCCAATTCCTGGATAAGACGTTCATCATGCCTTTGTAACCAATTTGCTCTAGCCGGAACTCGCCGACTCAAGGCATCCGCGACAACATTCCCCTTCCCGGGTGTATAATGAATCTCGAACGTGTAGTCCCCAAGGAACTCCAACCACCTTCGTTGTCGCATGTTCAACTCTTTCTGCTCCAATAGATACTTTAGGCTCTTATGATCGGTATAGATCTCCACCTTCACTCCATAAAGGTAGTGTCGCCACAGCTTAAGTGCAAAAATCACCGCCGCTAGTTCCAAATCATGGACGGGATAGTTTCGCTCGTGCACCTTCAGCTGGCGTGAGCCATAAGCAATCACCTTTCCGCTCTGCAGAAGAACGCAGCCTAAGCCGCTTCCTGAGGCATCACTATAAATCACAAATCCATCGGTTCCACATGGCGAAGACAACACCGGCGCCGTGGTCAACCGAACCTTCAGCTCGTCAAAAGCTCGTGCGCACTCTGGCGTCCAAACGAACTTCTGATCCTTTCGCGTCAGTGTGGTTAGCGACAAAGCGATCCGCGAGAAGTTCTCCACAAATCTTCGATAGTAGCCCGCAAGTTCAAGGAAACTCCTGACCTCGGCCACGGAAGACAATATTGGCCATTCTTGTATGGCTCTTATCTTCGCTGGATCCACTGCAATGCCCGCTCCACTCATCACATGGCCCAAAAATGCCACTGACGATAGCCAAAACTCACACTTTGAGAACTTGGCATATAGCTGATTTTGCCTCAACGTGTTCAGCACTAACCGCAAGTGAATCTCATGCTCAGCGTTAGACTTCGAGTACACCAGGATATCATCAATGAACACGATCACAAACAGATCCAGATACTCACGGAAAATACGGTGCATCAAATCCATAAACACCGAAGGCGCATTACACAATCCAAAGGGCATGACTGTGAACTCATAGTGCCCATAGCGCGTTCCAAATGCGGTTTTGGGAATGTCACCTTCCCGAATTCTTAACTGGTAATAACCAGACTTCAGGTCCAACTTCGAATAGACGGTAGATCCCACCAGCTGATCAAATAATTCATCAATCCGAGGTATCAGATACTTATTCTTCTCGGTCAGCTTATTCAATTCACGGTAATCGATACACAACCGTAACCCACCATCTTTCTTCTTTACAAAAAGCACAGGCGCGCTCCAAGGTGACATACTTGGGCGGATATAACCTTGCTCTAGCATTTCTTGTAGTTGAACCTTCAACTCAGCCATCTCTTTAGGCGCAACGCGATATGGCGAGCGGGCCACGGGTTTCGCACCTGGCACCAACTCAATTGTGAAGTCAATCTCCCGCTGGGGTGGTAGCCCAGGGAGATCCGTGGGAAACACATCTGTAAATTCTGCCACAATCGGAACCTCGCACAAAGTGGCCTTAGGCTCAACAGCCTGAATTAGTGCAAAGTAACACTCCGCACCCTTCCGAACAGCTTTGACTACCTGGAGTGCAGACATCAACGTCCCGCCTACTCCTCGCATACCCGCGAACTTGGTCTCCTGTTCGGTATTCTGGCCCAACGTGATTTCTTTGGACTGGCAATCAATCATAGCATGCTGCTCCGCAAGCCAATCCATCCCAAAAATCACATCGAATTCCGATAGTGGCAAAACAAATGCGGTTAAACAAAAATCCCGACTTCCTAACTGAACCGCCACATCGCAAGCTTGATCCACAAGCATCCAACAACCATTCGACAACACCACTCTGACGCTATCTGTCTTTGCACGACTGGGTATCCCAAGCCGCGTAAGAAACTCACTCGACAGAAAAGAATGCGATGCCCCTGTATCAAACAGTGCTCGCGCCAGCGTGTCCCGAATCATCACGAAGCTTATGACAAACATGTCACACACACAAACCACAAACATAGGGGTACTAAGCTAAGCATACAAACAATCGCATAGGCAAAACTAACTCATACCTGTGACAACGTCACTCTGCTTGATGGCCTCCTGCAGGCCAAGATTGTAGACCCGGGGTTGCGCCTGCGAGGCAGAGGAATCCACCACCGCCTTTCCTTTTTCCGCATAAGATGCTCCCGCCTTCTTTTCACTCTTTGGCGGCATCCGACAATCTCGCGCAATATGCCCCATCCTACCACAATTGAAGCAGGTACGAGTTTCTGGCTTGGAGGTTGCCCCTGATGTTGCTCCCGTTGCAACTGATGAAGGAGCTTGTCCACTAGGCTTGGACTTCTTACCCCATCTCTTCTTATAAAACGATTTTCCCGATCGGGGCGCCTTCCACTCTGGTTGCGTCATCACCAACGCTCTCTTCCCTTGCACCCTCTTCATGTCTTTTTCCAACGCGGTCGCAGTGTCAACCAACGCTTGGAAACCTTGGTTCACAGAACTGGACACAAGGAATCTCAGCTCGTCCCTCAGCCCTTCATAGAACCGATTAGTCTTCCTCTGCTCATCCGCAAAGATCGAACCCGCATACCGCCCCAAGCGAGTAAATTCATGCAGGTACGCGTCAACACTGCCATCACCTTGAGTCAACCGTTGGAATTCATTTTCCATGGCTATCCGTTGAGCCACAGGAAGGTGCTTCGCAAGGAAGAGCCGGGAGAATTCTTCCATCGACACTTGGGTTAACGGACGACCCGCCAAATGATGCAACTCCATCTCATCCCACCATAAACGAGCTTCTCCTTCAAGCAAGAAGGTGGCTAAGGTAACTTTCTGATGTTCCACCGTGCCTATCGCCGTCATCACTCGCTTGACGCGCGACAACCAATCCTCAGCCTGCGTCGGGGTTCCCGCTCCCGAAAACGTAGGCGGATGGAAACTCATAAACCGTGTTAGCTGCTTCTCAGCCGCTCGAGGAACCACTTCCACGACAGGTTCAGGCCTTGTCACCACCTGTTCTGTCCTCACAGCCGCTTGTTCCTGCCTCAGTGGCTGACCTTGGATCATGGTATACAAGGCCTCCGCAACTAAACGGACATGTTCTGCAGACGGTGGAGGTGTAGGCACCGCAGCTGGTGCCGTACTTTCATCAGAACGCTGGGGCTCAGACGGCCCAGCTCCACTTCGTGTCACCTAAAAGTGGACAAGACACACACATTAGCGGTCGTACCCAAGCAAACAACACAAAATAGGAACACGCAGGTTCCTCACACAAACAAAAATGCATTCCTATCATGGACATTCATGAGTTCAATCGTAGACTTTGGTGTGCACAAACACGTGCTCGCCACCCCACAAAAGAAGTCGGCCACGACTTCGAGAGGGAAAGACCAAGACAACCGATACCAAAAATGTAACAACCCCATCCGTTCATATGATATATTCTAGAAGGTCCGGCCGGGGCCCCACAGGATATACCACAAAACAATCGGTGAAGGTACAGGATGATACCAGAGTAGCGCATCGCACCTATCACAAGCATTCTAGCGGAAGCCTAAACTACTTGAACTCCTCATGAATGTCCAAACATAAAACTCCACATTTTATATACATATAGGAATGTCTTACAACATGTCAAAAGAGTTGGCCTTATGGCCTTACAAGGCTTTCAAATCAGTGGCCTAAAACAGGTTGGCGCGCAGGCCGGCCACAATAAAAGCAAACATACAAAAGAACACAATAGCCTTCGAGGGCTAGCAGCTAACAGCAGCAGCAACACCAGCAGGAGCATCAACCTCTATGCGTCCCGCTCGGCTCTCCAGTACCTGTGCAAGGGACAATCCACCCACCGGTGGCAAACAAAAGCAACGGTCAGCGTTCAGCTGACCAAATTATAACGACCCTACCCCTTCTCTCGGGGCAGCGGTATTTTTCCCTGCAGGCATATCATATCACAAGTATGGCAAGCTATATCATCAAAAAGTGCTTTCACGCACACAAGCCATCACAACCGTTCGCCACCTGGCCCAACGGTCCGTGCACTCAGGGCACATTCTTGGTGTTCTGGCAACCTCTTGCCCACCACCGTATCAGGGTTATCACCCAACGGTAACTCTCTTGAGCATTTACTCCATGGCGTGCAGCCGGAGCTAGTCCTCGGACACCGGGATGGCCCGTAGCCCCCCATTGTGTCATGGCGCGCAGGCCGAAGACTCTTGCTATGCGCTCCAACAGACCGCACTTTTTGGTCTCACGTCAGACGGACATAGCGCAGGTCGGATCCTCCACCCCCCGTTGCTCAAATCGCCTTGCCTTCTCCGAGTACAGCGTACTCATGGCTATATCAAAGGCGCGGGTCGGTCTCACCAATCCTGTTCCTGGCATTCAAGCCTAGGTATTTCACTATACCCATTTCCTTACAACAACAGCGGGTCTTTCCTGGGCGCACCAGTACTTCCTGTAATTCCCGTCACAGGTGGACACCGCAAATTACAAATGTCAGGGGTCTTTCCTGGGCACACCAGTACTTCCTGTGACTCCCTCCACAGGTGGACACCCTATGACATCAAGCATCACAAAAAGGGTCTTTCCTGGTCCCACCAGTACTTCCTGTGCCTCATTCACAGGTTGGACCCAAAACCATCACAAGGCTATTTTCCTGGGCTACCACCCCAGTACTTCCTGCTACTCCTTTTCGCAGGTATAACCCGTAGACTCCGAACACGACACGTTTATCACGGAGTCTTCTCCGGTTCGTATGCAACATCACCAATCCAGACCAACCTGTCCAGATGGGCTTCACACAACATGCCTATTCCGTACTCCATTTCCGGATCTATATGCAATACAAAGGGGATTTCAAGCATCCACCCAAAGATTCCCAAAATCAGCCACCTCTTGGTGGGGGAAATCATAAGATATGCCAAAAAGGAAGCCTTCACATGGCTAGGAAGAAAAGTCGTTACCCTTGACGATCGCTTCGGTGCCATGGCCTCCAAGCTAGCTTGCAAGACTCGCAAGATCGTTTCCTCCGTAACGCTGGCTTCGGATCTCTCGTCGGTAAACCGCAGCACCACCAGCAGCCCCCTTTCCTCTTCCTCCTCCTTTCTCTCTCTCTTTCTCTCTCTTGAAGAAAGATGAAGGCCAAATTCAAGTGAGCAACACTTCTCTGATTTCGGCCCTTAAGGAAAAAGGAGAAGAGGCTTCAGCCCTTGGATCCAGACTGAAGGAATGGACGACCACGATTCTGCCAAAAACACATATTTTGACCCGACACGGCCTCGAACACGGCCGTGTGCCTCAAGCGGTGGTCAACCGACTTATCCAAACCAGTGACACGCCCACGGGACACGCCCGTGTCATGGGCCGTGTCACCAACACGCCTTCAGACACGCCCGTGTCTGTGGCCGTGTACCTGGGGGAAAAAATCCCAAATCATCCCGAGACTTCACACGGCCTGTGACACGCCCGTGTCCCAGGCCGTGTGCCCAGACACGGCACAAAGACACGCCCTGTCGAAATCCTTCGGCGGGCTGAGTTCGTCGCCTGATTTGACACGCCCTGTGACACGCCCGTGTCACAGGCCGTGTTCAACACTCGACACACACTTCTCGACACTCGACGATCGTCGAGAAAAACTCGTCGAGAATGCGACACGGCCTTGGACACGCCCGTGTCCTGGGCCGTGTGCCTCCTCCCGACGAATCGTCGAGATCAAAAATCGTCGAGACAAAGCGCAATCGTCGACACAACCTCGACACGCCCTGCGACACGCCCGTGTCGCAGGCCGTGTACCCTGACACGCCCTGGGACACGCCCGTGTCCCAGGCCGTGTCACCCAAATTTTCCTGTTTCAGAATTTTGGGCTGTTACATCACGAACATCCTGAGTACAACAATACGAGAAGTAAAATGTCATAACAAAATAAAATCATTCCATTTCATTAAAGTTTTACAACGATGAAACAGGTCGCCCTTTACATACAACATAAGGGCTTACCAACAATGTACATATCACCGATAACCCTATACATACCTCAAAAGGGGCTTACCAAAACTATACATATCACCATGACTGAGTGAAAACAGACAACTAACATGTACAGACATATGAAATGTAAATACTGCACCTCGACCTGTGATCATCTAGGACGTCGAATATTGCTGTTGAAACTTCAATCCAAAGACGATGCCTCTTCTCCTGGCGCAGAGTACATGGACGACGTTGATTACTGGTGGCTAGAACCGCCTTTTCCTCGACCTTCTTAGTTTTATTTTCTGATTAGTCAAAAAACTATGTGAATTCTTACTTTTCTTCCTATTGAATCATTTAATCATAAAAATTCTTATTGTCTTGCATTGGTCTTTCCTTTCATTTATACGTAGTCCTATAATAAGTTATTCCTCTTATTCATGCTCCTTCTTTTGACTTATGTTTGCCTTAATTCACTTTCATGCATATGTCATATGAAATGTAAATTAATGTTTCATGAATACAATACGTGTCCTTGTCTCACATGTTTATGAAGTAATTCTTCCAATGCGCTTGTCTCGCACGTGCATATTACTATTCGGGCCCTTAACTCACACGAATTATATTCATATCAGAAGATTATTCTCCCCACCTCCCTATTTGTGTTAGCTCTTCATATAACCCATTGAATTGAGATGTTATTTCTTCTCTTATTTTTACAATGTTCTTAGAGGGTTACTCATGTGTTTGTCCTTCTTTGCTTACGTTAAGTACTTATCTTGGTTTAATTCATTATTTCGATGTGACACATTAGCGAATTGTCATTTTGTTAACTTCTTGTTCTACTTTAATATATAAGCACAATGTGAGTTATATGAAAAGCAAAGCAAAATAAATTACAAATATTAGGAAGTAAGAACTTACCCCGACTTTCTCCTTACCTTTTTTATTGCACGACTCATTTCCTCCTACTTTCTCTTTGCCCTTCTCCCTGCATGGCTCATTCCCTCTTTCTCTACCTTGAGAATTCATGACCTAAGAAAAAATACCACTATAAGTTTATCAATTGGTAATTCCTACGTTGCAATCTTAATGACTGCCCTTATGTCATGTTCTAAATAGGAAAATAGATTAGCGTTCATAAAATGGAACTTCGACATCAATCATGCACTATTGTTGGTTGCCCTAAAAGAACTAGATAACTGAAACTAGGGTGTTTATAATATTTCTCCATCTAGGGTTTTTGAAATCATGCAAGAACATAACCACATAAGCCCTAATAATTTTCTGAAACTCAAGAGGAGAAAGGTTAAGAGAACAAAAGAGTTTTTAAGTTAATATAGAAATTTTAACCTTCCCAAACGGGGTCTCCATTCCACACAAAACTCAAAAAGAGTTGAGAGGAAGAGATTACCTTGCTCTAGGAAGAAAAATCAAGGAAATCAGAGGAGATTTGGAGTGGCAGGAGAGAGCGACGTCGTGCAGTGCTTCTGTCGGATTGCTTTCCGTCGGGCGTGACTGGGAGAGAAAGAAATGAGTAGAGGGATGAGTTACGGGTTCTTAACATGCGCCGCTTCTTAGTATCAGGACACACAAGCAATGAACCCAATCTCAACCGGTTTAACCTCCTAATACCGATTATTTCTCACCTTTTCTGGCCGGTCCATATTTCTATTTAGGCCTAACTCGATTATTATGTTGGGGTGTACACATTAACATAAGCACAAATGAAAAGACCTGTATCAATTTATGTGACGTCACACATCCACCTAAGCATTCTCATCGCTGCAACTCCCATTTTTGCTCATATACATAATTCACTGTCATCACTCAGAACTGTAGAGCATCACTAGTCTATGTGCAGTACGGTAAAACTTGTTTTTGAGTTTTAATGGTACTTTACAATCACATAAGATCCCAAATGCGCCTCGCTACTTCAACCAACCTGCTTGGATTTTATTTATCACAACTTTATCTGCACCTCTATCCTTTTGAACTATCGATCCAATTTATTTAAAGCATTCAATACCAAAAATATCTTGATCACCCACCTTAATGATGACGTCGCCCGTCCTTCTTGCACTATCAAATTTAAGCTCCATATACTCTGTTTTTGTCTTGCTCAACTTAAAACCCTTCTTTTCTAAAGCATCTCACCAAGATTCAGGTTTAGCGTTTACACCTTCGTGCATCTCATCGACCAAAACAATATTATTTGCTAGCAATAAACACCAAAGTATTACTTGTTTGATATGCCCACAAAGGTCATTTAAGACAATAGTAAAAAGATATGGGCTTAAATGCCGACCCTTGATGTAAGCCAACAATGATAACGAATTTCTATGTTAATCCTCCGGATGGTCTCACCATCGTCATTGAATTTGTATACATATCTTTGATTACATCAATATATGATATATTTACACCTTTTTTATGACTTTCCATAAGAACTCTCTTGGAACCCTATCATAAGTTTTCTGATGATCAATAAACAACATATGCAGTTTGTTTTTTTTCCGTTAGTTGTCAATGAGTCTCCTCAAAAGGTGTATAGCATCCACGGTTGATCGTCCTGGTATGAATATAATTTGATTCTCCAATATGCTGGTCTCTTGTTTTACTCTTCTCTCTATTACTCGTTCTTATAGTTTTATGCTATGACTCATTAATTTAATTCTTCTGTAATTACAATTATTTTTTATATTTCATTTGTTCTTATACAGAAGTACCAAAATACTTTTTTTATTGATCTGATATCCTCTTTGTCTTCAGTATCTTATTGAAAAAATATGCAAGCCATCAAATTTCTTCCTTCCCTAGGTATTTCTATACTTCGATGGTGTATCGTCTGAACCAACCTTCTTTTATTTTTTCATTTTTTTAGAGCATCATTTATCTTCGATGATTTAATTTTATGATAAAAAGTTATGTTCCTATACTCTTTCGATTTACTTAAGTCTTTCAAGCTCAACGTATATTTTCACCGCTCCTTAATAGCCACATCTTCCATCAAAATTGTATTTGTTTCATCATTTATATATTTAACTTGCTTAAATCTATTGTCTTATTCTCTCTAGCTTGAGTATATATATATATATATATATATATATATATATCATACTCTCCATCTTTGATATTTAGTCATTTGTAAAATTCTTCATAAGCATGACTTTTTGCTTTACTTACTATTTTTTAGTTTTTTTAATTACTTTTTTTACTTTGCCAAGTTTTTGTCATTTATACAAGCATTATGTGCCTTATAGCTAGCCCTCATTTTGTCTTCCACTTTCTTTTTTCACCACAAAGATTCTTTATATTTGTGCGCACTACTTTTTGACTCTCAAACTCTCCATGTACGTTCTTTCCACTTATTCTTAAATGTGAAGACATAACTTGCCATGCGATACTAGGATCACATAAGAATCATCAACTAGTTGTTCCATAATTGCCGCCTTGAAAGCAACATGTTTTTTCTGTTTTCAAGTTTCACTACCAAATTTTTGGCAACACTTTTGTCCTTATCTTAAATTTACTATATTTAATTTGCACATCCAAAACAACTAGCATGTGTTGTGTTGTCAAACTTTCTCCTGATATGATTCTGGAATTCTTACAAATTTAGTCATAAAATAGTGAGTTTGTGATTTATTTGGTTCTTCTTAAATGTAATTAAATTACCTTCTCTCTTAATGAAGAACATATTTGTCACAATTAGCTCATTGTGGTATAACAAAGTCAAAAATAGTTCTTCTTTATTCATTTCTTTCTCCATATCTAAATCCTTCATGAATGTCTGTATACTTTGTATTTTCTTTCTCTATATGTTAATTTAAGTCCCCCGTAAAATTTCCTTGTTTTGTGAGATTTATCTTACCAAATCATTTGATTTTTCTCAAAATTATACTTTAATAGCTTTACTTAATCTTTCTTGTGGCACGTGTGTATTTTTTAATATTCAAAAAAAATTATTGATTCTAAAATTCATACCTTGCCATAAAAAAATCATAGCGTGCCAGAGAAGTTATAACTATATCATTAGTTGGAGTACGATTAAATTTATCTTAATGGTTGGATTTAGTTTGTGAATTATCATGTTTTTATCATTTAAAGACTTTTTTTGTTCTTGGTTATCATTGTTGCTTCTTTTTTCCTGTGGTTGCATTGAAAACTACTTTGCTATTGTAGTTTCATCACAAGTAATAATAATTTGGTTCTTATGTAGGTGCTTCAAACAAAAATGTCTCCGAAAATGAATTTTCTCATTTCATGGATAAAAGTTGCTTGCTGATTGTTGGGCCTGGTGTACTTGGCAAATTAGTTGGCGAAAAATGGCAACAGGTTTGATTCCTATTGCTTAAGAGATATTTTGTTTACTGTTGCTCTTCAAATGATCACAATTTAAGTTCTAATGTACTCCACAACACAATTGTCATGTGCTCAAAAGTTTTCAAACATACTTTAGTGTCAGCATATTTTTGTATCATCATCAATAATATCTCCAATTATTTGGGCTTGCCTTTATAGTGCTCTTTTTTCATTCATTTCTTTGGAGTATTGTCTCAGATATTAAACTTAAGCTAAACATCAATTCTAACAACTTTCATCAATGTTATCCTTAGTCTACTCCTACTCTCTAATCATTCAACACTAACTCTATTCACTTATCTAGACGGAGCATTTTTTAACCTTTGTTTTACATTCCCAAATCATCTAATTTGACCACGCATTATGCTATGGTTATAATGGAAGTTTCTTGAAATAAAGAGGCATACCTAGACTTCTCTAAATAACTGTCCTATGCTAGTTCTTTCATAAGGAACAATCCCATCATATTTAAGGTTACATACACCCATGAATAAGATTTGGAAATGTGCAAAATTTTTGATGGGGATCGATTGAGCCTCATTTAAGTAGTTGTAGAAACCGCGGTGGTCTGTATTACTTGGATCTGTATCCTCCTCAGGCTTTCTCCTGCTCTACTGTTACCGCTGATGAAGTTCGTCGCTGGCACCTGCGCCTTGGACATCCGTCTCCTACTTATCTTCAGAAATTGTTTCCTGCTTTTTTACCATTTTACAAACTTTTGTATGTGATGTATTTGATCTGTCTAAATATATGAGACATAATTCATCGCATTTATCTTCACCCAGTACCACCTCGTTTGCTGTTGTTCATTCTGATGTTTGAGGGCCGTCTCCTGTTTAATCATTATCTGGCTTCCGTTGGTTTGTCATTTTTATAGATTGCTTTTCTCGCACAATTTGGGTGTATTTGTTAAAAATAAGAGTGAAGTTTTCTCTTGTTTTTAGATTTTTCATGAAATAGTTCATACCTAATTTAATAGCTCTATTCATGTCCTTCGAAGTGCTAATGATTAGGAGATGGATAAGTATTTTATGCCTGCAAGAGACAAGATGGGTGAGTGAAAAAATTTAATTTTTAGATAATTCATGTTTTAAATTATATCTTAGATGAGCTCAACAAACATATCCAACAAGCAATACCTTGGTGTTTATTGTTTGCGCGTAATATCATTTTGGTTGATGAGACGCGCGAGGGTATAAACACAAAACTTGAATCTTGGTGAGATACTTTAGAAAAGAAGGGTTTTAGGTTGAGCAGGACAAAGACAGAGTACATGAAGCTTAAATTTAGTAGTGCAAGAAGGACATATGACTTGGTTATTAAGTTGGGTGATCATTATATTTCATGTAGTGAGTGTTTTAAATATCTTGGATCGATAGTTCAAAAAGACGGAGGTATTGAAAAATATGTGACACGGAGAATCTAAGCTGATTGGTTGAAGTGGAGAGGCGCGTCAGGGATCTTATGTGATCGTAAAGTACCACTAAAACTTAAGAGCAAGTTATACCGTACTGCAATTAGACCCGTGATGCTCTATGGTTCTAAGGGCTAGGCAATGAATTGTGTACAGGAGGAAAAAATGGGAGTTGCGGAGATGCGAATGCTTAGGTGGATGTGTGGACATGCAAAACTGAATAAAATTTGGAATGAATGTATCAGAGGTCATTCTTGTCACGACGTCAAGGCGAACCAAGGCGAGCGTCGAGCGCCTGGATGCTTAGGCGATAAGGCGGACGCCTAAGCGACAATAAGACGAGCAACCCGAAGCGACAATGTGGCTTAATTTTTTTTTTTAAATTACTTTAGACTGCGGTTTTAATAAAAAACCGCTGTTTAAGTCATTTAAAAAATAAAAAAATAATTTTTTATTTTTTTATGACTTTAGACTGCGGTTTGTATAAAAACCGCAGTCTAAAGTCATTAAAAAAAATAAAAAAAAATAATTTTTTTAATGACTTTAGACTGTGGTTTTTATAAAAAACGCAGTCTAAAGTCATTTAAAAAATAATTTTTTTTTTAAAAAAAATTTAAAATTTTTTAGTTTTTATTTTTTTAATAACTTTACACTGCGGTTTTTATAAAAACCGCAGTATATTCAAATTTTTTTTTAAAAAATATTAATTATAAGGCGTCCAATGCCTTATACCTTCATTAGTCAATGCGAAAGAATTTTCAAAAATTGACTAATTGATCGAATAAATCATCAATGCGGGGTAGCAGATATTGATTCCGGATTGTCAACTTATTTAGTTCGCGGTAATCGATACACAATCGTAGCGAACCATCTTTCTTTTTCACAAATGACACTGGGGCTCCCCACGCTAATGTGCTTGGACGTATGAAATTTTTATCTAATAATTTCTGTAACTGACTTTTCAATTCTGCCATTTCCTCGAGAGCTATTCGATAAGGTGTTTTTTCTACAGGTGCTGGTCTTTCCACCAAATCAATGGCGAACTCAACTGCTCGAAACAGAGGTAATCCCGGTAACTTATCCAGAAAGACATCAAGAAAATCACATACCACAGGAACTGCCATTGGTTCACCTTTCACTGTATCACTCCCTTTTAGCATCACCAAAATTGCTTCACAACCCTTCCTTAATTCTTTCATTGCTTTCAAAGAGGATATCATGATCTTTGAAATTTCACTCATCCCTGTAAAATTACACCGTGTCTGATTATTTAATGTAAATGCAAGTTCTTTCCCTTACTTGGAGCTCGATAGTCTTCTCTCCGTTCACTCGACATCGAACTACGAGAATAGTTCTTTTGGTGTATGTCAATGACATTCTAATTACAAGTGACAATTCAAAGGGAATACACGTCGTCAAACAACATCTTAGTTCGATTTTTCAAACAAAAGATCTTAGTAATCTTCGATATTTCCTTGATCTTGAGATCGCAAGACGTCCTGATGGACTTGTCCTCTCTCAACGAAAATACTGTCTCAAACTTCTTCAGGATGCTGGCTATTCTGGATGCAAGCCAATTAACACCCCTATGGATGTCAACCACAAGCTGTGCGCACATGCTTCTGATGCAGTTCTTCCTCCAAATCCAGAATACTATAGTCAACCCGTTGAAAAACTTATTTATCTAACGGTCACGAGACCCGACATATCCTTTGCTGTTGTGGTGGTCAGTCGGTTTATGCATGCTCCTCGGGTATCTCATCTATAGGCCGTCGAGCGCATCTTGAGATATCTAAAATCATCCCCGGGTCAAGGGCTGGTATACAAAACTTCTTCTACTACTCCCACATTGGTGGCATATTCAGATGCAGATTATGCTGGTTCCCTGGACAATCGACGATCCACCAGTGGATTCTGTACCTACTTTGGAGGTCACCTTGTGACCTGACATAGTAAGAAACAAGCTGTGGTTGCTAGATCTTCAGCTGAAGCTGAATACTAGTCGATGACATCAGTTGTCTCTGAGCTTACATGGCTTGAAAGTCTTCTCGAGGATCTAGGAGTAAAACTCCCTTCACCTGCTACCTTACTATGTGACAGTCAATCTGCTATACACATAACAAAGAATCCAGTCTTCCACAAAAGAACAAAACACATTGAAGTGGACTGCCACTTTGTTAGGGAGAAAGTTTAAATGTAGAAGCTAGAATTAAAGCATGTTCCGGGCACTAAACAAGTTGCTGATCTTCTCACGAATGCTCTACCGAGTACCTTATTCTTCCAGTTCCTATCCAAGCTGGGTGCCTACGACTTGTACGCTCCAACTTGTGGGGGAGTGTTAGAAAAGGCCATGTAAAAGACCCATGTTTGTGGTCCATTCACTTTTATTTTCTCTCTTTATACATTAGTCTCATGCCTTGTATAGGGGACTCGTCTCTCTTTCTCTCTCTTATATATATATATGTATTCATACATTGTATTTGATTACAAAGAAGTATAGACAAAGTTCATCTTTTCTCTACAAAAAGCCTTCTCAATCAATTAATATCAGCTGACCCTCCTATTTCCCCTAACCGAGCACGGTTCACTCGCGTGAAGAGCTGCGCGAACTCCCCCTTGCCCGTTGCCCACGTGGAAGCCCTCCCTCGACTCTTCCGCATCTTGAGCCGCATGGATCTCCCCCCATGGGTGGTGGCCGGACATTCCAAGGCTCCTTGCGTTTTTAAAGTCCTCCTTTCATTCATTGGTTTTTGTTTACCCAAAACTTGGAGTGCCACCTTGACCTAGAAATTTTCTTGTGCTCATCTCACCTGCAAAAGCTTGTCCATGGATTCAAGGGAAAAACTCTGATGGTTGATAAAGTGAGTTTTTTCTTCTTGCCCCGGTTTTCTAATGTCTTGAAAGTTTATGAAATTTTAAAAAAATGCGGATCGAATCTTTCAGAATTATAGTGATGAATAATTGCTTCGAAGTTACTGAGATATGTTTTTTTAATGATTCCTCTTTGATGGGGAGCCATCAGATGCACTTGGAGGAGCTCGCCGCAAGGCGGGGCCCACATGCATGTATTCGCGCAGGAAGACTCGATCGGATTGCCGATCGGACTCCGCGGTTGCGTCCGGGACGTCGGCGCGAGTCAGAACGCTATATTACTTTATATTTTTTGAGTTTGTTTTGATGTATTTTAAGGGCTAATCCACTGGCCAATCATAGCCGTTGATGAGGATGCCCTAGTTTGTGTTTTCTTATAAATAGGATGCTAGGGGGCTGGTTTGAGGCCATTGCAGAATTTGGAGAAGACTAATCCCGGATTCCAGCGATCCCTCCTCGGTGCCGACGCCGTGGAACCTTAGGTGACGACTCCTAGGACGCCAATCTTCCCCCCAAGGTAACCCCTACCCCCCTCCACCATTTTCCATCATCCCCCCCCCTCCACCACCGGAATCCCCGAAAACCCCCTCTACACTGCCGCCCAGCAAACCAGCCAGCCGCCCCCTTCTCCTTCCAGTTTTCCGCCGCCGGACTACTGTCCACCCCACCGCCGGCCTCCCCCCAAGCCCCCAGCCCCTCACCGCCCCTCCCCTCATCAAAACCGACCCCCCTAATGCCCGACCTACCCTAGCCGGCCACTCCTTCCCCTTCGTGGATCCACCTCCCACCGCTCCGAAAACCCTAGATCTCTTTTGATCTAGTGCTACCACCCCACGATCCGTTATTCCCTCCACCCAAACCTTCCATTTTTGTTCGGATCCGCTCCAAATCATCGAATCTATTCACCCCCGGCCCGGATCTACTCATTTGTGGCCGGATCCGCCGTTTTACCATCTGTTACCGCAACGTTTCGCCGAAGGCAGCCACCGCCATCGCCTCTTCGCCTCCGGTTCCACTTCCGATCGCTCGTT
Organism: Platanthera guangdongensis; assembly: GCA_039583875.1. Lineage (NCBI taxonomy): Eukaryota > Viridiplantae > Streptophyta > Magnoliopsida > Asparagales > Orchidaceae > Platanthera > Platanthera guangdongensis. Next base: position 94,441,710 of record CM077159.1, on the reverse strand, counting down.
TTGCATCCGGTTCGTCAAATCCTCCATCGCCTCGGATCAGCCTACTGCATCGTGAGTATCTCGTGGTATTGTGTTTTGTATTTGACATTTGCACTTGGTTGTTTATCTATATTTGTGCTCTGATCATAGTTTGGTAGTTGTTGTACATTTGCGCTAATATTTGTTTGTGGAATTAATCGTCGCCGCTTGCTTAGGCCCTCCAGCGCGGAGGAAGCCGTTGTCAAATCGCCAAAATTATTTAATTGCTTCTTTATTTTGATTAACTGCGTGGTGTTGTTAATTCTCATTGCTTAAATTAATTGTCGTCGCCATCCGACTGTTTCATTGCATGTAGCATTGCATTAGCATATCCCCTCGCACGTGCACGTAGAGTCCTAGCTTCCGAGCACCACTAGCCTACCCCTACATCATTTGGTATCAGAGCCAGGTTAGGCCACTTGCATGCTCCGTAGTGGTAGGACTTTTAGAGTAAGCATGGTAGAATCACAGAACACTGAGTACCGAGCGACGAGCTCGAATTCGGACGCCGCTTTCGCGGAGTTCCAACGCCTTGTCCTAGGTCGCCTTGACACCATAGGAGCCCAGTTCGACGATGTGCGTCATGACCTTGCCGAGGTGAACCTCGTTTAGGCCACTTAGAGGATGTCAGAGACACTCCGACACAGCGTGACGATTCTCTTGAGGACGACCCTGACGCTCCTCCACGTCGAGGGCAACGCCCGAGGGATGGTCCACCTCCCGCAGACCGTCACCATCGTGAAAGTCCTCATCGAGCCCCGATTCCGCCGGTAAGGCGACATCCTGATTTTGCGAGAGATTATAGGCAAGTCCCGGCGAGGGATAACCTGCCACCCCAGCGCGATGAGTACCGTATGCCACGTCAGCCTCAGCCGGACCCCAGAGATCATGTGCCCCCACACGGTCGCCGTGACCATCACCAGGATAATTATTATCCCCCGGGTCGGAGAGAGCGTGGTCCCCCACCCGCTCGACACGACTACGCCCATGATGACTACCCCGAGGACTACCCCGATCCTCGGAGAGGGGGCCACTATCATGACATCACTCGTCGCATCCGACTCGACGCCCCTTCGTTCGATGGTCGCCTAGATCCGAAAGCCTTCAGCGATTGGCTCTTGGACATGGACCACTGCTTCGAGTGGTACGACACGAGTGACGAGCGTTGTGTCCGCTTTGCAAAGATGAAGTTGATCAGGCAAGCTTAGGTATTCTGGATTAGTGTTGAGAGAGCTCTAGAGCGGGATGGTTACTACCCCATCGCCAGATGGGACGAGATGAAGGAGAGACTGAGGGAGAAGTACCTCCCCGCATCATATCGAGATCAGCTATTTGAGCAGCTACAGAACCTACGGCAGGGGACACTTACCGTCGCCGAGTACATGACTCGCTTCAATGAGCTGGTCGTCAGGAGTGATATTTCAGAGGAGCCTATTGCCACTGCCGCCCGCTTCAAGGAGGGCCTTCGTTCCGATATTCGGAGATAGTTGATTCCCCACCGCTTGGAGACCGTTGATCAGATATTCCAGCTCTCCCTCGAGTACGAGCAGTACCTCCGATCGTCTAGTACGAGGCAGTTCACTTCGCAGACTGATTCCTCGACTTTTAGGAAGCCCGCTCCGCCCCAGACCACCACGGCTGCACCCTCACGTACCCCCGCAGATGCGAAGGGTAAAGCCGTAGCCACTGATGGCCAACAATCTGGCGGCATTGTATGTTTTAGATGTTCTGGCAGGGGCCACGTGGCGGCGCAGTGCCCCACGCAGAACCTGTTACTTGAGGAAGAGGAGGAGAAGGGTTTAGAGGGTGAAGAGGAGGCCCAGAGGAGGTTAGGGCCGCAGTCGAGGAAGGTTGGGAGAGTGACGCCGAGCGATCGTTAGAGGTGGGAGTGATTCGACGCCTCCTACACACCCCACGTGTGGACGAGGACTGGCGACGCACGACCATCTTTTACACGTACTTCCCTAGTGCAGGCGGTCCCTGCAAGCTAGCTATTGATGGTGGGTGTTGCGTGAATATCGTAGCCCAGAAGGCGCTTGACCGTATGCAGGTGAAGGCAGAGCCTCACCCCCATCCGTACCGTGTCGTCTGGGTTGACAAGACAGCGATTCAGGTCACCCAGAGTTGTTTAGTCCCGATCACTATTGCGTCCTTTCAGGACAAGGTCTTGTGCGATGTCATTCCCATGGGCGTCGCTCACGTGTTGCTTGGCCGCCCCTGGCTTTTTGATTGTGATGTCACGTGCTTCGGTCCCTCGAACACGTGTGTTTTCTATGATAAGGGGCGGAAGATCACGTTGACACCCACCCAGCCCCGAGATCGACCCAAGGGTGTGGTAGAGTCGTCTGCGAGCACGAGCGCCTCGCGGCCTCTGCATATTCTGAGGCGAGGTGAGTTTCTACGAGATAGTGCCGAGTCCGACGTTATTTATGTAGTCGCCGCTACCTATGTTACTAAGGACGCCCCACTTGATTTCCCACTCGCGGTGCGTCCCCTGTTAGGCGAGTTTGCGGACATTATGCCAGACGAGCTCCCCGATGAGCTGCCTCCCCCACGGGACATTCAACATGCCATTGATTTAGTCCCGGGAGCTTCCCTCCCGAACCTGCCCCACTACCGTATGCATCCGGATGAGCACGCTGAGCTCAAACGACAGGTTGACGAGCTTCTCCGGAAGCAGTTCATTCGTGAGAGCATGAGTCCGTGTGCGGTCCCCTCCCTCCTTACCCCTAAGAAGGACGGTAGTTGGCTTATGTGCATCGACAGCCGCACCATCAATAAGATCACGGTCAAGTATCACTTCCCTATCCTACGACTCGATGACTTACTAGATACTATGTCCGGTGCCCAGATCTTCTCCAAGATCGACCTCCGCAGTGGGTACCATCAGATACGAGTTTGTGAGGGGGGCGAGTGGAAGACCGCATTTGAGACCAAGGACGGTCTGTATGAGTGGCTAGTCATGCCATTCGGGCTATCCAATACCCCGAGCACGTTTATGCGCGTTATGACGCAGGTGTTGCGGCCCTACATGGGCAAGTTTCTAGTGGTGTACTTTGATGACATATTAGTCTACAGCCAGACTCAGACCGCTCACCTCGATCATTTGAGACTTCTCTTTGACACCCTCCGCCAAGAGAAACTGTATGTGTACCTGAAGAAGTGCGCCTTCCTCTCCGAGTCCGTCCACTTCCTAGGCTTTATTATTTCCTCCACTGGAGTCTCCGTGGACCCTGAGAAGGTCAAATCTATTCGAGATTGGCCTGTACCTAGGAATATCCACGAGGCTCGTAGCTTTCACTGGCTTGCCACCTTCTATAGGAGGTTTGTCCAGGGGTTCAGCACGATCATTGCCCCCTTCACGAGCTGTCTAAAGAAGGGAGAGTGAACGTCCACCTAGTGTCAACTATCTTCACCTATGGAGGGGGAATAGGTGACGTGCAACGTTTTTGCGGAATTCAAATTGTACCTGCACACGAAAATAAAACAACACAGCACAGCAGAGTACACAAGCTATTTATAGTGGTTCCCCGACTTGGGTACATCCACTTTCCCCCTTCGACCTATCTCCCAACCAGGGACGACTCGGTCTCTTCACCAACAGGATTGAAATCCAATCCTTGCACTATCGGAAGGAACCCTTCCACACGTAGGAGTCAACACTCCCACAACACGGGTTGCACCCAACCCTTACAACACGGAACCACCGTTCCTTTACAACAAAAATAAAATAGAATGTACAAGAGATACAAACTACGTTTGGAGACAAGGGTGTCCCTCTTTGTTGACGACGTGTTCTTGAAGTCCACAAAGAGTTCACAACCCTAGATCTCTCTTGGAGAGGATCTCCCCGGAACCGGCGGCGGCAAGATGGGCGGCGGCTAGGTTCACGGGATCGGCGGCAACAACGATGTGCGGCTGCTGTTCTTTAGAGATCCAAACTTCGTATCGAAGCTAGCTAGGTCTACCAACGGTCACACTAGGATCAATCGTCTCGATCGATTCGGATGTGGAAGATTTTCCCGATCTACAAATCGAGAGACAAGAGATCTCCGGTTAGACACGTGAGACGCTGAGCTTAGCTAGGCTTCTGTCGCAGGAGGATCTGGGCGAAACCACTATCAACCGGCGAACAACTTGGCGCGAGCGGCGGCGGCGGCGGCGGAGCGGAAACAGCGATCTAGGTCACGTCGCGGCTCGCGTATTTCTTTTCTTCTTCGCTACGCTTACTGTTCAAAAATACCCGTGTATTTATACACTGTAGACATTTTCAATATGACCGTTGTGGGTCCCACAAGTAGAAACCCGAAATCCGGTTCAAAATAGTGCCAGCGGCAGAATCCGGTCAAGCAGCTTGCAGAGAAATTGCTAAGTCAAAATCGGCGAGAATCGCAGGTGATTCTCGACGAATCGGCGAGAATCAGTTAGTGATTCTCGACGATTCGTCGAGAATCACTAGTGATTCTCGCCGAATCACTTGTTGATTCTCAACGAATATTACTTGGTATTCATGATCTGCTCAACGATGGGTTCGGCGAGAATCACTAGTGATTCTCGCCGAATCTTACTTGACACCGTTTTGAGGTAGCCGGATAGAGTCGGCGAGAATCACTAATGATTCTCGACGATTCGGCGAGAATCACTAGTGATTCTCGCCGAATCGGCGAGAATCACTTGGTGATTCTCGTCGAATTATACTTAGATGAATTTTTGTCTTTCCACCCAAGAGCTGCTCCTTGACCCATCCTTGCTCCTTGTCTGCTCTTGTATAAACACGACCCTGTACTTGAAAGTAAGTGCACTACAATAGAGAGAGTACACGTAGGCCAACACACTGATCTGCTCAACGAGGGATTACGTCGTGCAGACCCGTGTATATTGACCTACTGCACCCTGACATTGGTGTGCACTTAGCGTGGAATAACTGCAAGCACAACTTAAGAGGTTTCATCAAATACATTGTGAATTCATCTTACCTTGACAGGTGGCTTCTTCAAATCCAGGTAATTGTGGATACAATACCCAACAATCTCCCCCTATTTGACGAAGCCAAAACCCTACTAGCTAAGATGAATAACACCAACCAGATAATATAAACAACATTCAAAATTTAAATATACAGCACAAGAGAATATAGGCAGACAAATCAAGACTTGAGTCATTCATAAATTCAAATGCATATATATATATATATACATAATCTCAAGATTGTTCATATAATAACGATAACCATTAATTGTTTTCTTAAGAGAGAATGACAAGCTATCAATTTTTGACTATTTTTCTTTGGCTAAGTCTTCCTTGAGTTTTTGCGCCAAATACTTCTTTCTTTGCCTTTCCATATACTCTTTGGGCTTCGGATAATATCTGGGAGGAGGAGCTTTATCTGCCGCCGTGTTGGTCCTGAAGAAGATGTTTCGTTTCGCTTCATACGTCTTGTGTATTTCCCACTCATACTGGCTGTATACTTCGTTTCGATTGATTTCTCCTTTTTCTTGTAGCCAGAAGGTGTCCAAGATGATATTCTTTGAAACTGGACTCCACTTTTCGTTTCTTACTTCCTCCTCACTCAGTCGAATTCTCTTTTCAGCTTGTGTCTCCTTGGAGGTCCCTTCTTGAGCTTTTCTCTTCCCCCTGGCTTTTGCTAGTGCCTCTTGGTCAAACATGCTCATCAGTTTTGCTTTGGAAATAGCCCTAGCATCATCTTCACTCATGAGAACTCCTGCAGCACTTACTCCCTCGGCAGCCGTAGAAGTCTCAGGAGCATGAATACCCGCAGGAGTTTCAGGCAAAACGACGCCTAACGCCTGTTGGAGCATCCACTAACAACTGTCATAGACATATTTGTTTGACTGTTCAAAGTTTGTGATCATGATTTCTTGAAGCTCGGCCATCTTAGCTATATATTCCTTCTCCCCCCTTTTTGGCTTCGACTGCAATTGAGTTTGCATAAGCATGCAGTGACTCATCAATATGCTTCGTAGTCCTGGAGAATTCAGTGACCAATGCTTGTTGATTGGCGTTGAGAGTTACCATATTACCGTCAAACTTTTGAATGTTGTTTGCTACAACATGAGCATTCTGATTTACTACGACGAGAGTGTCAGTGTTCTTTTTCAACCCGTCCATAAGAAGAGTGACCGCTTGGCCGGCCGCTGTATACTTTTCTTCAAATTTCTTTTCCATCATGTCAAGTTTATGATTGATCTCCACCATGTTCTTGAGCATGAGATTTTCAGATTTCTTAATCCTTTTCAACATTTTATTCTGAGCTTTCTCAAAAGATGCCTTAAGCTCATCCACAATTCCCTGAATGACATTCACTGTATGATTGGCTAGTTCATCTCGTAGTGGATGATCCGGAGGCACTTCTTGGCCTTGCTCTTCAGCAGACGCACCTGTAGAGCTGGACAGGAGCACAGCCTCAAAGGGAGGAATACTTGCAGCATCTGTAGATTTCTCGGACTCCCCCTCCATTCGTGCACCAATGTTCTCAGGAACGATCTCAGGTGCGTGCTTGTCAGATGGAGGTTCAATGATATCCGGAGTCTCCAGTGCTTCTTGTCCCTCATTGCCTTCTTCTTCACCTTCATCATCCATGAGATCAGGCGCATCAGCATCATCGTCGTCAGCAGTCTCCTCTACATTAGCTTCGACTTCTTGATCGTTCAGGTTCAGAGCCTACTCATTCTCCAGCACAGTTTCACTTGCTTCTTGTATGGCTGCCACTGCATCTCTGGCCATCTGGGAGATGTCAGATACTATATCAGCATGAGTGGGTAGAGACTCCCCCTCAATTCCTGCAGTCAAAGCATCAGGAATTTCACTGGGGAATACTGCTGGAGATACTTCCTGTTGTCCGACCACGGCGGCCTGCCCAATGTGCCTCTCCCATCTGTCAAAAACACTTGAGTCCATTTTCTTCAAGTAGTGTAGAGGAACACCTTTATTCATGTCATACTTGTCTCCATTCAGCTGATTGAGATACAGACTTATGATTCGGTCAAAGCTCGGAGATCTCAGGGTATCCTTTATCTTATCAAACAACAATGCCCCCCAGTTGAGGCTTTTTCGGCAGACAATTGCCACCAAGATCTTGAACATGTCCCCAGAGATATGGTCATGAGAGTCTGGCTTGCAGATGAGTACCTTTCCAATTATGTCTGACAGAAGCTTCCCTTCTTCATTCATATCCTTGCGCTTTATCGATCGAGTTCCTCGTGGGAGACCACAGAATAAGAGAGTCCTGGTTTTGTCTTCTTCCTCAAGATAGTCCTCGTGCTCCGAGCTAGAGAGCTGCAGGAAGTGGGTTAGCTTGTTTGCAGACATCTTGATCGTTGCCCCTGCCACCTTGCTCTTGATAAGAGAGTCTTCATTTCGGAGTCTGGCGGTAGCGAAGAACTCCAACACCTCTTTGTCCAAGATTTTACACGGGTGCTCCAGTACGAATGAGAGCCCAGCCTCTTCCAGCATAAGAATGATGTTTCTGAATTCGTCAGAGGCATGAGAGAACCCTGTTCGAACTAGCTCGCATACAGTGACTAGCCCAGCGGTTGTCCTTGGAGCCATCGCACACCTAGGGAGAGAATCCCTATTCTACGCTTAATTAACAGTCAAAAGGGAAGCGACACTAGTGATAACGTCCAAGTACGGGTGAGGAAGAGGTTACCTAAAAGCGTAGACGGGAGTTAGTTGGTGAGCTTCCTGCGAGAAATCTTCCTTGAGCGTCCTGCGGGATGTCGACGGAAGCCTTCACGACTCGGCGAGATACCTTCGGGAAGACCTTCGGTGGAATCTTGCGAAAGGGAAAGGATCGGCGAGAAACTTGCGGGAAGACGATGTAGACCTTCGGTGAGAAACTTCGGTGGGATTCTTGCAGTGAGAAACGATGGCGACCATGGAAGACGATGGAGACCTATTCGGCGAGAGTCTTGCGGGAGTCGGCGAGTTTCCTGCGGAGAAGAAGTCGATTCGGCGAGCTTCCCTTGCGGCGAGTTTCCCATGCGGAGAGAGTCGGCGAGTTTTCCTGCGGAGAGCGTCCTTCGGCGGGTTTCCTATGGAATGTGAAGAGTCGGCGGGAATGAGATTCGCCTTAAATGTGATTCTCCTTAAAGCCAAGCTCGACGAGTTAAATGAGATTTTAACGGTTTCCGTTTGTCTAAGTTAATTTGAAAGTCTTCTAACTATATAGATACTCCTTAAAGCCAAGCTATTAGGGTTTGAGCCGGCTTTTCCATACAATTTAATTTAAACATCTTCTAAATATGTAAATACTGCGTGATGCCAATCTACGCTAGTTTTCAGTGAACTAATTTAAGCCTGTAGAAGTTAGATCTCGAGTCTACCAGGGGAATTTCCGATAAGTCTTCATTATTGTATCTATGGTTTATGTTTACCATGTTAACATATCCTTAGATGTACACACTTAAAAGTGTAAGTATAGGTATAGATATATATATACATATATATATGTAAATGTGGATATAATATGACTCAAGTCCTGGAATTGATCAAACGTACCTGAGATTATGAGAGTTATCATTTAGTCCCTCAGGTAAAACATATTAGGAGCTCAATGTGAGTATGCTCAAGTAGATATCACATCTGTTATTCCAGACGCTTGTTCCAATTTAGTCTTGAGCCACCTACTGTCTAGTTCCCATCATTTTTACGGGAACCTAGACTACCCTGCAAGAACGAATTACTTTACCTTAGGAGCCCAAATCATATTGGGTCCTAGGTTCCTGTTAGCATAAGCACTCGACTGACTTCCTTCAGAAAACCTGTCGGGAAGACTACCTCTGCCCCGAAAATGTGGATAGGCCCTTGCCCTTGACACAGAGGGGTTGTGCCAACAGTCGATGGCAAAGTGTCCCACTTTGCCACAGCACCAACACGGGTGAATGTTGTATCGCCGTTTCTGACCTGATCTAGTGACTGAGGTAGTCACGGTCCTAGGTCTAAACGGGATAGGGCATGATCTCCTCACAAAATTTCCTCTTCCACCATGACACGTGGAAGGGTGGAAGGAATGCATGTTGCGAGCGTCATGAGGCCGGGGAGGTGGTGCCTTCCTTTCAGGCATCCCCCTTCCTGAGGCCCCATGAAAACTTACACCATGACTTCTAACCTCCCTGTCCTGTGTCCTCGGGTGGTGAGAAGTGTTCTGTGAGCTGGGACATGCAGATTCACACCGAGTTGAGGCAGTGACAGTGAATACAAAGGGCTCAGAATGAGCCTTAGGTATTCTCTCATGGGTGGCCACGACGGCCCTTGCACTACGGGTGTCTCCACATGGGGACAGATCACCCTTGCAGTGACCACGACTATTCCTGTGGTCATACCTAAAGACATGATGAGTAGCCTTCCTGCTTGGAGTGGGGGGTCGGAATACCGTTTCCCCATTTCTCCACGAATTGATAATCCGGGAGATCCACCCAGTTTCTTGCTTTCTCTTTATAGCATCAACCTTGGAAAAGTTTGATACTATTCTTTTCTCATTCTCTAGACTACTCTCTAGAGTTGAGATTTTAGAGTCCTTGACCTTGTTGGATGCCAATTGGAGAACCAACAAGATCTTCAGTCGAGCAATCTCTTGAGCTTGCTCCCCAGCAAGTAGGTTGCTTGTCTGAAGGGCTCTCTGCAGGGAATCAGGATTTTCTGAAGGAAAGCAGTTCCTGTCTTCAGAAACTTCAAGAGAGACGAGGCAGGATGAAGAAGTTACCTGCTCTTCAGTGTTATTGTCATTAGAGCCAGTGTCCGTTGTGTCATCCTCATCAGAGCTGCTTTCCTCACTGGCCTCTTCAGTCTCTGACATGGACACTGGAGCTTTGATGCTGTCCGATAGATCCTTGCCTTCATCTTCAGAGGCGAGGACCCCCACATAGGCTTCATCCTCTGGTGGACAGCAGATTCCAGCTTTCTCTGACCCCCCCATCAGCTCTGAGATCATCACCCACATAGATTTAGCCGTCCCACATTTTTCCAATCTAGAGCGAGAAGGTACAGACCAGATATCCATGATAATTTGACGAATCCTCTTGTCCAAGTTAAATAGTGACAGTTCCGTCTCTGATATCTCTGCAATGCACTTGGGCACTTCGATATTCTTTCCAGAGCATGAGGTCTTCATAGGAATAAAAGGACCCTCTTCCAGGATGAAAGATGCTCGAGGATCGATGGCCTCCAAGTGATATGACACCCTCATCCTCCAGACGGGATAATACTCCTTTGTACATGCGGGGAGTCTTAGTGGCGATATCTCATAATCCAGCTCCATGCTTCTGACACTGGTGGCAGGATACTACTCAAGGTGTAAACCTTTTTGATGAGTAACCTCCCTCTGATACCACTTGAACGTACACCTAGTGTCAACTATCTTCACCTATGGGGGGGGGGGGAATAGGTGACGTGCAGCGTTTTTGCGGAATTCAAATTGTACCTGCACACGAAAATAAAACAACACAGCACAACAGAGTACACAAGCTATTTATAGTGGTTCCCCGACTTGGGTACATCCACTTTCCCCCTTCGACCTATCTCCCAACCAGGGACGACTCGGTCTCTTCACCAACAGGATTGAAATCCAATCCTTGCACTATCGGAAGGAACCCTTCCACACGTAGGAGTCAACACTCCCACAACACGGGTTGCACCCAACCCTTACAACACGGAACCACCGTTCCTTTACAACAAAAATAAAATAGAATGTACAAAAGATACAAACTACGTTTGGAGACAAGGGTGTCCCTCTTTGTTGACGACGTGTTCTTGAAGTCCACAAAGAGTTCACAACTCTAGATCTCTCTTGGAGAGGATCTCCCCGGAACCGGCGGCGGCAAGATGAGCGGCGGCTAGGTTCACGGGATCGGCGGCAACAACGATGTGCGGCTGCTGTTCTTTAGAGATCCAAACTTCGTAGCGAAGCTAGCTAGGTCTACCAACGGTCACATTAGGATCAATTGTCTCGATCGATTCGGATGGGGAAGATTTTCCCGATCTACAAATCAAGAGACAAGAGATCTCCGGTTAGACACGTGAGACGCTGAGCTTAGCTAGGCTTCTGTCGCAGGAGGATCTGGGCGAAACCACTATCAACCGGCGAACAACTTGGCGCGAGCGGCGGCGGCGGCGGCGGAGCGGAAACGGCGATCTAGGTCACGTCGCGGCTCGCGTATTTCTTTTCTTCTTTGCTACGCTTACTGTTCAAAAATACCCGTGTATTTATACACTGTAGACACTTTCAATATGACCGTTGTGGGTGCCACAAGTAGAAACCCGAAATCCGGTTCAAAATAGTGCCAGCGGCAGAATCCGGTCCAGCAGCTTCCAGAGAAATTGTTAAGTCAAAATCGGCGAGAATCGCAGGTGATTCTCGACGAATCGGCGAAAATCAGTTAGTGATTCTCGACGATTCGTCGAGAATCACTAGTGATTCTCGCCGAATCACTTGTTGATTCTCAACGAATATTACTTGGTATTCATGATCTGCTCAACGATGGGTTCGGCGAGAATCACTAGTGATTCTCGCCGAATCTTACTTGGCACCGTTTTGAGGTAGCCGGATAGAGTCGGCGAGAATCACTAATGATTCTCGACGATTCGGCGTGATTCTCGCCGAATCGGCGAGAATCACTTGGTGATTCTCGTCGAATTATACTTAGACGAATTTTCGTCTTTCCACCCAAGAGCTGCTCCTTGACCCATCCTTGCTCCTTGTCTGCTCTTGTATAAACACGGCCCTGTACTTGAAAGTAAGTGCACTCCAATAGAGAGAGTACACGTAGGCCAACACACTGATCTGCTCAACGAGGGATTACGTCGTGCAGACCCGTGTATATTGACCTACTGCACCCTGACATTGGTGTGCACTTAACGTGGAATAACTGCAAGCACAACTTAAGATGTTTCATCAAATACATTGTGAATTCATCTTAGCTTGACAGGTGGCTTCCTCAAATCCAGGTAATTGTGGATACAATACCCAACAGAGAGTTTCAGTGGACCCCCGCAGCCACTAGAGCCTTCGAGGAGATTAAGGAGAGATTGACGACAGCTCCCGTCCTACGGTTGCTAGATTTTAGTCGCGCCTTTGAGGTCGCCTGCGACGCGTCCGATATCGGTATAGGTGGCGTATTGAGTCAAGAGAGACACCCAGTTTGTTACTTTAGTGAGAAGCTGAATGAAGCAAAGCAAAAGTACTCGAATTACGATCGAGAATTTTATGCTATTGTACAGTCTCTGCTCTACTGGCGACACTATCTCCTTCCCCGGGAGTTCGTGTTGTACTCCGACCACCAGACCCTCCGTTACCTCGATTCGCAACGCAAGTTGGGCCACCGACATGCGAAGTGGGTCGAGTATCTGCAGGATTTTCATTATGTTCTCAAACATCGCGCGGGTGTTGAGAACAAGCCGTCTGATGCATTGAGTCGCCGCGTGTCCCTATTGCAGACGATGACGGCGAGTGTGCAAGGACTTGAGCGACTGATGCTCGATTACCCTACGTGCCCTGACTTTGGCGAGATTTATACCGCCCTATCCCGAGACCCACCCGACCTTGTTGAGGGATATCAGATTTACGAGGGATATCTGTACCGGGGTTCCCGCCTAATGCGTTCCTCAGACGTCTTACCGAGACTACCTGACTTGGGAACTGCATGCGGGCGGAGCCGCGGGTCACTTCGGGCGAGATAAGTCCATAGCCATTGCTGAGGACCGTCTCTATTGTCCTAGCCTCAAGAAGGACATAGCTCGGGTTGTGCGCCATTGTCGTATCTGTCAGACGGCCAAGGGAAATAAGCAGAACACCTGCCTTTATACACCCCTACCCGTTCCACACCGCCCATGGGAGGACATCAACATGGATTTTTTTCTCGGACATCCCCGCACCTTACGAAAACACGATTCCATATTCGTGGTGGTTGATCGGTTTTCGAAGATGGCTCACTTCATTGCTTGCCGCAAGACGGCAGATGCGACCCACGTTGCATCTATATTCATGAGGGATATCTTTTGGTTGCATGGCCTGCCCAAGTCGATCGTGTCTGACCGCGATGTGAGGTTCATGAGCTACTTTTGGAAAACCCTGTGGCACAAGACCGGTACTATCCTTAGGTTTTCCTCGGCATATCACCCACAGACGGACGGTCAGACTGAGGTAGTGAATAGGAGCCTAGGGAATCTGTTGCGGTGTCTAGCTGGAGAACATGTAGGTAGTTGAGACTTAGATTTGCCGATCGCCGAGTTTGCCTCCAATAGCTCAGTCAATAGGTCCACCGAGTTGAGTTCATTTCATGTAGTTTCAGGATACGACCCTAGAAAATCTATAGACCTTGTCCCGAGTCCTTTAGAGTCCCGCCCTAGTGAGTCTGCTGAGTCGTTTGCACAGCATTTGCATGATTTGCATGAGTCGGTCCGCCGACGAATAATAATAAGCAATGATAATTATAAAGCACATGCAGATAAGCGAAGACGAGAGCAGATATTTAATGTAGGTGAGAAGGTAATGGTGCGAGTCCGCCCTGAGAGGCTCCCTTCGGGGCCTGCCAAGAAGTTAAGCGCGAGGCGAATAGGTCAATATTCCATTATTAGTCGTATTGGGACCAACGCCTACCGGCTTGACATCCCGGCCAGTATGAGAATTCACCCTGTGTTTAATGTTGAGGACCTGACTCCATACTATGAGCCTCATGAGTATGTGGACCCGAGCGGGGGAGATGCCCAACCACCCCCACCACCACTGTCGCTACCATACCACCCGTCCACTTCGCCACCACCTGTTGGCCGTCCTAGTCCACCCACTGTTTCCACCCACCCACCTGGGACTTCGTCCACTTTGGTTCCCCCGCAGGCACCACCAATCGCATCGAGACCCAGCTTCCGAGAGGCGAGATATGAGAGCATCATAGAGATCAGATCCCACCAGTTCGTTCCCACCTCAGACGGACCACGTTGCCGTTACCTGGTACATTGGCGGGACCGACCTGACACAGACGATACTTGGATACTACCGGCAGAGCTAGATCGGCTCGCCCCCTGACTTTGACTTCAGTACGATCATCTCCATTCATCGGAGATGAAGGCCTTTCAGTCGGGGGGAGTTGATGGGGAGACATCAGATGCACTTGTAGGAGCTCGCCGCAAGGCGGGGCCCACATACATGTATTTGCGCAGGAAGACTTGATCGGATCGCCGATCGGACTCCGCGATGCGTCCGGGACGTCGCCGCGAGTCAAAACGCTATATTACTTTATATTTTTTGAGTTTATTTTGATCTATTTTAAGGGCTAACCCACCGGCCAATCATAGACATTGATGGGGATACCCTAGTTTGTGTTTTCTTATAAATAGGATGCTAGGGGGCTGGTTTGAGGCCATTGCAGAATTTGGAGAAGACTAATCCCGGATTCCAGCGATCCCTCCTCGGTGTCGACGCCGTGGAACCTTAGATGACAACTCCTAGGCCGCCAATCTTCCCCCAAGGTAACCCCTACCCCCTCCACCATTTTCCATCGTCCCCCCCCCCCCCCCCCCCCCCCCCCCACCACCAGAATCCCCCAAAACCCCCTCCACACTGCCGGCCAGCAAACCAGCCAGCCGCCCCCTTCTCCTTCCAGTTTTCCGCCGCCGGACTGCTGTCCCCCACCGCCGGCCTGCAGCCTCCCCACCGCCGGCCTCCCCCCAATCCCCCAACCCCTCACCGCCCCTCCCCTCATCAAAACCGACCCCCCTAAGGCCCGGCTTACCCTAGCCGGCCACTCCTTCCCCTTCCCCTTCGTGGATCCACCTCCCACCGCTCTGAAAACCCTAGATCTCTTTTGATCTAGTGCTACCATCCCCCGATCCGTTATTCCCTCCACCCAAACCTTCCATTTTTGTTCGGATTCGCTCCAAATCATCGGATCTATTCACCCCCGGCCCGGATCTACTCATTTGTGGCCGGATCCGCCGTTTTACCTTCCGTTACCGCAACTTTTCGCCGAAGGCAGCCACCGCCATCGCCGCTTCGCGTCCGGTTCCACTTCCGATCGCTCGTTTTGCATCCGGTTCGTCAAATCCTCCATCTCCTCGGATCAGCCCACTGCATCGTGAGTATCTCGTGGTATTGTGTTTTGTATTTGACATTTGCACTTGGTTGTTTATCTATATTTGTGCTGTGATCATAGTTTGGTAGTTGTTGTACTTTTGCGCTAATATTTGTTTGTGGAATTAATCGTCGCCGCTTGCTTAGGCCCTCCGCGCGGAGGAAGCCGTTGCCAAATCGCCGAAATTATTTAATTGCTTCTTTATTTTGATTAACTGCGTGGTGTTGTTAATTCTCATTGCTTAAATTAATTGTCATCGTCATCCCACTGTTTCATTGCATGTAGCATTCCATTAGCATATCCCCTCGCACGTGCACGTAGAGTTCTAGCTTCCGAGCACCACTAGCCTACCCCTACATCACTCTTCCTCTATAAGTTTGGGTCTTCAGAGAAGTTTTACGTACCATGATAAAATCACATATGTTAATAAACTATCATCTCAATTATTCAAAGAGGGAATTTTCATGCTGATGCTCTAGGAAGGAATTTTCTACAAGTCCTATGTACACCTAATTATGATCTTCATAAAGATACAAAAGTTGATGTCTTGGATAGGATACCTAATTTACATTTGGTTCTTATATGTTCAAGTATGCAAACATAATGCAATTAAAAAAAATTCTGAAACTTCAGGAAGACTTCATAATGACTTTCATGTTTCCTTCTCTTAGTAAACTGTTAGAAGAAAGATCTGTAAAGGCTCAAAGAATGGCCCATCTAGGGCCCTCTTCCTCTTTATGTTTAAGTGCTAAATCTTAGATTGAGGTTTCTTTCTCTTTCTCTGCTTATATTAATGTACAAATACTTGTATTCATGTATCTTGAGAAATTAATAAAATT
The DNA here is from genome assembly GCA_039583875.1 of Platanthera guangdongensis. NCBI lineage: Eukaryota > Viridiplantae > Streptophyta > Magnoliopsida > Asparagales > Orchidaceae > Platanthera > Platanthera guangdongensis. The sequence goes on along the minus strand of CM077159.1, from coordinate 94,425,767 downwards.
TTCAATTTATTTCTCAATATTTTGATGTTTCTCTACATAGTATCCGAGCTATAAATTGGTCCTACCTGCTCTTTGGCCTGTCTTGCTTTCTAATCCAGGCGGTTAGGTTTTCTCTAACCGCTGCTCTGTTTTCTCTAACCGCTACTCTGTTTTTTGACTTCTTCCTTGCCTTGGACGGTTTGTTATCCTCTAACCGCAGCTTTCCCTTCTTTCTCTGGCGTATTTGGACTCCACCGCCTCTTCTCTCCCTCCCCTCTCCCTTTATACTATTTCTCTGGGGGCCCACTCTGATTGCATGTCGTCTGCTCTTATGTTATTAAAGGTGCGCCTAAGGCTCAAGGCTCACCAGACTCAAAGGTTTGCGTCTTCGCTCGCCTTATTTGCGCCTTCGTGCGCCTTATTTGCTCCTTTGAATATAAAAGGCATGCCAAAGTGATATTTTTGTTGTAAATTTTTCTTCAAAAATTAAGCAAAAATAATGTAAAAACTCAATAAATTTTTATTGATTTAGTGTTTGTGAAAAATAATTTGTGTGTTGAGACTTGGATATGATGTAAATGACCACATCGATTCGAATTTTTTAAGAAATATAAACGATAGTAATGAATGATTAATTAATAGACTAGATGAAAAATTTGATCGAGAATCTGAAATGATGTTTGATGTTGATTATTTAAAAAGGATGTGGTTGCACATTACCTTCGTCAGACGCGCTCCTACACCTTGAGCATTGCGCCTAGGATTCAGACCCCTTTGTGCCTTGGTGCGCCTTGCGCCTTTAATAACTTAGGCCTGGTCTTGCCGCTCTTGCCGCTGCTCATTCGACCTTCGTTCCTTGCCGCCGGTGGGTTGATCACCCGGCCACCTTTTCTAACCGCGCACGCTGCTTGCTGGGCCGCCGCTGCCTAGTTCCTAGCTTGCCATTTTTCGTTGTAGTTCTTCCTGCTTGTTGCTGCAGCCTGTCTGCTGGCCTTGCTCTCCTCGCCGCGCGAGTTGCTCGCTGTCTCCACTCTCAGCTGCATGAGCTGTTTGTTGCCAGTCGTCTCCTTGCCGCAGTTTATTGTCGCAGCTTCCAGCCCCAGTTAGTCATTGCCTTCTTGTCGCAGCTTCTTGGCGCCACCTTGTCGCAGCTTCAAGTCGCAATTCTTCTCACCGTTCTTTTAACCTCTGCCCGTTTTTTTCTGACCGCAAGTCAGGCCGTCTCCGCTCTTCTGATTTGCTGCGACTCCTCTTACCTAGCCGTGGCCGTCATAGCTCCTTGTCTTGCCGCATCCCCTCTTGTGTTGTCGCAGTTCTCCTTGTCTTGCCGCAGATCTCTTCGCTTGTCGCTGGAGCCTTCTTGTCTTGCCGCAGCTCTCCTGTCTAGCCGGCAGTCTCACTTTCAACTCACTTGTTTCTTAGTCCTATCTAGCCGCTTGTCTGCTCTATGTCCAATGATGCGCCTTCCCATCTTGCTCAGCTTTTCCGGTTCCTGAGGTTCTTGATGAGTCGTGGATTACCACTATTTCACTTAGTGGGAAGAAGAATTTTGTTGAGTGAGTACATTCCGTCCGCCAGGTTCTTCAGACTAAGGGTCTTCTGCATTATTTAACAAAAGACACCCCTTCTGCTCCTACTGACGACTGACTTCGTGATGATGACCATGTTCAGACATGACTCCTCAACTCCCTAAATGGTGAACCCTATCGTATGACCATCATGACACGACCAAGGCGATGTGGGATGAACTCCATTCCATCTATTCTGGCAAGGACAACCTTCAACATCTATTTGACATCATCACGGATCTTCAATCTCTCGATTCAGGTGGTGCTGATGACTTAACCTCCTTTGTTGCGCGATCCAAAACATTGGTTGAGGCATGAATTCAGCATCAACCTCCTACTACTGATCTTGCTGCGTAGCGAGCTCAAAAAGAAGATATTGGTATTGCCATAACGATGGCTCGTGTTCCGCCTCATCTTCATAGTGTTCAGGCCCAAATTCTTTCTTCCTCCACTATTCTCCCAATCTCCGATGTTTGATCAACATTGTTGAAGGTCACACCACTTCCAGATTCTCCCGGACCTCTCTTCGGCTCTTCTCCAACACTTAATTATCTCTCACCCACCTCCATCTACCTGAGGAGGTCGCACCGGCTACCGAGGGAGGGGTCGCACCAGCCGTCCTAAATTCAAGTGTACTCACTGTGGTTGAGATGGACATTTCGAGACAACTTGTTATCGTAAACATGGTCTGCCTCCTCCGCCTAATGTCTCCGTTGCTGCTGACACATCTTCTGCCACTCACGCCAATATTGAAGCGACGTGCCTTCAGTTCCAACTTCTTTAAGGGTTACTCAACCGTCCGCCTGGTTTCGTTGCTTCTATCTACAATGAAGGTATCGCTTGTCTCTCCAATAGTCCACGTTGGATTGTGGACTCTGGTCCACTCACCATATCACTTCCCAGAAACCACCCCAGTACTTGACATCTCCACATCCCAAGTTTGTCACATTGGCCAATGAGGACACCACTCCTCTCCCTGGCTCGACTGATATGCCTCTCAGCCCTTCTATCTCTCTTCGCTCAGTCCTCCATGTCTCCGACTCTCCTTTCAATCTACTTTCTGTTAGTCGCCTCACTGAAGATCTTCACTACTCTCACCTTCACGTCGTTTTCTTTTGTAATGCAGGATCGACGAACGCAAAGTATCATTGGTAAAGTATGACTATGTAACGGGCTCTACATTCTCAACATTTCCCCCACCGTTCTCTCATCTGTCACCTCTGCAGAGTGGCATTGACATCTGGGGCATGCTCCTCTTCTAATTCTCAAGAAGGCTCTTCCTGATTTACCTCTCCCGGCATTTACCTGCAAGTCCTGTATTTTTGGAAAACAACATCGTTTGTCTTTTCTTCCTCATTGTACTCGGAGCGCTGCTCCTTTTCATTTATTGCATTCAGATGCTTGGGGACCGTATAAAACTAGACTTTATGGTTATCGCTATTTCATTTTTTTATTGATGATTATTCTCGTATGACATGATTATACTTCATGAGCGCTCAGATCTTACTTATGTGTTTTGTGCCTTATTCTTGAGACTCGTACTCAATTTTCCCGCACAATTAAAACTATCCATACAAACAATTCTCGTGAATACGCCGATCATGCGTTTGATGATTTCTGTTCTGAGTTTGTGATCATCCATTATACCTCCTGTACTTATACGCTAACATAATGTTGTGGAGGAGCGCAAATAGACATCTTCTTGATGTTTCACGCTACCTCATGTTTCAAATGCAGGTTTCCACGACTTATTAACATGTTGCAGTCTCTATGACATGTTATCTCATCAATCGTCCGCCCTCCTCCGTTCTCAGCTATGTCACTCCGTTTAGTCTTCTCTTTCCATTCACACCGCCCTTCTCTCTCACACCGCGAGTATTTGGATGTACCTGCTATGTCCATAATCATGGTCCTTCCACTGACAAGCTTGCTTCTCGGGCTACCAAATATATGTTTGTTGGTTACTCCCATACTCAGAAAGGATATGCGTGTTACTCTCCTACTGATCACAAGGTTATTGTGTCTGCTGATGTTATTTTTCTGGAAGATCAACCTTTTTGCTCTCCTCATTCCTCTCCTCCAGCGCCATTTTTGCCACACCCTGCCGTCCCTGTTACTTCTCGTCTCCCACCACTCCTTCCAACTTTGGTTCCTGTACCGAACAAACTACCTCTTTTTCGTGTCTACACTCGTCGTCCTCCTCACTCCGACGCCCCATCACAGTGGCCTTTAACCTTAGGTACCTCACGTCCTATTGATCCGGCTCCTGTCTCCACGGCTCATTCCCTGGCAAATTATTTATCCTTGCATCGTCTCTCCCCAACGCTTCTAAAATTTGCTACTTCTTTCCTCCATCTTTATATCTAACTCTGTGCAGGAGGCTCTCCAACATCCGGGGTGACGTGCGTCCATGTATGAGGAAATGACTGTCCTCTGGGATAATCAAACCTTTGATCTAGTTTCACATCCTTTGGGGCAGACCTTCGTTGGATGTAAATGGATCTTCACGATAAAACATGCTCCTGATGGGAAAATTAATCGTTTCAAAGCTCGTCTTGTGGTTCATGGGTTTAGTTGTCAACAAGAACTCGATTATGATGAGACATTTTCTCATGTTACAAAGTTAAACACCGTTTGTATCGTGATTTCCTTGGCTGCACTTCGCCTGTGGCCATTATATTAGTTAAATATCAAGAATGTCTTTCTCAATGTCGACCTTTAAGAAACCGTATACATGTAACGACCTCTCGGATTTGAGACCACGGGGGAGTCACTTGTTTGTCACATAAAGAAATCGATTTATGCTCTCAAACATTCTCCTCGTGCATGATTTGACAAGTTCAGTAAGGTTGTCCGCGATGTTGGATTTACTCGGAGCTCGGTGGATTTCTCTTTTTTTACTCGTCATCAAACAACATGCATTGTCCTCCTCTTAGTTTATGTCGATGACATTCTAATCACGGGAGGTGATTCAATAGGAATACAAATGATCAAGTAACACCTGAGTTCAGTTTTTCAAACTAAAGATTTGAGGAACCTTCGATACTTCCTTGACCTAAAGGTTGCAAGACACCGTGATAGTCTTGTTCAATCCCAATGAAAGTACTGACTTGATCTTCTTCATGACACCGACTATTCTGGATGCAAACCTATTGATACTCCTATGGATATCAATCACAAACTTCGTGTTCATGTCTCTAACACCGATCTACTTCTTCCAAATCCAGAGTATTATCGATGTCTTGCAGGAAAATTGATTTATCTTATAGTCAGTGTTGTGGATATCGGCCGACATGTCTGTGACATCACAACCCGCCCGTAGCGCACTCTGACTTATGTCAACACGGGCCGTGACAGTTGGTATCAGATGGAGGTTATTTTTAAAAGATAAAATATTTTATAATTATCACTTATTTTGAAACTTATTTTATAAAGAATAAATATATATGAATCATTTCTTCACTCACTTGTCATTATCTGTTGTTCGCGGCCGAAACACACACACACACACACAGACTCATAAGCACAAGTAGTATGCACACGAATGTTAAGGGGTTATGGGAGTTCAAAACAGGGGTGCAGCCAACACCTACTTCTCTCAAGCCTTAACCGTAGATTCAAAGGTCCCTGTACTGACCCAAAGCCTCAACAGGGAGGTCCCACCTCACACCCGAAAGATCTCTGAGAGCTTCCCCTCCAAAACCAAAAGCTGGGCTAGGAGCTCCTCAGAAAGCACTGGAACTTGGAAGATTATGAAAAAACCTGCCTTCTAAGGAGCCCTTATGGGTCTATTTATATCCTTTGCTGACCTGAGATTACTGAAATACCCTTGGTTGATCTGCCAATAGCCAAATCCCGTTGTTTATCCTGAGGGTATATGAGTCATTTTACCTAGGGCACTGGGCCCCACCCCGACGAGAACTCTGAGCCGAGAGCCTTCTATCCAGAGCCCGGCGCAAGCGGTCTCGCCTGCTTATAGACGAGAGCTCCTTCAAGACAGAAGCTTGGTGCGAGCGCAAGCGTTCCCACCTACTTGGGCGAGAACTTTCTTAGGGCGGGAACTTCTCTGGCTCTCCTAATTGTGACCGTTGGTACCTCCTGGTCTGGCTCAGCGAATATGAGGTTGTACACAATCCCCGCTCTTTTTGAGCTAGCTCTGCGCTCGAAAAGACACATCCAACCCGTAAATATTCGCTGAGCACGTGTCAACGTCAGAGAATCTTTTGGTGGGCCGTACGGTGACTATATATATGTGCTGATGTACGACCATAATTCTGCCCTCGAATCATCATTCTTCACCTGAGTTCTCGCCTCCTCTCGCGATGCATTCCAAGCGCGCCGACAAACCGCTTCCGCAGGATCTTCAAGACCGCATCGATGCGGCACAAGCGCGAGCTAAGGCTAACAACGCCTTGGTTGCCCCCTGGCTGCCGAGAAAGTCGTCAGCCGCTGAGCCTTCTCAGCCCAAGAAAAAAAAGAAGAAGGCGAAGGTGGTCCAGCCAGACCTGCCTCACGAGAACAGGAGCCCGCCTATCCCGACCCCAAGCCGCGCGGATGATCCCTCTCCGCAGAAGGTATGTCTGATTCGCTAATCATTGAAACCACTAGTTGCTTATGCGGGAGGTTTTGTAGCTGACGCGATGCTTCTCGCAGGAAACGGTTCCCGACGTCGTCAGGTCCCCGCGGGAACCCTTGGAGCCATCATCCCGTCCTCCTGAGAACCAGTCGCGGGTCTCGGAGGTGCCTCCTCCGCCTGACCCGAGAATTGCAGGTATCTTTTCCACTCTCGCTCTTAACTCGAATCTCAGAACGCTGAATTGTTTTCCCGCAGCACCAGCTTTCGCCCAGCCGGGTCTCGCTACCCGGGAGAACGAAGTAAGGGCCGCATATCGGCCTGCCCCCGCGGTTGATTCCTCCGTACCGGCGGGAGGAATGGCCGCCGAATCTTCCGCAGCTCCCCAGGATGCCAGCCATCCCGTGGGAGTGGATAACTCCCCCCTGCTTCCGGCCAAGCCGGGATCACCACTCTCACAATCTTCCCCCCGGGAAAAGGAAAGCCAATCCACCTCCTCTTTGGAACTGGGGAGGGGGGGGGGGGCTGGGCCTTCTCGCCTGCCGTCGGCCGGTGGCTCTCGCCCTACTGCAGGTATGCGGTATGCTTATCACAATTGTCGCTTAGCTCTCGCCATAACCGTGAAATTCTTTTGTCAGGGGACCCAGGCTCGCGGGCTGGAGCTGACGCAGAGGATGAAGAAGATGAAGAGGACGAAGACAGAGAGGGGGAGGACGGAGAGAGATCCCCCTTCCCATCTTCTGACGAGATGGAGGAAATCTTGACCAGTGCCGGGAGCGCTAGAAGACGGGGGAAGAAGGTTGCCGCCGTCCTGTCAAAGCTTATCCGGCGGGAGCGGGCCCATAACTCCGCGGCGAGAGAGTTCCGCCAGTCGGTGGAGACGAGGCTGGAGGCTCTGGAGCGGGACTACTTCATCGGCGAGACGGATCGGCCAGGCGTGCCTACCGCCGGGTCCTCTCCCTAAAGGTGCATCACGCGGATCCGAGACCTGTCTCGCCGGATCAACCTAGGATGCACCGTCTTGTCGTCCTACTTCAACCTGCAAGCGCCATTGAGGACCAGGCAGCGGGAACGAGGACGATGCCGGTGGGAGCCCTATTGATTCGCGAGACCTCTCCTTTCTTGCCCCCGGCCTTCCCCTTCCCCGATGTACCCCGTTAGTTTCATGTTTGTAACTGATAACTTCGCTATTATTATTATTACTTTCCATTCAGCTCTCGCTCGGCGAGAGTGATATCATTACTATTATTATTATTACTTTCCATTCAGCTCTCGCTCGGCGAGAGTAACCCTGTTTCCGCTTATTTTACTTGTCGCGTCATGTTGTAATGCTCGCGCTAATCATATCTGTCAGTCGGTCACTGTCAATCTTGGGCGGGAAACCGAGGCGCCGCCGACTCAGGGCGTGACGGCTGTACCCCCGCCGCCTTTTTTGGGAAAGTCATGATGATCACGGTTTTCTATAAATATAGAGGTCCACCTACCATATTTATTTCTCTGATCCGAATCCTGTCTTTTCTCTTGTCGCTCTCGCGGTTTGCCAAAATCTTCCGCTTGCTTCCGCTTCCTCCTCCCGTTCTCGCGGTTTTCGCTGTTCTCGCTCTCGCCTCTCTTCTGAAGACTTTGCCTACAACCTCTCAAACACGATGCCGGGCGGAAGCGAGGGACGTTCGAATTGCGCGGAAGCCTTCCCGAAGCATCTGTTTCCCTCCTGCACCCTGACCATGGACGAGTTCCAGCTGACCCGGACTCGTTACGTTCCCGCTGGTTTCACCGCGCGAAACCCCAGCCACCATGACAAGGTAAACAGTGCGGGGGAGGGGGAGCTCGCCATCCCCCTTGAGCACTTTGAGGTGGGCTTCCGCCTCCCCCTCTGGCCCGAGATGAGCCAAGCCCTCCGGTACTACGGAGTGGTTCCCGCGCAGTTGAATCCAAACTCGGTCGCGATCCTGGTGGCTTTTATCTTCTATATGCGATCCGAGAGGATCAAGTTCAGCCTTCCAATCTTCCGGAAGCTTTTCACCTTCCGCGCCAAGGGAGGGGTGGTCTTCTTTTCAGGGCAGCTGCTCAAGACCATCGGTCTCGCCAACAAGCACCACCACTGAGGCGAGAGGTTCGTCTTCGTTTCCGGCGATTTCGGGAACGTGCCTCTCGCGCCCATTCAATATGAAGACGCTGCTTATAAGCCGCCCTCCTTGGGCTTGCGCGAGAGCGCCCTCCTTGAGTTCTTCGGAACCAAGGACTTCGACGTCCAATTCCTCCGGCGGGACGTTGATTCACTCCTCCCCGTGCCTCCGGGCGAAGGTACGGTCTCGCCTTTGTCTCGCTATTCCCTTCCTTTTTAAGATTAGAACCGAGTGCCGCCGCTTTCGCAGGAGAGCGCGAGATCCCCCTACACCAACCCTTCAACGAGGCTCGCGCTGCCGAGAGCCAATCAGTGAGAGACCCGCTGGCTCTCGCAAAGGCTGCAGCTCAAGCTTGCCGGGACGAGCCGGCCCCGCTTCCTTCGACTGGCGCCGGGAAGCGAAAGCCCGACGCCCCTCTGCCCCCACCGCTCAAGAGGCCCAAGATAACTGACGCCGAGAAGGGTAAAGCCGTTGTGGTGCCGCCCTCCCAACCTCCCGCTGCAGGCCGCTCCTTTGAAGAGATCTTGCAGGTCGTCAGCGAGATCGCGGCTACCGGGGGCAGCGCCGAGACACCTGCCGAGAACCCCCCGGCCCCTGGTGGAGCAGATGGCGAGGGAGCCGCCGCCGAGACCTCCGGCCAGTCTCCGCCTGGAGAGGTGCCGCGAGGTCACCGCAATTTTGGTCTCGGCACAAATTGCCTTGACGCGCAAAACAAACCGCTCCTTCAGTGGGACCCTGATACCAACAGGGTCTCAATCTCATCTCTTCTCCCCAGCTGGGCGGAGCGAGATGAGGTCACCAGCGAGGCCTTCTCCCAGGGCTACGGCCTCTACAGCTGGGAGAACGCCAATGTCTATGACAGGATGACCACCAGGCTCCTGACTTATGACTCCACCCGGGCTCTGATGCGTGGGATGGAGCTTGCGCATATGTGCGCTCGCCGGAGCATCACCATCGACCGCAACTTCCAGGATATGTTCAAGGCCAGGGATGGCGCGGTGGCTGAGGCGGCTACCTTGAAGAAGGAGCTGTCAGACGCCAAGCAACAACTGTCTTCGCGCCGGGCGGAAGAGGTAAGCGAGACCTTTCACGGCACTTGCTCTCGCCACTGCCGATTTCAACTTCATTGTTTTCCTTTCATGCTAATCTCTCGTTATACAAGATTCCGCTCAAGCCGTGGCGCTTCGCGCAGAGCTGGCCCAGGTGCGATACGAGAACGTCCTGTTGAGGGACCAGATCCTGCGCCTGGAGGCGAATGCGCCCCCTCCCTTGGACGAAAGGTTGAAGAGCCGCTACTACGTCAACGACATCGACAAGCTCCTCCAGGCCAACGCGCAAGCCGCAGTCAAGATGACTCTGTAGACGCTGCGGGATGTCGGTTGCTTGGATGGGAGGGGCAAGACCATTACTACTCATCAGCTCGTCCCCTGGCTCTTTGAGCCTGTCCCGAAGCCCCCAGGCGCGCCTGATTCCCCGCCCTCGGATGTCCCGAAATCCCCTGCCGCGGGTGGCGAGACTTCCGGGAGAGCTCAGGCGAGAGCTCCAGCGGGAGTTCAAGCGGGAGCTCTGAGGGGTACAACTTGTCTCCCTGAGGGGCCCCCCTTTTCTTTTCTTTTCGTTTTGTTGTACTGAGCGAGAACGCTCTAGATTTGTAACTATATATAAAATACATTGTAAATGTTGTATGTATTGTCCTTCTATTTATTGCAAATGCGCTTGATACAATTGTTGTGGCCGAGTGCTTCTTAAGCATGCTTCCGCTGAGGCCCTTGGCCTCCCTAGGGTAGTCTCCCTTAGTGACAGATAGGCGGGAACCTGTCGAAAGTGCCCAGGGCTTGGACGTTTTGTTCCCGCGTTCTGCCGAAAACTGTCTGGCGGGGACATGGCTCGCGGGCCCTTTAAGACGAGGCCGTCCCCCTTTAGCTTGCACAAACTGTCTGAAGCTTTCGCCCAACACCTCTCGCTGTCTGACCAAGAAAAGCTTGTCAGGAGCCTTCCGCCGAGAATTTCCTTCAGCGAGATCTCCTTGACAGGGACCTCCCCAACCGAGACCTTCTCTGGCCGAGACCTATCCTGCCTTTAGTTCTTTTTCATTCCGTGGTGCGTTTCTTGCCTTGCTCAGAGCATCCGAGTCGGAGTGTCTCCTAGGATCAAAAACTTCCCTCCCCTAGGCGAGCCTTCGGGTCTGCTAGCTAACGAGAGCCTGCGCAGCGGGTCTACCTGGGGCCGAGCCGAGCTCGGGCTGCCGATGAAGTTACCAAACTAAACCTATCCCCCACAGGCGAGCCTTCGGACCTGCCAGCTAGATGAGAGCCTGCGCAGCGGGTCTACCTGAGGCCGAGCCGAGCTCGGGGTGCCGATGAAGTTCTCAGACCAAACCTATCCCCCACAGGCGAGCCTTCGGACCTTCCAGCTAGATGAGAGCCTGCGCAGCGGGTCTACCTGGGGCCGAGCCGAGCTCGGGGTGCCGATGAAGTTCTCAGACCAAACCTATCCCCCACAGGCGAGCCTTCGGACCTGCCAGCTAGATGAGAGCCTGCGCAGCTGGTCTACCTGGGGCCGAGCCGAGCTCGGGGTGCCGATGAAGTTCTCAGACCAAACCTATCCCCCACAGGCGAGTCTTCGGACCTGCCAGCTAGATGAGAGCCTGCGCAGCGGGTCTACCTGGGGCCGAGCCGAGCTCGGGGTGCCGATGAAGTTCTCAGACCAAACCCATCCCCCACAGGCGAGCCTTCGGACCTGCCAGCTAGATGAGAGCCTGCGCAGCGGGTCTACCTGGGGCCGAGCCGAGCTCGGGGTGCCGATGAAGTTCTCAGACCAAACCTATCCCCCACAGGCGAGCCTACGGACCTGCCAGCTAGATGAGAGCCTGCGTAGCGGGTCTACCTGGGGCCGAGCCGAGCTCGGGGTGCCGATGAAGTTCTCAGACCAAACCTATCCCCCACAGGCGAGCCTTCAGACCTGCCAGCTAGATGAGAGCCTGCGCAGCGGGTCTACCTGGGCCGAGCCGAGCTCGGGGTGCCGATGAAGTTCTCAGACGAAACCTATCCCCCACAGGCTAGGCTTCGGACCTGCTAGCTAGATGAGAGCCTGCGCAGCGGGTCTACCTGGGGACGAGCCGAGCTCGGGGTGCCGATGAAGTTCTCAAACCAAACCTATCCCCCACAGGCGAGCCTTCAGACCTGCCAGCTAGATGAGAGCCTGCGCAGCGGGTCTACCTGGGGCCGAGCCGAGCTCGGGGTATTACAAAACACATAATTACGTCATATTATAAAAAAATTTCACAATAGTCCAGAGAAAATCAAGTCAGCTGATGCAGTATAATAAGTTTAATTTTGAGATACATAATTACATCCTTCCCATTTCATGGGTAGAAGCATTTCAGGTCATCACCGCTCTAGGTGTGGCTTAAGGCCCTCCCTTCCATGTCCTGGAGGTAGTAACCTCCTGTTCCAACAACTTCCTTCACTATGTACGGTCCTTCCCAGTTCGGGTTGAGCTTACCCACGGTTGCCGACCTTCTTGCCGCGTCAACCTTTCTCAGCACCAGATCTCCTTCGGCAAACTGCTTGACCCGGACATGCTTATCAAAATACTTGGCCATCCGCCGCTTGATCTCTTCTTGCCTGATAGCTGTCACGTCCCGCAGTTCTTCCACCATATCTAGCGAGAGGCGCAACCCTTCTTCATTTTTCAATCTCCAAGTCTCATCTCCTTCGCCCGTGGCTGTGACCCGCGGGGACCGAACTTCGAACTCCACTGGTAGGACCGCCTTACACCCGTGAGAAAGCTTGAAGGGGGCCTCACCGGTGGCCGTGTTCGGGGTCGTTCGCAAGGCCCATAGGACCGATGGGAGCTGCTCCACCCAATTTCCCTTTAAGTTCTCCACCTTCTTTTTGAGCAGGCTTACAATGATGTTGTTTGCCGCTTCCACCTGTCGGTTGCTCCGGGGGTGGTGGACAGAGGCAAATCTGAGGTCTATCCCCAATTGGGCGCAGAAGCTGATGAACTCTTCACTGGCAAACTGGGGACCGTTATCTGTCACTATCGCTTGAGGCAACCCGTGTCTGCTTATGATCTCCCCCCAGATGAAGTTCCTTATGACTTGCGAGGTGACCTTGGCCTAGGCCTTAACCTTCAGCCACTTTGAGAAATAATCGACCATGACCAAGAAGAACCTCCTTTGTCCACTAGCCGGAGGAAAAGGTCCTACTAAATCCATCCCCCAGATGGCGAACGGCCACGGTGCCGTGATGCTTCGGAGCCTTTGAGCTGCCAAGAGCTGAAGGGGGTCGCAGAGCTGACATTTTTGACACCTCGCAAACTCCGCGGTATCCTTCCTTAGGGTGGGCCAGAAGTACCCCTGCCTGACCACCATTGCCTCCAACATCCTCCCTCCAGAATGACTGCCGCACTCGCCCAAGTGCACCACTCCCAAGATCCTTGGGATCTCTTCTTCGGTCACACATCTAGCTAGGAGCCCTGACAACATCTTACGATGCAGGCCCCCTTCTATCATCAGGTAGTGAGCTGCCTTGCGCCTGAAGCTTTTCCCGTCCTTGGTCCCCTCAGGAAGTTCACCGGTGGTTAGGAAGGTCACCAATGGATCCACCCACGAGGGTCGCCGATCCACCACCATCAACTCTTCTTCCTCGATAGCCGGTCGAAATAGCTCCGTTAAGGTCGCTCCTCCCCGAGGTCCAAACTTAGCCAATCGATCGACAACTGTACTTTATTCCCTTGGAACATGTTGGATTGAGAACGACCGGAAACCACCGATGATCGCCCTTACCTTGGAGAGGTATTTTATGAGGGTAGGCTCCCGATCTTCAAACTCTCCCCGGATCTGCGACGCTACTACATTTGAATCAGTGAAGGCCTCCACATCTTGAATCTCGAGCTCCTTTGCCAAGCGAAGGCCGGCGATCACGGCCTCATACTCCGCTTGGTTGTTGGTTACTGGAAAATGGTAAGCCACTGTCTGCTCTATCGCGACTCCCTGGGGGCTGATCAGTACCACTCCTCCCCCGAGGGAATGTTTTCCCAAGGCCCCATCGACCATCATCTTCCACGCTTCCTGTGGCTGCTGCTCTCCCTCATCGACTTCAACAACATAATCTGCCAGGAAGTCCGCCACCGCTTGCGCCTTTATGGAGAGTCTCGGAACAAAAGAAATGTCGAACTCGCTTAGTTTAATAGACCACTTAGCAAGTCTTCCCGAGTGCTCTACTCCTTCAAAGATCTTGCGAAGAGGATGGTCGGTCACCACCCTAGTCGAGTGTGCTTGAAAGTATGGTCGGAGCTTCCTTGCAGAGATGACCAAAGCGTAAGCTAGCTTTTCGAGGATGGGGTAGCGGAGCTCTGCCTTCTTCAATATCCGGCTGACGTAGTTGATGGGCAGTTGCTTCTTTCCTTCTTCCCTTACTAGGACGGAGCTCACCGCCTCCGCTCCTACTCCAAGGTACAAGGTCAGATCCTCCCCTTCTTTTGGGCTCTGAAGCAGTGGAGCCTGAGAGAGCGGTCCCTTCAGCCCTTGAAAGGCTTCTTCGCACTCGGCGGTCCACTCAAACCTTTGATTCCCTCGCAGCACCTTGAAAAATGAAGAACACTTGTCTCCTGACCTGGAGAGGAACCTGCTCAGCCCAGCCAGCTTGCCTGTCAAGCGCTGGACCTCCTTGGCGTCGCGAGGTGATTCCAAATCCAGGATGACCTTTACCTTGTCTGGGTTAGGCTCCACACCTGCCGGAGTCAAGAGGTGCCCAAGGAACTTCCCGCGGCTGGCCCCGAAGACACACTTCAAGGGGTTCAGCCTCATCTTGAACCTTCTCAGGGTGGCGAACGTCTCTTCTAGATCTTTCAGGTGCGAATCCACGCACTTACTCTTGATCATTAGGTCATCGACATAGACCTCCAAGTTTCTCCCCCTCTGATCTCGGAAGACCCGATCCATCATGCGTTGGTAGGTAGCCCCTGCGTTCTTCAACCCAAAGGGCATCATTTTATAACTGAAGCATCCCTCCCTCGTGATGAAGGAAACGTCCTTGACATCGGGAGGGTGCATGCGGATCTGGTGATAACCTGAAAAAGCATCCAAAAAGCTCATGATAGAGAAACCGACGGCTGAATCAACCAGCGCGTCGATCCGAGGCAGGGGGTAGCAATCCTTAGGGCATGATTTATTTAACAAAGAAAAATCAATACACATTCTCCATTTACCACCCCCTTTTTTAACCATTACCATATTTGAGATCCAGCCTGAATACTTGATCTCTGAGATGAAGCCGGCCTTCAGGAGCTTCCTGACCTCTTCGCGGATAGGCTCCTCTAGCTTGGTGGCGATGACTCTCATCTTTTGGCGTATGGGGCGAGTGAGGGGATCCAGGTTCAGGCGGTGACAGGCCACGTCCGCGTCGATGCCCGACATGTCTGCCGCGCTCCAAGCGAAGATGTCGATGTTGCTTTGAATGCAGGCCCGCACTCGCTCCCGGGCCTCGGGACTCAAGCCCCCGCTGATCCGCACCTTTTGCACCTGCCCTGCGCTGGTGAAGACCTCCATCTCCACCACTTCCTCGGCCGTCTCCAGCCGCGACTGCTCCCAGCCGACCCTTGCCTCTTCCTCCAGCTCCAGCTCCTCCCTTCCTTCCTCCTCAATCTCCATCGCCTCTTCCGGCCCCTCCTGCTGCTGCTCGTCCTCCACGCCCCTCTGGGCCTCTCCCTCTACTTCTCCTGCCACTTGCTCTTATACCTCCATCGCCCCCTCCGGGTTCTCCTGCTCTCCGTCTCTCCGGACCTCCTGCACATCTCTTCCCCTCTGCTCCTCCTCAACCTCCTCCTCCCCGACAACCTCTTCAGTTTCCTCTCTCGCCTCCCCTAGGCTCATCTCCTCCCCGACAACCTCTTCATGCGCCGCCATCTCCTTCTCCAACTCCTCTGCCTCTGCCATCCACGATATGGTGTTGACTGCAGTAACGTAGCACTGTCTTGCCACCTTCGGGTCCCCTCTGACCCTGACCTGCACCCCTCCGTTGTTGAACTTGAGGCACTGATGAAACGAGTAGGGGACGCAGCGAAAGGCGCTGATGAGGGGGCGCCCAAAGATGGCGTTATAGCTGCTTGGGGCGTCCACGAACACGAACCTGCAGTTCCGTAACACGCACCCCAACTTCACGTGCAGCCCTACTCCCCCTTCCACTTCCTTCCTCTCTCCAGTGAACCCGAACAACGGTCCATCCGAAGCCAAGATCCTCTTCCCCTCAACCCTCATCTCGTCGAAGGCCTTCTTGAAGATGACATTTACCGAGCTCCCGTTATCCACTAGTATCCTTGAGACCGTAAAATTCTCCACCGCCGTCTGGATCACCAGGGCGTCACAGAATGGATCTTCGTAGTCTGGCATGTCCGCTGACGAGAAGGTGATTTTTTCTTCCGGTGGGGGAGCCTGGGAGGTAGATGCGACCCCTCTTCGGTACATGGTTTGAAGGCTCCCCTTGCGGGTTGCCTCAATCCCCACTCCTCCGTGAATCACCCCGATTCCTCCCCGGGTCCCCACGTCTACCCGATCTTCACACCTATCCTCCATCTCCCCCTGCTGTACTTCTACGATCCTAACCGGCGGATCCTGCCTCCCTGCTCCTCTTGCTTCCCTCATCTCCAAGAACTCAGGGCAGGTGGCCGTTGCGTGGCCCTCCTCCTGGTGGAAGTCACAAAAGAGCAACGCCACCCTACCCCTTCTTCCTTCTCCTCCCCCTCTTCTCCCTGCTCCTCGAACTCCTCTCCTCGCTCCTCTTCCTCTGCCCACCTCCATGGCCTCTTGCGGCGGTGGGACGCGACCCCATGGCTCCTGCCTCCACGCCGGCTGGTCGAACCTCCTAGGTTCCCGTAGGTTATCTCTGCCCTGATAGCCTCCTCCTTGACCCTGGGGGCGACCCTCCTGGGGCCTCCAACCCAACCGGTTGTTCGGCTCCCGGGCCCCCCATCCCTGTTGCTGCCCCTGCCTTCGGGGCTCTTCCCTCCTCCTTTCTTCTCTCTGCTCCCTCGGCTCCTTCTGCCTTCCTGCTGCAGGTTCCTTCACGTCATCCTCCGCCAGTCTGGCCAACTTCCTGTCGAACGCTGAGTTTGCTCTCTCGAAGTCTATCTCCTTTGCCGCCCTCTCCATGAGCTCCTCAAAGGAGAGGGGGGGGGGGGGGTACTCTCTTCAACTCCATACTGAAGAATCCCGGCCTCAGCCCCAGTGTAAAGGCGAACATCAACGCGTACCCTGGGACCTCCTGGACCAGGAGAATCTCTTCCTGAAACCGGTCGACATAGTGACCCAGTGTCTCATCCGGCTTCTGCCTCACCGCAAACATGCACTCCGCCTCCTTCTTCCGCTTCTTCGATGTTGAGAACCTCAACAAGAAACTTCTTCGTAGATCTTCAAAGCAGTAGATCGACCTTGCTGGCAACTGGTGGAACCAGTCCCGAGCCTTCTCCTTCAACGTGATGACAAATAGCCGACACTTAAAGACATCCGTCATCTGCCTTATCGAAACGACATCTTCAAACCACTGCACGTGCTGTACAGGGTCATCCTTTCCTTAGTAGTAAGACATGTTAGGCTCCCGGAACCCCTCCGGTACCGGAGCTGAGATGATGAGCTCGCTGAATGGGCTCTCGCCTCCTGCCTGGCGAGAGGGCACGTCCCTCGGCCTCGGCTGGCTGGCCCGATCCGCGAGACCGTGCCCAGGGAAGATCTCTCGCACTGCCGCCTCCCTCTCGCCCAAATCTGCCAAAGCCTCCTTGCCCGGGCGCTGGCCTGGGAAGAGCTCCCGCGACGCCACGCCTCTCTCACCAGCCTCCGTCGGGACCTCCTTCCCCGGGCGCTGTCCAAGGGCGTTCTCGCCCAAGAGCGGGACCTCCTCTATCGGAACATGAGGTGTGGCCCACTCGCTTCGGGCCGAGAAGGCCAAGCTGATAGTCTGCAGGACTTCTCGCCTGAATTCATCCAACATCTTCCTCGTCGCTTCTTCTCCCCGGGTGGGGGAGTCTCCAGAACCAGACCCTTCTCCTTCACCTCCAGCCATGAGACAAAACTCAAGGCTTTCTTGTATTAGCTGCTTTCCACGCTCACCGCACCAGAACTGTTGAAGCCAAAAATGTCCTCAACGGGAGTTCAAAACAGAGATGCAGCCAACACCTACTTATCTCAAGCCTTAACCCTCGACTAGATTCAAAGGTCCCTGGACTGACCCAAAGCCTCAGCAGGGAGGTCCCACCTCACACCCGGAAGATCTCTGAGAACTTCCCCTCCAAAGCCAAAAGCTGGGCTAGGAGCTCCTCAGAAAGCACTGGAAATTGGAAGATTATGAAAAAGCCTGCCTTCTAAGGAGCCCTTATGGGTCTATTTATAGCTTTGCTGACCTGAGATTACTGAAATACCCTTGGTTGATCTGCCAATAGCCAAATCCCGCTGTTTATCCTGAGGGTATAGGGGTCATTTTACCTAGGGCACTGGGCCCCACCCCGGCGAGAACTCTGAGCCGAGAGCCTTCTGTCCAGAGCCCGGCGCAAGCGGTCTCGCCTGCTTATAGGCGAGAGCTCCTTCAAGACAGGAGCTTGGCGCGAGCGCAAGCGTTCCCGCCTACTTGGGCGAGAACTTCCTTAGGGCGGAAACTTCTCTGGCTCTCCTAATTATGACCGTTGGTGCCTCCTGGTCTAGCTCAGCGAATATGTGGTTGTACAATGAGCAAACTTAACATTTTTGTGCATATGAATTTCCACTATGATATACACCATTTGCGAATATTAAATTATATGAGCGGTTTAATATTTTCAAGTGCGCTGACATTAGAGTCCTAATATGCATAACATGTTAAGTGATATGAGCGCTTAACATGACATGTATATCCATTCATTTGCATTCATATCATAAATCATTGCACAAGTGTTAAACTAAGAACAACAATAATGGTTGTACACACATGATTTTACTATCTAATTGACATCGCACATGATCTCATTGTTGCACTTGCATGATTATTATCTATAGTTGTTCAATGAAATTGCTGTAATTATTACATAATTTATGTACCTGACAGTAGAAAATGTGTTAGAATATCTAATTTAAAGTCTCCGATATTTGTAATTAGTCCTTCCTGTTTCGCGTGTCTGTCAATCTTATCTGGTCATCATGTTTCTCGTTCTAGATAGCTTCTAAGTGTCAGCAATAAATGAGGTTATTCTTGTGAATTGCTCTGCTGTATTTCTTCAGCGTTGTCTTGTGATTCTCCAACTCCAATTTGATTCGCTTATGTCGATACTTAATCATCATTCAACTTCTTTTTCTCTTTGGTGTTCTATATTCGCTTCGTGCAAAAATCTTTTCACTTTCGGATTCTCGTATCTTGCCGCTCAATTTCGAGCTAATTGAAGACTTTCCTGTGTTTCCCGAAGCCAATTTTTTGTGTCTTGTCGATCTCGTTAAGTCTGAAGAGTTCCCTTAAGAACTTGAATCTGACCTGCGTTGCAAGTATCTGTAACCTTTTCTCTTGATCATAGTAAGTCTCTACACTTGTTTTCCACTCTATTTCTTTGTATTCATAGTTAACTTCTATAACTTGATCTGCAAACCTTATTGGAATGAATGTCATCTGAATCTTTATCATTTTTGACCTCATTCAGAGAGTTTCTCAGAAGTTTCGGGACGAAACTTTCTAAGTAGGGGAGAATTTAACAACCCAAATTCTAACTTATAGGTTATAATAATAATTATAAAAATAAATAACCTAATCTCCCCATCTTATATTATAAACCGAGCCACCCCCACCCCCCTCGATTTAACTCCCGTCTGCTAGGGTTTCTCTCCCGAGCCCGTCTCCCGCTTTTCTCCCGATCCCGCTTGGTTCCGTCTCCCGCACGAAGCCGCTGCTCCCGCTCTTACCGTTTCCGCAAAGCCGCAGGAAGCCCGTCTCGCTCCCGCTCCCTGCGCCTCTTCCTCGACGCCTCTTCCTCCTCCTGCCATGGCCGATGTTAGCTCCTCCGGCTTCTCTCTCCATGGTCGACGCCACCTGCTGCTCCTCCGCCTCTCTTTCCTCCAGAGGCCAGCTAGGAGTTTTTCCTCCTCTCATAGGGCTGGTAGCCTTGTTGCACCCGCCTCTTTCGCTTCCTTTGGCGGTGGATTTCAAGAGGATCGTCTAGGGTTTGCTTGGATCCGCCTCTCCTTGCATTTTTGAGTCCGATCTCGATCCTTTTGGTATGAATCTTCACGTGAGATCTCTTCTCCCCTCACTCTTGAGGGATGGAAATCTCTTAGTCTCTCTTGATTCAGTTATGTAATGAATAATTGCCCGCGTTAGCGTAGTGGTATTTTGTTATATCGCTTCCGTCGTTCTTGTACAGGTTCACTTGAGGAGTGTCAATTTTGCTAGCGCCGCTTTTCCGCCGCCGCCAATTTCAGCTTCTTTAAGGCAAGTAGAGATCTCTCTCTCTTGCAATCATTGAAATTTCAATTACTTGGTCTGTTCTTATGATTTTACGAATTCACCCCTGACTGTTTGTTTTGTCAAATGAATTGAAGATCGAATGTCTAATCCGGCAAGTTAATATCTTTGGGTTAATATATTTGGAATGTCATGAGATTGTGATCACAGATAATTTTATTTGAATATTTACTTAGATGAACGGATTTCTCGTCTGATGTATAATTCGAAGTATGATGAATTTTTTTGGGAATGATTAACAAATATTATAATGAGATTATTAAGAAATTTATGAATTGTATCATTTGGATTCACACTTATATGAATTGTATCTCATTTGATGGATGATTAGAAAACCTATAGTTCTTGTGAACAAGTGTAATAATTATTTTGAATGTTAACTGTTAAGACTTTTGCTACGATTAAATAATTGGTGGTTTATGTCATGCTCGTATATATACATACATTTTTTTACTTGGAGAATATTTATGTCTGAAAATTGTTTAATCTAAATGAATATTTGGTATCCAGGAAAATAGCGTATTGCAATCATATCACTCGTAAATACTTGAACCCGCAAAATATATTGCTCACTATCTAGTTTTGTTTGTGTCATTGAATCTTATGTCTGTCTGGTTGTAAGTCTTGAGTAAAGTCAGTTCTCCATCTGATCTTTCACTTTTAAGGGTCTGTTTGGCGCGACGTTTTTAGAGCAGCATGCTGCTGTTTTTAAAAACGCCGCGCCAAACAACAATTTCACCGTAACAGTGGGAGAAGCCCCCGCTACCTAATCGCGGAAACGGAGCGATTAGGGGTCGTGATTTTTTTTCACGACCCTGGAATCGCGGAAGCTGCGCGATTCATCATCCACGGAAGGGCGACGGCGATTCTTCTTTCTTCCCGATTCATCTTCCACGGCAAAACTTGCTCCGATTTCTGCTCGCCTCCACGCCGAGCTCGCCTCCACGCCGTCGAATAGCCTCTTCTCTTCCACCGCTGGTAAGGCTCTGTTTCCCGGCTCTGCTTCCCGATTTCTGCTAGCCTGCTCCGTTTTATTGTCGCCGTCGCCGAGCTCGCCTCCACCCCGTCGAGTAGCAGTCTTGTCTTCCTCCTCTAAACGCCCTCTTCTGCCATGGTCGACCCTCTCCTTCCTTGCCGGTCATCTTCCAGATTAGGGCAAATCTTTCTTCGTTTCTTCTCTTTCATTTTTGTTCCTGATTCCAGTGTTTTGCCTTTATTTTGTTTGATTTTGTTTCAGGATTTCGTTTCAGGGGAACTACATAGATCTTGGTTTCTTCTCTATACTTCCGGCCATACCCATTTGTGATTTTTCGTAAGGTACATTTCTATCCTACATGTAATTATCCACTTTTTTTTGTAGTAGAACTCTAATGCTAGCACAAATTCTGGTAATTATAGTGATTATACATCCATTGTCTTTATAAATTTGTGTGTGTTTGTGTGTGTGTGTGTGTTTAGGGTGTTTGGGAATATGTGTATAATTGTGTGTGTGTGTGTGTGTGTGTGTGTGTGTGTGTGTTTAGGGTGTTTGGGAATGTGTGTGTGTTTGTGTGTGTGTGTTTGTATGAATGGGAATGTTTGTATGAATGGGCTTGTGTGTGTGTATTTTTTTTGAATTGTTGTGTGTGTATGTTTGTGTATGTGTGTGTTTGTGTGTATGAATGGGCTTGTGTGTGTGTATTTTTTTGAATTGTGTGTGTGTGTGCGTGTGTATGTTTGAATGTGTGTGTTTGTGTATGTGTGTGTTTATGTGTGTGTGTGTTTATGGTGATTGGGAATGTGTGTGTGTGTGTGTGTTTAGGGTGTTTGGGAATGTGTGTGTGTTTGTGTGTGTGTGTGTGTGTTTGTATGAATGGGAATGTTTGTATGAATGGACTTGTGTGTGTGTATTTTTTTTGAATTGTTGTGTGTGTATGTTTGTGTATGTGTGTGTTTGTGTGTATGAATGGGCTTGTGTGTGTGTATTTTTTTGAATTGTGTGTGTGTGTGTATGTTTGAATGTGTGTGTTTGTGTATGTGTGTGTTTATGTGTGTGTGTGTGTTTGTGGTGATTGGGAATGTGTGTGTGTGTGTGTGTATAATTGTGTTTGTGTGTGTGTGTGTGTTTTTAGGGTGTTTGGGAATGTGTGTGTGTTTGTGTGTGTGTGTGTTTGTATGAATGAAAATGTTTGTATGAATGGGGTTGTGTGTGTGTGTTTTTTTTTGAATTGTTGTGTGTGTGTTTGTGTATGTGTGTGTTTGTGTGTATGAATGGGCTTGTGTGTGTATTTTTTTGAATTGTGTGTGTGTGTGTGTATGTTTGAATGTGTGTGTTTGTGTATGTGTGTGTTTATGTGTGTGTGTGTTTGTGGTGATTGGGAATGTGTGTGTGTGTGTGTGTGTATAATTGTGTTTGTGTGTGTGTGTGTGTTTTTTTAGGGTGTTTGGGAATGTGTGTGTGTGTGTTTGTATGAATGGGAATGTGTGTATGAATGAGCTTGTGTGTGTGTATTTTTTTTGAATTGTTGTGTGTGTGTTTGTGTATGTGTGTGTTTGTGTGTATGAATGGGCTTGTGTGTGTGTATTTTTTTGAATTGTGTGTGTGTGTGTGTGTGTGTTTGAATGTGTGTATTTGTGTATGTGTGTGTTTATGTGTGTGTGTGTTTGTGGTGATTGGGAATGTGTGTGTTTGTATATGTGTGTGTTTATGTGTGTGTGTGTTTGTGTGTGTATGAATGGCCTTGTGTGTGTATGAATGGCCTTATGTGTGTTTGTGTTTATGTTGTTTGGGAATGTGTGTGTGTGTGTGTGATTGTAATTGTGTTTCTGTGTGTATGTATGTTTGTATGTGTGTGTGTGTGTATAATTGGGTTTGTGTGTGTGTGTTTGGTTTGTGTTTGTTTTTGTATTTTTGGTTTGTGTGTGTATGATTGTGTAAGCGTATGTTTGTGTGAGTGTGTGTACGTTTGTGTGTGTATGTTTTTGTGTCAATGTCTATCTGTGTGTGTGTTTGCATTAATTTTATTTTTTCGCATAGATGGGTAAATCAACGGAAGGTGGAATTTCTGCAAATTGGGAGACATCGCATGTTCTGCTTTTTTGTGATCTTTGTAGCCGAGAGATAGATTTAGGGAATAGACCTACCACCCATTTCAATAAGGAATGGTGGTGCAATTTGGTGAAAAACTTCAAGGAGCGCACAGGTTTGGAGTACAGTCGGGCACAAATGAAAAACAAATGGGATCAACTGAAGCGTGATTGGAAATTATGGCGTGAACTCAAAAGAGGTGAGACCGGTCTTGGTTGGAATCCCAGTAAGCGGACAATTGACGCGTCCGATGATTGGTGGAAAGAACGTATTGAGGTTAGATTTATATATATAATTTTATTATTATAATAATGAACATGTGATTAGGATGTGCATTTATTTTGAAGCTCCTTTTATTTTGTAGATGATTCCCAATGCGAAGAAATTTCGTTTTGGTGGAATAGCGCCCGAGCTTGAGGAAAAACTAGACAAAATGTTCAGTCTGGTTGTGGCGACGGGAGAAAATGTATGGATGCCTTCTTCTGGAGAACTTCCAGGAATTTTTTCGCATGCAAACACCTTATCCGAAGAAGCTGAAGATCACATCAATGAGAGCAATAATACATAGACTTTTGCAAATGAAGATCTTGACTCGACTACACCTGGGCAGAGTTCTCAAAGTGGTGCAGCTTCAAAACGAAAACGAAAGGGGAAGAGACATGAAATGGGGACAAAACAGATTATGTTGGCACATGTGGAAAAGTTATTCTCCTCCTTAGAAGCAATTATGCAGCGCGTTACAACACCAATTATTCCCCCTAGTATATATCTGCTGCGAGAGGCGATTTAAGAATTGGAGAAGTACCCAGAAATCTTTGAGGACCGGTTGCTGTATCATTTTGCTACAGTTCATTTTCAAACACCCGTGAATCGAGTGACATTCCTGAGCATCCCAGAGGATAGGAGGGTGGAATGGCTGAAGACCCACTACCTGAATTCATATATATGATTTCTCTTATATGTTGTTTATGATTTTCTATGTGGAACTTATTTACTGTTCGAAGCATCTCTTATGCAGTGATTTTCGTGACGTTACGAACATAATTATTGTTATTATTATCTCTTATGCAGTAATGTATGTTACATTATTATACTGACTGTTGTGTCATATTTATAGGTCAATATAATGTCAAACATAGATGATGATAGAGAAGTTAACATAGACGATGACGAAGAGTTGGTGGTGAATTACTGTGCAACTCGTCAACAAGATTGCACCGCATATGTGAAACTTGTTAACACAACTGTATGTTTAATTAATGATTATGTCACGTTGTTTTGTGATAAAACACCGTGCATGACATCATCTCAAACCGGACATAAATGGCTTCGAGAATTATTTGAAGGACATCCTGGACGTTTTCACAATATGTTCCGAATGACTAAGGTCATTTTTTTGACTTGCTAGCATTGTTGGAACAAAGTCACGGTTTAAGAGGAAGACAAAGGACACAGTCCAGCGAGGTTTTGACAATAACGATTTATATATTGGGGCATAATGAAACTTTCAGAAAATCTGGTGAAAGATTCCAACATTCCACAGAGACATTGAGTCGGTTGTTTATGATCGGTCTAGAAGCTCTGACAAGTTTGTCCATGCATAACATTGCTCCGATTGATCCCCAATTTCGTACAACTCCAGCGCACATACAAAATGATGATAGATATATGCCATTTTTTAAAGATTGTATCGGTGCAATTGACGGTACACATGTTGATGCACGAATATCTGTTGAAAATCAAGTTCCTTATATTGGTCGTCATGGAAGCACGACTCAAAACGTAATGGCCGTCTGCGATTTCAATATGTGTTTTACATATGTTGTACCTGGATGGGAAGGGTCTGTACATGACACACGCATATATCATCGTGCAGTACGGGATCCGCTAAGTAAATTTCCATTTCCACCAGAAGGTATGTACCACGAGCTTTTACGTTATGTTGATTTATTAATCATATCTTCAAATGTTTAAAATCTTTTTTGCTACTAAAGGTAAATATTATCTCGTCGATGTTGGTTACCCATTGGAGAAGGGGCTCCTGAAACCTTTTCCGTAAACGAGATATCACTTGCCGGACTTTGCTCGGGGAAATAGGCCAATTGAAGGACGACGTGAAATATTTAATAAAGCACACTCATCGCTGCGTAGTGTCATCGAGAGGAGCTTTGGTGTATGGAAGAAAAAGTGGCCCATACTTAGCAAAATGCTTCATTTTGAATTCTCGAAGCAGTGTGTTGTTGTCGTCGTTACGATGTCGCTCCACAACTTTATTAGAAGACATCCATCGAGGGCTGACCCAGAGTTTGATGTATGCGACGGAAATGAAATCTTTATTCATCCAGAGGCATATGAGTTGCGGCCAAACAATCATCCAAGAATTATCGATTCAAATCCGAACACAACACCAAGCTCATTCGAGGGAACGGGAGCTGCAGAAATGACCAATATTAGGGACTACATTGCAGATCAACTAACAGAGTATCACATGTATACACCATAATGACTTTTACATTTATAAACATATATAAAAAGATCATTAATTACATGTCTTTTTTGGTGTGCACTTAACGATCGATGATCGAGGGATATGTTTCATCAGCATGGCAGATCACGTTTATGATTTTCATGACTGGAATAATCGTTTTTGAAACAATTGTTTTTTTCAATTTGTTTAATGGACACTTAGAATGCATTAAATTTAACAGTTTTTAAATGTTATTGTTTACTATGTTTAAGTTCAAAAAAAATGAACTGTGCACCGCATAGCTGTTTTGCCAAACAGATTAAACAGCTTCTCTGTTTGAAACAGCTCTGCAAAAGCTGTTCATCCAAACAGTTTCACAGATTCTGACACCACTCTGCAAAACAGCTGATTATTCCACCACTGTTTCTCACCACTGCTTCTGCAGTCGCTGCAGCTGCGCCAAACAGAGCCTAAGTGAATTTGTTTCCGCTAAAATCTCTAAAGTGTGAATCATGTAACTCATAATATCATAAACAAACATTGAAATGTGTTGGGGTCACTGGGGTTGCTGCCTTTACGGTGTCAGTTTGGACCCACTACGGCTCCTTGAGCCGGGCCTGACCTTGACAAGGGTCACTACAAGCAAGAAGCTTTTCTAGTAAGACTTGTATCCGACAGAGTGTGAACCATGCACACTAGTCAAAACACCTACCCTCTTAATTGATTGTGGTTTATGATATTACTTGTTCTATTATGTGTTATGATTCAAAATAAGCTTAATTCAGTTATTTCTGTTTGAGTATTCTACCTGCCTGAGATAACAGCTCTGATTTATGAAAACTAGTACACTCATATATTTCTGATTCTATTACTGTTCTGTACTTTACTTTGCTCACTCTGCTTATTTCAATGTTCTGAGGTTTTTCTTTTTTTGTTTTGGAATTGCCTTAGAGTTCGTGCAGCGACGCCAGGTCCTCGAGCCCGATCTGCTTAAAGTTGCAGGTTCTATGTTTACATTTCTTTTACTGTCAAATATTTCTTTTATGTAATAATGACAATCAGACATTTTCTCTGATATCATGGACAACTGCTAAGCTATTTAAATACTTTATGTACTAGAATTTGATATTAATGCATGTACATTCTCCTGTGAATCATAATTGCATGAAAACTATAACAATGCCTTATAAAATATGATTTTTTACAAAATTGCATGTGCACTTAAAACTCTCACTGTTTTAAATCATAAAAGCTTACGCAATAAAATCAAACTGTTTTTCTCAAAATTAATTAGTTTAAAACTATTTTCAGTATTCTCTGCATCCGCCTTAGCAGACATTACTTTCTTTCCGCCTATGTCTGTGGCATCACAGCCCGCCCGAAGCGCACTTTGACTTATGTCGAGACGGGTCGTGACACCTGCTAAGTCGAAAGTTGAGATACTGGAAAAAATTTTAAAATAATTATTTTGAAGGAAAATAGCTTGATTTTTATGAAGAAACTTTTAGAGTTATGACGGTGAAAATTTAAATGTTTGTATTTAGTAAAATTTATGTTTCAAGATGCTGATACAACTTTTCATACAATGAAGATCTCAGATGAAATGAACATGCAAAAATGTCAAATTCTAATATATAATATTAGCATAGCAGTTGTCCATGATAACAGAGAAAATGACTGAGCATAATTATCACATAAAAGGAATAACCGATAGTAAAGAAATAAAATTCATAGAACCTGACATGGCGAGAAGATAAATCTCTAGAAGCAGAGGCTTGACGCATTTCAGGCTCAGGAACCTGACGGCGCAGTCACAAACGCTAAGACAATTCCAAAACAAGAAGGAAAATGCTCAGAACATTGAAATAAATAGAGTAAGCAAGATAAAGTACAAAACAGTAAGCGAATCAGAAATGCATTAGTATCGGTTTTCATGAAGCAAAACTAACAAAACAGACAAGTAAGAGAGTTAAACATAAAATAACCTGAATTATTAGCTTACCCCAGGTGAAACATAAAATCGATTACGTAATGACATAAGCTATAATCGGTGAAAGGTGTAAGTATTTCAATTTTATGCACATGATTCTAATATGAGTGTAAATGCAAGGCTTATTAGAAAAATTGCTTGATATGATCATTTATTGGTTCTCGTTTCTAAGTTAAGCAAAAATTCGAGTCAAATCGTCACATCAATTCAACACTACATTTCAATGATTGCTCATGATATTAATGAATTAAAAGATTCATGATTTAGAGATCCCTAGCAGGAACAGATTCACTTAAAGGGAAAAATCAGATCAAAAACAAATTTACTCAGGTCTTGCAATTAGACAGACATAAGAAAACAGATTCGATGAGACAAAAGAAACTAAACAGAGAGTTTTGAACCTTGTGGGTTCAAAAGATTAAGGTCATAATAACAAGAAGACTTTTCAAGCAAATCGCAGAAATAAGTTTGATATGAATCAATTCTGAGATATCAAGTACTCATCTAGATTAATTCATTCTAAGACATGATTATCTCACAAGTAAAATATGTATGTTACGAGCATGATATAAAACACCTGTCATATATTTGTAACAAGGATTTGTTACAATTATTATCATGACACTTGCTGCTTGTGCTCAACAATCTACCATTCTTTGAATTATATAACAAATAAAAGATTCATTCATGTAAGTGAAAACTCATCTATATATATATATATATATAAATCATTCATGATCAATAACTCATGTCACTCCAAACATTTTAAACCTCAAACTATTAACATGTCATGTTAGACATTCAAGTTCTAAATTCATTGACGAATCATATATTCAATATCTGAGTCGTAAAATCATAAGAATATCCATTCATTTAAGTTCAATGATTGCAAGAGAGGGAGAGAGAAGGATCTCTACTTGCCTTAATGAGGCTGAATCTGGCGGCCGCATAAACAGAAACCTTTTTTGGACCTGTTCAGGAACAATCACAGACGATATTGACCCAGCAAGATGCATAACGCTAACACAAGATACTATTTACAAAACCTAAAGCACAAGAGAGTTAAGCGATTTACTTCCCTCAAAAGTGAGGGGAGAGGAGAAACCACGCGAAAACGGAGACTTGACAGCGCTTAGGCTTGGGGAAATCCTAAATCAGAGAGGGTTTTGCGTGATCTCACCAATTGAATCGAGGAGCGACACTGAAAATCATGAATACCACGAGATTAGACGATTGCAAGAGCAGCAAATATCTTGAATCACAAAATATACGCAAATTTGGAGATAAATAATTGTAAATGATACAATAAAATCTGAATAAATAGTAATAGAGGGAGTTCATACCCAAAAGAACCGAAGCCAAGCCCAATGAGGCGATTCCGGGCAGAAAATTTCTAAGTAGGTGGGATTTGAGTAAATCCTAGGCGTTCCTCTTGCAAATTCCGGCCAAAACGAAGGAGGGGAAAAAATCACGGCTGCCGGTGGAAGAGAATCAACTGGCTTCCTTGCTGATTGAAGGAAGGGGGCTGCTGCTGCCGGCCCTAGTAAAGAGGGAGGTGTCTGCCTGGGGGAAGGAGAAGAAGCACCAACCGTCCCTGAAGAAGAGGAGGACTGGCTGTTGACTAGGGAAGGAAGCGTCGACCATGGAGGGAGGGTCCAGAGGAGGCGTTGGTAGGAACAGGGGAGCGGCGGCGGAAATATGAGATTTGCGGCGAGCGGGAGTTGGGGCTGGACCGGAAACCGGGAGACAGAAGACCTGGGCCGGCTCCTTACACAAAAATAGATGCGGGGGGGGGGGGGGGGGGTGATTTCATGAAATTACCAAATCTCCATTAGATGTTTTATTTCAATTTTCGAGTTGTTACATGCACTCATGTAACTAATAATTTTTCTTGTGATGTTGTCAACAAATGATTTTTTTTATTAATAATTTTATTATTTGTTCATTTTATCTAACTAATATTATTAGATAAGGTGACATGTGGGTGTTGATGAAAGGAGGCCTCCAAGATTAGCTAAAAGCAAAGAAGTGACAATTAATTATCAAAGATGGGGAAAGAGAAAAGTATCTGAGGTGGACTAGGGAGATCTAGAGTGTTCATTAGATGAAGACCATATTCTATCTACTCTGCCGACTATAGATGAGTTTTTAAGTGATGATAAATGAGATATGTTGAAATTTAATTTGTGAAATTTTGATCTCATAGAAATAATATATAGGTTACAAGTTTCTTAAAATTACTAGTTATACAATTTTTATTAAAGTGTTGTATAATAAATGTTACATATAAATTTTAATATTTAAAAGTTCGGTATATTGTAAAATAGGTAGTACTGTGTGTTGAGTCCATTGTCCACAATGTCCTAGATTTATGCCAATGATATACATAAAGTTGTATTTGATGTGTGCTTGAGTTTATGCATGCAAGGATGTGCTAACAACAATGATGAGACAAGTAGCCTAAGTGGCTAAGTTCGGTAAACACTTACCTAAGGTTTGTATAGATAGAAAACTGTCTATGTTCACAGGCGTTGAGTGAATGTCATTCACTCAACGTCAAATGACTTATTGGGCTGAGTGAAGCCTATACAGTCAAAGCCAAAGCAGTGACAAGCTGAAAAAATAGCTAAGTTCACAGACGTTGAGAAAAGTCAACTCACTCAACGACATACAGCAAAAGGCTGTGAGTCAGGCTAATGCAGTATAAGCCTAGGAAGAAATGGGCAGAAAAGTGGCTAAGCACACAGACATTGAGTGAGTATAACTCACTCAACGCCATACTATATATTCGTTGTGTATTGTCTTATAAGTCAAAGCCACAAAAAATTTGTGCTGATATTTGGCTGTCCAAATATGTTGAATGTAGCTTACTTACTCAACGCCTGATAAACAGTAAAATCTGTTAAGTAGTTTGGCGTTGAGTGAAGCTTACTCACTCAGTGCCAAGGAGCAGAAAAATCTAGCTAAGGTAGAAAGCGTTGAGTGAGACATGCTCACTCAACGCTCTCAACGCCATGATTTAGAAAATCTGATTAAAACAGAAAGCGTTGAGTGAGACGTGATCACTCAACGCTCTCAATGCTTAAGTTGTTGAAGAAGCAGGAAATTGGTTAAGGCACAATGCGTTGAGTGAGACATGCTCACTCAACGCTCTCAACGTCAATCATGTAGAAAAGGCTGAATAATAAGCTAAGGCAAAAGGCGTTTATTGAGCCTTGCTCACTCAACGCTGTCAACGCCTAGATAGACATAATTCTATCTAAGTGTCATGACCTTGAGTGAAGCTCATTCACTCAACGCATATTCTACTGATTCTCGATTTTGGCTAAGTTCACAGGCGTTGACATCAGCATAATCTGTAAAATCAACAAAAGTCAAAATAATTTATAATCAAGTACGGAGAAGTTACAGAACACGACAAAGTCCGCCGAGAAGCTACTGTACGTCTTCTTCCGTTAAAGGAATGTGCAGCTGGATGCTGTAAGTGGCCCAACTGATTTCTTAGAGCCGTTGATTGACGAACTACAAAAGGAAGAAAGTGGTCAAGACAACAAGAACTTTAAAGGCTTTATCGATTTCAAAAGTTGCGGTTGGACTTCATCTTCCTCGCTATTACTGCAGAGAAAAAACTTGAAGTCTTCCGTCTTCCTGCAAGAACCAAAAAGTTCAGTTAGCTGTGTGTCTTCTTCATCGACATCTGCAAGATCAGAGCAAACCTCTGAGGAAAAGACAGCAAGTTACCTGGTGTCATCGTCATCTGCACCAGCAAGATCAGAAGGTCTTCCTTCTGAGGGAGAAGCAGAAACAAAAAACAAGTTTCTTCAGATCAAGTTGCTTCTCAGTTCAGGAAGCTCAAATCTGAAGATCTACTTTTGAAGCTGAGAAGAAGGAAGAATAAAGTTGCTGATTCTGTCTTGGGAAGGAAGAGGAAGCAAAGCAGTTTACTGCTAGTTACTTCCAGCTCAAGAGGTTATCACAGAGAAATTTCTCTGTGATAAATATAAAACTATTTTACTCCTATATGATCCTTTTGGATCTGAGTTGTAGGGCTCTCTGAGCCTGAGGTAGGGCAAATTTGCTTGAGCTGTAGGATCCAGTTTGGATCTGAGGTAGGTGATCAACTGATCACTGAGCTGTAGGAGAGGAATACTCTCTGAGTGTAGGACCTTTGGGTCTGAGGTAGGATCCCTAGTGGATCTGAGGTAGGGCTGTCCTCCCAGCCTGAGTGTAGGGCCTTTGGCCTGAGGTAGGTGATCTGCTGATCATTGAGTTGTAGGTCTTTGTGGCTGAGTTGTAAGTCTTAGAAGAGACTGAGAGATTCTAAGAGATCTGAGATGTAAGCTCTTTGTAGCTGAGGTTTGGAGAAGTGCCTTGACTAACAGGAAGTTGACAAGGTGGGAGGAGAGTGGATGTACCCAAAAGTTGGGGAACCACTATAAATCTGTGTGTGCTTTTCTGTGTTGTTTTTTTTGCGCAGGTACTTGAAAGATAATTACTGCCAACACACTAAGTACTAAGGAAGATAAAATTAAAAGCTAATAATATCAGTAAGACAACCTATTCACCCCTAGGTTGTAAGCTAACTTGAAAATAAAGATTTTCAAGTGGTATCAGAGGGAGGTTACTCAAAAAGAATCTAACCATATGAGTGATCTTCCAGGTAACTACAGACTGTCCTTATGGGTTCAGGAGTGAACTATAGGTAGTTGGGTGCCATGAAGCTTCCTATCTGCAAGAAGGAGAGATTTGACATCTGGAAGGAGAGGGTCAGGCTGTTCATGGAAGCAGCTGACCCTAGAATCTTTATAACTGTTAAAGAAGGACCTTTCATCCCCATGAAAGTGTCTGTTCTGCATGCAAACATCCAGACACCCAAGACCTATGATGAAATGACAAAGAATGAAGTCATTCTTGCCACCGTGGACAAGAGGGCTCAAAATGTCATTGTCAGTGCAATTGATGATTCTACCCTTCAGAATCTGATTCTCTGCAAAACTGCAAAGGAAATGTGGGACACTCTGGTGATCTACATGGAAGACATAGAGGAGGTCAGGGATGATAGAAAGTCTATGCTCAACCAGGTGCATGAGGCCTTCAGGCAGTCCAAGGGTGAGAACATAGCCACATGTTATGAAAGATTCTTCGGGATAGTAAATGAGCTAAGGATCTACGGAAGGGTCTTTAGTCATTATGAGCTAAATGATAAGCTCCTCAGGTCTCTCACCAGAGACTGAGACACAAAGATATGTGCCATCAGAGAAATGATTAAACTGGGTGACACTCCACCTCACACCCTGTTTGGAAAACTGCTATCTTATGAGATGCAACTAACAGTCATAAAAGAGGAAGAGACCAACTGCATGTCTCAAGCCAAAGATAAGTCAGTGGCTTTCAAAGCTAAAGACACAAGCAAAAGCAGGAGAAAGACCCCTTCTCCTCCAAGAAGACCAGGAGATTCAGACTGCTCTGAATCAGAAGCATCAGACAGCATCATGTTTGATGATGACTTTGCTGTTTTCTCCAGACAGCTCCATAGGCTGATGAAGAAAAAGTACTGGAAGAACAAGCCCTCCACCTCAGCTCATCACTGGAAGAAAACCTCCAAAAGGACATGTATGACTCTAAACCCAGTAAACAGAATTCATCTAACATTATCTGTTACTGCTGCAGCAAACCAGAGTATGTCATTGTTTATTGCCCTGTGAAGAAAAGAGAGGATGGTGAGAAGAAATCTCACCAAAAGCACAAGGGCAAAAAAAAAGTCCCTTGTGGCTAGAAAAGAGAAGAGCTGAACAAACTTATCATCATCAAAGTCTGAAAAAGAGGAAGCCTACATTGGACTAGTTGTTGTTGTTGTTAAACAGGAAACTGTTTCAGCAGATGAAAACTATCCTGCTGCAAGGATAGCAGTCAGGGCCCCTCTAACACTGTCGGACAGTGACTTAGAGGTGGATGCTGAAGAACACGATGCCTGTAGCTGCCATGGGCTGATGGCAATGTCTGATGAAGAGGGCAGGCAGGATCAGCCTGGTCAAAGTAAGGTACATTCTTTATCCAGTTCTGTGTCTAGGCATGAGACAAGTCCCTATGCAGAAGCCTCTTCATCTAATGATGAAGATGATTTTGGCGCAGAGGGTGATGTTAATTAATTGATTGGCAGATATAGTGAACTTCTGGATGCCTTTATGATGAAAGAAGTTGACTAAGAAGCAGACTAAGGATATTTTGTCTCTTCAACCTGCTGCTTCTCAGATTGCTGAAACAGCTGCTGTGCTGAATCAGACAATGAGGGAACTCAGTCAACTGAAAACCCTGTCAGACATCCAGATGGAGACTATCAAAAGCAAAAATAGTCTCATTAAAGATCTTGAAGAAAAGCTCTAGAGGGAGAAAAGTATTGTAGTCAGTTTCTCTCAGCTCAATACAGTGCTGCCCTTGATAGATTCCTTCTCCTCACAAGAGGGTAAGAAGGGGTTGAGCTTCAAAGGTAACACAAGATCTGCCCATCACAAAGGGAAAGTTCCAGTTGTGCCTATGACATCTAGGCCACCTAATCCATTCAAGAGGGTGATATTCCCTTCAAATAGGTATAACCAAGAAATTATATATGGTCACTATATGAATGGTGCATCCACAAGTGGAACAAAAGATGTTCTCAGCCATTGTGGAAGGTACAGTAGGGCAAGTGCCTTTAAGGTTGGGCATGAAGAAATTCAAATGGACGATCATGGAACATTTGTCTTTGGTGCCACAGGCCCCCCCCCCCCCCCCCCCCCCCCCCCAGAAATGTGCTGCTGATAGGATTCAGAACATGCCACACAAGCCAGCAAACAGACTAACCTTCGGTCAAATCCATGCAGAAAGGAAAAAAAATGACTGCTGCAACTCTTCCTCCTGTCAAGACTGCAGTTAAACCAACTGCTGGGCCTACACAGAAAAGAAGATACAACATATATGATTGTTGGTGCTGTGCCAAGATAGGCCATTATGCCATTGACTGCTGACACAATCCTAATGTAGTCAAAGCTAGAGTGAGTCCATCAGTCAGAAAACTTGCTGGTGGACATGTTCAGTTTCAATGTAATGTGCACCTAGGACCCAATAGATTTTGGGGTCCTAAGGTAAAGTAAACTTCTTAATGCATGTCAGTTTAAGTGGTCATACCCCAATATGGTACTTGGACAGTGGTTGTTCCAGGCATATGACTGCAACAAGGAGCAACTTGAAGGAATTCACCCCAGTGAAAAATGGACCCATGGTTATCTTTGGTGGTTCAGATAGAGAGGTAACTAAAGGCTATTGTAAGATTACCAATGATATAGTCACTATCACAAAAGTGGCTTATGTTGAATGGTTGCAACACAACCTTATAAGCATAAGCCAACTCTCTGATCTTGACTATGTTATTGTCTTCCACAAGGATGAGTGCCTGATTAGAAGGCCAAGTGACCAAGAAGTCATATTGACAGACACTAGTAGTGGAAATGTTTACTGTTTAAACTTTGTATGTCTGGACTCAGATTTTCCTATTTGTCTTGTAGCAAATGAAAAAGTCTCATATTTTGTCCAGTGGCACAAGAGACTAGCTCACTTGAATTACAAGACGATTGATAACTCTTTAGCCAAGAGTTAGTTAGGAATGATCCAAATGTGAAATGCACCAAGGATAACATTTGCACAGCTTGCCAAAAGGGTAAGCAGACCAAAGATTCCTTCAAGGGCACTAGTTCCAAAGACTCTGTGAGGTGCTTATACCTCTTGCATATGGACCTATTTGGTTCTATGCCTGTTCATTGTTTTGGTAGGAAAGTCTACACCCTTGTAGTGGTTGATGACTATTCCAAGTTTATTTGCGTGTTCTTTCTCAAGAAAAAGAATAAGACTGTTGATATCTTCATTAAGTTTGTCAAGTAAGTTCAGAATGAGTTTAACAGTTATGTAATCAAAATCAGGAGTGATCATGGAACTGAATTCCAGTCTGAAGGCATAACAGAGTTCTGTAAAGAGAAAAAGATTCATCAAGAATTTTCTTCTTGATGAAAATTAGAACTCTCATAGAGGCTGGAAGAACCCTATTGTGTGACACATCTCTCCCAGAATATTTCTGGGTTGAGGCAGTAAATACTGCATGTCATGTTCTCATTAGGGCATCTATCTCCAAAAGCCACAAGATGACTCCCTATTAGATCTTAAAAGGCAGAAAACCAAATATGGGCTATCTCAGAATCTTTGGTAGCAAGTGATATGTACTGCATAATAGAAAGTCCTATGTAACTAAGTTTGCTGCCAAATCCTTTGATAAAATTTTTGTTGGGTACAACAATCATAGTAAAGCCTACAGGGTATACAACTTGAAAAGCCAAGTTGTAGAAGAGTCTGTGCATGTAGTATTTGATGAATCTAGCATGATTAACAAGGAGCTGTCAAGCTGCTCTTCTAGTACTGCAGGCACAGAACAAATGATGAATAATCTGACCATCATGGAAGCTGCACCAGTTATCCAAGATGAAGTGGATACTCCAGAAGGTCTACCAGACACACTTAAAGCAGAGAATGATCAGCAAGAGGCTGTTCCAGATGTTGTTGCTGAAAGAAGATTACCTCGAGCAATTAGGCATTTAAGAGACCACCCTGCACACCAAATCATTGGTGAACCAAGCCATGTAGTAGTGATAAGAAGCAGACATCTGAACACTGCTATGTATGCCAGCTTCCTGTCACAAGTGGAGTCAAAGAAGTTTGAAGAGGTCAATATAGATCAATTCTTGATAATGGCTATGCAAGAGGAGCTGAACTAGTTTAAAAGATGCAATGTCTGGAAGCTGGTTCCCAAACCTCATGGACATAATGTCATCGGAGTCAAGTGGATTTACAGAAACAAACTTGATGAAAATGAGATTATAATCAAGAATAAAGCAAGATTACTAGCTAAGGGGTACATGCAGGAAGAAGACATTGATTTTGATCAAACATTTGCCCCTGTAGTAAGGCTGGAGGTCATAAGATTGTTCCTTGCATATGCTGCACACAAGGGATTCAACGTCTACCAGATTGATGTGCAGTCAGCCTTCCTGAATGGTGACTTAAAAGAGAAAGTGTATGTAGGACAACCTTCAGGTTTGGTTGACTTTAACTCTTTTAATTTTATTTATAGACTTAAGAAAGCTTTATATGGGCTAAAGCAAGCCCCTAGAGCATGGTATGAGACTTTGTCTAGCTTCCTCATTGAGAACAAATTCTCAAGAGGGAAAATAAACAAGACCCTATTCCTAAGGGAATCTAAGGGTAAGATCATCCTAGTTCAGATCTATGTAGATGACTTCATCTTTGGATCTACTGATGACAACCTCTGCAGGAAGTTTGCCAAACTTATGCATGAGAAGTTTGAGATGAGCAGTATGAGTGAACTTAAGTTCTTCTTGTGTCTCCAAGTAAGACAGTCTGATAATGACTTGTTCATATTCAGTCTAAGTTCATCAGAGAGTTAATAAAGAAATTTGGTATGAAAAATTTCTCCACCATGAGAACTCTCATGGGGTCAAGTATACCCATATGCAAAGTTGAGGCAGAAAAATCTGTTGATGAAACTTTTTATAGGGGGAATATTGGTTCCCTTTTTTATCTAAATGCAAGTGGGCCAGAAATCATGTATGCTACATGTGTTTGTGGTAGGTATCAGGCTTGCCCCAAAGAATCTTTTTACTCTGCTGCAAAGAGAATTCTGAGGTAAGGGCACACCGGATCTTGGCCTATGGTACCCTAGAAATAGGGAGTTTGAACTAACTGACTATTCAGATGCAGACTTTGCAGGCTGCAAAGAGGACAGGAAGAGCATTTCTGGCACCTGTCAATTCCTGGGTGGAAGATTAGTCTCATGGAGCAGCAAGAAGCAAATTAGTGTTGCAATTTCAACTGCAGAGTCAAAGTACATCTCAGTTGTTGTGGATCCAGCATCAACTCCAGGACTACAACCTTCAAATAAGTAGAAGTCCTTTATTTTGTGATTGTACCAGTGCTATTTTAATTGCTAGGAATCCTGTCTCACATAACAAGACTAAGCTCATTGAAATCAGATATCATTTCATTAGGGAATATGTGGAATGTGAAGATATCAACCTTGAGTTTGTCCCAACCGACAAGCAAGTGACTGACATATTCACTAAGCCACTAGATGAAACAAAGTTTAACACACTCAAATTTGAGTTGGGTATGTTAAACCTGGTATAGTTTCAGTTGCTCCTCATTTAGATGCATGTTATTTTGTATCTTGCAGATAAAATCGTTCTTCAGAAAAATGAAGACTCTTCAAGTGATATACCTTCAGTGGCATCATGGTCAATTGCTGTCCAGACTGATATAGACTAGTCTGTCTACCAAGAAATATGACAGATGATGCATCAGTTGAGGGGGAGCATGTCCATAACTGTTCCAACAATTCATTGTTGCCTATTTGAGGGGGAGCAGATGATATGATCCTTCCTGGCTATTTGCTGAAGTCAAAAAGGGGGAGGAAAAGATGATCAGTTGCATGATCAAGAATGGTAACAACAATTCAGGGGGAGCATGTGTGGTAATGTTCACCCTGTAGATGATATGATCAAGAATGGTAGCAACAATTCAGGGGGAGCAGGTGTGGTAATGTTCACCCTGTAGGCAAGGAGTAGTGGTAACTATAGATCATTCTCCAGTTATATTTGTTTTTACTTCTTATATTCTTATTGCCGCATATTGTTATGTATGTTATTGACTCATTTTTGACTCATTTGCTTAAGATTTTTGACTTTCTCAAATAGGAGGAGATTGTTGGGTGCATTGTCCACAATGTCCTAGATTTGAGGAAGTCAATCTTGTTAATGATATACATAAAGTTGTATTTGATGTGTGCCTGAGTTCATGCATGCAAGGATGTTCTAACAACAATGATGAGGGTAGCCTAAGTGGCTAGGTTACGTAAACACTTACCTAAGGTGTGGATAGATTGAAAACTTTCTATGTCCACAGACGTTGAGTGAAAGTCACTCACTTAACGCCAGATGACTTATTGGACTGAGTGAAGCCTATACAGTCAAAGCCAAAGCAGTGGCAAGCTGAGAAAGTGGCTAAGTCCACAGGCGTTGAGTAAAGTCAACTCACTCAACGCCATAAAGCAAAAGACTATGAGTCAGGCTAATGCAGTATAAGTGTAAGAAGAAATAAACAGAAAAATGGTTAAGCCCACAGATGTTGAGTATCACTCACTCAACACCATACTCTATATTTCTTGAGTATTGTCTTATAAGTCAAAGCTACAGAAAATCTGTGCTGATATTTGGCTAAATTCAAATGCGTTGAGTGTAGCTTACTCACTCAACGCCTGATAAACAGTAAAATCTGTTAAGTAGTTTAGCGTTGAGTGAAGCTTACTCACTCAACGCCAAGGAGCATAAAAATCTGGCTAAGGCAGAAAGCGTTGAGTGAGACACGCTCACTCAATGCTCTCAACGTCATGATTTGAAAAATCTGGCTAAAGCAGAAAACGTTGAGTGAGGCGTGCTCACTGATAAGTACAATTATACATTTCCTTTTTACTATCATATTTGTAATCATGTTTACTATTGTATACCTTCAATCGTCATAATTGTGCGAAAATAGTTAAAAATTTGTATTATCACGAATAGAAGAGCACAATATGGAGTTTTCTTTATTTCCTGTGTTAAGCTATTTATTTATTCATTCATTTTCTTAATGCAGGTATTGCAAGTCGTTGAAACTAAAAATCTTGGAGCAAACAAAGGTGTTCACGGATCCAACATGACTGAGGACAGGACTGGAATTGGGCACACACGGGTAGGAACACGCCCATGTCACTACCCGTGTCCTTATCGAGAAAGATCACAAGTATTGGAAGAGAAGTCAGAGCACTACACGGGTAGGCACACAGCCGTGTCCCTACCCTTGTCCTTATCGGGCCTGCTGCTGAACCAAGCCGTGTGTAGAGCCACGAAGAACAACACCGCCGTGTTCTCAGCCCTGTCAAATGACACGGCCCACGACCAGACACATCTTTTCGAGTAAAACTGCCTTAGAACCGTCCACACGGCCTGTGACACGGCCGTGTTGGAACCATTGTTCGACCCTGTTTGCAAGGAGACTATAAAAACCTGTAGGAAAAATAGAATGTGGACTTTTGGATTGAAGAACTTGGAGAACTTCTGGAGCACGAAAGTGGAACATTTGGCGGAGGGGAGATCGAAGGAGATAATTCGTATGGTTTTAATCTTCCCCTTCTCTTAGTGGATCTAACTTTATTTTTTACATTTCGCATGAGACTTTTTTTTTGAACAATTCGGTAATCATGTATGTTAGTTTTTATGTCAGATTTGTGGTATTTTATTCGTATGTATGCGTTCTAACAATGAGATTGATATTATGCTTGAAATTAGAACTTGTTTTATTTGAATCCCAAACTTCTAGATTGAGAAATTGGATGTTTGTGATGATGTTTATATGTTCATGTTCTAATGTTCTTTCTCTTTGTATTTCAAATTGCATGATCGAGAGATATGTTGTTTAGATAATGGTAATACGGATAATTAGACTCATGCTATCTTAGAGATAGGATTTCATGAATTTATGTATTTGATAAGGTTTCTTATTATTAATGCAAATTTGAGTATTGTGAATTGTTCGAGAGAATTTACTCAACTTAAGTTTAGGTATTGAATTGCTCGAGAGAGATTTCGATAAATGTTTAATCCTTACAATACAACGAATTTGATAATCTTGTTATTACGTGATTACATAGAATTGAATTAATGAGTAATTATTATCATGTGATTCTTCTTAGATTTTCTGTTTTTTACTATCATTAATCTTCCAATGTATCTTTATCCAAGTAGTCTTACTTAGGTTAATTTAGGGTAGCAATCAATTTTAATTATAGGTACGATAATAGAGTGAGAGTGAGTACGAGTACTTGAAAAGACCCTGTGGAATACGACACGAGATGTAGATTTCTCGTATACTACGATTGATAGGTGCACTTGCCTGAGATTAAAATCAATCTAGTTTATGCCTATCCACATAGTTTTTACATAGAGCAAAACAATCGCATCAAGTTTTTGGCGTCGTTGTCCTCCCCAAGAAAAATTAGAACTTGTTTTATCGGGCCTGTTGCTGAACCAAGCCGTGTGTGAAGCCACGAAGAACAACACGATCGTGTTCTCAGCCGTGTCAAATGACACGACCCACGACCAGACACATCTTTTCGTGTAAAACTGCCTTAGAACCGTCCACACGGCCTGTGACACGGCCGTGTTGGAACCCGTGTCCTTATCGAGCCTGCTGCTGAACCAAGCCGTGTGTGGTGCCACGAAGAATAATACGGCCGTGTTCTCAGCCGTGTCAAATGACACGGCCCACGAGCAGACACATCTTTTCGTGTAAAACTTCCTTAGAACCATCCACACGGCCTGTGACACGGCCGTGTTGGAACCCGTGTTCGACCCTGTTTGCAATGAAACTATAAAAACCTGTAGGAAAAATAGAATGTGGATTTTTGGATTGAAGATGTACAATCCCGTACCCGGCCAAGTGGGACCCTCCCCAGATAGCGGAGTAGGGATATGCTATGAGCGACGATTTGGTGCAACCCCGTTCAAGGACGTGTGAGTGCTCGTGCATGTGCGCGGATACTTTATATATAAACACTCAAATTAATTATGCTTGTATACATGTATGAATACATATATTTATTATGTATAAATATATGATAATATCATAATATATGTATATATTTGTCGAGGGGGCGACATTTATCGTGGGTGGCGACATTGGTCGGGGGAAGCGACATTGGTCGGGGGAGGGGACAGTGGTCGGAGGTGGAGACAATGGTTGGGGGCGGGGACACTGGTCGGGGGCAGGGACACTTGTCGGGGGAGGCGACACTGGTCTGGGGCGGGGACACTGGTCGGGGGCGGGGACACTAGTCGGGGGCGGGGATACTAGTCGGGGGCGGGGACACTGGTCAGGGGGGGACATTGGTCGGGGGAGGATACATTGGTTGGGGGCAGCGACATTGGTCAGGGCGAGGAATTGGTCGAGGGCGGCGACTTTGGTTGGGGGTGAGGACATTGTTCGGGGGGCGGGGACATTGGTTCGGGGCGGCGACATTGGTCGGGGCAGGAAATTGGTCGAGGCGGGGAATTAGTCTAGGGCAGCGACATTGGTCGGGGGCGAGGACATTGTTCGAGGGAGGGGACATTGGTCGGAGGCAAGGACATTGGTCAGGGGAGGAGACATTGGTCGGGGGCGGGGACATTGGTCGGGGGCGGCGACATTGGTTGAGGGCGGCGACATTGGTTGTTGGCAGGGACATTGGTCGAGGGTGGGGAATTGGTCCCACATGAATTTAAATGTAAGCATGGGTCTGAACAAACGCAACATTTAGGAACCGCAAACAGAGCATATCAAATATCAAAATAAATGATTATAAGAACAAAGAAAATAAAATTGGAGAACATTAGAGTCGCTTATTAAAAAATATTGTTGCAAATCTTCAACAACCTCTACGCAATTAAGGACTGTGTTCTTTAACCGAACTTAGATGTTTCCATAAAAAACAAAAGGAATACGCACCAGAAATATGACACCCAATACTTGGAAGTTATATGGTATGACTCCTCACCTCCTTAACCTACAATGCATTATGAAGAAATGTGATGAGATTCTAGCTCAAAATAATTTCAAAGTTGGTTTCCTCAATCAAGATGTGAGCATAGATGTTCATTGAGGAGAAAGAAAAGCTCAACGATAAAATCAATTCATGTATGAGCATATTACATTTCAAAAACTAAACTAGAAGAGTAGCAGTACAAAACAATAGTTTGAATATATTCTAAATTTGTACGAACCTCAAGTTGACCCCGATCATAGCCTTCAGTAAAATGAAGCACTAAACAATTTGTTTAGCATTACAACATTGCATAGGGGGACAGATGGCGAATTTTTGTTCAAACCCGGCTCCGTCATGACGCTTATAACATTGTAAGAACATCAAGTTGTCATTAC
Source organism: Platanthera guangdongensis (assembly GCA_039583875.1). NCBI lineage: Eukaryota > Viridiplantae > Streptophyta > Magnoliopsida > Asparagales > Orchidaceae > Platanthera > Platanthera guangdongensis. Next base: position 94,383,472 of record CM077159.1, on the reverse strand, counting down.
GTCTCTGTCAAACCCCTTTATCACGCATTGGGGAAGCAGATTAAACTCGGCTCCGTTTGGCACGGTAGCGGCGGTCATGAATATGGGGATCTAAGGAACTTCATCCACTTTTATGTTCAAACGGATGATGTTTGTTAGACAATCCTTAACAAATGATGGTTTAACCCATGCGTTTACGACCGCCACCACCGTGCCAAACGAAGCCTCAATCAAATTGTGAACTTTCTACAAACATGCTGTTCACCACTTCTCACAAAAATATATCAGAACAATTAATCTAGCATTAGATTGATACAATGCCCTTCTTCCAGAGCAGCCATTAGTCAAAATGATTTAGAAAATGAAAATGTAAAATGATCAAAATTTTCTAGCAATTCCATATCGAAAAGAGACACCAACTTCTCTATCCAGCTGATTACTAATCTTTATATAAAGATCATCTGTAAGATCAAAATTGCTGCAAAATTGGAAACTCTCTGTCAAAATTTTAGCAACATGCAACATTGAAAAAAGAAGACACAGAAATTGAAAACCCCAGATCTGACATTTTCATTGTTTGGAGAGAACAAAAAAACTGACAATACCTAAGAGTTTGCAGCTCCTCGAGGGTCCGTGGAAGCTTCAAGAAGCTATAATCCGATGGCGGCATCGAGAGATAGACGCCCAGTAGCCCGATCCCGAAACTCTCCAGCACTGCCAAACCGCCCACAACTTCCCACCCTGAGAGCGGAAACTTGGATAACCCTTTCTTCATTGTCGATCCTGATCTCCAGCGATTAGGGTTTTGTAATCAATGGAGAAAACAGAGAATCCTAAACGAGAAAAAAAGGTTTGGGGATCGATTGAGAGAGAAGAAGGCGGGGGAGGGGAAGAAGGGGGGAGGAAAACGATAGGGGTTTGTTTTCCCCTCTTCACGTTTCCCAGCTCCTCCGGTTTGCCGTCTTCCTCTTATTACGTCTTCGACAAAGGTGGTAGTGTTGAGGACTTCGGCGAGTGTGAGCGGGAGCGCGAATGGCGTCGGGGAGCCAGGAGGGTGCCATCGTAGAAGGTTGTGGTTTAGGGATGATTGATTTCGCGGCGGAGGAATGACGATGCCCTGCACGCAGAACTGACGATGAAATCGCGGTATCAGGATTTTGAGGGGAAGAACAGTTCACGGAAGGAGGATTTAAAATCTAAATTAAGTCCTAAGCAAGCCAAAAGACCCAAATACCCCTCAATTTACACACAAAACCTAATTTTATAACGGCATTTTGGGATTAAAATGTTACACATGGTGTAACATAGCTCCTTGCTTATAGTGTAAAGATATATGTATTTATATGTTAAAGCATGAGGGGGAGGAGAAATAAAATGGAGGGAAATAAAGAATAAAAGGAAGAGGGGCAACCCTAAAATGAGGGAGATCAAGTTTTCTTCAGGAAAAAAAAGGCCAGCCGCATTCTCCCCCGATCCTCCCACTCCTTCCCCGATCCCGCTCTCTCCCCTGCTCCCGATTCCTTCCCCGAACCTACACGCGCTAGCCAGCCGAACAAAACCGAGCCCCTTTCGCTCCCCCACTCCGCCACTGTCCGTTCGCTCAAACCTTCCTCTTCGTCGCCGGAAACCGTCCCCAGCTGCCGGAATCGCTCCGTCGCACACCGTCTTCCATTGGAGCCTGGACATCGGATCTATGACATCAGTACGGGGGGAGAGGAAGGCTAACCATGACGGCGTGCAGGCTACTGGCTTTGGTCAAGATGCGCGGACATCAGATGAAATATACAATATATAGGTAAGATTGTGAAGGATTTGGCTTGTCGACGGTTAGGGTTTGGAGAGATTTTTGCCTTCTCGTTGCTGGAAGTGCAAACTCCCAAATGTCATCGGATATACGCAAATGGTTCATGAAGCAACACGAGGAAGGAAGCAGAGGATCCCAGAATCCTTCTGCACTATCGCAAAAATCTTCTTAAAATATATCAGAAAAGATGGAGAAAGAAGATAGTGTAAATCCTCCAAGGCGGAAATCTAGCAGATATCTTGCTGGTGCTTCTGATGTAGAGAAGTCCAATCCTATAGTTAAAGATGAAATTGCAGATAAGCCTTCCTCAAAAAGAAAGAGCCAAAGTAGTGATGAAAATATACAAAATGAATTAAAGCCATCACCAGCAAAAAGGTCTCGTAAGGTGGATAATGATGATGATGACTTTGTGCCATCCAGTGCAAAGAAAAAATTAGCTGACAACAAAACTTCAAAGGATTTGAAGAACTGCTCTGCCTTAGTTATAAAAAAATCAGTTGACGCTGATGAAAGTGATGAGGACAACAAAAATGATAAAAGTCTTTTAACTTCTAATATGGGAGGAGGGATCGGGATGTCTCTCCCGTCGTAGCCGCCTGGAGCAAGGCTGGCGGAGCCCTAGCTCCCCTTCCCCGTCGCCGCCTGCAGTTAGGCCGACCGAGATTTACTCTCCCGTCGCCGCCCAGAACTAGGTCGGCCAGGAGCTTCACCCCCGACACCGCCTTCAGCAAGAACAGTCGGAGCCGCCTTCTCATCAAGTGGGATGGTCGGCCACTAGATGTTGAACGGGCAAAGCTATCGCTGGAGCATGAAGAGGAGCCTTGGGGCTCAAGTTTGGCCGACCAAGAGGAGGGGAGATCTTGAGTGGTCTTCTTGGAGCTCGAACCGTTGCGTCATCAATGAGTGGACAGCAACAACGTTCCCTAGACGCCGAGCCTCTTGCCAGATGTTCGGCTGCGGCTCCGCCAAACATGCGTCAAGGGTAACGAAGTTTCTTCTTGGGCAGGTGAAGCCCTCAATTAACATATTTGCATGGAAGCCCCTCTCTACCAACTGGTGGGGGAAGAGAGTTCTTCGACGGGTCGATGTGTACGTCCCCACAATTAATTGCATTTAGTATCCAGAAGCGTGAATACGAATTTAGGCATCCTGTGTGAAGCCCATCCGGACGTGCGAGCCGGATTGGTGATGTTCTGGGGTTCCCGGAGAAGACTCCGTGGAAGTTGCATATTATCTGTTTGCAGGGAATATGCACCATAGCCCCGAAAAAGGGGTGGGTGCAATATTATTGGGTCGCCTTTAGTCGACTGATGTTTAGCTTGCCGCCGCTTGTCGAGACGTCGGCGTACAGTTGCTGCAGTACCAAGCGGGGAATAACGGGCTTAAGCCCAAGTTTGTGCCGGCCCTCGAAAGCCTAATTTGCTTATGTTGCCGGCCTGCGTGCTGAATTATGAAATTTATATTCCTGTAAATTAAAATGCATGTGCTGCCGTATGTATGTTATTTTCTTTTTGTCTTAGGCGAGCGGTATTCTCGTGAACCACTCGCCCTGTGGGGACCTCGAGTTAAAGTTACCGGGAAGCCCTCGAGTGTTTGATATCCTTTCAGAACAACGAAGTTACATTGTTGGCGGCCTATTTGGGGCTGCGTATGGTAGAGCTGTTCGGCGGGGTTACGCCATCGGTAGTGCGGGTGAGTAACATTTTACATATACCCAAGGAGACACATCTGGATAGGAGAGAGTTGGTCTTGAGATCCTCCTTAGATGTTCCGGCCGGCCAAGAGTGCCCTCCGAAGGTGTCTTAGCTCAGTCTTTGGCTTGAGAGGGGAAGAGTTTGTTAGTCTTTCGGGTATGCGGTGAGACCTCCACGCCGAGACCTTGGGTCTGTCCCTTGTGTTCCTAGTCTTGTGCATAGATCGTTCGCTTGAGGGTAGTAGGTGCGCGGTCACCCCTTTTTTGGGACCCCGAACTCCACAGAGGTCAAATTTTGGCTTCAACAATTTTGGTGCGGTGAGCGTGGAGAGTGACCAGCACGGAAGAACTCAGGCGAACGTCATGACTATAGAAGAGGAACCAAGTGATGACCAGGGTCATGTGCTGACACTTTGTATGTAAGGTCCTCATACTGGGAGTCGTCCCATCCTTGAATTTTAGGATTTTTGGACAGTCTATATTGAGGCTTCGGTGGTGATCTACACATTGCTAAGGTGCCATTTTTATGAAAAAAGGGACATTACCATAAAATTCCCGACACAAAATTTTGGGATGAGTATATGAATTCGACAACCCCTTCATGGACAAAATTAACTCTCACCTCAGGATACTAGCAATTTGTTTGTAGGCTCCTCATACTGCCTAGAAGCTCCCTCTGTTGATTAATTTGTTCATCATATATATGCGAACAAGGGAGCCTTAAGCACACTAGAATATATTTTTGAGGGAACATTAGAATTTGTTTGAGACTATGAGAATGACAGTGCTTGCTAGCAATTTGTTTCTAAGATGATGGGAATTAAACTTGTAGGGAAATGGGACCTTGCTGAGAAAGGCGACAAATTCATCTAGCAAGTGATGAAAAAGAGTAAAAAGATCAATAAATAGGTCATTAGGGCTAAGGTGAAAAGGGCATTCGCGATCAAAGTTTTGCTCGAACAGAAGAGACCTTCGCCTGTGGAGAAGTTTAAGCATATCCCCACTCGCAGGTTATCTTCCAGTGTTTCTCCTAAAGACTTAGGGTCAGCTTCAAGGCATGGATCTCTGTTTGAGGTGGATTCAACTTTGGTAGTATTGAAGAAATTTGGTGGAAATGTTGATTCTCGGAATGCTTCTGGAGTTATTCCTCTTCATATTGTCGTATGGAGGAATCATGTTCCCGTAGTGATGAGGCTACTGGCGGCTGGAGCTGATCCTAATGCAAGGGTCTGTTAGTTATTGCATTGTTTTGGTGATTCTCGTCAAATTTTCTCTTTTTATTTTATTTTATTTTCTTCTTTGTAGCATAATGTAGTATCATGATCGGATATGTTTAACATTCTACTTTTAAATTCTTGGGAGCGATGAATCTTCGTAAGGTTATCTTTTGTGTGTGTTTTATGTCTTTATTTTCATTTGTTTGGTTAAAACCTCTTGATTTGGCCCTGGTGAATTATAGTTAGAGCATTGATTCTTGTCTCTTAGCAGATATTTGAACCAGAAATCAGATATCAATTGACTTAAATTCCATGAGAAAGCTGTTGATTTGATATACTGATCACTATTTTTTTAAGCAGCTGAGTTTTCAGTGTAGCTGAGGATCTCATGGACAGAACGTGGATCACTGACTCTGTGGGTGCATCCCTCTCTTTCCACAATCCCCACACCTGAAGCGACGACGACTTAAAGCGCTTCTACCCATAAGAAGAGAGAAAGTGAAATTGTATACTCAAAGTCAAGTTTATCGTACTATGTTCCTCAATTTACTTTTGCTCTTACCTACTGTGAAATTCTGACGGCAAGGAGATGAGACTTTTGCACTACCCCGAGCCTGCCTCGGCCCCAGGTAGACCCGCTGCGCAGACTCTCATTAGCTGGCAGGTCCGAAGGCTCGCCTGTGGGGGGAAGGATTGGTTCTTGGAGACTTGGTTCTTGGTTCTTGGAGACTTTTGCACTACCCCGAGCCTGGCTCGGCCCCAGGTAGACCTGTTGCGCAGGTTCTCATTAGCTGGCAGGTCCGAAGGCTCGCCTGTGGGGGTAAGGGACCTCGAGCGCTGCTCGGCCCCAGGTAGATCCGCTGCGCAGACTCTCATTAGCTGGCAGTTCCGAAGGCTCGCCTGTGGGGGTAACGGACCCCGAGTGCTGCTCGGCCCCGGGTAGGCTCGCTGCTCAGGCTCTCATTAGCTGGGCAGAGCGGTATGCACACCTGGGGGGAAGGACTTGGATTTGGAAATGGTCTTGAAAAGTGTTTGGAATAAATGTATATTTATAACAGATGAAGGTTTCTTATGTATTGAAATATAAATATGTATACTAGGCAAAAAACATGACTCGACCAAAAGTAATTCTCGATATAATACGATATACGACTCAGACTACACGACGATAACAGATAGCTACCATAAAGTGCACCGGTTAAGCCTATCAGACCGTTTTTGGTTTTATTTATCTTAATAGTGCTAGTTAATGATTTTAAACGTCTTATCATATACGGGCAATCTTCGAAAAACCTACTGATTATAGCTACATCTGATGTTTCTATTCCTGCAGCTACTTGAGGATTCTTATAAGCTCGTATATCTGGATTAGGGAATAATGTTTCAAACATCTCATTTTCTAGATTTTCAGCAGTGCTAGATTCCTCATCATCACTTATTGTCTCAACATCATTTATAAAATTATGAACGCGCAGTGACCAATCTTTTGCAAATCTTGTTTCTTTCAAGGTTGATTTTGCTAATACATAAAATATTTGGGAGGTAACAAAATAATTGTGTTTATACAAAGCACTCTCATCTGAAATAGTAGCCTCTTGCATTTCAAAACATGTACGGCCATCGATTTGCACATCAATCGATAATTTGGTTTGATTTTTAATGAATAGATTGGATTTTACAACATATTCATGATAGTGAGTTAATTCTGATTTAAGCCCTGGTGTGGAGCTCGCTCTATCTCCAAGTGAGGGATTCTCTCAAAAATGTTTTTGGGTCGGCTCCCACTCGCCGGGTACTTGGGGTTGGACATTTCTTTCCGAGCTTGTGCCAACCTCGAAAAGAGCGGGGATTGTGTACAACCCCATACCCGGCCAAGTGGGACCCTCCCCAGATAGCGGGGTAGGGATATGCTATGAGCGACGATTTGGTGCAACCCCGTTCAAGGACGTGTTAGTGCTCGTGCATGTGTGCGGAGACTTTATATGTAAACACTCTAAGTTAATTATGCTTATATACATATATGAATACATATATTTATTATGTATAAATATATGATAATATCATAATATATGTATATATTTATTATATATATGTATTTATATGTTAAAGCATGAGCTGGAGGAGAAATAAAATGGAGGGAAATAAAGAATAAAAGAAAGAGGGGCAACCCTAAAAGGGGGGATATCATGTTTTCTTCAGGAAAAAAAAGGCCAGCCACATTCTCCCCCGATCCTCCCACTCCTTCCCCATCCCGCTCTCTCCCCTGCTCCCGATTCCTTCCCCGAACCTACACGCGCGGGCCAGCCGAACAAAATCGAGCCCCCTTCGCTCCCCCACGCCGCCACTCTCCGTTCGCTCAAACCTTCCTCTTTAATAGACATTGAACCGGCCCAACACTTGATGCGTGAATCTGCCCGATGAATCAGTTTCCTGCAGCAATTAAGAAGTTAATTAAGTATTGTATTTTCTCCAAGAGCCACTTACCTCTTTGGATGTATCTCCTGTTTAATGTTTACAATTAATGTTGAGCCATTTGTTTCCTATTTATAAGAACCTGTAACAGCCTTTCAAAACAATGAATGAAATACTTATCTCTCCATGTTCCTTTGTTAACCATGCCTTCTTACTTTCTCCATTTCTGTTTTTCCTGCACCATGAAACAAAATACCATGGTTATAAATTACTAACAGTGGTATCAGAGCATCGGTTTCTGCCATTAACGCATCAATATGTGCTCATCATCTACCCCAACCTCTATCCCGTTTGCCCATCATCCTCTGCCCATTTTCAATGGCGAGCTCTATGATCATTGGGCCGTCAAAATGGAGACGCTGCTGGAATCTCAAGACCTCTGGGAGATCGTTCAGCGCGGCCCCAAGTCCGATGAGAAGACAAAGGAAGGTGAAATCAGAATATCCAAGGGAGAAAAGCAGAAGAATTCCCTGACACTACTCACCATCCAGCAAGCTGTCACACCTACTATCTTTCCGCGAATCATTGGATCAAAAACGACAAAAGCGGCTTGGGATACTTTAAAAAAAATTTATCAAGGAGATCAAAAGGTACTCTCCATCAGAAAAGTAAATTTAAAAAGGCAGTTTGATGCTCTCATCATGAATGGAGGTGAGACTATTTTTGATTTCATGCCCAAACTTACTAATCTATCAAACCAACTTAGTAGTTTGGGATCTCCTGTTCCGGAAAATGAAATTGTACTCAAAATACTAACAAGCCTTCCACAATCATATGATCACATTGCTGCCGCAATTGAGGAGAGCAACGATCTAAGTACTCTTCCAGTTGCAGCCCTCATTGGGAAAATCCAGTCCCATGAGGAATGTTTGAAGCGCCACCTCCCAAATATAACTCAAGCTCTACAAACCAAGATGAATCTTGAAAAACCAAAATCCAATACCAAGTATTCTGGAAACTTAAACAAAAAGATCAGCAACACTGGGCCTCACTGGAAGCAAAATGCTCACCCCAAAAGCCAGTCACAGCATGCAGAAAACAGTCAGCCAGGAGGGCTGTTCTGCACCTTATGTAAGAAAACCAATCATGATACTACAAAGTGTTTTTTCAAGTGCAAAAGATGCAAAAACACACTCATTTTGAACGAGATTGTTGGTATAAAAACAAAGAAGAAGCCAAGTTTACTGGAGATACCAAACCTGTAGCAGAAAAACTTTTTCTAACCTACAGCAGGGATCCAGAAGAGGAAAACAAATCTACACATTGGTACATTGACTCAGGATGCTCTAGCCATATGACAAATGATAAATCCCTGTTCTCAGAACTAGATGAAAGAAACAAATCTCTAGTATACCTGGGAGATGGGAATGCAAGGAGAATAGAAGAGAAAGGAAGTATGCTTGTGAAAGATTCAGACGGAAAAATAAAGACTGTTTCCAATGTGCAATATGTCCCAGAACTAGCCCAGAACCTGCTCAGTGTTGGGCAACTGATAAACAATGGTTATTCAGTATTATTCAAATCAAATTGCTGCACTATTTCTGACCCAACTAATGTGCAGGTTGCTAAGGCTAGTATGACCAAAAACAAGGTGTTCTCCTTGAGCCTTGAGTCACCAAATCAAGCAACCCTCTCCTCCATTGGCGCTGATGATGACTTAGCCAGAATCTGGCACCAAAGGCTAGACCACCTGAATTATGATGCAATGAAGAATTTGATTGAGCACAATTTATCTCATGGTGCACCAGAACTTAAAGTGGATCACAGCAGTGTAAGACATGTGCAAGGAGCAAATCACACAGATTACCTTTCTATCCGGCACAACACCACAGCAAAAGCCCACTGGAGTTACTCCATTGTGATTTATGGGGACCAGCTCCAACCCCCTTTCTTGGGGGCAAGCAATACTTCTTTTTAATTGTGGATGACTACACAAGGTATTGTTGGATTTTCTACCTTGCGGAAAAATCTGAAGCTTTCTCTTGTTTTGTTGATTTCAAAAGAGAAATAGAAGTAAAGCTAGAAATGAGAATTAAGTCCCTTAGATGTGATAATGGGGGGGAGTTTATTTCACATGCTTTTAGTCACGTTTGCTCAATAAATGGGATAAAACATGAGTTAACTGTACCCGACACACCCCAACAAAACGGGCTCGTAGAAAGGAGAAACAGAACCATAGTTGAGATGGCAAGGGCCATGCTACTTCACAAGGGATTGCCTAAGAAATTTTGGGGGGAAGCCACAAGCACAACCATATATATATTAAATAGAGTTCCAACAAAGGCCCTAAAGAACACTACTCCCTATGAAATGCTGAACTGCAGAAAGCCTCACATTAGCCATCTCAAAACATTTGGTTGCCTCGCCTATGCTCACACACTTAAGGATAAACGAGACAAGCTAGATCCAACTAGTGAAAATGGTATATTTGTGGGATATAGTGAAAACAAGAAGGCCTACAGACTAGTCAATCCCATAACACAAAAACTCATTCTATCTAGAGATGTCACCTTTCATGAAAATGATAGTTGGGTCTGGGACTCAGATTCTGTAGATGAGCCTAGCTTCTTCCCCATTTCCCCGGTTGAACCTCAAGAGGTATCCATCCATGAGAACCAGGGAGAAGCTGCCATTGAAGAGCATCACATTCCTTCTCCAAATCAGGATAAGGAAATCCTCTCTGATACTGATTCTGAATCATCACCGCCCCGTCATTCCAAATCTTTGAAAGAAATCCATGCAAGCACTGATATTGTGTTATCCCATTTCACACCAACCTGTTTTGCTGAAGCTGCTGAAAATAAAACATGGACGCAAGCTATGGATGAGGAATTAAATATAGTAGAGAAAAACAAGACTTGGACTTTAGTTCCTAAGCCCAAACACAAGCCAATCATCGGCTTAAAATGGATATTTAAACTTAAACAGGATGAAGAATGAAGAGTTGTCAAACATAAAGCCAGAATTGTTGCCAAGGGTTATTCCCAAAAATATGGCAGAGATTTTGAGGAGGCATTTGCTCCTGTGGCTAGAATGGATTCAATAAGGCTCGTTCTTGCAATTGCCGCACATAATAACTATCATGTCCATCAACTAGACGTAAAATCTGCATTTTTGAATGGAGAACTGGAGGAAGAAGTTTTTGTAGAACAGCCAGAGGGCTACATCAAGAAAGGAAAAGAAGATCATGTTTATAAATTAAAAAAGGCACTTTCGGGCTCAAGCAGGCACCACGCGCTTGGCATTCCAATATCACAACATTCTTCAAGAAGGAAGGTCTACATCCCAGTCAAAATGATCCCTCTTTATACATAAAACATGGACCAGACAATCAGAAGCTTATTGTGGCCCTCTATGTTGATGATCTTTTAATCACCGGAGGATCCACCAACTGCATAAATGAATTCAAAGAAAAGATGAAGAGAAAGTATGAAATGCCAGATCTTGGCCGCGTAAAATTGTTCCTTGGTTTACAGTTAAAACAGGAAAGAGGCACCATCTTTCTCAATCAAGAGCAATATGCAATAGAACTTCTAAAGAAATTTAAAATGCTTGACTGCAACCCGTGCCAAACTCCCATGGCAACAAACCTGAAATTAGCTAAGCCGCAAGAAGGAGAAGAACTAGCAGATGAAGGAATCTACAGAAGCTTAATTGGATCGCTGATATATCTCACCAATACCAGGCCAGACTTGGAACATTCGGTGAACCTGCTCTCACGTTTTGTCAGCTGCCCAACAAAGGAGCACATGGATGCTGGAAAGCGTGTTCTCAGGTACATCAAGGGGACTCTTATCCATGGCATTCATTTCAGCAAGGATCTCAACCCGCAGCTCACAGGTTACCGCGATTCTGACTGGGGAGGCTCCATTGATGATAGACGAAGCACGGAAGGCTACTTGTTTTTCTACGGATCAAACCCAATCACGTGGAGGTCAAGGAAACAGCAAACGGTCGCTCTCTCGACAACTGAAGCTGAATATATGGCAATCAACTCAACAATTTGTGAAGGAATTTGGCTACAGCGTATGATCGAAGAACTCACAGGGATTAAGACGCGGATTCAATTAAACCGCGACAATACCTCCGCCATCGCTCTATCCAAGAATCTCGTGTTTCACAATCGAAGTAAACACATCGGGATAAAATACCATTTCATAAGAGAGAAGCTTGAAGATGGAGACGCTCAGCTCAACCACTGCCCTACCTCATCGCAACTCGCCGACATCTTCACGAAGGCGCTGAGTCGGGAGCGATTCGCATTCCTCAAAGATAACCTAAATATCTCTACCCCATCTGGTTCAAGGGAGGGTAATAGACATTGAACCGGCCCAACACTTGATGCGTGAATCTGCCCGATGAATCAGTTTCCTGCAGCAATTAAGAAGTTAATTAAGTATTGTATTTTCTCCAAGAGCCACTTACCTCTTTGGATGTATCTCCTGTTTAATGTTTACAATTAATGTTGAGCCATTTGTTTCCTATTTATAAGAACCTGTAACAGCCTTTCAAAACAATGAATGAAACAAAATACCATTTGTTTCCTACTTATCTCTCCATGTTCCTTTGTTAACCATGCCTTCTTACTTTCTCCATTTCTGTTTTTCCTGCACCATGAAACAAAATACCATGGTTATAAATTACTAACACTCTTCGTCGCCGGAAACCGTCCCCAGCTGCCGGAATCGCTTCGTCGCACACCGTCTTCCATTGGAGCCTGGACATCGGATCTGTGACATCAGTACGGGGGAGAGGAAGGCTAACCATGACGGCGTGCAGGCTACTGGCTTTGGTCAAGATGCACAGACATCAGATGAAATATACAATATATAGGTAAGATTGTGAAGGATTTGGCTTGTCGACGGTTAGGGTTTGGAGAGATTTTTGCCTTCTCGTTGTTGGAGATGCAAACTCCAAAATGTCATCGGATATACGCAAATGGTTCATGAAGCAACACGAGGAAGGAAGCAGGGGATCCCAGAATCCTTCTGCACCTTCGCAAAAATCTTCTCAGAATATATCACAAAAGATGGTGAAAGAAGATAGTGTAAATCCTCCAAGGCGGAAATCTAGCAGATATCTTGCTGGTGCTTCTGATGCAGAGAAGTCCAATCCTATAGTTGAAGATGAAATTGCAGATAAGCCTTCCTCAAAAAGAAAGAGCCAAAGAAGTGATGAAAATATACAAAATGAATTAAAGCCATCACCAGCAAAAAGGTCTCGTAAGGTGGATAATGATGATGATGACTTTGTGCCATCCAGTGCAAAGAAAAAATTAGCTGACACCAAAACTTCAAAGGATTTGAAGAACTGCTCTGCCTCAGTTATAAAAAAAATCAGTTGACGCTGATGAAAGTGATGAGGACAACAAAAATGATGAAAGTGATGAGGACAACAAAAATGATAAAAGTCTTGGAACTTCTAATAAGGGAGGAGGATGGATCGGAATGTCTCTCCCGTCGCAGCCTCCTGAAGCAAGGCCGACCGAGATTTTCTCTCTCGTCGCCCCCCAGAACTAGGTCGGCCAGGAGCTTCACCCCCGGCACAGCCTTCAGCAAGTACAGCCGGAGCCGCCTTCTCATCAAGTGGGATGGTCGGCCACTAGATGTTGAACGGGCAAAGCTATCGCTGGAGCATGAAGAAGAGCCTTGGGGCTCAAGTTTGGCCGACCAAGAGGAGCGGAGATCTTGAGTGGTCTTCTTGGAGCTCGAACCGTTGCGTCATCAATGCGTGGACGGCTGCAACGCTCCCTAGACGCCGAGCCTCTTGTGAGATGTTCGGTTGCGGCTCCGCCAAACACGCGTCAAGGGTAACGAAGTTTCTTCTTGGGCAGGTGAAGCCCTCAATTAACATATTTGCATGGAAGCCCCTCTCTACTAACGGGTGGGGGAAGGGAGTTCTCCGACGGGTCGATGTGTACATCCCCGCAATTAATTACATTTAGTATCCGGAAGCGTGAATACGGATTTAGGCATGCTGTGTGAAGCGCATCTGGACGTGTGAGCCGGATTGGTGATGTTCTGGGGTTCCCAGAGAAGACTCCGTAGAAGTTGCATATTATTCGTTTGCAGGGAATAAACACCATTGCTCCGAAAAAGCGGTGGGTGCAATATTATTGGGTCGCCTTTTGCCGACTGATGTTCAGCTTGCCGCCGCTTGTCGAGACGTCGACGTACAGTTGCTGCAGTACCAAGCGGGGAATAACGGGCTTAAGCCCAAGTTTGTGTGGCCCTCGAAGGCCTAATTTGCTTATGTTGCCGGTCTGCGTGCCGAAGTATGAAATTTATATTCCTGTAAATTAAAATGCATGTGCTGCCGTATGTACGTTCTTTATCTTTTTATCTTAGGCGAGCGGTATTCTCGTGAACCGCTCGCCCCATGGGGACCTCGAGATAAAGTTACCGAGAAGCCCTCAAGTGTTTGATAGCCTTTCAAAACAACGAAGTTACGTTGTTGGCGGCCTATTTGGGGTGCGTATGATAAAGCTGTTCGGCGGGGTTACGTCATTGGTAGGGCGGTTGAGTAGCATTTTGCATAGACCCAAGGAGACATATCTGGATTGGAGAGAGTTGGTCTTGAGATCCTCCTTAGATGTTCCGGCCGGCCAAGAGTGCCCTCCGAAGGTGTCTTAGCTCAGTCTTTGGCTTGGGAGGGAAATAGTTTGTTAGTCTTCCGGGTATGCGGTGGGACCTCCACGCTGAGACCTTGGGTCTGTCCCTTGTGTTCCTAGTCTTGTGCCTAGATCGTTCGCTTGAGGGTAGTAGGTGCGCGGTCACCCCTCTTTTGAGACTTCGAACTACACAGAAGTCAAATTTTGGCTTCAGCAGAAGAACTTGGAGAACTTCTGGAGGACGAAAGTGGAGCATTCGGCGGAGGGGACATCAAAAGAGATAATTCGTATGGTTTTAATCTTCATGTATCTCTTTTAGTCTTCCCCTTCTCTTAGTGGATCTAACTTTATTTTTTACATTTCGCATGAGACATTTTTTTTGAACAATTCAGTAATCATGTATGTTAGTTTTTATGTCAGATTTGTGGTATTTTATTCGTATGTGTGCGTTCTAACAATGAGATTGATATTAGGCTTGAAATTAAAACTTGTTTTATTTGAATCCCAAACTTCTAGATCGAGAAATTGGATGTTTGTGATGAAGTTGATATGTTCTTGTTCTAATGTTTTTTCTCTTTGTATTTCAAATTGTATGATCCAAAGATATGTTGTTTGGATAATGGTAATACAGATAATTGGACTTATGATATCTTAGAGATAGGATTTCATGAATTTATGTATTAGATAGAGTTTCTTATTATTAATGCAAATTTGAGTATTGTGAATTGTTCGAGAGAAAATTCACTCAACTTAAGTTTAGGTGTTGAATTGCTTGAGAGAGATTTCGATAAATGTTTAATCCTTATAATACAACGAATTTGATAATCTTGTTATTACGTTTTTAAATAGAATTGAATTAATGAGTAATTATTCTCATGTGATTATTATTATATTCTCATGTGCTTATTATTATGATAATCTTGTTATTACGTATTTAAATGTTTAATCCTTACAATACTATCCTTAATCCTCCAATGTATATTTATCCAAGTAGTACTAGTTAGGTTAATTTAGGGTAACAATCAATTTTAATTATAGGTATGATAATAAAGTGAGAGCGAGTACGAGTACTTAAAAAGATCCTATGGAATACGATACGAGATGTAGATTTCTCCTATACTATGATCGATAGGTGCACTTGTCTGAGATTAAAATCAATCTAGTTTATGCCTATCCACATAGTTTTTACATAGAGCAAAACAATCGCATCAAGTTTTTGACGCCGTTGCCCTCCAATACTTTTATGAGACCGAGCTCTCACCGCGCTTACAGCGTATTGAGGAATCACAGAGGCGGAGAGAGGACACCATAGCTCAGATCAGGAACCGCTTGAGGATCTCTCCTCCAGCTCCGCAGCTCCCGGCTCCTCTCACCTCCCCGACGATCCTTCAGATTCTACTGCACCAGCTTATTATTTTTGGTTCCTCTGTATTTTTTTGTATATCTAGTCATATCACTTTAGATGTTTTATGCTTTGCTTTCCTGTACTCATCTATGATGTAATTTGAAGGAGATTCTTTTATTTTATTGATAATCAGTTCTTTACATATTGGTGTCTTTGTTTTCTCTGTTCTCTATGTTGCATTGAGGACAATGTAAGTTTTAAGGCTGGGGGTGGATGTTATGTTCTTCAATTCTAATATTTCAGTGTTGTACATGATTACAATTGGTTATATTTTTGCTACCCACCAAATAAAAAATTCTTTTTTGTTGCTTCTTTCTAAGCTTTCATTAATTCACTCATTTGAGTTTATAACTAGTTATTTTGCTTTCGCAAGCTGATTAAAATGAATTAAAGTAAACTCATTGAGTGATCAAATTTGTTGTTTAGTAATTATGTATAGAAATTCATTAGTTTAATTTTCTCTATATAACTTATTTTTAGGATTAGTCCTCTATATTATTAACTAATAATCACTCTATTTTAGAAAATATAATTATCTATAATAAACTGAGTCGATGAGTGTAATATTTTGATAATTTTGTATTAGAGACTCAAAATAAAGAATACCCTTTATTGGTCTCCAGAACTTGCCCCTAGCGACCCTCAACACATTCACATAAGTTAATTAGTTAGGGCAGAAATGACTTAGGCCTTCTTTTGGATAGCTTGAGCCTTGCAAGCCCAAAACCTTAAACATTATACCCTTGCACACCCAATTTGGACCTACTCCCTATACCTTTTGATACTCTACTACTATAATTTACCAATGCCAAAAATCCTTATCTATTAGCACATCTATCATTGAGACCTTTATGCAATGAGTTTGTTTATAGTGATATGTAGTCTGAGTGCGTGTACACCCACTTGGAATGATCCCTACTATGGACACTTGAAAAAACATAGTGATATGTGGCATGAGTGCGTGTACACCTACTTGGAATGATACCTACTATGGGCACTTGAAAAAATATAGTGATATGTAGCCTGAGTGCGTGTACACCCACTTAGAATGATCCCTACTATGAACCTTTTGATAAGAAAAAAAACTAACAAAAATAGAGTATCCATCAGAAAAAGAAAGAAAAAATGTGGTAAATATAATAATTGTAAATTCTGGGGGTGCCTTTATAGTACTGATGTATGTGAAGGTAATTACAAAGTAAGAGGCTCAATCGTTATGTAAGTGTGATATGAATCATCAAATTTATCTTTAATTATCCCACCCATAATCTTTTATGCTAAGCCAAAAGGTTACATCATAATACAAGTTCTAAGGATCCAACCTAGCTAATCTTAACTAGTGTCGTGGAGAGGGTGTGAGAAGACAAGTTTATGGATATCAATATTTGTACTTGTAAGTTTTAAAACACTAATGTCTATCTTATTGAGATTGTTATTTTCTCCTTATATTTGTTATGGATGACTGTAATTTTATTTCTAGGAAAGTGAAAAATATTTAAGAGATATATGAGAGGAATTGTAAGATAAAGTTATATTTAGAGAAGTCTGCTATACCATTTCCTATACAATTACAATATCGAATTTTTCTTTGAATTCATAGCAACCAGCTTGCGGAAGAAAAATTAATTGTTGGTAATCCAAGTGTTTGAATTAGTTTGCTTAGGGACAAGCAAACATTTAAGTCTGGGGGTATTTGATGAGTACAATTATACATATCCTTTTTACTATCATATTTGTAATCATGTCCACTATTGTATACCTCCAATCGTCATAATTGTGCGAAAATACTTAAAAATTTGTATTATCACAAATAGAAGAGCACAATATGGTGTTTCCTTTATTTCCTGTACTAAGCTATTTATTTATTCATTCATCTTCTTAATGCAGGTATTCCAAGTCCTTGGAACTAAAAGTTTTTGAGCAAACAGAGGTGTTCACGGATCTAACATGACTGAGGACAAGACTGGAATTGGGCACACACGGGTAGGAACACGCCCATGTCACTACCCGTGTCCTTATCGGGAAAGATCACATGGATTGGAAGAGAAGTCAGAACACTACACGGGTAGGCACACGACCGTGTACCTACCCGTGTCCTTACCGGGCCTACTGCTGAACCAAGCCGTGTGTGGAGCCACGAAGAACAACGCAGCCGTGTTCTCAGCCGTGTCAAATGACAAGGCCCACGACCATACACATCTTTTCGTGTAAAACTGCTTAGAACCGTCCACACGGCCTGTGACATGGCCGTGTTGGAACCCGTGTTCGACCCTGTTTGCAAGGAGACTATAAAAACCTGTAGGAAATATAGAATGAGGACTTTTGGATTGAAGAACTTGGAGAACTTCTGGAGAACGAAAGTGGAGAATTCGGCGGAGGGGAGATCGAAGGAGATAATTCATATGGTTTTAATATTCATGTATCTCTTTTAATCGTCCTCTTCTCTTAGTGGATCTAACTTTATTTTTTACATTTCGCATGAGACTTATTTTTTTTTAACAATTCGGTAATCATGTATGTTAGTTTTTATGTCAGATTTGTGGTATTTTATTCGTATGTATGCGTTCTAACAATGAGTTTGATATTAGACTTGAAATTATAACTTGTTTTATTTGAATCTCAAAGTTCTAGATTGAGAAATTGAATGTTTGTGATGATGTTTATATGTTCATGTTCTAATGTTCTTTCTCTTTATATTTCAAATTGCATGATCGAGAGATATGTTGTTTGGATAATGGTAATACGGATAATTGAACTCATGGTATCTTAGAGATATGATTTCATGAATTTAAGTATTGGATATGTTTTCTTATTATTAATGCAAATTTGAGTATTGTGAATTGTTCGAGAGAAAATTTACTCAACTTAAGTTTAAGTATTGAATTGCTCGAGAGAGATTTCGATAAATGTTTAATCCTTACAATACAACGAATTTGATAATCTTGTTATTACGTGATTACATAAAGTTGAATTAATGAGTAATTATTATCATGTGATTATTCTTAGATTTTCTGTTTTTTTACTATCCTTAATCCTCCAATATATCTTTATCCAAGTAGTCTTAGTTAAGTTAATTTAGGGTAGAAATCAATTTTAATTATAGGTACGATAATAGAGTGAGAGTGAGTACGAGTACTTGAAAAGACCCTGTGAAATATGATACGAGATGTAAATTTCTCCTATACTATGGTCGATAGGTGCACTTGTCTGAGATTAAAATCAATCTAGTTTATGTCTATCCACATAGTTTTTACATATAGCAAAACAATCGCATCAAGTTTTTGACGTCGTTGTCGGGGAATTCATTTTCAATATTTTGAAAGCTCAAACTCTATTAATCTACCAATTTTTGATTACTAACATATAATTGTAAATTAGTTATTGCATATAATTGCAAATTACTAACCAATAATTGTAAATTAAATTACTGTATAATTATATCACTTAATCTCTGTTTTATAGTCTGTTAGTGTATGAGCAGGGGAAGAAATTCTGGGTTAACACCATTTCATCCTGACCCGGAACGTATTATTCACAACACTAGCCAAATGGACTTGAGAACTGATAACACAGATAATTCAAACGGACTTTCAGAAGAGTAAACAGTAAACTTAAGAGATCATCATCCAGATAATTCAGAAAACATGGCAAACCAGAACGAGCAAACCATGTCTGACTTTGCTAGACCTAATCTCCAGGGTACTGGGTCAAGCATTGTTAGACCACCAATTGTCACCAACAATTTCGAGTTAAAACCGATTATTATTCAGATGGTTCAACAGTATGTCCAATATGATGGCCTGCAAGATGAAGATCCCAACACACATTTAGCTGAATTCTTGGAGATATGTGATACATTCAAGATAAATGGCGTTAGCAATGATGCCATTTGATTGAGGTTGTTTCCGTTCTCACTAAGGCACAAGACGAAACAGTGGTTAAACTCACAACCTAGATGGTCGATTACTACATGGGATATGATGGTTGAGAAGTTCTTGATGAAGTATTTTCCTCTGGCGAAGACTGCAAAGCTAAGGAACGACATTTCTTCGTATGCTCAAATAGAATCTGAATCGTTGTATGACACATGAGAACGATTCAAGGAACTCTTAAGGAGGTGTCCCCATCATGCATTACCTTCCTGGCTTCAGATTCAGACCTTCTACAATGGTCTCAATCCAGCCACTAAACAGATGATTGATGCGGCTAGTGGAGGCAACTTGAACAATAAGACACCTGAAGCGGCCCAACAGTTGATAGAAGACATGCCAATGAATAACTATCAATGGACTACCGTGAGACAAAAGCCTAATAAGCCTGCAGGAATCTATAAAGTGGATGTCGTCACTGCCTTAGTTATTCAAGTGGAGAAGCTTCACCAGAAAATGGATAACCTATCTTTAGCATCACCCTTCATGATACCTCAACAATGGGACCCCTCATTTAGTGGAATGTCGGGTTGTGAAACTCAAATGCAAGAACATATTGACTATTTGGGCAATAATTTCAGACCTCCCTTCAACCAAGCAAACAACCCATATAGTTCTACATACAATCCTGTTTGGAGGAACCACCCTAATTTCTCTTGGGGAGGGCAAGGAAATTAAGGCAAGCAACCTCTGTTTGGACAACTGCAAAAACCAGAGCAAAAGAAGCATTTCTTGCAAGAATGATATAACTCATAACTAACCACAAGGGTTATGATACGACCCAACTGGGCGCGGCCCGCAGGCACTGGGCTGCTCGCAGGGCTATCTCGCCCAGGATCCATAGCCAGTCCCTGCTGGTCGTACCAGGTCCGCGGACCATACACCCCAACCCCTCTCCCAAGGGGCCACAGGCTGCTCACCGTGTGATCCATAGCTGCACGCGGCAGGCTGCTCACCGTGTGATCCATAGCTGTGCCCGTTAGGTGGGTTGTTGAGGTGAGGGCTCGATCCCTGCACCTCCTAGATAAGATACGCTTCCGCGGAACTCTCATCACCAACTGAGTCGCGGCTCAGTTGGTGATGAGAGTTCCGCGGAAGCGTATCTTATATAGGAGGTACGGGGATCGAGCCCCACCTCAACAACCCGCCTCGACGCGGCGCAGTTATGGATCCTGGGCCGTGGGCCTTGTGAGCAGCCAAGCGGGGTTGAGGAGAAGGGTTGGGGTATATGGGCCGCGACCCATGTGCGACCGACTGGGGCTGGCTATCGATCCTGGGTTAAATGGCCCTGCGAGAAGCACAGTGCCCGGTTGGGTCGTATCATAAAAGTGCACTTTTATGATACAACCCAACTGGGCGCGGCCCGCAGGCACTGGGCTGCTCGCAGGGCTATCTCACCCAAGATCCATAGCCAGCCCCAGCCGGTCGTACCAGGTCCGCGAACCATACACCACAACCCCTCTCCCAAGGGGCCACAGGCTGCTCACCATGTGATCCATAGCTGCACGCGGCAGGCTGCTCACCGTGTGATCCATAGCTGTGCTCGTAAGGCGGGTTGTTGAGGTGAGGGCTCCATCCCTCCACCTCCTAGATAAGATACGCTTCCGCGGAACTCTCATCACCAACTGAGCCGCGACTTAGTTGGTGATGAGGGTTTCGTGGGAGCGTATCTTATCTAAGAGGTACGGGGATCGAGCCCCACCTCAACAACCCGCCTCGACGCCGCGCAACTATGGATCCTGGGCCGTGGGCCTTGTGAGCAGCCAAGCGGGCCTGAGGAGAAGGGTTGGGGTGTATGAGCCACGACCCATGTGCGACCGGCTGGGGCTGGCTATGGATCTTTGGTTAGATGGCCCTGCGAGCAACCCAGTGCCTAGTTGGGTCGTATCATAAAAGTGCACTTTTATGATACGGCCCAACTGGGCGCGGCCCGTAGGCACTGGGCTGCTCGCAGGGCTATATCACCCAGGATCCATAGCCAGCCCCAGCCGGTCGTACCAGTTCCGCGGACCACACACCCCAACCCCTCTCCCAAGGGGTCACAGGCTGCTCACCACGTGATCCATAGCTGCACGCAGCAGGCTGCTCACCGTGTGATCCTTAGCTGTGCCCGTAAGGCGGGTTGTTGAGGTGAGGGCTCGATCCCTCCACCTCCTAGATAAGATACGCTTATGCGGAACTCTCATCACCAACTCGTATCAGGTTAGTCTTGGGTTTTGTTTTTAAGGGAATTCACGCGGATCTAATTAAAGAGATAAGTTTTAAGAAATATTCTCAAGAAAATTTTCAAGGAAGATTCTCAAGATAGTTTTTTAAGAAAGATGTTCACAATGTGTAATCACCAAAAATGTATAAACTTTGTAAGAGTAAGAGAAAGTCCAAGATGAACACTATAAGGAAACACAAAAAGTATATTTAAACATAATCCTAAGATGCTGTGGAAGTTATAGTAAGGAGAAATACTCATTAGGTATATTTATAATCACCCATTATTATTTTTTAAACATTTGCCGACTCCACTATACTGGGATAAATGCTTGAGTGTTGTTGTAGTTGCAAGATTTAGAAGGTACCCACCCTGGAGCTTCTTGATTGCAGAAACCCACATGGAGCCGGGATAGAAGTATGACTATGCATGGAAATGACATATATCAGCTTCCACGTTAAACAATTTTGCTTTAGTTCACTGTTAGAAATTTTGTCCTACGTGCCAAATTTTGAACTCATGTATATTTTTTTAAGAAAATGATAGTAAGAACTTCAATCTTGTTGATGATGGAAAATTAGTATTGCTTTAATTTAGACGGCTGTTTATGTGTTCATGGGGATGGCGTCACTACGTTAATTTTGCTCATAGTTGTACATTCAATTACATGACTCGTATTTAATTCTTAATGCGTTCATATAAAATTATGATTTAGCACCTTTAGATGTTACAACTCTTTTTTATTTTTTGCATATAGTGTTCGACATGATCATATGAAGGATCATCTGTAAGTCCCCCTCTCTGAAATTAGGCACGACAAAGGGATCTTATCCTACATCACCATCAATCCACAATAAAGAAGGGAATAACAAAAGAGTAGATGTAAGAGCGTCTCAGCCTTCTCCCGTCATTCTCTTCTAGGGCTACTGATGCGGAACAGAGACAAGGACGAGCTTTGTCCCATTCGGGGTTGATTTGGAGACTTACCATATATGACATGCCCGGATCGACGATCCGACTCCGTGGATGCGCCGGATTCGCGTTGCAAATCAATTTCATATATAGATTTATACTTTTCGGATTTTATTTCATGTAGTTTTGGTCCCGAGACCAACGGTCAATCATAATCGTTGATTCCGGGTGTCCTAATTTTTGTTTCTTATAAATAGGTGGTTTAGGGCTGCCGTCATGGCTCATTGCTGAATGTTTGGAGAGTCTTCTTCCTTCATTTCGGTGATCTCCTCCGCGGTGCCGACTCCATCGAGCCTCCTTGGTGACGACTCCTTGGGTAAGTGTGTATCCTTTGTAATTTTCCTCCCTCCTCCCTGTTTTTCCGTTTGTTGTCCAGCCACCGTTCTCCTCTGAAACCCTCATCCGCAGCCCTTACAGCCTCCAAAATAGCCGGCCATTTTTGCTGTTCAGAAAGCACAGTCACTGTTCATGGTATTGTTCACGGTAGTGTTCATTTATATCATTTACTGTTAATTGCATACGATTTTTACCCATTACTGTAGCCTTCCAGAGCCGTCAGACCCCTCCAGCCGCCTGTCCAGCCGCCTCCACCCCTCCTGCCGCCTACCAGCAAGCTGCCCAGCCTCCTCCGCCCCTCCAGCCGCCCACCAGTGAGTCGCCGCCCTCCCTCTGCCCAACCCCATCCCACCCACACCCTCTCTATCTCCGTCCAACAGCCGCCTGACTGTTTTCAGCCCCAAACCAGTCCAGATCTGGGCATTCCAGCCCAGATCCAACCACCCCGCCCTTTCCTTTTGCTGCCCTCACTCACCCATCACGCAGAACCACCTCCAAACAGCCACCCACTGTCGGATCTGCTCTGATCCGGGCAATCCAGCCTTGATCCAGCCCCCCATCCCCCGATCCAGGCCTCGCAACACTAACCAGCCACCCCCCTTACCCGTCCCGGCCTCCCCATCACCGGAACCCTTCTCCAAGCCCTCCAATGTTCATATCTCTTTTATTGACAACAACTCTAATATTTGTGTGATGTATTTGTATTGGTATTTGGTTGTAAGACATGAATATGGTGTGATTATTAAATGTTTGTTTGGTATTTCAGTCTGTTATAGTTATTTGCTCTTGTACTAATCTCTAACTACAGAAAGAATTTATTCGTCGCGCGCTCGTGCTTTGGCCTTCCACGCGGAGGAAAGCTTAAAGCATGTTCCGCTTAATTAATTTATTTTGCCTTGCTGTGGAATTGTCTGCGTGAGATGTTGTATTTATTATCCAATTGTGGTCTAACCGTCGGACATTTGCATAGCATGTAGGGTTAGGTCGTAGATTTCCCACCGCCTATAGATTCGCCCTGCGTCAGCTACAATCGAACGATGGTGCTAAGTGAATAACCATCCCACCGAATATTGTGTACACTATAAGCAGAACGTAAGATGTGCTGGCGGAAGACTAAAAATCACATAGTAGATCACAAAAACATACAAGTTATAGGAGATAACAGAAATTAACCACAACAATGGTACTATGACCACACAATAAAAGTACAACAATCTATAAAAAGTCTGAAGGCTTACAAGTAAAACATGCTTGGCCGGATGAATACTAATATACTAAATAATATAAATTTTTAAACCCACTAAGCTAACTATATGATAGATGATGTTGCTAAGGGTAGCAACAATCCTCTGCAAGTCTTCTATCTCCACATTGAGTCTACGTCATAGCTCCTGGAACACATGGGATATCAACCAATGGTGAGGGTTAGCAATACTATACATATTTGATAAGTTGTTCTGTCTCTCCCTGTGAGCCCCTAATATGCTAAAGGGGAGGCAGTAAATTGTCCTGTAGTAAGTGTCGTCACAATAAAAAAATATATATACAATATAAAACAATGCAAAGAATTTTATATTTTAAAGATGTGCAATAATATATTATAAAGTTTGCGGTAATAAATAATGACAATAAGTAGACTCATCATTGTTTCTATCCTAGCTGTGCCCACAACACATGCACTCTCATAGCGCCTTAAATGTTATAAATAAAAGTACAACATAAAGTAGCTAATCATATAAAAGTATAAAACGCTCATTCGAATTTAGATAATTGGGTTCATGCACAATCTAAATTATACTATTAGGTATAAATGCAACTATGATATCTCATCACAACCAATACAAGCCAAGCAAGCATATCCTCGTCGTAGGAGTGTCACAACTCATAACCAACACGACCCATCAGAGTCACACTATGTAAATACACATATCCCTATCATCACACTAGACATGCACATACACACACACATTATGTCGGCATAGAATCAACATGCAAAGTGTCGAGACGTCGACACCCGATCATAATCGAGTGCAAACTAACAATTGTGATCTCTTATTCGTCGGGTAGCTAGCCCCACATGCACCACCATCGTGGCCAAACGGTGGCAGTGATCCGTCCATGCCACTTCTAGGGTATTTAAGCACAATCATCTCTAGGCCTTACGTATGACTGTCTGAGCCCGCACTTATTCTTCGTTCATACTGGAGGCGTAACCAAAAGAATCGAGGTATATCTCATATCGAACTCCAGGTGTCTAACACCTAAAAAACAACTAGGCTAGGACGTACACTGTCGTTCTACCATGATGCTATTAATGAGTCATTGTCTCGACCCTCTGGCGTGTGTCTTTGGCAGAGACAGTCGATTGGCCATTTACATTCATATGCATCATCATTTCATATAGGCAGAGTACACTATAATTCATAATCAACTTGGGGAGGCGATAAACCAACTACTCTACCCTCTCGAAAGAACTAATCATCTCCACATCTGCCAATCCATAATTATGTTATTCGTTACGTATGTACAACTTGATTTAAGTATGGTAAAACACATACTATTTCAATTTAGATTTAGTCTCATAAAAATGTTGAATTAAACTAACAAACTGATTTGGTAATTAAGGAAGATACCGGTTCGTTAGACATGTAACCATTTATATATCTTTAAATTAGATCCCCTCAAATTCCTCAATCCAAGCTCAATTTGTAATCTCATTAATCGTGCTCGACTTTATATTCGTCAAAGTCATCTTATAGATTCATAATCTCGAGACTGCAATCATCATTTCTTACTCAATTCTAGTTTATTATAATTTCCTAAACCTACTAATTATCCAAAATCTAGGTTCATTATAGTAATCTAAGTTCATTATATTTGTTTTTGTCATCAAACTCGCCGAAGCATTCAAGGGTTAGTATCCCCAATTTCATACAAGGATTTGCACTATTTGCCTCATATGCACCAATTGTTGGCGGAATCAGCTACGTTCGTGGAGAACATTGCTCCGCTAAATATTATTGTAATCGGCGATGCTTCCAGAGCTTGATTTAATAATTCTACCCTAAGTTCGAGCTATGTGAACAACTGACTTGATTTCATCTGCATCATAAGTATTCACTGTAAGCTTCACCGTTCATTTCCATCGCACGATCATCGCTATTTTCATCGCATGATTTAATATTATTTTTCACCACGCGATCGTCGTTATTTCGATTGTACATTTCAATATTATTCTCCATCATGCGATCGTCATTATTTCGATCGCACAATTTAATATTATTTTCCACTTCGCGATCATCTTTATTTTGATTGCCCATTTCAATATTATTTTCTATCGTGCGGTTGTCGTTATTTTGATCCTACCATTCAAAATTATTTTCCATCGCGCGATCATCATTATTTCGTTTGTGCATTTCAATATTATTCTCTCTCGCGTGATTGTCGTTATTTCGATCGCACTATTTAGTATTATTTTCCACTACGTGATGTCATCATTATTTCGAATTCGCATTTCAATATTATTCTCTATCGCACGATCGTCGTTATTTTGATTGCACTGTTTAATATTATTTTCTGTCGCATGATCATTGTTATTTTGTTCCGGTCATTCAATATTATTTACAACTATTCAATCCTCTTTATTTCAATTGGGTGATTCAATTTTATTTACCACTGCGCTATCGTCGTTATTTCAATCGCACACTTCAATATTACTTACCATCGCACAATCATCGTTATTTCAATCGCACACGTCAATATTATTTACCGTCGCGCGATCGTCGTTTTTTTGATTGCGTGCTTCAATATTATTTACCGTCGCACAATCATCATTATTTTGATTGCACATTTCAGTATTGTTCGCGAGCATATGAGACACTCCTTGAGACTTGCAGAGACTGGTTGTAAAGACTACCCTATGCGATCCCTGACCACCCTGAGCACGACTAAGCTCAGGGGTCGACGGGTCGCCAGAAAAATGAGGCATTTACGGGAGTGCCTCTAATAATAATGAACCTATGATCTTAGGTTAGAAGAGTGGACGAAAGGAAATCACCGGGGGTGTCCATTCATGCTACCTTATCGTTGCAAAGGCATTCATTGCTCCCATCCATAGTCAGATCTCGCGGGATCGGATTTGTCACTGGATGCGGTGGTCGGCCGAGAAAATGTAGATTGGCCGCTGTTTTAAGGAGCCTGCTGTTTTGGAGAGTGTTGTTGTTGCAAAATCATCAAAAAATAAAGGGGAGGTGAAGCTGCACATTGAAGGGTGGTTGGTTGCTAGTATTGGAGAGAAAGAGCTCTCACGCAGAGGTTTTTAAGGCTTGAAATTGCTGGAAACTGAAGAGGAAGATCTCTGTTTGGGTGTTTGTCGTCGGAGAATGAGTAAGAGAGTTGGAGGCTCTTGGTTTTGAAGCTCATTTTGAAGAAGTTTCTTGCCGGAAAACGGAGAGTTGGGCGTTTATCGGTTGGAAGCTGAGCGACAGTTGAAGTTGTTACCGCCGGGTTGCCGGAATGGAGAAGGGATCAACTCACAAGAGTTGGAGAGGAGATGGCCGACCAAAATGAGTAAGAGATCAGAGAGGTCTCTCGTTTCCGTTCATCGGGCAGCTGCAAGGGTGCATGAGTGAAGTTGGCTGCTGGGAGGTAAGTATTCTAACCTAAGTTTATAACTTATATTTATATTAAGAAATATTATGTTAGGAATTTAGGAGGCTCACTTACGTTTTCCTTCTAACACACATAGGTTGCTCTAGGGGACTTGGTGTTTGTCTCGGACGGGCTTGTTACGACCGTCTCGTCTATACGCACCCAACAAAATGATCTGAGGTCAATTCCAAGTTCGTTTGCTCATTTTTCACTTCCAGGAGTGTTTGCAACCCGATTTTACTTAAATACCAATAACCCTTCTAATGATGTCAGAATCGTATATGGACGGCTACACTAGACGCGTATTGTCATTACGAGTCCGTCGAAATTTACTGAAGTCAATTCCGAGGCAGTTTGCTCGATTTCACATTTTCAGATATTTACGATACTTAAGATTTATGTCCGCATGACAAGTTCTCCGATGAACATTGAAATTGAGCGTCATTGATTCCGTTGGACTCCTATTGATTTTACAAGTTTAACGAAGCCGGTTGGGGTTGATTATGGGGTAATTTACTCAATTTCCATATTTTGGGTAAAAACTTTACTTAAAACTGCGTCGACATGACAAAGTATTTGATACTCGTCAAAATTGAGCGTAGATGATTCAGTTAGACTCAAATTGACTTTATGAGTCTAACGAAGCAAACTGAGATTGATTTTGAGGTCATCTGCTCATAAAGTCATTTTTAGGCGCCGCGCCGCGTAACACGGCGCGGCCTGTTTCGGCCAACTTTTACGATTCTCATTGGAATGGAACGAAACGAACATCGTTGAGTTCATAGGGGTTATACGAGTTCAGTGCAATTGACCGGGGTCAATTCTGAATTCATTTGCTCAAAAAACCTGTTTGAGTCACCGTAGCTCATGGTTCGGGGGTATGTCACTTGTAATCGGTTTATCGGGCCAACATGGTCTCACTCTCCCCAAATAGTCTCATCAAAAGTGGTCGATTGAACCAGCTAGGCCCCGTAGGTGGTTCATTTGGTTGGTTCATAATTTTGGAATGTTACATCATCCGTGTTCAACCCGTACTTGCCGAGGGCAATCAATGACTCAGAATGTTGAACACCAATCAACAAGTCCTACTAACACCCTGCTCAAGTCGCCAAGAACTCGCAACCAACTCGCCCAGAACACACTTCTCAACTTGTGGCAACTTACTGTCCATCTGGTCAAACACGCATGTGGGCGGGGAGGGGGGGTGACCATTGTCGCTAGACCCCTCCCCAACTAATCTTTATTATAAATACTACCCATCGTCAAGAGGAAAGGTTATTCTAGAAACACATAGGTGACCTCACCTAGAACTAGAGAGCCCGCCAACGCGCCCAACTAGCGTAGTCCTCCCCCCTTAATGTAGCACAATATTTGATTTGGGAGGGAGAGTTCCTATACACTTATGCGGTCCAATAACAATTACCCATACCCAAGTCCGGGTTCCTGGCTTGAACATTAGGGACAAATCATTGCTACATGGATTACCCACGCACGCAACTTGATCGTACCTAAATAAATTCTATCAAGTATTATAACATCTATTGATTGACGCATACAAATTAACCATAAAGAATATTGATACCCTCATTGGGTGATGAGGCCAATTAGAATTAGTCCCTATTAAAGGTTGGATTAAACATGGGAAAATTATTAAATTTTGGATGTTAAGTTGTTTCCTATTCTTGTTCTCCCATACACAAACCATTTATTTTACGGTTACAAAACCAAATGAATTGGACATTGAAATGTACTTAAAGTTCAGTGGAACCTGAAAAATTGCAATGCTGTTTTAATTAGTTCTTTATCCAAAATAAGAAACAGAAAATTGCAACATTTAGAATGTTAATTTCACATGCAAGTTATTGCAGCTGTAGTAATATCTTCAAAATATTTCTTAATTTGAGATATTTTCAGACTTTCTGTGCAGCATGACATCGGCTTAATAATCAGACTGAAAGAATACTGAGGGAATCTTAATTCTTAATTTGTAAAGTTGTAGGGTGCACATTTGATGTGCCTTCTCACAATGGTCGTTTAATTGAGGGCCTATGTTGCTAATATAATGCACTAGAAGATTATCAAAATGGGTCCATTTACTATTTAAGTTTACTATGATTTTGACGTAATTGTTTTCCCAATGTGTTCCCTAGATCTAAACTAAACATGAACATTCCTAATGAAGCTATGGGTACATATATTTCTCAGGCCATCAAAGGTCACTTCTGTCCTTAGTATGCGTTACACGTGAGGATTTTCTTTTGGGTTTTGATGTTTGGAATAACACAAGAAATGAAATTTACACTTATAGATAAGTCTAGCCATTAACCACCATATCTGAGAGAACGTGTCAAATATACCTCTTATACAGCCATGCAATCAGTTTAGTCGTTTTCTCATGAGACCTTGACCAACACATGTTACTTCTGAAACTAAAATCTTTCTTCTGCCTTCTAATTTATCTGACTGTTTAGCCATGTATTACTTCTTATATGAAAGTTTACAAATAAAGGGGAACTCTTGATGGTTTATGTTTTATCAAACATCAGTACTCGTCACGTTTGATGGGAGTTTTGTGGTAATTTGTTTTCTTTCCATAATGTTTGGCTTGGATTTTATATTGGAACATAATAAAGCTCATGCTTCTTTAGTTATGGGTCAAAAATAACTTTTTTCCTCTCTGAGCAGGATTATCCTGGCTGCCATATTGTTGGACAGACAATGACAACAGATCATCATGATGAATTGGTTAAGCTTGGCATCAATCCATCTTTAAAAGGAAAAAGTGACAGGAAGTGTCCTAATATTATTTTCTGTGCTCCTCCATCTCGAACTGCAGATTACTTTGGTGATATTAGGTAAATGTAAATAGATTTCTGTTTTTTTTGTATGAAGTATTTAATTATTGCATCTATTTTTTTTCGATTTCTGTTGTGAAATTCAGTTGTACAAATAAATCTTCCTTTTAACTCTTTAAATGATGCCCATTGCTAAATGCATCTAGAAATGTTAATATTCTTTTGCTGCATCGGTTCCAACCTTTGTAGATCATACTTCTAATGTTTGAGGTCGAAATGACAATAACAAGACATGGTTTCTATTTTGGTGCACCCGATGTTTTGTTAATGCTTCCTGATTGTGTGAAATTTTTATTTTGAAATAATACAAATTCTGCTGATGTTATATAACTTTAGGATAAATTTATTTGGTCTTATCTGAAGATGGAGCTTGGAGTCAAGGAAAAAAAAAGATGGTGCCTGGCATGGTAACATGGAGGTTAACCTGTCTAATGTTTATAAAACTGACCTCTCTGTGATTTGATTCCAAATCTCGTTCTGTGAACAAAAGTTGGTGAAATTAATGAACATAGTCAGTATTATGGGGTACTTTATGATTTATAATCATCAATAGGAAATCATTTCAAATAATTTTCTAGGCCCACTTTAGCATTTATCATCATGCACATTCTGTATACTTACCATCGCAATCTTATTAAGCATCTGGCTAGATTACTTTCTTGAGCTATGGAAGTTCATCTTGGTATATGAATTGTACAAAATAAGCATTTAACATTCATTTAGCTAAAAGTATTTATGCAGAGTGGCAATATCAAACTGGAGTGGTGAAGGTTCTTTTCTTTTCACTTCAAGCACTGCTGTATATGACTACCAGGACAATGAAATGTATGATGAGGTACAATATCTGCCTTGTATGTACATTTACCTACTTATAATATTTTATTTTTAAGGGGAAGAATGATGTAATTTCAAGACATCACTTAGTTGAGAGGAAACACATTCCACTAGGCTTTAGTTCAGTTTGTGGATTGAATTATTTCAATCTCGAGACAGCTCAACCCAATAATTGGTACTATAACACCACCATTTCACAAATTAAATCATCAAGCTCATGAAGCAAACTTAAATAAATTAGGCAGACAATTCATCACCATAAGCACTCACTAATCATCTCATTAGCATCAATTAAAGTTTAGGTCCTTGGATGAATGTTTTATGGCAAGTATTAACTCAAGAATTAGTGAGCAAGTCCTTGAGAATTTTCCTAAGGAATGAGATCCAAAGGTAACTGCCATTATTATGGGCAAAGATTTGTCTTTTGCTAGGTTTTCTTATTGCATATGAACATAAACCAAATGCAGGCCTAGATGAAAGAATAAAAATAAAGTCCAGGTGAATTGTTCCTAAAGATCAAAATAAGACATTGCGAGTTTGCTAGATTCATTGAACATAAAAAACTCATTAGGTAAACAAGTCAACATATACAAAACATCGGCATTTTCTGACCCTATTTGCATCTCATTTCTCCTTGTCCGAACATAGATTGTAGGTTTATCTAGCCTGCAAAGTCTTAAATGAAGTAGGAGAAAGAAGAAGAAGATGAAAAAACTATGAGAAAGTTGCGATGACTTACTAATGAGAGATCCACATGAGCCTTGTAAGACCGACAGGACAAGGAAGCGTGCAAAGTCTGAAATGAAGCAAGAGGAAGAGGAAGAAGATGAAAAAAATATGAGAAAGTTGCGATATATATGACTTACTGGAGATCCACAGGAGCCCTGGAAGTCCGACTGGAGGAGGAAGACGGGCATCGTGAAACCTAGCATAGTTCGACGGGAGGAGGATGGGGCATCATGAAACCTAGCGAAGATTTTAGAGGGGGTGGGCATCTAAAAGCAAAAGCGCGTGATTATCGGCTGAAAATGGCAGAAATATCCGTGTTTTCAAAAAAAATTTAAATTGAAGGTAGTTTTTTTAAGTTTAATTGAAGGGTAGAATGAGGAATAAAAATGTTGCACCAAAGGACATTTTTTGTTTATAGAATAGTATAGATATAGATGTATGTATATATCTTTCACTACTATAAGGGAAAAGTTGTCTTTGATGCAACATTCAAAAATGCAAATTATGCCCTTATTTTTATATTTTAATGACTTTACATATATTATAGTTTATTTCAAAAAAATTAAAATATAATGTTCATTCGAGTAATTACACCATCTCAAAATTAAAAGTAATAATGCAAATCTATTAAAATCCAAAACATTTTTATTAGATCTCCTACACCTACTATGGTAGGCTTTCATTAGGTTTGTCAGTGGTCATTTCAAGGAAGATTGTCATTATGCATATCAGCGGTATTTTCGAGTTGTCATTAAACCAATCAATTATATTAGAATTGATTAAATAATATTATATTTATTTTAAGTTGCATTAAATAATTGATAGGGGCGGAGGCCCGAATCTATCACAGTTAAAGTATTGTCGCGATTGGACGATGGGCGAAGCCGCCGAGGGCGGACGAAGCCCGCCGTCGTCGTCCGGTTACTGTCGTGCATGGTCATAGGGGCGGAGCCCCGTGTCGGGCACTCGTATATATATATTTCAAAAATGCCGGAAACGGGGCTCCGCCCCTATGGCCATGTGCGACAGTACCCGGTCGGCGACGGTGGGCTTCGCCAGTCCCCGACAGGTTGTTGTGGGCTGCGCTTGCATCAAGGTGGGCTGCACACGCATCAAAGCGGACTGCACCCGCAACATATACATATGCGTACTCAAAATGATCGTAAAATATGTACATAAATATTACAATTTTATTTTGTAAAACAGTATACATTTTGACATAAAATATTAATTTTGACTTTAATAAAGTTGATTGGTTTAATGTCATCTTATCGAAAATACCACTGATATGCTTAATGACAACCTTCCTTGAATAGACCGCTGACATGCCTAATGATAACCTAACATAGTAGGTGTAGGAGCTATACTAAAAAATATTTTGAATTTAAATGAATTTTCATCGTTAATTCTAATTTTTTTTATTGTAATTACTTAATGGACACTGTATTTTAAATTTTTTTGAAATAAATTAAAATATACGTCAAGTCATTAAAATATAAAATTAGGGCATAATTGGTGTTTTTGAGTGTTTCATAAAAGACAACTTTTCCCTTATAATAGTGAAAGATATATATATATATATATATACGAGCATCTTCGCGCGGGCTACGCCCGTGCTCGATGCTCTCGGGCGGCCTTCGACCGCATCCAGGCGGGCTTCGCCCGCCTCCGAACGGGCCTCTCCTGTGTTCGATCCGTCGTTGCGGGCTGCGCCCGCATCAAAGCGTGATGCGCCCGCATCAAAGCGGGATGCGCCCGCATCAAAGCGGGATGCGCCCCCATCAAAGCGAGATGCACCCACATCAAGACGGGCAGTGCCCGCAATATATACATATGAGTACTCAAAATGACCGTAAAAAAATATAAATCAATATTATAATTTTTATTTTATATAAAAAAATTCGTTTTGTCGTAAAAACAATAATTTCACGGAATTTCTCTCCCTCTTCTTTCTCTCTCTATTTCTCTCTCTTCCTCCTCTCTCTCTCCCAACTCTCTCCCAACTCTCTACCCCATCTCATGCTCTCTCTCATGATCCAATGGCTCTTGTTTGATCTATGGTGTGCCTCCAAATACCTATATTGATTTATATAATAAGATATATATATATATGTGTGTGTATATATGTATATATATGTGTGTGTATATACACAAGAGACAGACACATGACTTCTTCCCTACGGTCTATCGCGATAGTACCTCGACTGCGATAGGTTCGGGGCTGCCCCTATCAATTATTTAATACAACTTAAAATAAATACAATATTAATTAATCAACTTTAGGGTGAGGACATCTGAAAGATTAACACAAGAATTCCCTATCACTGTCTTCTTACATCAAGGTTCAGCTTTAAGCCCTTATCTCTTTACCCTTATCTTAGATAAGCTCACCGTACATATCCAACAAACAATACTTTGGTGTTTATTGTTTGCGGATGATATCATTTTGATCGATGAGACACACGAGGGTGTAAATGCAAAACTCGGATCTTGGTAAGACACTTTAGAAAAGAAGGGTTTTAGGTTGAGCAGGGAAAAAGCGGAGTATATGGAGCTTAAATTTAGCAGTATAAGAAGGATAGATGACTTCATTATTAAGTTGGGTGATCAAGATATTTTCCGTAGTGAGTGTATTAAATATCTTGGATCGATAGTTCAAAAAGATAGAGGTATTGATAAAGATGCGACACATAGAATCCAAACAGGTTGGTTAAAGTGGAGAGGCGCGTCAGGGATCTTATGTGATCGTAAAGTACCATTAAAACTTAAGGGCAAGTTTTACCGTACTGCAATTAGATCAACGATGTTCTATGGTTCTGAGTGTTGGGCAGTGAATTGTGTACATGTGCAAAAAATGGGGGTTGTGGAGATAAGAATGCTTAGGTGGATGTGTGGACACGAGGCTGGATAAAATTAGGAATGAATGTATCAGGGATAAGACAGGAGTAGCACCAGTTGCAGAGAAGATGCGAGAAGCTCGACTAAGATGGTTTGGACACATACAAAGGAGACCATTAGAGGCATCTGTTAGGCGTTGTGAGAGTTTAGTCACTAGGCATGTTAAACGAGTGAGGGGTAGACCAATAAAGACTTGGAATGAAACTATAAAGAAAGACATGATGTACTTAGGCATTAGTCATATTATGACAAAAGATAGGGCACAATGGCCACAAAGGATCCATATAGCCGACCTCGCTATTGTGGGATAAAGGCTTGAGTGTTGTTGTTATTTATTAATTAATCAACTCTAATAAAATTGATTTGTTTAATAGTAGCTCCCCAAAAATACCACTGATATGTTTAATGACAATATTCCTCGAATAGACCGCTGACATTCCTAATGAAAGTCTACCATAGTACGTGTAAGAGCTTCACTAAATACTATTTGGATTATAATGAATTTTCATCATTACTGTTAATTTTTGGATGGTAAAATTACTTGAGTGGACATTGTATTTTGTTTTTTTTGAAATAGACTATAATATATATCAAGTCATTAAAATATAAAAATGAGGGCATAATTGACATTTTTGAATGTTTCACCAAAGACAACTTTTCCTATATATATATATATATATATATATATATATATATCAACCACTATAATGTGGTTGTGTTCAAAAAGATCGTGCTCGACCCGAAAAAGCACGGGCCTGGGCTAACCCGCCCCAAGTCCAGGCCGCCCTCTTGTGGCCCAACAAGGCCCCCATAGCGGCTCGCAGCCTGACCCGGGCCTGGCTCGACACCCTGACAAGCTGTGAAATCCCCCCAGCTGGCAGGATTCCCTATTGGAAATCCTGCCACCAGGCCGGATTTTCCGCATATGGGTAACCAGTCCGGCCTTGGGGGCCTTGGCAGGTCCCCCTCTTTGAGAGGGTGATCGAACCCAGCTAAAGCCAAGCCTGGGCCCGAGCCCGAGCCCGGGTGGCAAAAGCCCTGCTTTGGCCGGCCCGGTCCCGACCCTGGCCTGCCGGGCTTTTTGGACAAGCCCGATATAATGTATTGTACGTCACAAATTATGTATTGACCAACACACAATTTGGCTATTTCAACTCATCACCACTTACCATGGCAATTTCACACCAATGCCTCCAACATATGGCCAAGTCTAATGACTTATTTCGGCCTTATCTAAAGGCTTATTCCATCCCTCATTCACATGACATTAATCATATCTAATAGACTAATACCTTCATCAACATTTCTAAAGGCTTAGTCATGCTTTCTCATCATTATAGTTTGTTATGAAGGCTATTTCAATACCTCCAACATATCATTTTAAAGACCTCATTCCAGCCATTCTAAGGACTTTCTCCAGCCCTCATTCTCATGTCATCAAGCACATAAAATACTTTCATGAAACATTCATATAATCTCACATCTCGATGTTATGGTTTGCTGTGATGCCCAATTCCACCATTTTCTGCATCCTTTTTTCTCACAAAATTCAAAGTCCTACAATGTGCTATTGAATTCCCATATTATTTAAGACATGATAACAGTTTTATGGCTGCATTCCACACTGCAAAATCAAATCCTAATGCATCTAACAATCGACATCACCGATTTGTGTCAACGACCATGAATAGGCTTCATACATGTCTAATCTGAAACGCACATCAAATTTCTACATGTAAGCATCCCGATGATCCTATCTCGCGCCTCAGTGGTTCTCAATGAACCGTGGATATCATAAATCTCTAATTAAAGTCTTTGATGCCACCAGTACATCAAAATCAAAGAAAAGCATGAAATCAAAATTCTAAAACCTAGGAAGAAGATGGTCGGGGCCTTTGCTCATGCCATTGTGGCCATGAAATCTCTGAATAGATAGGGAGATAGGATCGTGGAACGAGGGAATTTTGCAGCCACAAACGGTTCATCGGTCAGATGCTTAGATCTCCTCTAGTGCCCAAATCTTCTCTCCAAAACCCTCTTCCTTCTCCCACTTTTTTTTCCCTTAGCAAATGGATAAAAGTGGCTTTGTTTAATTAGTTCGCCGAGCTTAGACTCTTTAGAACACTCCTAGGAAAGTTGCCTCCCAATCCTCCAATCAAATTCCAAAGAAATAGGTCATTTTAAGCTAATTTGACCCAAACACGTCCTGGAACATAGGCATGCAAACAAGGCGTGCACTGCCTATTTTCAACCAAACCGACTGATAGCTCTCGGGAAGGCTTCCTCCATTCTTCTTATGGTACACTCCCATGTTACACGACGTGGACATAGGGCGTGTAAATTGTTTTTACTTCCTTTTTGGCCTCTAGACATGTCAGGTTATTTGGAGCATTACTCATCTATGTATGACCATAAAAGTGGTCTTATCCCATTCTCTTTGCCTTAAACACTCTTGAGATTAAGGCATTGATCAAATCTAGGTAAGAAAACCCTCAAATATTCCTTATCATGGTGTTAATTAGTTACACCCACAACCTCGACCAAGAGATTGGATCAAGGGGAGGGAAATTTAGGGCATTACACCATTGTCGTGGCCAAACGGTGGCAGTGACAAAACCATGCCACTTCTAGGGTATTTAAGCACAATCATCCCTAGGCCTTACGCACAGCTGTCCGAGCTCGTACTCATTCTTCGCCCATACTGGCCATATAAACAAAAGAACCGAGATATAGATCATGTCTAACTCTTGGTGGCTAACACTTAAACAAACAACAACTAAGCTAGGGCACACAATGTCGTCTGACCCTGACGCTATCTATGAGTAACTGTCCTAACCTCTAGAATGTGCCGCTGCCAGGGCCAGTCGACCCTCCACATACATCCACACACATTATCATTTCATACATTCAGAGTTAACTATAATTTATCATCAACTAGGTGAGGCGATCAACACAACTCTACCCACTCAAGATAACTAAATGTCCCAGATATGTCAATCCATAATTATGTCATTTTACTGCGTATATACATACAACTTAATTTAAGTACGATACTCGTCATTTTAAGTATCCTAACCACTTTGAGGGTTTAGGCTATCCGCATCATATGCACCAATAATTTAGAGGATACGACTATGACCTCGGAAGGCATCATGTCATTGATTAAATGCTATTATAATTCAGTGATGTTATCGGCATTGGTTCGACAATTCTACCCTTGTCTGACTATGTATTCCACAGACTTGATTTTGTCTTCGTCTTAAGTTTATGCATCAAGCCTCATCGTTGCGTCGATCTCCATCGCATGATCCACTGTCGATTTTCGTCGCACAGTCCATCATCGATCTCCATAACACGGCACACCGCTGATTCAATATTATTTTCCACCGCGCGATCGTCGTTATTTCGATCGCACGAAGCAATATTATTTATCACCTTGCTTTCGTTATTATTTCGACCACACGCTTCAATATTATGTCGTCGCGTGATCGTCGTTATTTTTATCGCGCAAGTAAATATTATTTACAGCTGTGCGATCATCGTTATTTCAATCGCGCAATTCATTATTATTTACGACCGTATGTGTCACTCCTCGAGACTCGCAGAGGGGTCGTAAAAGCGTAACCCTAAGTGATCTATGGCCACTCCGAGCACGATTAAGAATGGGTGTCTGTGGGTCCCCCGAAAAACAAGGTGTTTACTGGATGAGCGTCTAACAATTTGAAATCTACAATCTATGCTCAGGAAAAGTCGAGGAATTACTCACTGGGTGTCCAAGCATGTTCTACCCAATCGCTGCAG
The DNA here is from genome assembly GCA_039583875.1 of Platanthera guangdongensis. Lineage (NCBI taxonomy): Eukaryota > Viridiplantae > Streptophyta > Magnoliopsida > Asparagales > Orchidaceae > Platanthera > Platanthera guangdongensis. The sequence goes on along the minus strand of CM077159.1, from coordinate 94,345,082 downwards.
AGTCGACATTTGTGCTTTTTCCCGTCCATGGTCGGATGTTGCCGGATCAGATCTCATCGGTCATTGCCAAGAAAGCACGGCTCAGATATGTGGTGGTCGACCAAGAAAATATAGATAAGCCGTTGTTTTGAGGAGAGTTGTCGACTGGAGAACAAGGTTGTTGTCGGTGGATTTGACCTTGGATTTTGTCCTTATTGTGAGGATAATGTGGTTGCTCGGCTCTGGAAATAGAAGTTGGTTGCAACTCGGGTAGAAACTTTAAGGTTGTTCAGACCTGGAAATAAATGGATGTTGTAGCTCAGGTAAAAGCTTTACGTCTGCTCGGATCTTGAAGTAGAAGAGAGAGGGGTGTTTTTTGGTTAGAGGAGGTCGGTTTGCCGGAAAAAGAGAAGAGGGGCGGCTTTTTGTCTGTCCTTCGAGGTTATGGTCGGAGAGGAGAGGAGTTGTTGCTTGAATGGTAGCCGGTAATAGAAGGGAAAACGAGAACTTGCCGGAAAAATGAGGGTTGGGCGGCTCTCGTGTAGAATGCTGCCAGATAGGAGGTTGCCGAAGGTGAAGATTTCGCCTGAGTGTAGCACTGACCGGAGAAGAGTCGCCAACGTCGATGAGGTAGAAGCATCGATCTCGTTTTCGTCGGGCTACAGGGAGGCGCGGGCCGTGAGGTTGGCGGCTGGGAGATGGATGGTTTTAACCTAAAATTATAAGAGTTATATGTTTATACTAATAAATTAGGGTTAGAGCTAAGAGGGAAGCCCACTTAATTTTTCATTTAAACACTGATATATTGCTCTAAGGGACTTGAAATTTATCTTGGACAAGTTCGTTACAACCGTCTCGGAGATACACACACACCGAAATGATCTGACGTTAATTCAGAGTATGTGTTTATCTTGGACAAGCTCTTTTTTTGCTTCATCGGGACTGATTTTACTTGAACATCAAAAATTGATGTCAAAATCGCATGCGGACGACTCCGTTGGACTCCTATTGTCGTCACAAAAATAAAGAAAGTGACCGAGGTCAATTCCGAGGACGTTTGCTCCTTTTCACCTTTTTGGATAATTACGATACTTAAAAAATCGAATCTGCATGACATTCTCCGTTACACATCGTAATTGAGTGTGGTCGATTCCGTTGAACTCATATTGAGCTTACAAGTTTAACGAAATGAATTGAGGTCGGTTTTGAAGTCATTTGCTCAATTTCGCCTTTTTGGGTATACAAATTACTTAAAATTGTGCACGCACGATACTCATTGGAATTATGCGTGGACGGTTCCATTGGATCTTATTTACTTTACATGTCTAACGGAACCAATTGAAATCGATTTTGAGTTCATTTGCTTAGTTCGTGAGAAGTCCGTAAGTTTAGTTCATAGTCCAGCAATGAATCACTTAGACTCGAATAAATCGCTCATCATGAGTCAATTAAACCAACTATACTCCTGGATAGTTCAATTCAAAAGTGTAATGTTACACAATTGATGGCAAGTACGGTCCCAACTCTATTTTACCTTGACACTGGTTATTTTATTTTCTATTTAGTTACACGTTTGCTCATTGATGAGTGGGCTTAAGTGCTCTCATGTCACAGTGAAACCCTCATGTTTTGCAATTTTATGTGAGCCTAGGTCTCTCTCTCTCACACACACACACACGCACATCTTCTCTCTGCCGAATCCTTTCTCCTCCCTTCTCCTATCTCATCTCTGCCAGCTACGCTTCCAATACCCTAGCAGTATTACAAACCTATTAAAATTCTATTTCTTTGAATTTTTTTTAAATTAAAATTCGATTTCGTCCCATATATAAATGCTTTGTAAAGTAGATGCTCCAATAATAAATTGCTGCTCGAGCTTCTATTTTACACAGCAATCCTTGCAATAAGGGAAGGAGTAATAATGCTCCAAATTCCAATACGCAGTGATTCGTTGAATATAACTTTTCATACAATAACTTAAGGATGAATGTACTTTTAAACTCCAAATGGCGCAATGTAAAGTCAAATAATTATAAGATAACTGTAGTGTTATTCTGTCGTGAAGGATCAAGACTAAAATCAAGAGCATTAGAAGTAGTTGTGAAGTGATTATATCTGTTTCTTTTTGTAGAAAGTGCCCAAAGCTTGTATGTATTATTCAAGTATTTAAATACAAGGAGAGAATACAAATATATATGAGAGAAGAGAGAAGAATAAATCCTATACATGATGTGGGACTAAAGAAGGAGGAGGAAAAATGGGCCATCAAATGGGCCTTTTACATGGGCTTTTCTAATACTCCCCCGCAAGCTGGAGCGTACAAGTCGTATGCGCCAAGCTTGGATAGGCACTGATAGAAGAGGGTACTAGGTAGAGCTTTGGTGAGGATGTCAGCAACCTGTTCAGTACCCAGAACATGCTTGAGCTCGATCTTCTTCATGTGGACTTTCTCTCGGATGAAATGACAATCAATATGCTTCGTTCTTTCATGAAAGACCGGGTTTTTAGGAATATGTATGGCAACTTGACTGTCACATAGGAGGAGAGCTGGTGAAGGTAGTTTAACTCCAAGGTCGGTAAGGAGACTCTCAATACATGTGAGTTCAGAGACCACAGCAGCCATTGCCTGATATTCTGCTTCTGCTGAGGATCGAGCAACCACTGCTTGTTTCTTGCTTCGTCAAGTAATCAGATGTCCTCCAAAATAGGTGCAAAACCCGCTAGTAGATCGTCGATCGTCGAGGGAGCCAGCGTAGTCGGCATCAGAGTATGCCACTAGTGTAGGAATGGAAGATGAGGTTTTGTATACAAGTCCTTGGCCAGGAGCTGTCTTAAGATATCTGAGAATGCGTTCCACAGCCTGGAGATGAGAGCTTCGAGGAGAGTTCATATAGCGACTCACAAGTCCCACAGCGAAAGATATATCAGGTCTTGTAACTGTTAGGTAGATAAGCTTCCCAACTAGACGACGGTAATATTCTGGATTTGGTTGAAGCAAATCAGAATCCGAGCCCTGAGCACATATTTTGTGATTTGCATCCATGGGAGTGTTAATAGGTTTGCAGCCAGAGTAGCCTGCATCATGAAGAAGATCCAGGCAATATTTGCGCTGAGAGAGAACCAACCCATCTGACCGTCTGGCCACTTCCAGACCGAGGAAGTACCGAAGATGTCCCAGATCTTTAGTTTGGAAGACGGAGCTCAGATGTAGCTTAACGGCCTGTATGCCGTCCAAGTCACTGCCAGTAATAATGATGTCGTCGACATATACCAATAGGAGAACCGTACCAGTGGTCTGGTGGCGAGTAAACAATGAGAAGTCAGCCGAGCTGCGAGTGAAGCCAATTTCCCGGAGAGCTTTGCTGAACTTGTCGAACCATGCCCGAGGGGATTGTTTGAGACCATATAGAGATTTGAGAAAATGACAAACCCGTGACTCCCCCGTGGTCTCAAACCCGGGAGGTTGTTGCATGTAAACCGTTTCCTGAAGGTCGCCATTCAGGAAAGCGTTCTTGACGTCGAGTTGAAATAAGGGCCATTGGCGATGGACAGCCACAGAAATGAGAATGCGGACCGTGTTGAGCTTAGCGACCGGAGAGAAAGTCTCGTCATAGTCCAGCCCCTGTTGCTGGGTGAAGCCACGAGCAACCAAACGAGCTTTGAGGCGATCAATGGTCCCATCAGGAGCATGTTTAATGACGAAGACCCATTTGCACCCAACAGGTTTCTGGCCGGGAGGAAGGGGCACCAAGTTCCAAGTCTGGTTGGCCCAAAGAGCAGCCATCTCGTCTTCCATGGCCGCACGCCACCCAGGATGTTGAAGAGCGTCCTGGACAGAAGTAGGAATAGAGACCGAGGAGAGCGAAGTAGCCAAGGTCTGAAGAGGTGGAGAGAGGCGATGGAGAGAAACATAGTCCGCCATTGGATGAGCGGTAGAGGCCGACACCGGAGCAGCAGAACACGGAGAAGCCGAGGTCGAAGCCGACTGCAGAGGAGCAACGGGAGGAAGAGGGCGACGAGTATAGACCCGAATGACGGGGGGTCGAGGAGGGTCAAGGGTGGGAGGAGGCGGAGGGACGGTGGGGGGGGGGACTGGACGGGGATCACCGGCCGTGGGAGGGAGGGTGTTGTAGGAGGTGGTGGTAGAAGTGGTGGCAGAGGGGGGGGGGGGAAGAATTGTTGATCCTCCCGGAAAGTAACATCAGCCGATACAGAGATCTTCCGGGTGAGCGGAGAGGAGCAAACATAGCCCTTTTGGGTGCGGGAGTAGCCGACGAAAATTTGTTTGGCCGCACGGGGATCCAATTTGTCAAGAGTAGGGCCCAGGTGATGGACAAAGCAGGTACATCCAAAAACCCGGGGGGTGAGGGGGAAGGCAGGTGTGGAGGGAAAAAGAAGGCTGAAGGGGGTAGCGTTTTGGAGAACTGGAGAGGGGAGACGGTTGATAAGAAAACATGCAGTGGACACCGCAAAGTTCCAGAAGACTTTGGGAACGTGCATGTGAAGCATGAGGGAGCGAGCAACATCGAGCAGGTGACAGTTCTTTCGTTCGGCGACCCCGTTTTGTTGAGGGGTGTAGGGACAAGAGGTCTGGTGAACAATACCGAAGTTTGCGCAGAGTGTGGCAAACTCGTGGCTAGTGTATTCCCGGGCATTATCAGAGCGGAAAGTTTTAATGGTGGTAGAGTATTGCGTACGAGTCTCTAACACAAACGCCTGAAAGACACGAGGAAGCTCAGAGCGATCATGTAGGAGATACAACCAAGTAGTGCGAGAGTAATCATCAATAAATGTTAGAAAATAACGATAATCAGAAATGCTAGAAACTTTATATGGTCCCCAAATATCAGAATGTATTAAATCAAACGGAGCAGAGCTCCTAGTACAATGAGCGGGATAAGAAGAGCGAGGCTGTTTGCCAATAATACAAGAATCACATTTAAAAGCAGGAAGAGAAAGGTCTGGAAGCGCCTTCTGGAGGATAGGTAGAGGGGCATGCCCAAGCCGACAATGCCAATCAGACGAGGAAACAGAGGAAAGGGATGTGGGAGAGACATCGAGGAGGTAGAGCCCGTTCTGCAGCCGACCCCTACCAATGGTAATCCGCGTCTGCCGATCCTGTATCAAAAAACCAGAAGAGGTGAAGGTGATAAAGCAATTCATATCAGTAGTAAGACGACCAACAGAGAGTAAATTAAAAGGTGAGGCTGACACATAAAGAACGGAACGAAGAGAGAGAGAGAGGGAGGGAGGAAGAGATCCGCGCAGCCGGAGACCGGGACAAGCGCATCATTGGCCACAGTAATAGACGGGGGATGAGCAGCAGCAGAGAACTGGGGCGGCCGCATGGAAGTGATGTGGTGGGTGGCTCCCGAGTCCAGGATCCAGCGAGAGCTGGAGGAAAGACAGACAGTACCTGCAGTGGAGGTGGAGACAATACCTGCATGGGAGGTGGAGGCAATGGAAGCAGAGGGTGGGTTGAGGAGCCCCTGGAGTTGTTGCAGCTGAAGGCGAAGAGCCTCAAGATCCGTACCAGTCGGAGGAGAGCTATCGGTAACAGCAGCAGTAGGCGGGCGAGGAGGGTAGCCATGTTTCTTGTGACAGACTGCTTCAGTATGGCCATCCCGGCCGCAGTAGGTGCACTTGGGCCGTCCGCGGCCACCACGTCCCCGCCCACGGGAGCCTGTACGGCCACCCCGAGTAAAAGAGGGTTGTGGAAGTAAAGGAGGAAGGGCCTGCTGAAGAAGGGCCGGCGAGGGTGGTGCAGGAGCCTCCGGTGGAGGTGGTACGCGAAGTAACATCGAGCAGACATCAGAGAAGGAAGGGGTAGTGGGTGAAGCCAGAACCTGGGCCCGAATACTGTGCAGGTGTGGCGGGACGCGAGCCATAATCATAGCAATACAAACAGCCTCCTTCTGGGCGCGTTGGGCAGCGAGATCAGTAGTCGCGGGCTGGTGCTGAATCCAGGCTTCCGTGAGAGTTTTAGCACGGGCCACGAAGGAGGTCATGTCCAGAGATTTGCCAACCTCCAAGGCTTGAAGATCAGTGATGATGTCAAAAAGGTGCTGAAGGCTGTCCTTCCCGGAGTACAACGAATGAAGTTCATCCCACATGGCTTTGGCGGTCTCATGATACATGATCATCTGGTACGGCTCACCCTCCACCGAGTTCAGGATCCAGGTCTGGACGCGACCGTCATTGCGGAGCCAATCATCAGTAGGAGGAGTTGGTGAGCCCTGGGTAAGGTGACGGGCAAGACCCTTGGCCTGTAAGACCCGACGGACGGAGTGGACCCGGGGAATGAAGTTGGACTTGCCAGAGAGGGAAATAGTAGTAATCTGAAGCTCATCGCGGAGTTCGAGAGGAGCCACGTGGTCGGCCGGGGGTTGAGCGGTAGTGGAGTCGCTGGAGGACATGACGACTGAGGAGGAGCAGACAGCAGGGCTCGGAGAGAACAAACCGCGCGGCAAGCAGTGGGAGAAAGGAGGTCGCGGCGGACTGGAGGTCGCGGCGAACTGAGTGAGGCCGCGGCGAACAGGAGCAGTCCGCGAATGGAGGTCGCGGCGAGTTGGAAGAGGTCGCAGATCAGTGGAGCAGATCGCAGCTGTTGAGAGCAGAGCTGGAGCAGTCCGCGACAGAGGTCGCAGCGGTTTGGAGCAGAGCTTGGAGGAGGTCGCAGCGAACTGGGGGCAGTCCGCGGCAGAGGTCGCAGCAATGTGGAGCAGACCGCAAGAAAGAAGTCACGCAGCAAGAGAAGAGCGCACAGTGGACACAAGGAGAGCCCGCAGCGGACATGAGCAGTCCGCAAGAGACTGCGGATAGAGAGTCCGCGAGCACAGAGGCTCGAACGGACAGAAATAGAGCGGGCTAGAGGGAGCCGTCCGCGAGCAAAGAGGCTCGAGCGGACACAAACAGAGAGTGCAGCGGACAGGAAGGATCGTCCGGAGCGGATAGAGAGAGGTGGGCCCCACGAGTCAGAGCAGAAGATGGCTATAAGAAGCCTGAGGAGGGTGGAACCACGGAGGGAGAGAAGAGAGGCGGAAGCAGAAGGGCAGTTCGCACGAGACCGGAGCGGACAGGAAGGCAGTCCGCAGGGTAGCCGAGCGGACAGATGCAGAGGGGCAGTCCGCAGAGAGGCGGATGCAGAAGGGCAGTCCGCAGAGAGGCGGATGCAGAAGGGCAGTCCGCAGGGAGGCGGATGCAGAAGGGCAGTCCGCAGAGAGGCGGATGCAGGAAGGCAGTCCGCAGGAGACCGGGCGGACAGAAAAAGGGCAGGTCGCAGTTAGAAGGAACCCGGCTCTGATACCATGTAGAAAGTGCCCAAAGCTTGTATGTATTATTCAAGTATTTAAATACAAGGAGAGAATACAAATATATAGGAGAGAAGAGAGAAGAATAAATCCTATACATGATGTGGGACTAAAGAAGGAAGAGGAAAATTGAGCCATCAAATGGGCCTTTTACATGGGCTTTTCTAATACTTTTGATATTGTTTGTTAAAACAGTTAAGTTCTGACACCCGTTTGCAACGATGAAGGCAATAATTCTCTTTATTGATTCATTCTTTAGGACTGCCCTGCGGTACCAATTGGTAGAAGTCCTCGAACAGATGTTCTTTTGAAAGCAGAAAATACAGTCTTGGAGGCTGGTGGATGTGTTTTGAGATTGGCAGGGCTTTATATATCCTTTGTTTCAACTTAGCATCTTTTCTGACAGCAATTATGTTTAGTGTGCATTGTATATTCTTGACAGTTTATACAAGGCAGATAGAGGCGCTCATATTTATGCGCTGAAAAAAGGCGTGATTGAAGCACATCCAGACCATATTCTTAATCTCATTCACTATGAGGTTACAAATATCTGCTGCTATTCATTTGTTTTTAATTTTATTTTTTATTATTTTGGATATTAATTTCTATAATCCATCTTGAGTAACAGGATGCTGCCTCCCTGGCGATTGCAATCATGAAAACGAACCTGCGCGGTAGAGTTTTCCTGGGATGCGATAACAATTATATATCCTGGTATGCGGTCATAATGAATTTTACTTGTCATACTTGAATATGTTTGCAGATTTATAGACATGATTTGCTATATGTAAAATAATAAATACATAGCTATACTATTGGTGTCACTCCCTACATGACCCGTCAGAGTTGACGGTCTATTTTTTGACTTTAACCCAGTGGGACCCGCCGGTATGTGGCCCGTGTATATATGAGTTTATCCTGATAAGTTGTTGACAATATTAGTCCTACATCTTGAATCTTGTGTTCCTTATCTATATATAGGCTCAGCGAGCCTCTCCATTTTAACCGACTAGTTTTGAGTTGGTTGTTTATGAGTTTCTACATGGTATCGGAGCGAGGGCCTAAGGGCCCACGCCTCTGGTCCATTTGGTTATTTGCATGCAGGTAACTTGGCGTTACTCTGTTACGTGCCGACGACTGAGATCGAGTCTGTCGGCGATTATCGCGGAGATCCTCCAGTTTTAGCAATGGCGGCGGTCGACGGTGAGGGTAGCAGAAAGGAGAGGAGAGAGAGAGAGAAAAAGATGAGAAAGGAGAATTTTTGTAACTTTTCTTCTTGATACTGATCTCTCCTCCTGGAGGATATAAATAGGTAAAATAATGCTAAAAGAAGCGACCCCCTATTTAGGCTTAAACAATGAGAAATTAGAAAGTCATAAAGAAATACTAAAAGCAGCGACCCCCCATTTGGGCTTAAACAATGAGAATTTAAAATAGGGAAATCATAATAAATGTAGATGGTACTAAAATAGGCGGATAATAATAAATGCGATTTCATGCTTGAAATGGAGCTCCGGTATTCCGCCGATGGTAAACCCGCCCCCAATGCGGGTCCGGATCCATGTCGTCCCTCTTGGTAGGTACCACAATGTCTCCGTCCGGGTCTGGTGCCGTAACATCTGCTTCCTCGTCGGAAGACAGTTTGTCCTCAAGCTGAGGTGGGATTTCCACTAGCAGCGAGCTGGGTGGTGCGCCATAGAAGCGTTTCAGTTGTGATACGTGGAGTGCGTCATGGATGCGTGCCTCTGGTGGTAATTGCAGTTGGTAGGCAATTTCGCCGATACGTCGGGTCACCTGGAACGGTCCATAGAAGCGCCGTCCCAGCTTGGCCGAAGAGTCTGTTAGGTGCAGTGTCGCCTGACGGTAGGGGCGGCGTTTGAGCCACAACCACTCTCCTATTACGTAGGAGACATCTCGGTGGCCTCGGTTGTATGCCGTCTCCATGCGATGTTGAGCTCAGAGAAGATGCTTGCGGTTGATGGTGAGCAGGCGGTCCTGGTCGAGTAACTGTTGTTCCACCGTGGTTAGTGTGGCGAGTCCATGTCCGTAGGTGATGAGCTTGGGTGGGTCACGACCATAGATGAGCCTAAACGGCGTGGTTTGCAGCGCCGAATGATAGGATGTGTTATAGCAGTATTCAATTCATGGAATCCATTTGACCCAATCCTTGGGATGCTCGTCTGTTAAACAACGAAGATACATTTTGACGGTGCGATTAACGACCTCTGTTTGGCCGTTTGTTTGGGGGTGATTTACCGAAGAAAACTGTAGCTTCGTTCCTCTCAATGTGAATAATTCTTTCCAGAAACGACTTGTGAAGGTCTTGTCACGATCGAATACAATACTTTCTGGTAGTCCGTGTAATCGAAAGATGTATTGGAAGAATAGTTGGGCCACTCGTTCTGCTACGAGGGGTCGGGCTAGAGGAAGAAAGTGCGCCCCCTTGGAAAATCTGTCCACGACCACCATCAATATGAACTTGCCTCTACTGCGCGGCAATCCCTCTACGAAGTCCATAGAAATGTCGGCCCAAATTTGGGTGGGAACGGGTAACGGTTGTAGATGCCCGACTGGTAGTAAGTTGGCCGATTTATGTTGTTGGCATATGACACATTGTACGATGAACTCCTGGACCTGGCGGCGCAGGCCGTTCCAATATAATTCGGCCCGGAGGCGATGGAGGGTCGTGTGGATCCCTTCATGGGCGTGGTTGTGGATTTCCCCCATGATTGAAGGAATGAGGGGTGATGTTGGCTGCAAATAGATCTGGTCTTTATAGAAGATGACGCCATCACGACCCGTCCATCTGGGCGATGAGAGGCCCTCCTGCGTCCGATGGTACAACTCAGTGATGGACGGAGACTGGCTGATTTCCCTTCGGATGTCGTCCAGGAGCGAGGCGGTCGGCTGTGAGACCATGTATATGCTGGCGGTGTCGTCAGAATGTCGGCGAGAGAGGGCATCTGCGGCCCTGTTGAGAGCTCCGGCCTTGTATTCCACGGTGAAGTCAAACCCCAATAGTTTGCTCACCCACCGTTGTTGCGGCACGGTAGTTAAGCGCTGCTCCAAGAGATACTTCAAACTATAGTGATCCGTGCGGATGATGAAAGAGCGTCCCCATAGGTATGGCCGCCAATGTTGGATGGATTTTGCTAGGCCGATGAGTTCTAACTCGTAGGCCGGCAATTTCTGGTGGTGGAGCGCGGTACGGCGACTGAAATATGCGAGCGGGTGTCCTTGTTGTAGTAGTACTGCACTGCAACCTAGAGCTGAGGCATCACATTCAATATAGAAGGTCTCGTTGAATTCCGGGAGCTGTAGAACCGGGGCGGAGACTAGAGCTGCTTGGAGCCTTTCGAACGCCTGTTGGGTCGTGTCGTCCCATACGAAGGTTGTATGTCGTAGGAGGGCCAAGAGGGGCCCTGCGATGGTGCTGTATTCGCGGATGAACCGTCTGTAGTATTCGGTCAGCCCCAAGAAGGCTCGGAGGTCGTGCTGCGAGCGGGGTACCTTCCAAGCGGCGATGCCCTGCAGCTTTTCCGGGTCAGCGGACACTCCGCCGTCATGTACTATATGGCTGAGGTAGGATACACTCAGCTGTCTGAAGGAACATTTGGATTCCTTAAGTGCGAGTCGGTGGTGTCGGAGTATGTTGAGGACTTCGCGAACATGGTCGAGGTGCTTCAGCCAAGACTTGCTATAGATCAAGATATCGTCAAAAAATACTAGCACAAATTTACGGAGGACGGATTGGAATACCTCGTTCATCAGTGATTGGAATGTAGTTGGCGCATTGGTTAGCCCGAAAGGCATGACGAGGAACTCAAAATGTCCATGATGTGTTCGGTAGGCTGTCTTTTCTACGTCTTTGACTGCCATGCAAACTTGGTGGTACCCAGAATATAAGTCAAGCTTGGAGAAGAAGCGTGCGTCGTGTAGCTCATCAAGGAGTTCCTCGACGATTGGAATGAGAAATTTATCTTTGACGGTCTTGGCGTTGAGTTCCCGGTAATCGACGCAGAATTGCCATGTGTTATCCTTTTTGTGGACTAGTAGCGCTGGTGATGAGAATCGAGATACACTCCGTCGGATGAGGCCCCGTTGTAGCATCGCAGTGCATTGACGCTCGATTTCATCCTTCTGAAGGAACGGGTAGCGATGGGGTCGTACCACCACTGGAGCGACTCCGGGAAGTAGACAGATGCGGTGATCTTGTGTCTGATGTGGAGGCAATGTTTCTGGTATGGTGAAGGTGTCTCCAAAATCTTGTAAAAGTAGTTGCAGGTCGTTGGGTCGGAGTTTCTCCTGGTCGTCCGTGCCATTTATGAGGAAGGCTTGTGGTTTGGCGGCGGGGGCAAGACAACTCCACCCTCCTAGAATCGTGGTACCACTGCATTGTGAGTTTGCTGAAGTCCCAAGTCACGGGTTCCAGTGTACGCAGCCAACGTACCCCGAGGACAACGTCAAATCCGTCGAGGTCGACGACCAGTAGATCGATCTTGAATGTCCGGTTTTGTATCGTCAGTGGCACGTGACGGCAAAGGCCGGGACATGTCATGTTATGGCCATTAGCCACTGAAACTTGAATTGGTGGCGGGACGTGATCGGTTGTTGAAGAGCAGACACAGTCTTGTGTCAGATGAAATTGTGCGTACTGCTTGAGTCCAACAGGGCTACGAGAGTGGAGCTTGCTATTTTGACCGGAAGTTGCAGCATGTGGCCCCCTTATGGGCCGGCGATCGCGTTAACTGAGATTTCTGGTGCCTTCGAGTCCGGCTCCTCTCCGTCGTCGTCGGAGGGGTCGTCCACCTCCATCAAGAAAAGGCGCTTACAACGATGCCTGGGCCCAAACAGTTCGTCGCAATTGAAGCAAAGGCCTTTGGCGCGATGTTCTGACATCTCTGTGTGAGACAGGCAGCGTCAGAATGGCGGTCTGGGTGAATCATTGGCCTTGGCTGCGGCGGGTGCAGTTGTCGGTGGTCCTTGGATGGTTCCTCGGGAGAACTGCCCGTGCTCCCGACGGGGTACGTATTGGCGGTCCAAGAGTATGCGGCGCTCGCATGTTCGGGTGAAGTTCATGGCGGTAGTGAGATCTGCGGGGTCTTGGAACTCCACGTCCAGGCGGAGTCGCTCGTGGAGGCCGGCCGTAAAGAACGACACTTGCTGGTTCAGGCGTATCGTGGATGCCCGTGCGAGCAAAAGCTGGAAGTGGTCGATGTAGTCCTTGAGAGCGCCCGTTTGGCGAACGGCGATGAGGTCGCGCAGAGGATTTCCGCGGATCGAGGGACCAAAGCAAAGTATACACGCGGTTTTGAACTCGTCCCACTGTAGGTACGGACGTTCATGTTGTAGTTGAGAGACCACAGTTTGGCGGCCACGTTGAGGTGGAAAGAAGCAAGGCTCAGGCGGTCGTCACCGGTAGTACGTTGGTTGGAGAAGAACATCTCACACTTGGTAAGCCACTCGAGTGGGTCTTCGCGTCCGTCAAAGACCAGAAATTCTAATTTCACATACCGCGGAAAGGCTCCGCCTTCGTAAAGGTGGCCGTAGTGCCCATTGTGGGCCGTTTGGTCCGGCGCGGAGTGCTGGCTTATGGGCGGTTCGGGGGTGTGCAGGCTTGCGGCTAGATGCACCGTGCGGGTGTCGACTTCGCCGAGGCGTGAGTCCATTTTGTCGAGGCGGTCCAAAATCTACTGGAGTATGTCTCGATCCGACATGTCAAGCGCAGAAGAGGCGGTGGCAAGGGCAGAAGTTGTGTGCGGTTCGGTTCGGCGAGGCGGGGTGCGGTGGCGATCCGAAGGTGCTCTGCGGCCGGAGGTCCCTCTGATACCAGTTTGTTACGTGTCGACGACTGAGATCGAGTCTGTCGGCGATTATCGGGGAGATCCTCCAGTTTTGGCAATGGCGGCGGCCCGCGGTGAGGGTAGAGGAAAAGAAAGGAGAGAGAAAATAGATGAGAAAGGAGAATTTTTGTAACTTTTCTTCTTGATACTGATCTCTCCTCCAGGATGATATAAATAGGTAAAATAATACTGAAAGAAGCGGCCCCCATTTAGGCTTAAACAATGAGAAATTGGAAAGTCATAAAGAAATACTAAAAGCAGCGGCCCCCCATTTGGACTTAAACAATGAGAATTAAAAATAGGGAAATCATACTAAATGTAGATGATACTAAAATAGGCGGATAATAATAAATGCGATTTCATGCTTGAATTAGATCTCCGGTATTCCGCCGATGGTAAACCCGCCCCCAATGCATGTCCGGATCCATGTCGTTCTCCTTGGTAGGTACCACAATGTCTCCGTCCGGGTCTGGTGCCGTAACATACTCCCTGCGGGATTTATCGACATTAACCCTGCCCCACTGGACTTTAACCCGGTGGGGCCTGCCATTATGTGACACATGTATGTTTGGGCTCATATTGATGGTGGTTGACAATATTAGTCTCACATCTTGAATCTTGGATTTTCACTTTGGCTGGTGGATGTGTACTGTAGTGTCATTCTTGAGTGTTCTCTCCTCCAATCTCTCCAGTCGCTAACATGCTGCAAACAATAATCACAATTCTCCACCCAATTTTTTTTTCATCTAATATTTTTTGATAATTTTCAAGTAAAAACACTTGGTTATGATCTACAACATATGTTACATGTGCGCCTAATTACAAAGAAATATTTAGTATTGAATTGATTATTCTGTTTATGCAGGCGAGAGCTTATGGATTGTGTTAACCAGAGCGAAAAGTACAGCAATAAAATCCTGGCTTTTACAGGCATTCCACCCACTCCTTCACCCGCCATGAACTTGAACCTTTTTGTTTTTAACAAAAAGAAATGTAAAATAACTCTTTAGTTCAAAATTTCATGCTATGATAAGTTTTAACATGCAATCATGCAGGCACCGCAGAGCTGAACGGACATAACCTCGGTAAGAAGATGAACAACTCTCGCACTCGTGTAGAGATTGGATGGAACCCAAAATATCCAAGCTTCCCCCTCTTTCTTGGTCTGCCTGGAGACCAAAGTTGATCTCGTTTTCCTTATATAAATTAATACATTTATAGATGTATTTTGCCATAAAATTATACATTTGGACCTCATTTGAAATATTTATTTGAAGTTAGATTCAAGTTGAGATTGCTCTTTAGTTGGTTCATTTATTCAATTGGTAATACTGAACTAATTTATTTTCATAGTTATAAGACTGAACTAATTTATATTCAAAGTTTTAATACGGGACTAATTTATTTTCAAGGTGTTCCGGTGGATGTGAATGCAGTTGTGAAAAACTCAGATACTGTTTGGATAGATATGTTTTTCTAAGACGACGTTTTTGGCCAAAACGCCATCACAGACATGCGGGTGCAATCAAGCTCTAGTGGTCATGAATATCCGACTATTGCTTAAATGTCACAGCTATCCCATGGAGAGCCTAAATCACTTTGCAATGAACCTTGACACCCTTTCAACCCCCGAATAATAATTCTGTGTGTGTATCGTTCCTTACTTTGGGAGCGGGAGAAGTCAGGCGCCTTCATTCCTTGATGCAAAAGCAGCGAAAAATAAGCCAAAAAAATAAATATATAGGGATGCACGAAATACAAAGCACGATCAACAGCCCACCTTTGCTCTGCAGTGCCTCCCAACTTTTGACATTATTGTAAAATTTGTATTTTTTTTATTGTCTTTAGGCTCTTCTTGGGATTTATAATTCAATGTATATAGTTCCTGACTTTTGGCATTATTTTGAAATTTGTATTCTATATTTGTCGTCTTTTGTTTCTTGTAGGCATTTATAACTCAATGTGTATAAATGCTTCTAGTTTTTCTTACCCTCCATTGTCAGGATTGTCAAGTATTTCTTCCTTGAAGCTGTCTTCATTTCAAAGTGTCATTTTGAGTTGGCTCTAAATTTAAGAAAATTGAGTCTGATGGAAATGATTCTTAACCTGTTAGAATTTGAGACGATTTTGAATCTGCTTTCAAAGCCGGGAGTGATGACAGCATTGCACCAGATTGATTTATTACATTAGGTTGCAAGAATTGCACGGTTCTTTAAGCAAGTACTGTTATATTTATTTGATAAATAAGAAAGTTTTACTTGCCTCAGTTTTCAGTAGACAAGAAATTTTAATAAATTTGGGTTATAAAGCCACAATTGCATTATCCATCAGGAATCGAAGTTTCCCAACACTCCATGCTAGATGTAGCAAATTCTCTCATATAATGGTATAGAGAGGGGAGAGGATAAGAAACCCTGAGGCTCCGCTCGTAAATGAGAAGCCGATTATGTAGGAATTGAAGTCAAATTTCAATTTTGCTATTCTGATGAGTGCATGAATTCTGTCACATAAATTGAAATTAGTAATAACATTTTTTGATTGTATATTAAAATTTAATCACATTGACGTGCACACAAACAAATACACAAACACAAACACACACATAAACACAATCACACACAAACACATGCACACAAACACAACCACGCATGCACATAAACACATGCCCACAAACACTACCATGCTCACACGCGCGCACATATACACAACCACACACCCACGCACATAAACACAACCACACACACATACATATACACACGCACATAGCCACGCTCACATACATAATGTTTTGTATAATTACATCCCACTTCACTTTAAATCTTCACATGTATATGAGCTAATGTAGGACGTCCTTATGGGCAATTTGTATATTCTACCCTGACTCCCTATATATATATATTACAATAGATGCATGAAAAGTGTGTTGTTGGTTTCACAAATTTGTCAGCAGCGGGACACAAATTTTGGCATTCAAAGTTTTGATAGAACAATTGAAACACATTAGGATGAATATAGGTTTGATCTTCTATTTCTTTTCTATTGTTGTTTAAAGCTGAAATCAAAATTAAAAAAACAGTTGAACAATTTATTGGATTACTCAAGAAATTACACAAAAAATCATGATAATCTCGGCTAAGCTTAAAATTAGAGTTAAACCCAAATCAAAGAAGAATGAGGCGGAGGACATTGGCTAACATTGAATTTGAACGATGTATGCGTATTTCTTGGGGCAGCAACTCTTGCATGGCGGAGTCCTGTCCTTGGGGAACATTGCACCATCTATTTCTTTTCCTAGGTTTTCCTCTGATTGAACCCCTTGCTTCTAATTTCCTTCTTGCTTGGAGGAAGATGGACCATCTGGGAAACGTGAAATGCAAAAAAAGAGTTGGGAGAAGTCGGAGAAGCGATTGGAGTTGAGGTGGAGGACATAGAGGTGGGATAGGAGGGAGAAAAAGGGGATAGGATTCCGGTGAGGTTGGTGTCCGAATGGGTGGAGGTCAACATCGCTCAAGAGTCGGGACGCGCTGGTAGGGGTCAGAATCTTCAATGAAGACTTCTCAAGGTTAGAATTGAGGGAGATGTGTTTCCTCTGTAATCAATTTGTTTGGGAATTGAATTAATTTCCAATTATAAGGTGTGATTTTTTGGCCGTCGAAAGCTGGAATTGGGATTGCCAATTGAATTCCAATTCCAACGCTCCAATTTTAACGTAACGAATAGATCCTTAGTTCTTTTCTTTTGAAAATATAAAATGATAGAAAATTACAGAACAATCTTAAAATACAAATAATATGTTTTCCTCGTAATATTTGTGACTTTCTGTTTGCATCTGACTTTACTTTTAATTTTAAAAAACATACAGAAAAACTTCCTAAGCTGCATTGAACATGCCAATCATGAATAATTTGATATTTAAAGATTCCTTACAATCTATTTCTTTTCTATGGTTTGGTTATTCATGCTGAACACATTATCTTAAATGTACAATGAAAAAAATATATACGACTTATGTACAAATGCTTGTATCTGCCTCTAAAAATAAATGATGTTTTATTTTAGATAATGATTCATGTTGGCATCAAAATGTCCAAATCCACATTGCTCAAGTTGAAGGATGAGGGGTTGATGTTGAGTAGCCAGTTACTTTGAGTCACGAATGAGTAAGTTAAATAAGGGGGGAGGAAGAGATTGTCACAAGTTGAAAAGAGGTTCGCAGTCAAGAGAGAAGCTAGCGGCCATGAACGAAGAGGTCACCCAGGTCGCCTATAAAATTTGCCCGAACACAAAAATTGAGACAACAGTTTTTTTCCTCCTTGCTCCTGGAGGAAATGTTAGTCCACCCACTAGATGAGGGTGAATACTCGGTGTTGAGTCTATTGATCCCAATATCTCAGAATTGTAAGAAGTCAAATGAGTCAATGACATACACACATAATGTATTTGATGTGTGTCTCAGTTCTTGCACGCAGGTAGTACATGATTGGACAGGTGAAGAAAAATAAGTTTGGTAGTAAACTCAAAATTTGTTGAGCTCAGCTCGCAGTTCGTCGAGCTCAGCTCGCTGGTCGTCGAGCTCTGCTCAACATTCCTTGGATAAGCTCAAGAGCTCAGGGTTCAAAGTTCGTCAAGCTCAGCTTGAAGTTTGTCGAGCTCAGTTTACAGTTCGTCAAGCTCAACTTACAGATCGTCGAGCTCAGTTCAATACTTATCGAGCTAAAGCTAAGAAAACTTGACTAAGGCAAAAAATGTTGAGACCGCTGAGAAGATAAGAGTTCGTCGGGCTCAGCACACAAATCGTCGAACGCAGCTAAAGCCAGAAAAACTAACCAAGGCAAAAAGCGCTGAGACAGCTGAGATAGTTGAGAAGAAAGCGCTGAGACCGCTGAGAAGAAAGCGTTGAGACCGCTGAGAAGAAAGCACAGAGACAAAAGGTTGTCTCAGCAGTTAAGAAAAAAGCGTTGAGACCGCTGAGAAGAAAGCGCTGAGACAGAAGGTTGTCTCAGCAGTTAAGAATAAGGCGCTGAAACCGCTGAGAAGAAAGCGCTGAGACAGAAGGTTGTCTCAGCTGTTAATAAGAAACCGCTGAGACCGCTGAGACAGAACCGCTGAGACAAATCCAAAGAAAATTCACAAGTCCAGAAGCGCTGAGAGCCAAGACAGATGGCGTTGAGTGACTTAACATCACTCAACGCTTAATGAAGTTCTGGAATATTTTCCAAGTCCAGAAGGTGATGACCACTACTGACGCCATCAAAGTCAAATTGCATAAAGCCGTTTCAGGAAAGCTGCAGTGGTGCCAAAAGCTACTTTGTCCTTTTCTGATGGAGGTGGCGCAAACCAATCCTTGGCTGGGCCCACAAACAATTGTGTCGTTGATTCAAATCAACGCATATAAAAAGGAAAAAGAAAAGAGAATTAGGGCAACGAAGAATAAATGCAGAAAATACAAAAGAAAACTA
This sequence comes from Platanthera guangdongensis, assembly GCA_039583875.1. Taxonomy (NCBI): domain Eukaryota; kingdom Viridiplantae; phylum Streptophyta; class Magnoliopsida; order Asparagales; family Orchidaceae; genus Platanthera; species Platanthera guangdongensis. The sequence goes on along the minus strand of CM077159.1, from coordinate 94,326,491 downwards.
GAGGCGACTGGACATCTTCTTCTCCATTAAGCTTGAAAGCTCAAGTCCAGTAGAGATAGCCCAAAAGGCAAAGGAACATAGCTGAAGCTCTTCAAGTTCAGCAAGATAGTTCTTTGAAGAACAAGGTTGCTGATTCATCCATTCAGCAAGAAGTTAGTTGTGTGAAGGGGGCAGTCAGCCTTTAACAACAGATAGCTGCCCTCTTGTGAAGCAAAGAAGAAGTTAGCTGTAGAAGACGACTCATTCCTTCTACAGCAAGTGGGCTGCACTGATATCTGCTCAGTTCAACAAATTAGACTCAGAGATTTATCTTTGAGTCAGTTGTCTTATTTTTCTTAAACATTCTGTATTCACTTCCTGTAGGATTTAGTTTATCTGAATCTGAGTGTAGGGCACTTTGTACCGGAGGTAGGTGACTAATTAGTCACTAACTGTTGGAACCAGTTACCCGATCCCGCTTAGAGTTCGGACTAGAGATTGCAGCCCACACCTACTTCTCTTGAACCACCGTCCCGACGCGAGTCGCAGACCTGAAAGCAGACCGAGGGGTCTCAGCTCGGAGGTCCCACCTCTTACCCGGAAGAAACTCAAGTCCTTCCCCTCCCTAGCCAATGCTGAGCTAGGTGCCTGTGAAGAAGAAAGTGGAAAGGTTCAACAACCAAATTCAGGCACCTTTTCGGTCTATTTATAGGCCTCTGAGTTTGATTTGCAAATATTCATACTGAACCGACCTGAAATTACCAAAATACCCTGGGTCGGGTCTGCCAACAGCCAAACTCCGCTGTCCTGAAGAGCTATATGCAGACCACCAGGGGTAGAAGTGTAAAATTACTTAGGGCAGAAGAGTAAAATCCCCCTTGGGGGTAAAAAGGTAAAAAACATCTTTCCTCCTATGTAGCGAGTGGGGAAAAAGAATGGCGGGCAAGACGATCCTACCTGCTCGTCTCGCCAGCCTCTCGCTCCATGGGCCATCTTGCCACTAGGGCCAGACCGCGCCCTAGAGGTCGTCTCGCCTATAGTGTCGAGACCCCGTCTTGCCCTCTGCGAGTGGACAAAAGTCCCACCCTCTCGCTTCTTCACTTCATCTCGCTAGCTCCTCCGTCCCGCTGCTGGAAAGGCCTCTCGCGAGCCCAAGGTTGTATACAATCCCCGCTCTTTTCGAGGTTGGCCCAACCTCGGAAAGAATGAACAACTGAGGCTTGTGGTTGTCGGGATTCATTTGGAAGAATCTTTGGAGGGGCCCTCCCTTGGAGTCTATAAATATGAGACCCCACCTCAATATGGATGCCGCCCTTTCTCATTTCCACTTCTCTTCCTCCCTCAACATGTGTCATAGCCAGAGCTTTCGCGAGCGTCTCGCGATGGTGCACGAACAAAACAAAGCCAACGTGGCTGCCTTGATCTCGTCTTTGGGGTGTTCCCTCGCCTCAGCCCCTTCATCCTCTCGCCCAAAGAAGACGAAAGTCGCCGACCCTCCCTTCTCGGCCAGCGCGACCTCCTCGGCACCCTCCACAGCCGATACACTTCCTCCCGTGTCTTTCGGGGAGAGACAGGTGATTCTTGATTCCTCTTGCCTCTCCTTTCTCTTATCGTCTCGCATATTGACCATGCTCTTTCAGGGAAACCTCGCTGATTCCCCTATGCCCACGAATCCTCCGGATGTCACCAACCAATCTTATCAGTGCCCCGAATCGCCTGAGGAATCTCCCCTCCTCCCCAACCACGAGGAGAGAAGACCTCTCGCGAATTGTGGGGAATCCTTACATCCCGAGCAAGAAAACTCATCCCGTCACTTTTGTTTCACATATATTACTATTCCTTCACCTGGCACATACGAGACCACAAGGCTAATACTTGTACTTACGACACACAACCGCGAGACCATCCTTTATTATGATTTTTCGATTTTTCTGCGCAGGTATCCAGTTCAACTCGGACACTGAGGACGCTCCCGCGCCGCCTCCCCGCTCGCCTCTTCCTCGTCCAGATGAGATCGAGGACTACCTGGGTGATCCCATGGACACCCTGGAGCTGAAGCGCCGGACAGCCAGGATGTTTCGAAAGTATACACATATCATCCCCGAGATGGAGCCGGAGAAGCAAGCTTCTGATCGGCGCATTGACTAGCTGGAAACTGAGTGCACTCGCCTCTCTGCCGAGATCGAGGCCGACACCGTGATGGATGGGACAGACCCCCAGGCCATCCTAAACGAGACGGACGAACATCTCTGTCTCGCGCGCCGCGGTCTAGTCGCCGCTCGCGCCTTTCATCTTCCTGGTCTCCCTCCATGCGCGGGAGGTCGGGGTGGCCGCTGGAAGTGGCTCAAGAACTGAGGGGTCCTGGATTCGTCTCGCCTACTTAATGCTTCCTTATAACTGTTGTGAATCGATCGGCCACCCGCCCTTTTAACTATTAATTTGTTATATAGGTTCCCTTGGATGAGATGACCGCCCCGTGCGGGATGAAATAATTTATTATGATAATTTATTATGATATTCTTGTCAACCCGTCCTGTAATGTTGTGTTTTTCATCATGGTTGTGTTTAATCAGTCTATTCTTTAATTAATCATGATATTTTTGGCTCATCGGAAGAATCGCCGCGACGTTTCCGCACCTCGGGTTCTGGAGAGGGAGAGAGAGAGAGAGAGAGAGAAGATGAACCGTCAGGTCGCCCCTTCAGCTTCCGCCTTTTCATTTTCCCACCCATTCTCTTCTCCTCTCTCTATCCACTATAAATACCCCTCTCCTAGATCTAGATTCTTCTACGCTTGTATCGTTGTTCTCTACTTATTTCTGAGATCCAGAGCTCTCGCCTACTGCTCCTTGCTTGGCACTTCTCGCGTCCTGCTCCCCCTTCGCTCTTTTCCCCTTTTCTAATCTGTCATCTCGCTTACTATGGGGAAGAAGAAGGTAGAAGAAGGCGAGGGTCGCATCCACTGTGGGAGGCAGTTTGCCGACCACGATTTCCCTCTCGGCAGGATATCTGAAGAAGACTATAATCGCTTTGCCAGCGAGTTCCTGGCTGATGGATATCTGTCTCAGCAACCCAAGGTCAGCGAGTGTATCAACACCTTCTATCCCGACGAGCTAGCCTTCCCCGTCTTGCACTTCGAGGCGGGGCTAAGACTCCCCCTCTGGCTAGAGGTTAAACAGGTCTTCAAATACTTTGGCATTGTTCCCGTACAGTTCAACCTAAATGCGATTTTGATGCTGTTCGCCTTTGCCAGCTACCTACGGCGAGAGCGCATCGAATTCAGCTTGACCGCCTTTCGCAAGCTGTTCATCTACCACGCCAAAGATGACGGCGTTTCCTATTTCACAGGCCAAGGCCTAAAGGTATGCGAGACACCAAACAAGAATCACCATTGGCTCACTCGCTTCAGTTTTATTCGCGAGAACTTGGGAGGCATCCCTCTCGCTCCGGTGTCGCCCGCCGAGGTGTACTACGAGACCCCCAATGTTGGGGGTGCCGAGAAGGCTCTCTGCGACTTCTTCGCAGGGAAAAATTTCGATGTCAACTTCCTTCGGCGAGACCTCGACTCGCTTCTTCCCATCCTTCCCTTATCATTATGCTTATCTTCTTGCTTTACTCTAACTGTTATCTCGCTCAGGAGAGAGAACTATCCCTATCCACCCCCCTTATAAGAGCAACAGGGGTCTCGCCCTTGCGAGCATGGCGGCGGAGGCGGCAAAGGAAATGTTGACCCCCGCCCCAAAGAAGAGGCCTAGGGATGATGTCGCTACTTCTCGGCACAGCCCAAAGAAAAAGATGAAGAAGGTAGTGTCCTTTCCAAAGGAGAAGAAAAGAACTGCTCCTAAGGAAAAGAAGGAAATGTCGGGGTCCCTGACCCCAATTTTTGTGGAAACGTCTCCCTCACCTCGCCATCAAGCCGTCTCGCTTGCCCGCGAGACGACCCTACTTGATCAAACCGCCACCACCTCTATCGAGCCCGCCGATCTTCCTCCTCGCGAGGTGGGCTCTACCAGCCGCCCGACCCCCTCCTCGCATCCAAATTACAACATGGGGCCCGTGACGGATGATGCTGCTAGCGAGCTGGTACTCTTGTGGGAGAAGGATGCCAACCGCGTGTCGGTGTCTACTCTCCTTCACTCCTAGAAGGAGCAAGACCCGCCCACCAGTCATGCCTTCTCCCTTGGGTACAGGCTATACGGTGGCCTTGGGACTTAGCTCGCGGACAATGAGGCGTCGCGAGACCTCATCCTGAAGACCGCCCATGCCGAGTTTCGCTCCATGGAGATCTCGCACTGGATCTCGCGCCTCCTGGTCTACAACAACACGAAGTGGAAGGAGGCCGAGGCCAGCCTTGCTGAGGAGCGCGAGAAGTCCTATGACCTCGAGAAGCTGCTGGTCATTGCCGACAACCTTCTCGCACTAAGCCAGGGCGGTGTGGTATGCTTTTTAACCGCCACTCGCCAGTTTCATTTGTTAGCTCTTTATAAACTTTTGCTGACTGATGGCCTTCTTGCAGGATGCCGAGACTGCTGATCGCACGCGCTCGCGTATTACGGCCTTGGAGGGAGAGAACAGGAAATTGAAGGCCGAAAACGCCCGTCTCCTAGACAGCACAACCCTCCCTCCAGATCCGTTCCAAGCTCCCCCGCCATCTCGCTATTCCGTGGATGAGGTCGACGGCCTCTGCCGAGACTCCAACATTAAGACGACGGAGCTCGTTCTCAAGATGATGAAGGAGCTGGGGGTGGTCCGGGACGATGCCGAGACGGTCACCGTCCACGACTTGGTCCCCCAGCTGTACGGCGAGACAGATGACAGCTCCACCTCCGGTAACGAGAAGTGAAGAGATGTCAGAGTCTGGGGACTTCTCCCCCCTTCTTTTTTGTTTATCTTCTGTACTTGTAAATATTCCTGGTAGTGAAGTGTTTCTCTTCTGTGATAGTGAAATGTTTTTTTTCTGAGATAGCGAAGCGTTTCTTTCCTGTAATGAACCAAGAGGGCGTTATTATAACCTTTCTCACTTCTTACTTCATTGCACTTTACCCATTGTAGTTTTCGCTTGATAGTTAGTTCAAAACGCTAGTCATTGGGCCTCTCCTCTCCCCTGCCGCACGCGAGACCATCTAGCCCTTTGCTCTCGTCTCGCCGCGAGATCAACCCGGCGCTGTAAACCTTGGAGATCAAACCACTCCTCACGTTTGGTCCCTCATTTTTGTTCGAGGCCAGTGCCTTTGATAGTGAGCACCCGCTCGCTGCAGGCAAGACCACCCATGCTGAGTGCCAGTCAGAGATGCCTCTCCTCCTTGGCCTTGTCTCCAACTCTTCCTTTTTCTAGGAATTCTCTACAAATTTCCTGATGGATATGGACACCTCTCTCTGTGAGCTCTTACCACATGACTCGCCCCCGAGTGAGCCTACAACCCTGCTAGCTATATGAGAGCCTGGTCAGCGGGTCTGCTCGGGGTCTCCTCTCCAAATCATCTCCAACCACTGAGTGAGCCTACAGCCCTACCAGCTAGATGAGAGCTTGGTCAGTGGGTGTGCTCAGGGTCTCCTCTCCAAACCATCTCCAACCACTGAGTGAGCCTACAACCCTGCCAGCTAGATGAGAGCCTGGTCAGCGGGTCTGCTCGGGGTCTCCTCTCCAAATCATCTCCAACCACCGAGTGAGCCTACAACCCTGCCAGCTAGATGAGAGCCTAGACAGCGGGTCTACTCGGGGTCTCCTCTATAAACCATCTCCAACCACCGAGTGAGCCTGTAGCCCTGCTAGCTAGATGAGATCCTGGCCAGCGGGTCTGCTCAGGGTCTCCTCTCCAAATCATCTCCAACCACTGAGTGAGCCTACAGCCCTGCCAGCTAGATGAGAGCCTGGTACGCGGGTCTGCTCGGGGTATCCACTCCTAACCATCTCCAACCACCGAGTGAGTCTACAACCCTGCCAGCTAGATAAGAGCCTGGTCAGCAGGTCTGCTCGGGGTCTCCTCTCCAAACCATCTCCAACCACCGAGTGAGCCTACAGTTCTGCCAGCTAGATGAGAGCCTAGTCAGCGGGTCTGCTCGGGGTCTCCTCTCCAAACCATCTCCAACCACCGAGTGAGCCTACAACCCTGCCAGCTAGATGAGAGCCTGGTCAGCGGGTCTGCTCGGGGTCTCCTCCTCAAACCATCTCCAACCACCGAGTGAGCCTGCAGCCCTGCCAGCTAGATGAGAGCCTGGTCAGCGGGTCTGCTCGGGGTCTCCTCACCAAACCATCTCCAACCACCGAGTGAGCCTACAGCCCTACCAGCTAGATGAGAGCCTGGTCAGCGGGTCTGCTCGGGGTCTCCTCTCCAAACCATCTCCACCCACTGAGTGAGTCTGCAGCCCTGCCAGCTAGATGAGAGCCTGGTCAGCGGGTTTGCTCGGGGTCTCCTCTCCCAACCATCTCCAACCACCGAGTGAGCCTGCAGCCCTGCCAGCTAGATGAGAGCCTGGTCAGCGGGTCTGCTAGGGGTCTCCTCTCCAAATCATCTTCAACCATGGAGTGAGCCTACAACCTTGCCATCTAGATGAGAGTCTGGTCAGCGGGTCTGCTCGGGGTCTCCATGCAGCCATTTTCACATTTCACCTTTAATTGTCATGAAAAGAGAGTCATGCGATTTCATCATATCAGAAGGACATCAAAATTGCAAGTGTTGAACCATAAAAATACAATGAACAAAGAGTGTTATGGATAAAATCTTTTCAAGTCATCGTCACTTCGGGCGCGATCAAGGGATACCCCATCCACATCCTGGAGGTGGTACCCTCCCAACTTCAAGACCTCCTTTACTACAAAAGGACCTTCCTAATTTGGATTGAGCTTCCCCACGGAGGCCTCTCTACCTGTTGCATCCACCTTCTTGAGAACCAGATCCTCCTTCTGGAACTGCTTGATCCTTATATGCTTGTCGAAGTATCTCGCCATCCGGCGCTTGACCTCCTCCTGCCGGATCATCGCCAAATCCCTGAGCTCTTCAACGAGATCTAGAGAGAGTTTCTACTCTTCTTCGTTCTCTGTCATCCATCCTTCGTCTCCCTCTCTTGCAACAGCTACTCTTGGTGATGTGACCTCGAATTCTATCGGTATGGCAGCTTCCGAGCCATGAGAGAGCTTAAAGGAGGTCTCTCATGTGGTGGTGTTTGGTGTGGTTTTTAAGGCCTAGAGGACTGAAGGGAGCTGTTCCACCCAGCTCCCCCTCAAGTTCTCTACGTTCTTCTTCAAAAGGTTAATAATGATCTTATTTGCTGCTTCAACCTGCCCATTACTGCGCGAGTGATGAACCGAGGCAAAACGAAGATCTATGCCCAAACGGATGCAGAAATCAACGAATTCCCTACTAGCAAATTGTGGTCCGTTGTCCGTCACAATGGCCAGCAGCAGCCCATGCCTGCAAATGATTTATCCCCATACAAAATTCTTGACCACTTGCGATGTAACCTTAGCCAATGCCTTCACCTCCAGCCACTTTGAAAAGTAATCTATCATGACCAATAGAAACTTCCTCTGTCCGCTAGTCTGGGGAAAATGACACACCAGGTCTAGCCCCCAGATCGCGAAGGGCCAGGGAGTCGTGATTGTTCGTAACCTCTAGGCGGGAAGGAGTTGGAGGGGGGCGAACTCCTGATACTTTTGACATCTTCTTGTGAACTCTTCAGCATCTTTCCTGAGGGTAGGCCAGAAGTACCCCTGCCTCAGCACTCTCCCCTCCAAAGTCCGACTTCCTGAGTGACTGCCACATTCTCCTGAGTGAATTTCCTTCAGAACCCTTGGAACCTCCTCCTCTGACACACATCGAGCCAGCAGACCCGACAGTGTCTTACGGTAAAAAGCCCCATCTTTTAGCAGGTAATACGCCTATTTGTACATGGCCCACTTTTTATCGAGATTGTCCGCGGGCAGTTGCCCCGAGGTCAAAAAGGTGATGAAGGGGTCCATCCAAGACCATTGCTGGTTTATCTCCATGAGCTGTCCCTCTTTTATGGACGGCCTAAAAAGCTCTGTCATCGTTCCTCCGGCTCGAGGCCCATACTTGGCGAGTTGGTCAGCCTAAGTACTCTCCTCCCTCGGGACGTGCCGAATTGAAAAGCTTCAAAACTGCCTGATGATGTCTTTGACCTTCCCTAGATACAGCTGGAGGGTGGGCTCCCTTGCTTCGAACTCCCCTTTAATCTGGCCCGCGACCACCATGAAGTCCGTCGTGACCTCAATATCTTGTATGCCCAGCTGCCGAGCTAGCCGGAGCCCTACTATGATCGCCTCATATTCCGCTTGGTTGTTGGAGATCGGTAAGTTGATCTTCAAGGCCTGCTCAATCCTGGTCCCCTCCGTACTTACGAAGATCATTCCCCCTCCAAAGTAATTTCTTCTTGACGCCCCATCTACCATCATCTTCCAAGCCGCTCGAGGGATGCTTCAGCCTCTTGGACCTCAACTATGTAGTCCACCAGGAAGTCAGCCACCGCTTGTGTCTTGATGGCAAGCCGAGGAATAAAAGCGAGGTTGAATTCACTGAGCTCCATTGACCACTTGGCTAGCCTCCCAGAGTGCTCCAACCCCTCCAAGATGCGACGGAGTGGGTGATCCATCACCACCTGAATAGAGTGAGCCTGAAAATATGGCCTAAGCTTCCTGGCCGAGATGATAAGGGAAAATGCTAATTTTTCAAGGATGGGGTACCCGAGCTCCGCCTTCTTGAGGACCCTGCTCACGTAATAGATCGAGAATTACTTTTTTCCTTCCTCTCGTACGAGAACCGAACATATGGCCCCTGTCCCTACTCCCAAGTACAAGAACAAGAACTCCCCTTCCCTTGGCCCCTGGAGTAGAAGCGTTTGGGTGAGTTGCTGCTTCAGAGCCTGAAAATCCTTCTTGCATTCGGGGGTCCATTCGAACTTCTTGCCCCCTCTCAACGTCCGGAAGAAAGGTGAGCATTTCTCCCCGGCTCGAGAGAGAAACTTTCTCAGCCTGGCCAGCTTGCTGGTGAGATGTTGAACTTCCTTGGCATTTCTGGGAGACTCAAGTTCTAGAATTCCCTTCACCTTATCGGGATTTGGCTCCACTCTGGATGGGGTGAGAAGATGCCCTAGGAACTTTCCCCTATTGGCTCCAAAAACACATTTTAGGGGGTTAAGCCACATTTTATACTTTCTTAAGGTTGCAAAGGTTTCCTCAAGATCCGAGACATGAGATCTGAGATCCCGACTCTTGATCATCAAGTCATCCACATAAACCTCGAGGTTCCTTCTTTTCTTCTCTAGGAAGATTCGATCCATCATTCTTTGGTAGGTTTCCCTCGCATTTTCAACCCAAAGGGCATCATATTAAAACAGAAGCACCCATCCTCCGTGACGAAGGTGACGTCCTTGACGTCCGGAGGGTGCATGCGTATTTGATATCCTAAAAACGCATCTAAAAAACTCATAAGTGAGAAACCGACGGCTGAGTCAACCAGCGCGTCGATTCGAGGCAGGGTTAACAATCCTTAGGACACGCTTTATTTAAAAGAGAGAAGTCTACACACATTCTCCACTTTCCCTCCCCCTTTTAAACAATTACAACATTGCTCACCCACCCCGGATACTTACAGACAGACACAAACACTGCCTTAAGTAGCTTTTCTACCTCCTCCCTAATGGGTCCGACCATCTTAGAGGCGATGGCCCTCTTCTTCCATTGCACTGGGCAAGTGTTGGGGTTGAGGTTGAGATGGTGGCAGGCCACGTCCGCATCGACCCCTGGCATGTCGGCCGCGCTCCAAGCAAAGACGTCAATGTTCCTTTGCACGCATGCCTTGATCTCCTCCTGGTCTTCTGGTCTGAGCTCGCCGCTGACCTTGATCTTCTCTTTCCTTCCTTCTTTGGTGAGAATCTCCATCTCTAGCACTTCCACGGCTGCCTTCAACCTTGAAGGTTCCTCCTCTCCATCCTGCTCTCCCAGCACATCATGTTCTCCAGCCTCGTCCTCCATGATGGTCACCACCATCTCCTCCCCAAGCTTCTACATCTCCTGCTCGCTAGTGTTCTCTCCTTCCAGTTGTATGATTCTTCTTTTTCCCAGCCGGGCCTCCCTTCCGGGCGACCCTCCTGCTTCCCCCATTTTCTGTTTCTTTCCTCCTCCCTTCTTCTTCATTTGACCACCCTTCCTCTTCCACCTCCATCTCTCCGTCCTTCTTGCCCGCCGTTTCCGGCTCCCCCGCAATGCCTCCTGCTATCACCACTTCACCCTCTCCTCCAACTTTTCTTTCTCTCTCCTCCACCATTCCCGTCTCTTCGTCCTTCTCTCCTGCCATTTCTGGCTCCCCCACAATGCCTCCTACCATCACCACTTCTCCCTCTCCTCCAGTATCTCTTTCTTCTTCCTCCCTCGCTTCGCTACCGAGCTCCTGCTGCCATTGCTCCATCCTCTTCTCCATCTCTTCAGCCTCTTCCTGCCATGAGATGGTGTTCACCGCCATCACGTAGCATTCCCTGGCCGCCTTCGGATCTCCTCGCATTCTGATTTGGGTACCTCCGGAGTTGAGCTTCAGGCACTGGTGAAACGATGACGGAACACATCTGAACGCACTGATCAAGGGGCACCCAAATATGACATTGTAACTGTTGGGGGCATCCACTATGACAAAGCGGCAGTTTCTGGATAGCCCCCCCAGGGTTACCTGGAGTCCCACTCCCCCCTCGACTTCTTTTCTCTCTCCTGAGAATCCAAACAATGGTCCATCTGCTGCCAACACACTCTGGCCCTACACCCTCATCTCGTTGAACGCCTTTTTAAAAATAACATTCACTGAGATCCCATTGTCCACCAGGATCCGTGATACCGTGAAGTTCTTAATGGCGGTCCGGATCACCAGTGCGTCACAGAAGGGGTCTTCATGATCTGACATGTCCTTTCTCGAAAAGGTGATCATCTCATCCGGGGGAGGGGATTGTGACTTCGAGGCTACGCTTCGACGGTACATAGTATGAAGGCTCACCTTTCGGGCAGCCCCGATCCCCACCCCCCCCCCCATGAATTACTCCAATCCCCCCCGGTCTCCTACGTCCGCTCGATCCACACATCGATCTTCCTCTCTGGTTCCAGTCACCTCTTCTATTCGCACTGACCTCTGCTGCTCTCCTACTCCTCTAGCTCTTCTCATTTCCAAGAATTCTGGGCAGGTAGCCGTTACGTGACCTTCCTCCTCATAGATGTCACAGTACGACAAGGTTACCTCCCCCTGTCTCCCTTCCTGAGGGTTTATCCTCCTCCCAGCTCCTGCTCCTCTTCCTCTTTCTTGGCCTCTTCCTCTCCCTCGGCCGATGACCATAGCTTGCGGCGGGGGTAGAGGTGGTCTATGACCGTACCCCCACCCTTGCTGGTTAAATCTTCCAGGTCCTCCTGGTTGGTTCCTTCCTCCCTGGGGAAATCCTCTCCCTTGCCCTTGGGTAGGGCCCCCCTGCTGTCTCCATCCTAAGTCCTGGTACGCCGGCGCCCTCAACTCTTCCCTTCTCCTCACCTCTTGTTGTCTCCCTCCCGATTCTCTCGATTCCACCTCCGTCAGCCTTGCTAGCTTTTTTGCGAAAGCTGGATTCACCGCCTCCATAGCTATTTCCTTTGCAGCCTTCTAAATCAACCCTTCGAATGACAGTGGCGCCTTCCGAGTGAGGCTCATCTTGAAGAATCCTTCCGGTAGACCCACTGTAAAGGCCATCTGGAGGGCGAATCCCGGCACCTCGTGAATATCCAAGATCTCCTCCTAAAATCAGTCAACGTACTGAGCTAGGGACTCGTCCGCCCTCTGCTTAATCAAAAAGATCGATTCCGGGTTCTTCTTCCTCTTCTTCGAAGTTGAGAAACATAGCTAAAAACTCCTGCTCAGGTCCTCAAAGCAGTATATCGAGCCTGTTGGGAGCTGGTGGAACTAGTCCCTAGCCTTGTCCTTCAGAGTGATGACAAAAAGATGGCACTTGAACGCGTCTATCATGGGCCTGATTGAGACCGCGTCCTCGAACCACTACAAGTGATGGAGCGAATCATATTTCCCCATATAGTAGTTCATCTCGGGTTCCCGGAACCGTTCTGGGACGGGAGGCGATAGGATCAACTTGCAAAAAGGCGACCCTCTCGGCACTGGTCTCGCCGCCCCTACTCGCGTGACGACCTCTCCCGGCGAGACGGTACTCGCAGGGCTGGGGAACAGCTCCCTTCCCTCCATATCTCGCTCGCCTCCTTCCACCATCACCTCCTTCCCAGGTCGCCTCCCCAGGGCATCTTCTCCTACTAGCGCCGAGACAAGCTCCTCCTGCGGCGCGAGAGCGGGCACCTAAGGTAGCAGGGTTGAACAATCCCCCTGTCGCGAGATCCCTTGTAGCAAGTCCATGATGACTTTGATTGACGCCATGAACTTTTCCCTTCCAACGAATCCTCCCGGGTTATCCGACCCATCTCCGTCTCCTTCTCCGTGACCTCCCACCATGAGGTTGCTCAAGATTCTTCTCTGAGGCCTGCGGTCCACGCTCACCACACCAAAAATGTTAGAACCAGTTACCCGATCCTGCCTAGAGTTCGGACCAGATATTGCAGCCCACAACTACTTCTCTTGAACCACCCTCCCGATGTGAGTCGCAGACCTAAAAACAGACCGAGGGGTCTCAGCTCGGAGGTCCCACCTCTTACCCGAAAGAAACTCAAGTCCTTCCCCTCCCTAGCCAATGCTGAGCTAGGTGCCTGCGAGGAAGAAAGTGGAAAGGTTCAACAAACAAATCCAGGCACCTTGTCGGTATATTTATAGGCCTCTGAGTTTGATCTGCAAATATACATACTGAACCGACCTGAAATTACCAAAATATCCTGGGTCGGGTCTGCCAACATCCAAACTCCGCTGTCCTGAAGAGCTATATGCAGACCACCAGGGGTAGAAGTGTAAAATTACCTGGGGCAGAAGATTAAAATCCCCCTTGGGGGTAAAAAGGTAAAAATATCTTTCCTCCTATGCAGTGAGTAGGGAAAAAGACTGGCAGGCGAGACGATCCTACCTGCTCATCTCGCCGACCTCTCGCTCCATGGGCCATCTCGCCGCTAGAGCCAGACTGCGCCCTAGAGGACGTCTCGCCTATAGCACTGAGACCCTGTCTCTCCCTCTGCGAGTGGGCAAAAGTCCCACCCACTCTCTTCTTCACTTCGTCTCACCAGCTCCTCCGTCCCGCTACTGGAAAGGCCTCCTACGAGCCTAAGGTTGTACACTAACGTAGGTGCCCTATTGGGGCACTGAGGTAAGATCCAAGAGTGGATCTGAGCTGTAGGGCTTAATTGCCTGAGGTAGGAGAGTGATTCTCTCTAAGGTAGTATCCAAGTGTGGATCTGAGGTAGGGCTATCCTCCCAGCCTGAGTGTATGGCCTTGTGCCTGAGGTAGGTGGCTGAAGAGTCACTGAGCTGTAGGTGACAATTGTGTCACCAAGTTGTAGGCCTTGGAGGAGGCTGAGCTGTAGGTACCTGGAAGGGTACTGAGTTATAGGAGTACTGCAGCACTCTGAGAGTAGGGCTGTGTGCCTGAAGCTATATGGCTGAAGAGCCTGAGTTATAGGCCTTACAAATAAGGCTGAGATAGGTGATCGGCAAATCACTGAGCTGTAGGAGCTCTGCAGGGCACTGAGGTAGGAACCCTTATAGTTCTGAGTTTGGGTTCTTAAGTGAACCTGTGTGTAAGGCTGAGGGCCTGAGGTGTAAGCTCTGAGGAGCATAGTGGTGGAGTTTGTGCCAAGTCCAACAAATCAGTTGGACATGTGGGAGCGAAAGTGGATGTACCCAATTGGGGAACCACTATAAATCTTTATGTGTTTGCTGTGGTGCTTGTTTACTTTCTTATTGCAGAATCTAAGCACAAACTCTAGATAGATTAATTTGAAATCAGCAAAAGAACTAATAAAACTTCAAAGACCTATTCACCCCCCTCTAGGTGATTAGCTAACCTTCAGTTAAACAACTTTCAAGTGGTATCAGAGGGAGGTTCCTCAAAAAGGATTTAACAATCTGAGTATACCTCCAAGGTTAGCTATAAGATAAGGATGGGGTTTGGTGTAAACGACAAAGAACTGGGGGCAATGAAGTTACTAATCTGTAGAAAGAAAGGGTTTGGCCTCTGGAAGGAAATGGTCAGTCTATTCATGGAAGTTGCTGACCCTAGGATCTACATTACAGTCAAAGTGGGACCTTTCATCCCTATAAAGATCTTAGTTCTGGATGCCAACATCCAGACTCCTAAGTCTTATGAAGAAATGAACAAAGATGAGCTCCTCCTTGCCTCCATGGACAAGAGAGCTCAAAATATCATTGCCAGTACAGTAGATGACTCTACCTTCCAGAATCTGGTGCACTGTAAGACCTCCAAGGAGATATGGGACACCCTAATTATGTTCATGGAGGGTTCAGAATAGGTGAGGGATGACATAAAATCCATGCTCAACCAGGAGTATGAGGCCTTCAGACAAGAAAGGTCTGAGGGCATTGTCGAAAGTTTTGAAAGGTTTTTCAGAATTGTTAATGAACTTAGAACATATGAAAGGGTCTTCAGCACCTATGAGCTGAATGACAAATTTCTTAGGTCCCTTACAAAAGATTGAGACACAAAAATTTATGCCAACAGGGAGATGGGCAAGCTAGCTGACACTCCACCTCCAACCCTGTTTGGAAAGCTACTATCTTAAGAGATGCAGCTTGCAGCAAGGAAGGAAGAAGAAGAGAAGAGCAGTAAGTCACAGAGCAAGGAAAAATCTGTGGCCTTCAGTGCTGATGCTTCAAGCAGGAGCAGAAGCAAGATCTCTCCAGTCAGGAGAACTGCTGATTCAGAATGTGAGAGCTCACGGTCCAGCTACTCTGACAGCCAAATATCTGATGAGGACCTTGTTGTCTTCTCCAGGCAATTCCATAAATTCATGAAGAAGGGGCATTGGAAGAACAGAAGGCCATCCTCCTCCTCATAACATAGAAGGAAATCCTATAAGGAGGACAGGTATGCTCCAAACTCTAATAAACAATATTCCTCTAATATTATTTGCTTATGCTGTAGCAAACCTGGGCATGTAGTTGCTAACTACCCAGTGAAGAGGAAAGAAGAAGGAGTGAAGAAGCACCACAAGAAAAAGAAGAAAGAGAAGTCCCTTGTGGCCAAGAAGGAAAAGACCTGGACGGACTCTTCCTCTGGGTCAGACAGTAAAGAGGAAGCCTTCAGTGGGCTTATTACTATTGTTGAAGAGGAACCTGAGGAATACCCTGCTACTAGAATAGGGATCAAGGTCCCTCTGTCTCACTCAGATAGTGACTCAGAGGTGGATGAAGATGATGAAGAAGATGCTCAATACCATGGATTGATGACAATGACAGATGAAGAAAGCAGCCAGGATCTGCCTTGTCAGACTCAAGTAAATGATAAATCACAATCTTTTATTTCAAGTCTTGAGGCTGGCTCAGACTCTGAAGCTCAATCATCAAGAGATGAAGGGGATTCAGACTCTGAGGATGATGTTAACTCCATAATTTCCAAGTATGAAGAACTTCTTGAGGCATTCAAGAGATGCAAGCTACTTGCCAAGAGACAGGCAAAAGAGCTTCTTAGTCTTAAAAGCAAGTGTGAAGATCAGGAAAAAGCCCTCACTGACATGGCTGCATAAGCAGCCCAGCTCAAGGAGATTATTGACAGTGTGTTTGTGGTAAGAGTCTCAAATGAGAAACTTATTCAGAAATTTGAAAATGATCACTTAAATGAGAAATTGCTAGTGAACAAATTTTCTAAGCCAAGCACTATGCTGCCCTTAATTGACACCCACCTTACTCAAGCTGGTAAGAAAATGTTGGGATTTAAGGGACCAGCTAGACCTTCCAATCAAAAAGGAAAGGGAAAAGGGAAGGCACCAGTTATGCCTCTAGCCTTATTGCCTCAAATTCCTTTTTAAAGAGTGTTGTTGCCTTCTAATAGGTATGACAATGAGAGCTATTATGGTCACTGGGAGAATGACAGATCCACTAGTATGGACCAATGTAGCCCTAGCCAAGGTGGAAGATACAACCATGTGAGATCCTTTAAGCCTGCCCATGAGGAAATTCAAATGGCCCATCCCGGACTATTTGTTTTTGGTGTCCTAGCCCTAAAACTCAAAGATAATGCTGCTGCAGTGAATCTAAATCATCCAACAAAAGTAGTGACTCAAGGTAAGTCTTTTGGCATGGCTAGAATGACAATCTCAGATGCTATCAGATGCATGTTAGCTGAAAAGAGACATGCAACTGGTGGTTCTCAGAAAAGATCAAAACAACTAGCTGAAAGACTATCCTTCAGTCAAACGACTGCTGAAAGAAGACAGAAGAATAGAGCATCACATCTCCCCACTGTTCAGGGAGCAGTACAACCAAATGTTGGTCCCAAACAGAAAAGGAGATATAATATATATGAGTACTGGTGTTATGGAAAAGTGAGCCACTATGCTGTAGATTGCTGACACAATCCTTCAATGTCCAGAGGTTGCCAACCTGTCAGAAATTCTGCAAGAAGGCATGGTTATTTTCAAACAAAATGTGAACCTAGAACCCAATAGAAATTGGGGTCCTAAGGTAAGGTGCTTTGTTTTCTTTTTAGGTTAGTTCAAGTACCAATTCCCCTAAATGGTACTTGGACAGTGGATATTCCAGGCACATGACTAGAACAAAGGAGCTGTTGAAGGAGTTCACTCCAGTAAAAATGGACCCAAGGTCATCTTTGGAGGCTCTAACAAGGGGATAACCAGAGGCTATGGTAAAATCTCAAATGACATAATCACCATCACAAAGGTGGCTTATATAGAGGGGATGCAACACAACCTCATAAGCATAAGCCAAATATGTGATCTTGGTTATGACATTTCCTTCCACAAGGATAAGTGCCACATCAAGATGTTAAGTTACCAAAGTGTCATCTTAACAAACACTAGGATTTGGAATGTCTATTGCTTAAACTTTTCTTGCTTAAATAATAGATCCGCTATATGCCTAGTTGCAAATGACAAACTCTCATATTGTGTCCAATGGCACAAGAGACTGGCTCATTTGAATTATAAGACCATTGGTCAGCTCTTCAGTGATGAACTAGTTAGGAATGGTCCCAAAATAAAATGCTCTAAGGAGGGTATCTATGCTGCTTGCCAAAAGGGTAAGCAGACTAAGAACTCTTTCAAGAGCATTGGGGCCAAAGACTCAGTGAGATGCTTGTATCTCCTACATATGGACTTGATTGGTCTTATGCTTGTTCATAATCTAGGTAGGAAGGTCTACAACCTTTTGGTGGTTGATGACTATTTCAGATTTACTTGGGTGTTCTTCCTTAGAAGAAAGGATGAAACCCTTAAAATCTTCATAAATTGTGTCAAGCAAATTCAGAATGAGCTTGCATGCTCTATAGTAAAAATGAGAAGTGACCATGGAACTGAGTTTCAGTCTGCTTCCATGACTACATTCTGTGAAGAGTAAGAGATTCATCAAGAATTCTCCTCTCCAAGAACACCCCGACAAAATGGGTTAGCTGAGAGGAAAAGCAGGACTCTCATAGAAGCTGGGAGAACATTATTGAGTGACACTTCTCTACCTGAATATTTCTGGGCTGAGGTAGTTAATACTGCATTTCATGTGCTCAATATGGCTTTTGTCACCAAAGGCCACAAGAAGACTCCCTATGAGATCTTGAAGGGCAAAAAACCAAACATATCCTATTTTAGGATCTTTAGTTATAAGTGTTCCATCCTAAACAATGGTAAGTCAAAAGTGACTAAGTTTGCTACCAAATCCTATGAGGGGATCTTTGTTGGGTACAATAATAATAGTATGGCATATAGAGTCTATAACTTGATAAATCAAGTTGTAGAAGAATCTGTCCATGTAGTGTTTGATGAGTCATGCATGATTGACAGTGAGATATCAAGCTCTTTGCCTAGCTCTACAGGTACATAAGTCATGATGGAAAAGCTCTCAATCAAAGATAAAGACCCAGCTATGCAAGAAGAATGTGAAGAAGGATGCTGTCTAGAGGAAGCATAGGACAACCAAGCCGGAAATGAAGACCAACCTGCTGAAGAAAATGGTAATCAACATGAAGTAGTCAAGCTGCCCCCAGTAGTCAGATATCTGAGAGATCATCCTCTAGATCAGATAATAGGTAAGGCTATCCAAGGTGTACAGACCAGAAGCAGGAGTCTCAACACAGCTCTATATTCCAGCTTTCTATCACAAGAAGAACCAAAGAAATTTGAGGAGGCAAATCAAGACCAATTTTGGATTGGAGCAATGTAGGAAGAACTGAACCATTTCAAAAGGTGCAAGGTCTGGAAGCTGGTTCTCAGACTAGATGGACATAATGTCATTGGAGTCAAGTGGATTTTTAGAAATAAACTTGATGAAAATGACATTATAATAAAGAATAAAGCAAGACTAGTGGCCAAAGAATACAAATAGGAAGAGGGGATTGATTATGATCAGACCTTTGCCCCAGTTGCAAGGTTTGAAACAATCAGACTGTTTCTTGTATTTGCAGCCTTCCAGGGATTCAAGGTATTCCAGATGGATATTAAGTCTACCTTCCTGAATGGTGACTTGAAGGAAGAGGTTTATGTAGAGCAGCCTCCAGGTTTTGTAGATCCTAACTCTCATACTACTGTATATAGACTTAGGAAAGCTCTTTATGGGCTCAAGCAATCCCCAAGAGCATGGTGTGAGATATTGTCTACCTTCCTCATTGAGAACAAATTCTCAAGGGGGAAGATAGATAAGACCCTATTCCTAAGGGAATCTAAGGGCAAGATCATCATAGTCCAGATTTATGTTGATGACATAATATTTGGCTCTACTGATGACAACTTATGCAGGAAGTTTGCAAAACTTATGCAGGGGGAGTTTGGGATGAGTAGTATGGGTGAACTGAATTTTTTCTTAGGACTCCAAGTAAAACCGACTGATGATGGTCTATCCATATCCCAGTCAAAGTTCACTAGGGAGATAATCAAGAAATATGGCATGAAGAATGCTTCCACCATAAGAAATCCCATGAGCTCAAGTATGCCTTTAGGAAAAGATGATCCAGGGAAGCCTGTTGATTAGACTCTGTATAGAGGTATATTTGACTCCCTTATCTACCTCACTGCAAGTAGGCCTAACATTATGTATGCAACATGTGTCTGCGCTAGGTATCAGGCTTGCCCTAAAGAGTCTCACTATACTGCTATGAAAAGAATCTTGAGATATCTTAAGGGCACCCTAGATTTTGTCTTATGGTATCCTAGGAATGGGAAATTTGAACTAACAGGCTATTCAAATGCAGATTTTGCAGGCTGCAAGGAGAATAGGAAGAGCACTTCAGGCTCCTATCAATTTCTAGGTGTATGGCTTGTCTATTAGAGCAGCAAGAAATAAATGAGTGTTGCAATATCAACAGCAGAGTCAGAGTATATTTCAGCTGGAAGCTGCTGTGCTCAGTTACTGTGGATCCAACATCAACTTCAGGACTACAATATTCAGATAAGTAGAACTCCACTCTTTTGTGATTCTACTAGTGCAATTTCTATAGCTAAGAATCGTGTCTCCCATAGCAGGACTAAGCATATAGAAATTATGTATCATTCCATCAGAGAACATGTGGAAAGGGAAGACATCTCCCTTGAGTTTGTCTCCACAGACAAGCAAGTGACTGATATCTTCACTAAGCCACTAGATGAAGCCAAGTTCAATACCATAATATCTTTTGAATTTTGATTAGGGCAACAAAGAACAAGCACACAAAATAGAGGTGGCTGGACATCTTCTTCTCCATTAAGCTTGAAAGCTCAAGTCCAGTAGAGATAGCCCAAAAGGCAAAGGAAGATAGCTGAAGCTCTTCGAGTTCAGCAAGATAGTTCTTTGAAGAACAAGGTTGCTAATTCATCCATTCAGTAAAAAGTTAGCTGTGTGAAGGGGTAGTCAGCCTTCAACAACAAATAGCTGCCCTCCTGTGCAGCAAAGAAGAAGTTCATTGTAGAAGATGACTCATTCATTCTACAACAAGGGGGGTGGACTGATATCTGCTCAGTTTAGAAAAGTTGACTCCGAGATTTATCTTGGAGTCATTTGTCTTATTTTTCTTAAACATTATGTATTCACTTCCTGTAGGATTTAGTTTATCTGAATATGAGTGCAGGGCACTTTGTACCTGAGGTAGGTGACTAATTAGTCACTGAGGTAGGTGCCCTGTTGGGGTACTGAGGTAAGATCCAAGAGTGGATCTGAGCTGTAGGGCTTAATTTCCTGAGGTAGGAGAGTGCTGCTCTCTGAGGTAGGATCCAAGTGTGGATCTGAGGTAGGGTTATCCTCCCAGCCTGAGTGTATGGACTTGTACCCGAGGTAGGTGACTGAAGAGTCACTGAGCTATAGGTGACAAGTGTGTCACTGAGTTGTAGGCCTTGGAGGAGGCTGAGCTGTAGGTACATGGAAGGATACTGAGTTATAGGAGTGATGCAGCACTCTGAGAGTAGGGCTATGTGTCTGAAGCTGTAGGGCTGAAGAGCTTGAGTTGTAGGCCCTAGAAATAAGGTAGAGATAGGTGATCAATGGATCACTGAGCTGTAGGAGCTCTACAGGGCTCTGAGGTAGGAACCCTTATGGTTCTGAGTTTGGGTTCTGAAGTGAACCTGTGTGTAAGGCTGAGGGCCTGAGGTGTAAGCTCTGAGGAGTATAGTGGAGGAGTTTATGCCTAGTCCAACAAATCATTTGAATAGGTGGGAGGGAAAGTGGATGTACCCAATTGGGGAACCACTATAAATCTTTGTGTGTTTGTTATGGTGCTTGTTTACTTTCTTATTGCAGGATATAAGGACATGCTCTAGATAGATTAATTTGAAATCATCAAAAGAACTAATAAAACTTCAAAGACATATTCACCCCCCTCTATATGATTAGCTAACGTTCAGTTATGCAACTTTCACTCAGTTTTACTTTAGTGAGCTTGTTGGAAGGGATGGAGAACTCTTATGCATTAGGTTACAACAAATGCTCAGCATGATCATTAGAAGGTTCGTCATTAGTAGGAGGATTAAGTTGCTCCTTTGGAAAACATTCTGGACCATTGGAACAGTACTTAGAAGCCTTTGATGGAAAATCCCTGGAAACAAAATTTGTCAAGAGGGAAAAATAACGATGATTTTTTAAATGGAGTTGAATTTTGGCAAACTGATAGAGCTAAATGAATTTGAATGGGTAAACCCAATTTGCCATTAGATGGAGGGTTCCAAGCTCACTCTGAAGAAGCTATTGTGGGCTGAAAACGGAAGCCAGATCAAAGTTATAGTTGTTTTAAGAGTGAGTGTCATTCTGAGCTAAATCCCACATCTTCATCGAGAATGTTGTTCATCGACACATCAAGATTTGGAGGTCGTGTGTTCGTTCTATTGGAACCAAAAAAATCCCTCTAGTCCACACTGCTCAAGCTGAAGGGTGAGGGCTAGCTTTTGAGTAGTCGGTTATATTGAGTAATGAATGAATAAGCAAAATAAGGGAGAGGAAGAGATTGTTGCGAGCTATAAAGAGGCTTGTGGTCTGCAAAGAAGCTCGCGATCAGGAAAGAAGAGGTCGCCCTGGTTGCTTGCAGAGTACTCCCGAACAAAAAAACTGAGACTGTAGTATTTTCCTCCTTGTTCACGCTCCCTCTAGTCAGTATCTTGCTAGTATTTACAGGAATCAGGGGCTTCCCGAACGGCCTGCGATCAAAAGGGCTGACAGCGACCACCCCAAGAGGAGCAGTAATCGCGGTCACGAAAGGGTTGACCGCAACCTCCCCAAGTGTAGCGGTCACCATGTTTTAAATTCTCTATACATTAGTGAAACAACACATCACATGTGCGCAACATAATAAAATTATAAGAAAAACCCTAAACAGTAAAGGATCTTGCGATATATATGAATCAATAAATAAATGTAAAGAACAAATGCATCGTAATGTCACTTGAAAAATAATGTTCATTTTTCCAAGTTTTTGAGAACCGGGCCGGAGAACAAACCGGTGAGATCAAAGGTTCAAGATCCGACTGGTTGAACCGGTCAGACCGAAGTTGAATCGGTAAGACCGAAGTTGAACCATTATGTTAGATAATATAATAAATATTAAAATTATATATTAAATTTAACATACTCTTCATTTTTTTTAATAAAAAGACTGGAATAAACATAAACAAAATTATGTTAAAAAATTTTAAAAATAATAATATATTTTGTTATCATCTAAAATCTTAATATTACTATTTTATCACATATATAACAAAATTATCAAATTTATTACGTAAATTAAGTATAAATGTGTAATAAAAGTATTGTATATACGTAAGTACATAATAAATTACATATATATGTAAATATAAAAATGTTATATAATTTATGAGAGAAATGAGATATTGCATATCTTTAATATAATTAAAGATTAAATAAGTATTAAAAAAACATACAATAAACAGCCAGGTTAATTGGCTTGGTTGGTTAAATAGCTGGTGGAAATTCCTGTGATTCAAGGTTCGAGCCTCTGCTCTTTCTCATTTTGTCAGAAAAAATAATGTTTATTCTTGAGCGGAGTCAGCCGATCGGTTGAGTCAAAACTGCCCGATTTACAGTTTTTATGGGCTGATCGGCTAGTTCGCCGATTCTGGCCTACTTCTTGGCAGGGGCGGTTTTACAACCCAAACTGGACCTTGAACTAAACAAAAATATATATAATTGATAGTGAAATACAAAAAACATGAAATAAAAAATGTGTGGGCATTACTTCTATGTTATTAATGTATGTGTCAAGGATACCCCCAAGCACTACACATTTCTCCTAATAAGACTTTATAAGCATTGTAAGGATGGGCACCTTGGTTTTTTGAATCATTTTGATCTTGTACAAAGACAGTATATTAAGTTAGGGCCCTCTGTTCTTGTCTTTGTATATAGTAGATAGAAATGTAACATGATTTTTCACTTCATCACTCTTGTGTTAGCATATTGATTTATTGCGATAAAATGTGTATTAATGAATATTTCTACCTGATGTTTTATCTTTCGTTGATACACGTACACCAATCATTATTTTTTCTAACTCTTTCATGCATAAGAATTGGACTAAAACTACACTGACTATCTATCACACAAGTGTTCTACTACACAATTACTATTCATGATGCTTCTAATGTTATATTGCATTAACTCTGTAAATCACCTAACATTGTATGCTAAATCTTATGTATTTAGTTTCACATGCTTTGTCTGGATATTACTTATGCTCTATCATTCTTTAAATCAAATGTTTATCTTATGTTGGCTAAGTCTATCCAAATATTATTTTTTTCTCCCATGATTGTGTGTTTGTTGTGCCTAAATTTCATTTCTGTATTTAATCTCTAACCTCTACTGTTAGTTCCCCGCCCTTTTGATAATACTAAAAGGGAGATTTATTTGTTCATGAGTATGTTATATAAGTCACCTAAGGGAAGATCACGTGTAGGGGGAGCACACATGTAGGGGGAGCACACATGTAGGAGGGGCACACATGTAAGGGGAGTCATACTTTTATCACACTGGGCTATCTTGATTCGTAAATCTAGTTATATTTCATGTTTATTGTTGAACTACACTATACATTGCTACTAATGATTTATATCTCATGAACGGAATTTGATATTATCAAAATGGGGAGTTTGTTATAACTCATGGTCTGCATCTCTTTAGTTTGACAATATCAAATCCTAAGTTGTATTTGATCATACTTGTGTTGGGTATAGTGGCAAATTTACAGGTAATGAAGAATTGGATTTTCAATCTGTGACCTATCGCCGGGCGTTAGCTATACCGCTGGTGCTAACGACGTAGGATTAAAGTGGCACGCAATGATGTCTCTCTGTGACATATTGCCGGGCTCTAGCCCTACCACTGGGCCCTAGCCATCTCAACGACTGTCGAGTCAAATTCATCGAGAAGAAATGCTACCGTCACGTGTTAGCTTTACCGTGTCGCGGTATCCAAAAGTGGACCAAATATTATTTTGGATATTTTTCCTAATTTAATGGACAGTTAGTGACACAGCGTGAGAAGACATACCGTCGAGTGCTAGCTCTACCGCTAGTGGTATATTTTTAAAAACGAGTATAAAGGCGTACATTTCTTTTTCTAGAAAAAAACAACAACGAAGATAAGGAGGAGGATTTCACGTCTCGGGTTCGACTACCATATCTATTAGTACGAACCACCACCTCCAAGCAAGAAAACGCTAAATTTCTCCCTCCCATTTGTGATTGAAGAACTCCAAAGTGCGAAGTCTCTAACAACCATCAGTGTCTGATCGAGTGCACGAAGAATGACATTCAGAAGTCTCGATCGTGCTCCATTCTACGGAGGATATCTTATTTTGATGGAGCAATAATTTCAATTTTTCTTATTTGTATTTTCACTTCTCTATTTAGTCTGAGTTTGTGAGAAATAGGTCTGGGTGGCCGTCAGATTCCTGGGAGGAATCTGTGAAAAATCATCCTGGGAGGATGTCTAGATCTTGGAGATCTAGTGGGCTCTAAGACCCTTCCTGAGAGGAAGGTGAATAGTCGCCTTGTCAATCTTCTTGGGAAGAAGAGAGAGAGAGAGCCAACCGGTCCTGGGAGGGTCGGTATAAAAACCAATAAAGATTTATTTAATTCATCACCACCGATCTCCGGCATCACGAAGATCCAGTTTTGTTATTATAAACCAATGTTTAATTTTGAAAAAAAAATTTATTTCTTTTATTTCATCTCAAATTCGTGGTTGAATGTTGCTAGGGCATTGAGAGTTGTGTGAGAAATCACAAAGCAAATTTTTATAAGGAAAAGCGGCTCTATGACCTACCGCCGCCCGGTTGTGGTCTACCATCCCGCAGTAGCTTCGATAACACGTTGCCCTTGGTGAAATTTATTTTTAATTCTGAATTTACTTAAAAACCTTATTCATCCGCCTAAGTTTGGCCACCATATTCAACAATAGTATGTCCTAGGATTGTCACCTTCTCCCGCAAAAACTAGCACTTCGAAAACTTCGCATACAT
This sequence comes from Platanthera guangdongensis, assembly GCA_039583875.1. NCBI lineage: Eukaryota > Viridiplantae > Streptophyta > Magnoliopsida > Asparagales > Orchidaceae > Platanthera > Platanthera guangdongensis. Next base: position 94,301,429 of record CM077159.1, on the reverse strand, counting down.
CTGATGCTCTCTCTGCTTCCCTAGAACTAGCATCAGTTGTTCAGTGTGATCCTCCTTGGTCTTAGAGCAGAACAAAATATCATCTATGAACACGATCATGAAGACATCTATGAATGGCTCAAACACACGGTTCATCTGACTTATGAGTGTGAAAGGAGAATTTATGAGCCTAAAAGGCATCACCGTTAACTCGTATAATCCATATCGCAAGCTAAATGATGTCTTTTGGATGTCCACCTCCTATATCCTCAATTGATAGTATCTGGATCTGAGATCGTGCTTGGAGAACGAATGAGCTCCCTCTAGCTAATCAAATAACTCATCAATCCTCAAAAGTGGGTAGGTGTTCTGCACTGTCAACCGGTTAAGATCTCGATTGTCTATGCAAAGCCTGAATGGTCCATCCTTCTTCTTCATAAATAAAACTAAAGCTCCCCACGATGATGAGCTCGTCCTGACGAAACTTGAGTCCACTTACTTCTACAACTGTATCATGAACTCAACTAACTCTTTTGATGTCATCTTGTAAGGAGCCCGAGATACGGGCCTCGCTCATGAAACTAGTTAGATATGGAAATTCGAATCTATATGCGGGAGTAATCCAGGCAACTTCTTTGGGAAAACATCAGAGAAGTCATGAACCACCAGAATGTCATCAATAGAGGCTTCCGCCTCCGTCATATCGAAGCATAATAGATACACCTCGTCCCCCTGGGCCTTTACAACATATACAGATTATAATAATAGATGAGTGACAAGTCTAATAACTTCAAATATAACCTCGGAGTCTTCATGTCGCAGCTCAATCCTACTGGCCGAGCAATCAATTCTGGTATAGTGCCAGTGTAACCATGCCTTACTCAGAATCAAATCAAAGTCCGGGATCCATAAGATCGTTGTTGATGTCTAGAATAGCTTGCCACCAATGTTCACGTACATATTACACTTTATAGTGGATTGCAACTCTGATCTATCTGGTATTCTCACCCTTTGTACAATACCCAGGAAACGCTAGACGACATGCAAATCCTCAGCAAAATCCACCGAGGCAAATGAGTGTGATGCACTCGTGCCAAATAGTGTGTGGGCAAGCTTGCCACACACACAAACATTATATCTGAGATATTTTTGATTGTCAAGTTATATTATTTTGATTTAACTAGGGGGTGCAAGGTACTAAGAAATAAATTAAAACACCAAAAATTTTACAGTAGCTGTAATGACCTCCTATGGGTTCCTGGGTTGAGCCATATCCAAGGCCTATACTAGGCCCGGTCATCGGCCTCCATCATGATGTCCTCGGCCCCGACCTCAGCCTCTGCCCTAGTGTGTTGGTGTTGGGTACATTGGTTTAAATGTACCTGATTTGAAGAAGCCTCACCCTACTCAATGATATACATCAAAATGTATTTGATGTATTTTGAGTTGCCTTGTGCAGGTTAAGTACTTGCAGGGAAAGATGAAAAGTTTCGAAGTCCATGTGTCGACACCCAGGAGCAAAGTGTCGACACTTAAGAAGACTTGTGTCGACACCCAGGCAAGCAGTGTCGACACTTGGAGTAATTGTGTCGACACCAGGGATGCAGAGTCGACACCAGACATAAAGTGTCGACACATGAAGGCTGTGTCGACACTCAATGAAGAAAAGTCCAGTGAAGCAGTGTCGACACTTGGAAGCAGTGTCGACACCCAGAAGAACTGTGTCTACATCAGAAAGTGTCGACACTTGGAGGCTGTGTCGACACTCAGCAAATTTCAGCAGAGTCTAAGTATAAGTGTCGACATAATAAAGAATGTGTCGACACTCAGCAGAAGACTCAACACTTGAAGAAAGTGTCGACACAATGAAGAATGTGTCGACACACAGCAGAAGACTCAATACATGAAGAAAGTGTCGACACTAGGAGGCTGTGTCGACACTCAGCAAAGTTCAACAAAAAATTCTAAGTACAAGTGTCGACACTAAGGAGATGTGTCGACACTCAGCCAAAGTCTCAACAGAAGAAGAATGTGTCGACACAAGGAGCAGTGTCGACACTCAGCAAGTATCAACACAGAAGGCTTGTGTCGACACCAAGAAGATGTGTCGACACTGAACAAGTTCAACACATGAAGATGTGTCGACACAAAGGTGTTGTGTCGACACTTACAAGAATTCAACTAAGTGCTGAAGAACAAGAAGTTGTGTCGACACAGAATATCAGTGTCGACACATGATGAAGAAACTGTGTCGAGAAGCAAATTCTACAACACAAGGAGTTGTGTCGACACCTTGAAGGCTAATGTTGACACTTAGTCAACTTGTGTCGACACTTGGTCTATAAGTGTCGACACTTAAAGACAGACTGTCTCGACACTTTCAGACAGTTACAGTTATTTCAAGAACTGACTGAATGACTTGACAGCTGCCATTCCAGCCGGTCTACTGCACCTATCAGAGTTGTTAGAAAGCTGTTAGGAACCGGATCAGCCGGTCACCATGAAGAAGGCCTATATATAGGCTTATTCTGTTAACAAAAGAAGATGATTCAACACAGATTAACACAAATCAGTTGAAGTGATCAGAAGATCTAAGTAGTTGGAGAAAGAGAGCTCCATCCAAGAAGACAGCCGTTGGAACCAGGCTGTGAAGAAGGGTTCAGACCTAGTTCTGAATCTTAAGTTGCAGTGATTGAAGATCAGCTGCAGAGAATCAATCCTACTGTGTTCTACATTCAAGAAGCTTTGAAGAAAAGCCAAGTGAGATTGTTCTCAGCAGAGTTCTTCCAAGAACTCATCAAGAACCTATCAACTCATCTCTCTATTCAGAGTTATAGGTATATACATTTTATATTTTAAATTTCTTGTAGGATCCTTAGGGATCTGAGTTGTAAGCCTGTAATTATAAAGGCTGAGTGGTAGGGCCTGTGTGCCTGAGTGTAGGAGATTCTTATCTCTGAGTGTAGGCCTGTTGTGGCTAAGTGTAGGCCTGTTGTGGCTGAGTGTAGGCTTTGTGAAGAAGCTGAGTGTAGGTCTTTGGAGAAGACTGAGTTGTAGGGCCTTGGGCCTGAGCTGTAGGAACCTGTTTTGGGGTTCTGAGTGTAAGATCTGAGGATCTAAGATAGTGGAGGAGTTTGGCCGAATCTAGTACACTACTAGATAGGCGAAGGGGGAAAGTGGATGTACCCAAACCTTGGGGAACCACTATAAATCTGTGTGTCCAATGTGTGCATGTGTGATTCTGTGATTGCTGATTGATTTCTGTGTTAAAGTGATTATAACTCTGTGACATAATCTGAATTCTGCCTAAAAAGTGTAAAAAGATTTAGTCATCTATTCACCCCCCCCCTCTAGGTGATTAGGTATAATTTCTTTCAAGTGGTATCAGAGGGAGGCTACTCAAAAAGGACTTAACTGTCTGAGTAGATCCTGTTGGAAGATTCAAACTAAGTAAAGGGCAGAATCAAGAAAATCAAGAAACATGGGTTCAACTGAGAATCATAAGGAACTTGGATCCATGAAGTTACCCATTTGCAGAAAAGAAATTTTTGGCATCTGGAAAGAAAGGGTGAGACTATTTATGGAAGCCTCAGACCCTAGAATTTACATCACAGTTAAAGAAGGGTCATATGTGCCCATGAAGGTTTCAGTCCTGGATGCAAATCAGAGAACACCTAAAGATTTTTCTGAGATGACAAAAGATGAGATAATTCTAGCCACAATGGACAAGAGGGCACAAAATATTATTGTGAGTGCCATAGATGATGCTACCTTTCAGAACTTGATACACTGTAAGACATCTAAGGAGATGTGGGATACTCTTATAGTGTACATGGAGGGTTCTGAAGAAGTGAGGCAGGACAGAAAGTCATTGTTAAACCAAGAATATGAAAGTTTCAGACAAGGTAGGTCTGATAGCATAACAGAATGCTATAAGAAGTTCTATAGGATTGTCAATGAGCTAATGTCCTATGGAAGAGAATTCAGTAATTATGAACTAAATGATAAGTTCTTGAGGTCCCTAACAAAGGATTGGGATACCAAGATCTGTGTCATAAGGGAAATGACAAAGTTAGCAGATATCCCTCCTCCAACATTGTTTGGAAAACTGCTATCATATGAAATACAGTTTATGGTAAGGAAGGAAGAGGAGAAGACTACAAGAAGTGAGCTTAAATAAAGGACAGTGGAATTCAAGACAGAAGCCACCAGGAAATACAGAAGTAAGTCACCATCTCCACATCCAAAAGTAGCTGAGACTGAGTCAGATGATTCAGAAAGCAGAAAGTCTGAAAGCAGTGAAAGTGATGAGGACTTTGCAGCATTCACAAGACACTTTCAGAAGTTTCAAAAGAAGAAACAGTGGAGGTCAAAGCCATCCACTTCACAGGGCAAAGATGACTATTATCAGAACAAGAAGTCATCAAAGAAAGACAGGAGAAAGACCAAGTCAAGCAAAACAACTTTATCAAAAATTGTTTGCTATTGCTGTAACAGACAAGGACATGTTATTGCTGACTGTCCTGAGAAAAGGAAATAGTCTAATGATAAGAAAAAGACTCAATTCAAGGGCAAGAAGGAAAGGTCTTCTGTTTCCAAGAAGGACAAAGGCTTGTCAGACATGTCTTCTTCAGAAACTGAGTCAGAAGCTGAAGCATACATAGGACTGTTTGCTGAAGAAGAGGAAGAAGAGTTCATCCAGATAATGAACTCTATATATGAGCAAGAGGACATCCAGTGCAAAGGACTGATGGCCTTAACAGAAGGTGACAAAATCCAGGAGCAGCCTGAACCTAGTAAGGTACAAGATTGTTCTTTAAGTTCAATTTCTAGTGCTAGTTTAGATTCAGCTACATCAGCATCAAGTGATGCTAGTGGATCTGAATCTGAAGGGGATGTTCATCAATTGATTGATGAATATAGAGTTCTGTTGCAAACATTCAACAAAAGCAAATCCTTGGCCAAGAGTCAGGCAAAGGAGATTGCTAGTCTCAAAGTGGCTGCAACTGATTTTGAGAAGTTGTTTGATCAAAAATTAAATGAAATAGCCAGACTGAAGAACATAACTGTTATTCAGATGGGAACTATAACTTTTAAGAATGATCAAATCAGAAGTCTGGAGATTAGTCTTCAGAAGGAGAGAGACATTGTTGCAAGGTTTTCTAAACCTAAGTCTGTTCTACCTTTGATTGATGAGTTTATACCTCACAAGGGTAAAACTGGATTAGGTTTCACAAAACCTGCTAGAACTGTTCAGTCCAAGTCTAAGGGCAAAGCCCCAACTCTCAACAAGCCAGCTGTAGATAAAATAGCTAGGAATGTACCTAAGCAAAGGTACAATAGGTTTGAGTGCTGGTGCTGTGGCAAGGTAGGCCACTTTGCCATAGACTGTTGGCATAATACAAATGCCAAGTTGAGTAGCAAACTGCCTGTTGGAAGACCTGTAGGTAGCTTTGTTAAGAGGCAAACTAACCAGCACCAAGGACCCAAGAATTCTTTGGGTTCTAAGGTCAACTAATTTGTTTTGCAGGTAAGTCCAAGTGGCCATGCCCCAATATGGTACTTAGACAGTGGATGTTCCAGGCACATGACTGGAACTAGGGGATTGCTAAAGGACTACACACCTATCAAGGATGGTCCTAAAGTCACCTTTGGTGGTTCTGAAAAAGGAATCATCAAAGGTTTTGGTAACATTTCTAGCACACATATAACTATTACTCAAGTGGCTTATGTTAAAGGTTTGAAACATAACCTTATTAGTATAAGTCAACTGAGTGATTTAGGATATGACATCTCTTTTGTCAAAGATGGTTGTCATATCAGGAGGTCAAATAATCAAGAGATCATTTTGACAGGTTATAGAAAGAGGAATGTCAATTGCCTAGACATTATGATTGAGAACAATGGTTCTCCAGTGTGTCTTGTAGCTGATGAGAAAGTCTCTCATTGTGTCAAATGGCACAAGAGGCTAGCCCATCTTAACTACAAGACAATTGGCCAACTCTATAGCAAAGAGTTAGTGAGGAATGGTCCTCACGTTAAGTGTATTAAAGATGGAATATGCTCAGCTTGTCAACAGGGCAAGCAGACTAGATCCACCTTTAATAGCATTGAAAACAAAGATGCTGTGAGGTGTTTATACCTCTTGCATATGGATCTATTTGGTCCTATGCCAGTTCACAGCCTAGGTAGGAAGGTTTATACCTTTGTGGTTGTAGATGACTACTCAAGATTTTCCTGGGTGTTCTTCCTTAGACAGAAATCTGAAACACTTAGTATCTTCTATAGCTTTGTCAAACAAATTCAGAATGAACTAGACAGTACATTGGTCAAGATAAGAAGTGACCATGGTACTGAATTTCAGTCTGATAGTATGGCAAAACTATGTGAAGAATTTGGGATATTTCAGGAATTTTCTTCACCAAGAACACCTTAGCAAAATGGCATTGTTGAGAGTAAAAATAGAACCTTGATTGAGGCTGGTAGAACCCTATTAAGTGACACATCTCTCCCAGAATATTTTTGGGCTGAGGCAGTTAATACTGCATGCCATGTAATTAATAGGGCTACCATTACTAAAAGCCACAATAAGACCCCCTATGAGATTGTGAAAGGCAGAAAACCAAACCTATCCTACTTCAGGATCTTTGGTTGTAAGTGCTTTATACTTAACAATGGAAAGTCTTACTTGACTAAGTTTGCTGCCAAATCCCAAGAGGGAATTTTTGTTGGGTACAGCAACAACAGTAAGGCTTATAAGATATACAACCTGACTACACAAGTTGTAGAAGAGTCAGTACATATGGTATTTGATGAAGCTAGACTTATTAACCATGAGTTGTCTAGTAGTATTTGCAGCTCCACAGGTGTGACAAATAAGATGGACAAGCTCACTATAGAAGAATAATCTACTGCAAGACAACAAGTAGAAGATAGTGGCTGCTGTCCAGGGGGAGTACTACATGTACCTAATGAAGAAGAAGTCCAAGGAGTGCAGCAAGTTGAGGAAACTGAAGAAGTTCAACCTGAAGCCAGGATGCCTCCAGCTAATAGGCATCTAAGAGATCATCCAGCAGATCAAATCATTGGTGATCTAAGACAAGGGGTACAAACAAGGAGCAGAAATCTGAGTGCAGCACTCTACTCCAGTTTTCTATCCCAAGTAGAGCCAAAGAAGTTTGAAGAAGCCATCCTAGACCCTCATTGGATTGAGGCAATGCAAGAAGAGCTGAATCAGTTCAAGAGGTGCAAAGTCTGGGAGCTTATTCCTAAACCAAAAGAACACAACATAATTGGGACCAAGTGGATCTTTAGGAACAAGATGGATGAACATGGAGTAATTATTAAGAACAAAGCAAGATTGGTTGATAAAGGATATAGGCAGGAAGAAGGTATTGACTTTGATCAAACCTTTGCTCCAGTAGCCAGACTGGAAGCCATAAGGATGTTCCTGGCCTATGCAACCTATCAAGGATTTAAAGTCTACCAAATGGATGTAAAGTCAGCCTTTCTGAATGGTAATCTAAAGGAAGAAGTCTATGTGGAACAGCCATCAGGTTTTGTTGATTCCACTCAACCTAATTATGTCTATAGACTTAGGAAGGCTTTGTATGGGTTAAAACAAGCCCCTAGGGCTTGGTATGAAACCCTGTCTAGTTTCCTCATTGAGAATAAATTCACAAGGGGGAAAATAGACAAGACTCTATTCCTTAGGGAATCCAGAGGCAAGATCTTACTAGTCCAAATATATGTAGATGACATAATATTTGGGTCTACTGAAAGTAGTCTTTGCAAAAAGTTTGCAAAACTTATGCAAGGACAATTTGAGATAAGCAGTATGGGGAACTTAAGTTCTTCTTGGGTCTCCAAGTTAGACAGACTGAGAATGGTTTATCCATATGCCAGTCTAAGTTCACCCTAGAACTGATAAGGAAGTATGGTATGGATTCATCCAGTACCATGAAGACTCCTATGGGGTCAAGTATGTATCTTTGCAAAGATGATGCAGGGAAACCTGTAGATGAGACTTTGTATAGAGGGATAGTTGGCTCCCTACTCTATTTGACTGCAAGTAGACCAGATATCATGTATGCTACATGTGTCTGTGCTAGGTACCAAGCATGCCCTAAAGAGTCTCATTTGACAGCAGTCAAAAGGATACTGAGATATCTAAAGGGCACTCCTTATCTAGGCCTTTGGTACCCTAGGAATAGGGACTTTGAACTGACAGGTTATTCAGACGCAGACTTTGTAGGCTGCAAGGAAGATAGGAAAAGTACAACTGGTACCTGTCAATTCCTAGGTGGAAGACTGATTTCATGGAGTAGCAAGAAGCAAACAAGTGTGGCTATCTCCACTGCACAATCAGAATATGTGGCTGCAGGAAGTTGTTGTGCTCAACTTCTATGGATACAACATCGCTTGAGGATTATGGTATTCAGGTAAGTAGAACACTACTGTTTTGTGATTCTACTAGTGTTATATCTATTGAAAACAATCCTGTTTCCCATAGTAGAACTAAACACATTGAAATAAAATATCATTTTCTAAGGGAACATGTAGAAAAGGAAGATATTTCACTGGAGTATGTAAATACTGATAATCAACTAGTTGATATGTATACTAAGCCCTTAGAAGAAACAAAGTTCAATAGGTTTAAAATTGAACTAGGTATGATAAACTTAGAATAAGTTTACAGAAATGGCTAAGTAAAATAGTGTCGACACACAGAGTTGTCTGTGTCGAGACAGAGAAGTGGTGTCGACACTTCAGAGAAAAGGTGTCGACACATCTAGGAAGTTGGTGTCGACACTTCAGAAAATTAGTGTCGACACATGATAAGTAGGTGTCGACACATCCAAGGTGGTGTCGACACTTAGACTTTATGCATAATTAGTGAAGTAATATCTCGACTAAGTGTCGAGCTAAGCGGTGTCGACACATAAACAAGTGTCGACACATATATTCTGTCGACTATACTTATGTCGACACATTGTTGTTGAGACATTTTAAGTCTATGTCGACACTTATCAACAGTGTCGACACAATTTGAGTTTGTTAGCGCGCCCTTTCATTTTCAATCCTAGAAAGGTATAAATAGGATTTCGCCATTGTCTGTCGACACACTCACCAAAGTTTCGAGACCAAACTTGTGTGTCGACACCCCTCTTCTCTCAATTCAAATTCTTCAAACCCTAATGGCGCCCAAGCTCGAGGAGAACGTGAATGAAGGCTATGAACTGGTGCGGCATGCATTTGATGATGCAGAATCGGAGATCAAGGATGTGGTAACCCTAGTTGCAGACTCAGGGTTAGATTTTCTTGTTTCAGAGCCGACAAAGATATGAAAGAAAGAAGTATTAGAATTTCTGAATGAAGCAACCCTAGACGAATCTGGATTCAAGATAAAGTCAAGAGTTCATGGAGAAATGGTGAAGGTCTCATCTAAGAGTTTGAGAAAAGTACTTCAGTTACCAAGGACTAAGGAAGAAGAGAATGTTTCTGCTTCTAAAACTAGGGAAGCATTAACTTGGTGTGCTCTGGATTCCAATATGAAAATTGGATCAGTGTTTAATAGGAAGGGGTTGAACAGCAAAGGAAAATTCCTCTCTGAAATTGTTGGAAAGGTGATCTTGAGTAAGCCTGGAGGGCATGACAGGGTATCAACCCATATGTTCAGTCTCATGACAAGGATTATCTTCACATTGGAAACTGATTGGTCTGTAGTAGTCTTTGATAAGATTAAAGAGAGCATGAAGAAGCCCAATTTGGGTAGGATACTAAGTCTTTACTTGGCTGGTAGTATACCAGAAGTAATGAGCCAAGCTGCAGGATCAAAGATCAATCACATGAGGAAGATGGACATGAGAATCTTCTCAAGATGGGATAGGATCTTGTCCAAGGAGATGCCAACACCTGAGAAGGAAACCCCACTAAAGAAGAAGAAGAAGACAGCCCCAGTGGCTCAAGATTCCTCTAGCAGCTCTGAGGAGCAAGTTGTCTTCACTCCTGATGAAGAAGAAACTGGAGATGCTGGAAAGTCTCCAGCTCAACAAGATGATGCAGACAGGCAGGGGGAGCTACCTCAAGCCAGCCCAGTACATCAGGATACAATCCAAGGGGAGCCTCTAGTAGTGGAAGAGCCAACTCCACTAGAAAGTGAGCAAGCTACAAACACCATACTTGAGGTACTCACTGAAATCAATAACTTAGTTTTCCCTATTGAGGATACTGTTTTGTCTGATTCATTAAATAATGTTAATCAGCAACCTCAGATTGATAGTCAACCCCCAGATGTTGTCATGGAGGACACATCTGTTGCAGCTCAAGTTATATCTGATCAAGTTGTTGATGATACAAGGGATTCTCCATCACAACCTCAACAAGAATTTACAATGGAAGATCTCTTCCTTAATCTGGACCAAACCGACTTTGAGAAGGAAAGTGTTGCTGCTGAGGGGGAGAATGCTCATGTTGAGGGGGATCAAGTAGTAATTGTTGAAGAAACTGCAAGGAAAGAGCCTGAGAAGCCAAAGGATGTTGAGGAGCTACCTAGGGAGAGGGTAGAAATAGCAAGCACATCAGCATCTGAAGATGAGGAGGCAGCAAGAGCTAAAAAGAGAAAATTCCAAGTCTTCAAGAGGAGGAGCCAGAATTATAAGAAAGCTTTGCAAACCATTGCACCACAGCCTCTATCACAGCCAGCACCATCTGTTGATTACAGTTCTCTGATGGTTGCCATGCAGATAAAGCTTGATGAGCACAGGAAAGCAATTGAAACATATATGGATGAGGGGCATAAGTCTCTATAGTTTGATCTGGCCCAGTACATAAAGTCTATTAGATTTGAGATGAATCTAAATAAGAAGGAGATGACTGACTGCTTCCACAAGGGAGAGAATGCAGTAGTCTATCTAGCTACTCATCAAGAGAAAATTAAAGCTCAAGTGGATGAACTTGAAGTAAAGCAAGGATATGTAATGGAGAATCAAATCAGAATGAATGATAACTTGACAGCTTCTCACAATGTTATTGTCACTGAACTTAAGAGTATAGCAACTGCACAGAATGCAGCCCTGACCACTGCCAAAGAGGAGTTTGATAAAGAATTGCAAGAAAGTCTAACTGCAGTAACTTCTGCAATTCAAGATTCCCAGAAGCTCCTCACTGAAAAACTCCAAAGGTTAAAACTTTTCTACAAGGATGGAGTCAATTATCTAAATGCCCAAATCAGATTTCAGAAAGATGATTTAAGAGATCACATAGAAAGAGAAGTCATAAAGGGGGAGAGGGTGTTAGTCAAAGCAGGCTCTGATCATGCCAAATGGATTTCCAATTCCATCAGAGCCACTCTTGGTTATCCTCCTTTATGTGATGATGATAATGTTGCTGAGTCTGGGGTTAATCCTGCCTATCTTGGAGGTGAGCAAGCTGAAGTAGCTCAGGTAATCTATCCTCCACCAGACTTTGATATGGTATAAGCTGATATACAGTCAATGTATAGCCCACCTGAGGGACAGCAAAATGTCATCATAGAAAAGGTAGTTCAGCCAGTATCTGAGGCTATACAAGAAGCTATACTGAAAGAACAAGCTGAACAAGAAGCTAGATTGTCTAAGAAGAGGTTCAGAGAGCAAGCTGAACAAAGGCCTGATTTTGAGCAGTGGAGCCCCACTTCAAGAAATATTATTTTGACTGCTTGGAAGGCTGCGAAAGATAATATTCAAGACAGAAACAAGTGGTATTCTGAACTAGAATGGAGAAAGCATGAAAAACAGGCAAGAAGCCATAGTGCAATATAGAAGAAAGGCAAAGATGGAAAAGCTACCTCCTACTGCCCAGGAGCCTAGCAAGTACTTTCCCAAGCCTTATCATTACTTTGAGAGGCAGAAGATTAAAGCTGAAGAGCTAAAGAAGAAGGATCTGAAAGGAAAGAAGCATGCTGATACTGAAGATGCTGAAGCCCCTGTGCAAGCAAAGATACAGTCTGGCAAGGGCATAGTTATCAAGGAGACTGAGCAAAATAGAATAGCATTATCTTAAGTTTACTATGTAATCACTTGTATTAAAACATTCTGTAAAATTTTGTATAATGAATATGACATAGTTGTTAGAACAATGTGATGTGTTATTAATCTATTTCATAATTGTTCTGAGATGATATCTGTGTATACATGTTTGTTTGATACATGTTTATGTTTTCCCTGATTGCATAATCCTGTTTTACATCATACTGTGATTTTATTATGTATGGTGTATATCATTGACTAAGGGTTATGACTTCTCCAAATAGGGGGAGATTGTTGGGTACATTGGTTTAAATGTACCTGATTTGAAGAAGCCTCACCCAACTCAATGATATACATCAAAATGTATTGATGTATTTTGAGTTGCCTTGTGCAGGTTAAGTACTTGCAGGGAAAGATGAAAAGTTTCTAAGTCCATGTGTCGACACCCAGGAGCAAAGTGTCGACACTTAAGAAGACTTGTGTCGACACCCAGGCAAGCAGTGTCGACACTTGGAGTAATTGTGTCGACACCAGGGATGCAGAGTCGACACCAGACATAAATGTCGACACATGAAGGCTGTGTCGACACTCAATGAAGAAAAGTCCAGTGAAGCAGTGTCGACACTTGGAAGTAGTGTCGACACCCAGAAGAACTGTGTCTACATCAGAAAGTGTCGACACTTGGAGGCTGTGTCGACACTCAGCAAATTTCAGCAGAGTCTAAGTATAAGTGTCGACATAATAAAGAATGTGTCGACACTCAGCAGAAGACTCAACACTTGAAGAAAGTGTCGACACAATGAAGAATGTGTCGACACACAGCAGAAGACTCAATACATGAAGAAAGTGTCGACACTAGGAGGCTGTGTCGACACTCAGCAAAGTTCAACAAAAATTCTAAGTACAAGTGTCGACACTAAGGAGATGTGTCGACACTCAGCCAAAGTCTCAACAGAAGAAGAATGTGTCGACACAAGGAGCAGTGTCGACACTCAGCAAGTATCAACACAGAAGGCTTGTGTCGACACCAAGAAGATGTGTCGACACTGAACAAGTTCAACACATGAAGATGTGTCGACACAAAGGTGTTATGTCGACACTTACAAGAATTCAACTAAGTGCTGAAGAACAAGAAGTTGTGTCGACACAGAATATCAGTGTCGACACATGATGAAGAAACTGTGTCGAGAAGCAAATTCTACAACACAAGGAGTTGTGTCGACACCTTGAAGGCTAGTGTCGACACTTAGTCAACTTGTGTCGACACTTGGTCTATAAGTGTCGACACTTAAAGACAGACTGTCTCGACACTTTCAGACAGTTACAGTTATTTCAAGAACTGACTGGATGACTTGACAGCTGCCATTCCAGCCGGTCTACTGCACCTATCAGAGTTGTCAGAAAGCTGTTAGGAACCGGATCAGCCGGTCACCATGAAGAAGGCCTATATATAGGCTTATTCTGTCAACAGAAGAAGATGATTCAACACAGATTAACACAAATCAGTTGAAGTGATCAGAAGATCTAAGTAGTTGGAGAAAGAGAGCTCCATCCAAGAAGACAGCCGTTGGAACCAGGCTGTGAAGAAGGGTTCAGACCTAGTTCTGAATCTTAAGTTGCAGTGATTGAAGATCAGCTGTAGAGAATCAATCCTATTGTGTTCTACATTCAAGAAGCTTTGAAGAAAAGCCAAGTGAGATTGTTCTCAGCAGAGTTCTTCCAAGAACTCATCAAGAACCTATCAACTCATCTCTCTATTCAGAGTTGTAGGTATATACATTTTGTATTTTAAATTTCTTGTAGGATCCTTAGGGATCTGAGTTGTAAGCCTGTAATTATAAAGGCTGAGTGGTAGGGCCTGTGTGCCTGAGTGTAGGAGATTCTTATCTCTGAGTGTAGGCCTGTTGTGGCTAAGTGTAGGCATGTTGTGGCTGAGTGTAGGCTTTGTGAAGAAGCTGCGTGTAGGTCTTTGGAGAAGACTGAGTTGTAGGGCCTTGGGCCTGAGCTGTAGGAACCTGTTTTGGGGTTCTGAGTGTAAGATCTGAGGATCTGAGATAGTGGAGGAGTTTGGCCGAATCTAGTACACTACTAGATAGGCGAAGGGGGAAAGTGGATGTACCCAAACCTTGGGGAACCACTATAAATCTGTGTGTCCACTGTGTGCATGTGTGATTCTGTGATTGCTGATTGATTTCTGTGTTAAAGTGATTATAACTCTGTGACATAATCTGAATTCTGCCTAAAAAGTGTAAAAAGATTTAGTCACCTATTCACCCCCCCCCCCTCTAGGTGATTAGGTACAATTTCTTTTAGTTGGATGGGCTGCTGGAGGGGGAGGAGGAGGTGTAAGAAATTGTTGGGGGCAGTGAGCTCTGACATTTCCCAGCTGGTTACACCCATAGCATATCACATGAGGTCTTCCTCAATTATCACGTCTCCTCGGCTCCTGGGTACGTAGTAGTAGTGTGGCTAGTACTACACAGAAGGACGTTGTAATGGACTGACATTAGTACGAGGACGTCCTCCACCCCTCCTATCTCCATGAACCTACCATACTGCATGCTTCTGTTGTTCTCACCAAATGCATCCCTTCGACCGAACTCTTTCCTCTACCCTGAATCATCAGGTGATCTGCCTCCCACTTCTTTTTCATCTTAATTATATTCGCTAAGCTGGCCTCCAAGACGAACAATAGAGCATGTCTGAGTGGATCCTGAAGCCCCTATAAAATTTCTTCACATAGTCCCTCTCTCTCAAGGTGTTAGTGAATCCTACCAGATGCAACAACTCTCTCTAGTACTCCAACACTGACTGATTCCCTTGCCATAGATGCAGAAACCGATCCTCTAGTGCATCTCTATCCGTTGGTGGCACGAAGTGCTCCAACAGCAACTCATTAAACTAGTCCCAACTAATCTGAGAGTACTTATAACCTGCATAGGTAGAGTCCATGAGGGACTTCTACCACCTCTTGGCCTGGTCAGCCAATGTTGTAACTGCTAAGAATACGGCCTCATTCATCGGACAACAGATCCCTGTTAGCATCTCATGGATGGTGTCATGCCACTCCTCTATCTGGTATGCAAGCACTATCTCATAATACATAGGAGGGGAGAGGCACTAGAAGGAACACAACCAATTTGAGCTCGGCTTTGGATGCAGAGCCGAAACCTACTGAGCTCTAAAAGCCTCCAAAAGGGCCATAAGAGTATGGCCAAGCTCTGTCTGCTGGAAAGGAGTAGCAGTTGGCGGAAGAGGGACTGTAGCCTACAATTTAAAACATTACAATGGTCAAATATGGCTACCCTAATCTCATTTTAAGTGGACATTAATAGTGTGATTCCACACATGGGCACGCAAATGCTTCTGTTGCTTTAGTTTGTCCGCAAACTAAAGCTTGAGCAGGGTGACCTAGTGATTTTGTGGAATTTTTCTCTTATGATTGTTTGTTCAAGTGATACCAGCTTATAAAATCGCCATCTCGGTAATTGATCATTATCGAGGGAGATTTTATGCCCAGAACCGCCGCCTTATGGTGACACCAACTTACGGGTTAGTCGCCACCACAAGACGCTGATCCTGCTGGCTATTACCATAATATTTCAATGAGAAAAAAAGTAATTAACTAATTAACTAATATAAAATATAATATATATATATATAATATATATATATATATATATATATTATAGAAATCAAAATGACATATTACACAATGAGAAATCAAAAGAGTAGAGAAATAGGGTCGTATGCCCAGCACACACACACATATATATATATATATATATATATATATAAACTTTCTCTCTCACACTCACTCTACAACATGAATGTGGAAGCTAAATAAAACTCACGTCAACCTGATGTCCAGTAGTGGTAGTAGTAGTGCACGACAACTGCTCATCAAATCCTGTCTCATCGAGCTGCTGGTCCTCCGGGAAGTACTACTGGTGCGGATCCATACACTCCTAAAATGATATATTCCACTGACCGTTAGTCAAAAAGACTAATTTGCTTCCTCCTCGCCTCACCCTCATGACTCCTAGGCACCGTGGGAGAGGAAGAAGGCAGAGGACAACAAAAGTTGAGTAATCAAAAGCAGGTGATATGGGCACTAAGCTAGCAAGTGTATAGACTATACTACACAATTACGTATAAGACTAACTAGTAGTACCAGGTAATAGTAAGGTAAAGTAAAAGTAGTGCAGGTATAGTAAACTAAACTAAACTAACATCACAAAATCGTATCATAACTTATATGAATGCTCATAAAACTAAAAAGTTATGATTTTTATAATAAATTAACTCGTCATATAAAATAGCACATACTAGTTTATATGATGAAGTTCTGTAGTATGAATGACATATGATATGTATGAATGTGCTGATATGTTATGTGTTTGACTTGATTCATACAAATGTAACTCACCCACACGACTTGACTCTGTGCTGCAGAGTCCTTTTATTCCCACTCTTTGGAGAAAGCTCACCTCTCGGGCACCCCCATCATGGTCAAACAGTGGCTGAGGATCGAGCACTTACCCACTCTTAGGCGGGTATATACACTACCAATCCTAAGCCCTTTGTATGCATATGTACCCATCTCTAGTGTACTCTAGAGTCTTTGCGTACCAGATTTATGGAATCTACCAGTCTTAAAGGCTAAGAGATAAGTCCTTAGGAAAATGTCAACAAGACACCCGGCTAAGCTGGCCCTTTAAACCTTATCAATCTTGCCAAGTCAACGTACTACCGTTAGTGTGATGACTAGGCTAGTGTTGAAGACCTACCACATCATATGCACATGAAAGTATCACCTCACCCATCCGAGCTTCCGGCTCTCAGAACAAACTTGTCCTCAACCATAATCCCAACGAGCCTCTAGCTTGCAGGACTAACAAGTCCTATAACACCTATATCATAACGAGAATTGAGCCTATAGCTCACAGGACTAGCAAGTTCTATGACCACTCCATCCCACAATCAGGAATGAGGTTCACTTACCTAAACTACTCTTGTCTATTATTTAGTTACACCTAGTGGCTTAAGATGGATTTTGACTTCCCGAGGTCTACCCGGTGAAGGGCTCGCAGTGGTAATTGAAAATACGATAGACATAATCTCAAGTCTCCCTTTCTCAAGATATTTACTTTTATTAGTGGCTACCCTTCTCATAACCCTCTCTCCATATTACTCTTAAACTATCCTAAGATGGTTTATGATTCTTTTAGGGGAGAGACAATCTAATGTCGAGCTCCAAATCTAATTATTCCCCTTAGTGTCCATATACACTAACACTTGACAATACTTGGTGAACACCTTAGGAATTCAACCAGATAAGTGTACCATGGTCTTAACAATACTCCAAATTGGGTTCAGTTTTCAAATAATATAATTATTCTAATCTTTACTCCATCGATTTACTATATGCAGACCATATGAGCTAGATTAAGTGTAAGGATGGAAACAGTCAAAGTATGGTCAATTACCCTAAAATTATTTCCAGAGTTCTATCAAATCAGAGATGAGAAATATCCAGAGTTTCATAATTTTCCTAAATTAATTGGTCATATATAAAATTTCCTAAATAAATGTCACTAGTAGTTTTGAACATAAAGTGTCACTTCCAGATATCCAACGAGTACAATTAAATTATACTATGTTTACATTGATGAAAATATGACTCGACAAAATATCATAAATTTTCGGTGAAATTAAATAAGTAATTCTCATTTTCCAATATTTTGATCCACTAGGCCACTTTTCAAATGAAGGAATTAAAATACTTGTCAAATAAACCCAATAAAATTTCCAGAGGTTAAAAAATCTAAATAAAACATTATGCATGAGATTCATAATTTTCTAATTTCTGATGACTACAAATATTTTAAAATACAAAAGAGGGCATAATGATAATATTGAAGTAACCCAAAGAGTTTTTTCATCCAAAAATTCAAAATAAATTTCCAGGGGTGATGTATGACAAAATATAGCTAGCGACAAGAATTCACAATTTTTCGAAATCTATTTGTCACTTTTAATTCATTAATACACAAATATGACATAATGTATTTAATTTATTTTCCAAGATATTTTAACTTCAAAAGTCCTAAAATTTTCAAAGATGGTGTATTTCCACTAAATATATGCATTTCTAAATTCTACTGAGATTGACCAAGCCAATCATGCTAACTTAACAAAGTCCCATTTTTTGCTAAATGCACACCATACACCTTAAGTCATAGTCTCATGTATGTGGAATACACCCACATGTAGAGCACCAAATGATCTAAAATTTTGGCTATGTTCCTAAAATGGTAAGTTTAACATGTCACCAAAATTTGGTTCAATTTTAAGGTCATTTGTACATATATTTACTTAATATATAAAAACTAAATTATTTCTAAAACTATAAAAAACGTGCCCAAAAGTCTGATTTTTGAGCAGGGGTTGATGCTATGGTACAAGCATGCATGGCCAAAAATTTCAGCTCCATGTAACTCACCATGTGGAAAATATTCACTTTTTTAATTCATGTCCTTCATTAGGATCAGTCTCAGTAAAACAGCTCTACAGAGGGTTGTAGGCCACAAAATGAGTTGATTTAACTTCTTACAGAAAGTATACTTCAGGGGCTACAAAAGTTGTCTTTCGAAACATTTCCCCGAACAACTTCTAAGGGGCTTAATTTTCAGTTTGAAACTTACTATATAACTGTGACAAATTAAATAAAGCTATAATGTATAAAATAATTTGATGTATGCAAGATCTTAAAGCAGGATCTAAGAGCCAAAACATCATCTTATTCCTTGAGCCAATGGACGAGATTATCCTGACCTGGAATAAAATCTAGACCCATTTCCCGCCATACATCCACCTCCCGGCAAGCCACCACCACTACCTCCATTGAGGTGGTGACTATCACCTAACGGCGGCTTGGTCGTTGGAGATGACTGTTCTGGCGATCCCGAACAAAGTAAAAATTTGGAAATTTCACCATTTTCTCACAAGGGATCTTGCTCAATTGAGCCTGATTTCTCTCATAAAGGATTTAAGATGCTAGCACAAGGGGAGATGAGAAGAAACATATTATCAACTGAGCTTGGTGTTGTTTATTGTGATGGTGAGCCATGAAGGAGGTGTTTTCTGGCGATCTTGCTCTAACCCATGCTCCTGAGCCTGATCTATCCATGTAAATGATTTGCTCGATTGCTTAGGAGAATCTGAAGGCGATGAAAGAGTTCAATGAGGCTGAGGGGGAGTGTTTATGAAGAGGCCATTAAGGGAAGTGTACAGTCAAGAGCTTTGAATGCTCCCCTTATAGGCAGCTGTCAAGGAGTAATTGGAGATCAGTCCCAAAGTACTTGGGAAGATCAATGGTGGATTTGGGAAGAGGAGAGGAGTTCCATATGGCCTCCTTTCCATGAAATCCTCTTTGACCCATTTAAAATTGGGAAAAGTCTCCAAATTACCCACTTGCATGCAATTAGATTCCCAAATCAGAGCGAATTGGGTGTAATAATGCTAGTGAGTTGCAGGATGGGACTTGGTTCAAGGCCTTTGCCCATTGGAATTGGGTTGGGCCCTCATTTCTCTTTTTAGTCTTTATGTTGACCATGATTGACTTCGGTAGTTGACTTGGTCAACTGATGTGTGGACCAGTCCTATGTGTTGCTCAAGAGTCTAATGTCACCGCCAATGTTGGTTGGGTTATGGTGATGATACAATTGGGCTAATTGACTTATAAGGTGTGATTTTCACCAAAATTGAGCTATGTTTGACTTTGGTCAATTTGGTTGACCAAATGTTAGGACTTTCGGTCCATTATACCTCTATTAGGGTTTAGAATATATTAGAGGAATCAATTTGACCATGCGAAGCCTAATTGAGTAAATTAGTGCTTAATTGACCAATGTTGACATTGATCAAATCAATGTAATTGGTCTACCAATTCATGAAATGAAATATCAGTTGCCTCCCCCTTAGGGTTAGGCATGTATTGGTGAGATCAATTTGAGTTGGTGAATCCAATTTGAGGTGTATGGACCTAGGTTGACTTGTGCTCCTTGGTGTGCACTTAGTGATTTTACCTTTGTTTAAGGAAACCCAGGGTTACCTCCTTGCCCTAACTCACCACTTATGCCCTAACACTATTAAGGGGTCTATAAGGAATAAGGATGTTACATATGACACCTCCATGCTCAATCAAGAAAGTCTAGCGGCTGAATGACAGGATCGATGTACTCTCCCGTTTCTTGGCTCGAATAAGAGATAAGTATATGCCTTTCATCAATATCCTTCGAGGAGAACAAAACAACAGTTTTAGTGGATAGATTAATGTCAAGCCACATTTGAGCTTCTCAAGCAGTATTTGGCTTCCCCCTCTCCTGTCAAAGCCAGTGATCGGTAAAGATTTATTTTTGTGTCAAGTCATGTCACTTACCGCACTGGCAAAGAAGATGTCTCTGGCCATTGTTTTTAGGAGATAAAACTATGGTCTTACTTCCAGGACCATCCTTCAGAAGCCGGAGGTCTCTCGAAGACTTGTCAAGTGGGTAGTCAAGCTAAGCGAGTTTGGCATCCAATTTCTTCCTCGGTCGGACATAAAATCACAGGTTCTTGCCTAATTTGTTATCGAGTGCACCAAGCCCACTCCCAAAGAGGGATCATCTAGCACTCGCTGGACTCTCTACATCAACGAATCCTTAGGCATGGAGGGAGTAGTAGCTGGCATACTGTTGATAATTCTTGATGGAATTCCTTTAGAGTATGGCCTCTGACTAAAATTCCCAGCCACCAATAACATCATAGAGTATGAGGCCATGATCGCAGGCCTCTGGCTTGCTGTCGACTGTAGAGCATAAGTGCTAATAATCTATACTGATTCACAACTGGTAGTATCCCAGGTCAAAGGAGATTTTAAGGAAAGGAATAATCGGCTACCTCGCATTCATCAAGAGCCTTATTCGGAAGATTCCCTCTCACCAGATCCTAAATATCCCTTTGGAGCAGAACCCCAAGGTCGACGTGCTCTCCAAGCTTGCTTCTTCATAGACAGGATACCCGTCTTAGGGGTGAAGGGTCGAGGACATCATGGTTTCAAGCTTTCAGGGACCATGGGAGATCGCAACCATTGGTTGCGAGAGGCCATCTTGGATGGACCCCTTAAGGGTCTATGTCGAGGAAGAACAACTCTTAGACAACCACATAGAGGCACAACTGCTTCAAATATAGGAGGAAACATTCAACATAATCAACAAGGAGTTGTACAAGTGAGCATTTACCGACCCCTATTTGAAATGCCTTCCTGAGTCTGAGGCAGAGTATTCTTTTCGCGAAGTCAATGACGGGATCTATGGTGAGCACCTTAGAGGAAAGACTCTATCATGAAAAATACCCCGCCAGGGATTCTATTGGTCGACAATAAAGAAAGTTGCAATAGAGTTTGGCCGGAAATGCGCTAGTTGCCAGCTTCACGTGAACACACTGCACTAACCACTAGTCATGCTCACCGAAATTCAAAGCCTATAGTAGTTCTCCTAGTGGGGTATTGATATCCTGGACCCCCTCCACATGACGACTGGGCAGAGGAAGTTCATCATTATGGTTATCGATTATTTCATTAAATGAGTATAAATGGTACCTCTTGCTAAGATTACCGAGGAGGATGCGAAGTAGTTTGTCTCGAAGAACATCATTTGTCGCTTTGGGATACCGACCATCATCATAATGAATAATGAGACACAGTTCACTGGGAAGTTCATTCACTAAGATGTTCAAGGACTTAAAAATCAACCTCTATCACACCTCTACAGTGCACCTACTAACAAAAATGTAGATAGAGGTGACAAATCGAACCATCCTAGAATGATTGAAAATGCGCCTTCACGGGTATAGGGGCAGTGGACTGATGAACTCCCAAATATGTTATAGCCGTACTACACCACAAAAAGAACCCCGACTGATGAGACGCCATTCAACCTGTGCAATGGATCTGATGAAGTAATCCTAGTGGGCATTATAATCCTTAACGCTCATGTTCAAGATTTCAACTCAGAAAGAAATGATGAACAACTCCGGGAAAATTTTGACCTGATCTCTGAAGTAAGGGTTACGACAACCTAGTGTATCGCAGCATACCAAAGACAAGTAGCCAATTACTATGATCAGAGGGGTCAAACCTAGGATGATCAACATCGGAAATCTAGTTCTGTCAATCGTCGAAGTAGCAAGCAAAGGATCACAAAGGGACAAGCTCTCTCCAGCGTGGAAAGGACTGTTCTTTGTTATTGATCTTGTCAAGCATGAACAAGTTAGGGGGCATGTGCTCATGCATGAACTATCCAAACTTTCCTTTCAATTTATAGACATTATGTTTGCTCCTAACATTGTTATCACTTGAATATGTTAGGTACGAGCCCTGACAAATCACACTTATGCTAATATAAAGGTTTATCCGTTGTCATCAATCTCAGGTACGAGCCCCCGCGAGATCCCCACCACTGTGGTTCGAAGGTCAACAGTTCTCTAGTAACGCTCCCGATTTTGTTCGATGATTTTATTTGATTTGATATCGTCATATTTATGACGTCATGGCGTTACTTTTAATGTCGAGTTGACGACGCGATGTCATTAATGCATTTTCGCGTTCGTTCGGTCGAGTCGGCCAAATTCTCGAATTCATGTGTAATTGGAAAATTTTTCATTTGGAAAATAAGTTAAATAATTTTGGACTTGCTCGTCAAGTTTCATCGCAATCCGAGCGATATTCGAGTCTCGGCAATTTTCCGAAGTTTTGTGAAATTTATGTTCGCCGTAGACTTTGAAAATTTATATCTCAAGAACGGCTCGTCGGATTCTGGGTTTTAACTTCGTCATTGAGTTCGTAGCGTCATTGAACTCGTGTTTTCTTATTCAAAAATATATAAATATGATTATTTTAATATTAAAGCACTATTCAAAAATGTCATTTACTATTCATCTCTATAGTTTGATTTTTTGGATATATTTGTAAATTTCACTGTTCATG
The DNA here is from genome assembly GCA_039583875.1 of Platanthera guangdongensis. Classification (NCBI taxonomy): domain Eukaryota; kingdom Viridiplantae; phylum Streptophyta; class Magnoliopsida; order Asparagales; family Orchidaceae; genus Platanthera; species Platanthera guangdongensis. The sequence continues at coordinate 94,278,413 of CM077159.1, read as the reverse complement.
CAATTGAATTCTCGAGTACCAGTAACGTTCTTCTCGAGTACTCCTTGTTCTCGAGTAAAATATTTCTTGTTCTCGAGTGCCTGTTTTCCTCTTCTCAAGTGGTCAACCTGTTCTCGAGTAGGTGGTCGTCCATCCGCGAGAAATCTGTTCCAGTCTACGTTCGGGCGCCATTTTGAGGGTCAAAACGATGTCGTATAAAAAAAGTTAACATAAAAATTGTTCGTCTCGACGAGATCTACAACTTTCTTGTTGAGTACTTTTCGATTTGAAGTAATCGTAGATCCTCTATTTTCATTTTTCGTGCGCCCGCAGTTAAATTGACGGTTTTCTTTCTATTTAGACAAAAATTATATAATTACATGTATATATATATATATACCTATATTCTTAAAAATTCATCTTTTTCCTTACGTTCGGACTGAACCGAAACCAGAGCGGCGACTCCCTCCCATTCGTGAATCTTTCGGTGGCCGCCGACGAAGCTTGGTGCTCGAAATCTTCAACCGAATATAGATCTGGAAAGCTCTCGTCGAGAGCTACGCCATCGTAGTAAAACCTTCCCCATTTCTTGAGTTTTCTCGTTAGGGTTTTTTCGCGCTAACTCTGATTTTTGACCGTTTTTGTTAGATTTCGACTTCCCCCGTCTTCTCTAGCCCAGATCTACGTCAATGAGTGATTTGGAGTCTTTCTCCGGTAAAATCAAGTCAAGTGATGATATCTTTTTTCACTTCTCTTCTTTACCCTAATGTTTGCAGAAATTTCTAACTGCTGGATATCATGATTACATTATATTTTTGCTGATTATAGCACTGTTGAGATCTCATGCCTAATCCTATTCATGATTTTCATGTTCTTGATTATTACTATCTGCCCCTGTAAATGCTTAATGTATTTGATGAAGTGATGAATATCACTTTTATTACCATTCCATAATTTTTTCTCGTAGAGCGCGTTAGAGTTTGTTTAAGATTGTAAGTTCTTCCTAAAGATTGATCAACCACTTTTAATCTAGAATTGTTTAGTAGAATCCAATGTATCGTTGTTGACTGAGATGTCTATCTTGGTTTTTCTTCGTGGCGATGTCGTGGGATAAGACAAGCCACCAGGCTCAGATTGGGTTGTGGTGTGCCTCTGAGCTCTAAACCCGGATCGTTACGGGGTTTTCCTTTCGGGTTTTTCTTTGTTACGGGTGTTATTAGTGGGTGAATCCACCGCCGCAACGTTTGATCTCCCTATTAGCACATTGTGGGCTCTACCGGGTTTTTTGGGCATTTGCGGTGTTTGGTGGAGTGTTTAGTCTCCCCCGCATTTAGATGGATAATTATCTTTGTGGTTGTGTCCAGCTGAGTTGACCACCCTACCCATTTTAGATTGTTTGGTGGAGTTGACCACAAGTTTGTTTCTCTTCCTGATGGTTTAATCTTGACTTTTTCCCCTTATAGCCTTGTGTGTTTGGGGTATTCTTGTTGCATGTGATGCTTCACGTAAGTTTTTTTTTCTTTTTTACTTTTTTACCATACTATTGCGCTTGTCCTATGTACCTTTTCTTTGGTCTTGGGTTGGTACCCCTTGAATTTTGTACTTGTGGCTTTCTTTTTGTCATCACTTGTATTTTCTTGCTGAGGTATTCTCTCTTTGGAATGCCTCAGGTTCAGAGTTGTAGCTGAGTTCGGTGCTAGTTTTTGGAGTGCTTGAGCGGCAGTGTTGGCCGTGGTTGTTGCCTCATCTTCGCTAGGTAGATTGTTGTTTATTTTGTTTTACTGGTTCAGACATACTTTACTGTATGTGGGTTCGTGTTAGTTTGTTGATGCCTATAGGGTTGTTATTTTTAGATACTTGCTAGCTGCTTAGTTTTCTTTCTGTGGATGTGGATTACTTATTCTCTTGGATGTTTTATGTTAGGATTGCATGATAGTTATTTTCAGGTATAAAAATTACTATTATTAACGCATGCATCACATAACTCAAAATATTAAATCACTATATTTAACGACCGCAAAAAAACCAACTTTTACTTCTCTATAAATTTAAAACTTACATGCCTTGAGGTGTCACTTGGGAACCTCTATGCTATTGTAGAATGCCTAACTAGATAAAAGGAGTACTTTTTGCAGTGTTTAATTACTTTTCTCGTGGACTAGATGAGCCACTAGTCGAGGGATACGACTAACTACTATACTTAAACTGATTTCACCTCTTAATAACTTAAAGAATCTTTCTTCATGGTTAAGTAGGAATTTTGCCTGAGCGTCCGCAGTTATCCCCTGCTGACGTGACATCATGACGTGCATTTTTCCCTTACTTTGATATACCTTTATTGGCGGTGAAAAATACGGGTTGTGACAGTTGATATCAGAAGGAGGTTGGTTTGACAAGTTGGTCGAACCAGCCAATCTCGCTTAGTTTGTTTCCTTCTTTCATTTGCATACACACACTGATGTGTCATAAGTATGTCTTAACCGAATTATAGTCACTACACTCATAGCATGATAAGAGTAGTATACGGGGCATATTATGTAGTAGGGGATGCATAATATGTGTTTGTATATGGATCCACCATAGGAGGCAACATGTGACGATTATGTAGTATGAGATGCATAACCATCATCACATGGGTGCCCATTAGCACGTTTTCTTTTCTCTTTGCATGCAATGTTATGTTGTATGGGATGTATAACATTTCATGTGTACGCCGCTCATGCATGCATTAAGGCCTTTTTAGAATGCATAGCACTACATACATAGCATATCATAGCATAAACGCGAGTGCTAAGTTAAGGTTTACATGATGACACATATACACACATGATTTTAAAGAAGAATGAAGAATTCATGCATTCATATCATAGGCACATGAGTCAATAGGATGAGAGGATGTCATCCTAAGTAGGACATAACATCATTATAAAATCCCAGAGCAAGTTGCAGCACAAGCAAGTGTCTTTAAGTTTGGTCTGAACTAGTTGAGTAGCTTAGTTGTAAGCTAGGATTTTGATGAGTTGTTTGTTGCCTTTTAGAAATTCCGCCAAAGTGTCCTGCGATGAGGTCGACTCCCCAATCAGAGGGTGAGTCATCGGGAGCGCAGAGTGAGGCGTTGATCGAGAGTTTGTGCCGGAGTAATGAAGCTCTGTCGAGGCAGTTAGTTGCAATACAGTCGCAGATTCAGTCGCTGTTGTCTGCCGCTCCCACGCAGCAACCCGTAGTGCAAGATTCTATCGTGGGTCAGGCCGTACCTTCTAATCCTGCTCCTCCGGTTCCCCCGGTGATGTTACCACCGGAGATGAACCTTATATCAAATTTACAGCGATTGAGACCTCCCACTTATGACAGGAGTGCCGATTTCATGGTTTTGGATGCTTGGATTATCTCTATGGATGAGATGTTTATGTATTCGGGGATTGTTGAAGCCTAGAAGGTGATGCTTGCAGCCTACCAGCTAAAAGGCCTGGCAAAGACCTGGTGTATTCGAGAAAAGGAATGTTTGGCAGAAGGATGTTCTTGGGAGTCCTTCAAGAAAATGCTGCTGAAGAAGTTCTTACCCTCGGTCGAGCGGGACCGATTGATGAACAATTTCCTGCATTTGAAGCAGAGACAGCTCACTGTGAGCGAATATGAGATCGAGTTTAGTAAGCTGAGCAGATATACTTCTGATTTTGTAGCCTCGGAGGCAGCAAGAGTGAAGTGTTTCCTCAGAGGATTAAGAAGCGATGTACAACAATTGGTATGCGCTTATCGAGCTGAAAGCTATGCTGAAGCAGTGGAAGCCGCTTTGAAGGTCGAGGCGATCGAGAACGCCAAGAATTGAGGTGTTGCGGCGAGAAAGGAGAAGAGAAAAGGTGAGGAGGATGGAAGCTCCAGGGCATCTGGCCCTTCTTCGAAGAAGAAAAGTAAGGAAGTATGTAGCTTTTGTGGTCGATTTGGCCACCCTTTCGAAAGGTGCTTCAAGAGGATTGCCACCCTGAAGCAGCAGCAGGTGCTCGCCATCCAAAGCACACCTAAAGGAGATCTGGTGTGCACGCACTGTGCTAGCAAGGGACACGATGTGAGTCATTACTGGATAAAGGACAAGGTTTGTTTCCAGTTCAGGCAGAAGGGGAACCTGAAGACTTCATGCCCCCAGGCTCAGACTCCACTGCAGCCTGCTCCGCTTCGGGCTCTGCCGCTGCCACCAAATCTGGATAAAGGAAAAGGAAAGTTAAATGTGGTGACCAGGGAGGACTCTCAAACCTCTACTTAAGTTATATCAGGTTAGCCCCAGTTTAATTTATCTTTATTATTTCTCGTTGTTGCCCTAGTTATCGTTTGTTTAGTTATGTATGCTACGGTTTTATGGGAGTTTAAGGTGCAGAATAGGTGGGTGCGTGTTATTTTCGATTCTGATGCCACCCATTCCTTTGTGGCTCGGAGGTTTGTAGATAAACATCGTCTGGATGTGGATCAATTAGGAGACTCCTTCAACGTCAAGCTTCCCTCCGGTGATTTAGTGATATCTAATCAAGGAGTTCGGAGATGTCATATATACCTAGGCGATTTCCTAGCCTTTGCATATCTGATGGTGTTGGATTTGGTGGACTTTAACGTGATATTGGGCATGGACTGGCTGTCCAGGTATGATGTGGTCATCAGGTGCAAGGCAAAGCGACTGGACTTCAGGATGGATAATGGTCAACCTATGAGCGTTTATGGATTTCAGGATAGGGTTTACCCTATCATTTCTACGGTACGTGATTGTTGTGTTATAGGGTCTGGTTGCGATGCATTTTTGGTTTCTATTTATTCTCTGGACACAGCTTTTGTTACGCCACATCTTGAGGATATCTCGGTGGTGCGGGAGTTTTCAGATGTTTTTCCTGACTGTCTTCCAGGACTTTCTCCGGTGAGGGAGATAGAGTTTGTGATAGACCTCGAGCCAGGTACTCGTCCTATTGCCAAAGCACTGTACCATATGGCTCCGCGTGAGTTGGATGAGTTGCGTACTCAGCTCGATGAGTTACTTAGGTGTGGTTTTATTAGACCAAGTTCTTCTCCGTGGGGTGCTCCTGTTTTGTTCGTAAAGAAGAAAGATGGATCAATGAGGCTTTGCATCAATTATAGAGAATTGAACAAGGTGACCATTAAAAATAAATATCCCTTGCCAAGGATCGATGATCTATTCGATCAGTTGAGTGGTAGTTTAGAATTTCAAAGATCGATCTTCATTCAGGCTACTACCAGTTAAGAATTCGTGAGTCAGATATTCCACGAACCGCTTTCCGTTCGTGGCATGGGCATTATGAATTTTTGGTGATGTCTTTCGGTTTTACCAATGCACCCTCCGCTTTCATGGATTTGATGAATTGGGTGTTAAAGGATTTCTTGGACCGATTTGTTATTGTGTTCATAGATGATGTCTTGGTGTATTCCCACAATGTTGAGGAGCATACTCAGCATTTGCGTTTGGTTTTGTCGACCCTGAGGTAGCATAAGTTATATGCAAAGTTGAGCAATTATGAGTTTTGGCTACCACAGGTGTCCTTTCTGGGTCATGTTATAAGCAGGGACGGTATTTCCGTGGACCCGACCAAATTTTTGTTGTGATGGAATGGGAGAGACCTTCTACACATAAAGAGATTAGGAGCTTCTTGGGCATGGCTGGCTATTATAGAAGATTCGTGGAAGGATTTTCAGTGTTGTCAGCCCCTCTAACTAGACTTACTCAGAAGAATACAGCATTCATTTGGTGTGATAAGTGTGAAGAAGCCTTCCAAGAGTTGAAGAAGAGATTATGTACTGCTCCAGTTTTAACATTACCTACTGAAGGATTTGAGTATGTTGTGTATATGGATGCATCACACATCGGACTTGGCTGTGTTTTGATATAATATGGTAAGGTGATCGCTATGGATCAAGGCAATTGAAGATTCATGAAAGAAACTATCCTACGCACGATTTGGAGTTCACCGCTATAATTTATGAGCTGAAGCTTTGGCGACACTTATTGTATGGCGCGCTGTGCAAGATCTATACCGACCATAAGAATTTGAAGTACGTCTTCACTCAGAACGAACTAAATCTACGTCAGCGTCTGTGGTTAGAATATGTGACTGATTATGAAGTGGAAATTCTTTATCATCCAGGAAAGGCTAATGTAGTAGCCGATGCTTTGAGTAGGAAAACTGCAAAAATCTTCAATATATCTGTACAGTCCTTGGTGAAAGAATTCATGTTGATGGACATTGATGTTGGGAGTAGTAGTGTGCTTGTTAGTTTAGAAGCAGAAGAGCCCTCTTGGGTTTCCCTTACGCGAGCACATTAAAAGGATGATCCGGATTTGTTACACCTCCGGAATAGAACTGTGAAGGGAGAGCTACCTGATTTCTCCTTGGATGATGTGGATACCTTGAAGTATCGAGGTAGATTTTGCATCCCCGCCTTTGGTGACATTCAGGCTAAGATCTGTGTTGAAGCTCATGGTTCCAGTGTAGCCTACCATCCTGGTTCCACTAAGATGTATAAAGATCTAAAGTAAATTGTTTGGTGGTCATGAATGAAGAACAATATAACAAAGTTTGTGGTGGAATGTTATACGTATCAGCGCGTTAAGGCTGACCATAGGAGGCCTGGTGGTAAATTAACACCGCTTCATATTCCAAGTTGGAAATGGGAGAGTATTTCAATGGATTTCATCACCAGTCCACTGAAATCTCCCCGTGAGCACGACTCTATTTGTGTGATAGTCGATAGATTGACAAAGTGTGCTCACTTTGTGCCTTTTAAAATAGGATATTCTATGAAAAAGATAGTTGAATTATACCTTGATGAGGTTATCAGATTGCATGGAGTGCATGTAAGTATCGTATCGAATCGAGACTCTAGATTTACGTCTCGTTTTTGGAAGAGCTTACAGGAGGGGTTGGGTGCCGATTTGAGGTATTCCACCGTCTATCATCCGCAGACGAACGGTCAGACGGAAAAAGTAAATCAGATCGTAGAAGATATGATCATGTGTTATATTTTGGATCATGGTGGCGCTTGGGACGAGCGTCTCAAACTCATGGAGTTTGCGTACAATAATATTTATCAAGAGAGTCTGCAGATGGCCCCATTTGAGGCCTTATATAGGAGGCGTTGTAGGACTCCCTTGTTTTGGGCTGAGGTTGGTGAGAGATCGTTGCTTGGTCCGAAAGCCCTTGAAGAGATGAATATTACCATGACTTGTATTCGAGAAAAGCTCCGTGTAGCACAAGAATTATATGAGAAATATGCTAATAAATGAAGGGTTGATCTGGAGTTCGCTGTTGGTGACTTAGTTTTTCTGAAAGTTTCTTCGATGTCTGTTGTTAAAAGGTTTAGAAGGAACCATAAGTTAGACCCCCAGTACGTGGGACCTTTTCAGATTCTTGAACTCGTCGGAGTTCGAGCGTATAGGATGGAGTTGCCTACTACCTTCCCTGGTGTCCATGATGTGTTCCATGTGAGCTAGTTGCGGAAGTGTATTGTAATGATCGTCAAGTCCTCGACTCGGTGCCCCAGATTCAGCCCAACCTTACGTATGTGGAAGAATCTGTTCGTATTCTGTATTCTCAAGATGACTGTTGAGGATAAATACCATCCCTATGGTTAAGGTTCTCTGGTGAAATCAAGACGTCGAGAGCGCGACGTGGGAATTGGAATCGGCAGTGAGGGAATCTCATCCGCACCTCTTTTCTTAGTCCTGGTATATCTCTCTATTTTTGGAGTTTGATTTTCTCATTTTTTTTAATTTGGTTTTGGAGTTGTGTTAAGTTTCGGGACGACAGTTCCTTTTAGGGAGAGTGACTGTAACGCCCCGATTTTGTTTGATGATTTTATTTGATTTGATATCGCCATATTTATGACGTCATGGCGTTACTTTTAATATCAAGTTGACGGTGCGACGTCGTTAAGGCATTTTCGCGTCTGTTCGGTCGAGTCGGCCAAATTTTCGAATTCTTGTGTAATTGGAAAATTTTTCATTTGGAAATTAAGTGAAATAATTTTGGACTTGCTCGTCAAGTTTCGCCGCGATCCGAGCGATATTCGAGCCTCGGCGATTTTCTGAAGTTTTGTGGAATTTATATTCGTCGTAGACTTTGAAAATTTATATCTCAAGAATGGCTTGTCGGATTCTGGTTTTGACTTAGCCATTGAGTTTATAGCGTCAGTGTTCGCCTACGGTGCGAATTTTATTTAATTCGGCGCGCGTTTGGGCATCCGTTTTGAACTCGTGTTTCCTTATTCAAAAATATATAAATATGATTATTTTAATATTAAAGCATTATTCAAAAATGTCATTTACTATTCATCTCTATAGTTTTATTTTTTGGATATATTTATAAATTTCACTGTTCATGCAATTGAATTCTCGAGTACTGTTGAAGCCAAAAATGACCTCTGTGGAGTTCGGAGTCCCTAGAAAGGGTGACCTCACACCTACTACACCCGGAAGAACGTCACGGACCAAAGATCAAGAAGCTAGAAACAGACCCTCGGCTCTAGCGCGGGGGTCCCACCTCACACCCGGAAGACCTTTGAGGTCTCCCCCTCCCTAGTCAAGGCTTGAGCTAGGGTGCCTTGAAGTATGAAGAGAGAATGAAGAAGTGATGAAGTGATGCTCTCCAAGGCACCCCTAAGGGTCTATTTATAGTTTTACAAATCCCCTGGACCAAAATGCCTGAAATACCCCTACTCCAAATATGCCTCGGGCCAATAGAAAACAGCCACACCGGGGGGTAAAGGGTAAAAACCACCCCGCCCCTCATCCACCTAGGGGTCGAGCACAGGGGCGACGAGGGCAGGGGTGAGACCCCCGGCCTTGGCCGGTCTCGCCCCACCAAGCCACGGGCAGGGGCGAGACCCCCTACCTTGGCCGGTCTCGCCCCGCCAGGCCGCAGACATGGGCGAGACCCCCAGCCTTGGCCGGTCTCGCCCCGCCAGGCCGCGGGCAGGGGAGAGACCCCCGGCCTTGGCCGGTCTCGCCCCACCAAGCCGCGGGCAGGGGAGAGACCCCCGACCTTGGCCGGTCTCGCCCCACCAAGCCGCGGGCAGGAGCGAGACCCCCGGCCTTGGCCGGTCTCGCCCCACCAAGCCGCGGGCAAGGGCGAGATCCCCGGCTTGGCTGGTCTCGCCCCACCAAGCCGCGGGCAGGGGGTCAGGGGCGAGACCCCGGCCCCTCAAAAAAGCGCCACTGGGGGAGGCCGATTTTTCCTCCCCCTACTAGTATATTCCAAGGGCTAGGCCAAAATTGGCCATCAAGAACTCAAACCACTCAAAAAGCTTAAAACCCAAAACCTACGAATACGGCGTTATACACAATCCCCGCTCTTTTCGAGGTTACCACAAGCTCAGAAAGAAACGTCCAACGCAACGTATTCGCTGAGTGTAATTTTCTTGCGCGCCTCTCCGAGGAGTCAACCTATCATGCCAGCTGATGGGAGCCTGGGTGACGAGACCCCCTCCGGGTAAAAAACACTTCACCCCCCGGAGGGGTAAACCTGTCATGCCAGCTATGGGAGCCTGGGTGTCAAGACCCCCTCCAGGTAAAAAACACTTCACCCCCCCGGAGGGGTCAACCTGCCATGCCAGCTATGGGAGCCTTGGGTGGCGAGACCCCCCCGGGTAAAAAAAACACTTCACCTCCCGGAGGGGTCAACCTGTCATGTCAGCTATGGGAGCCTGGGTGGCGAGACCCCCTCCAGATAAAAAACACTTCACCCCGCGGAGGGGTCAACCTGCCATGCCAGCTATGGGAGCCTGGGTGGTGAGACCTCCTCCGGGTAAAAAACACTTCACCCCCCGGAGGGGTCAACCTGCCATGCCAGGTATGGGAGCCTGGGTGGCGAGACCCCCTCCGGGTAAAAAACACTTCACCCCCCGGAGGGGTCAACCTGCCATGCCAGCTATGGGAGCCCGGGTGGCGAGACCCCCTCCGGGTAAAAAACACTTCACCCCCCGGAGGGGTCAACCTGCCATGCCAGCTATGGGAGCCTGGGTGGCGAGACCTCCTCCAGGTAAAAAACACTTCACCTCCCGGAGGGGTCAACCTCCATGCCAGCTATGGGAGCCTGGGTGGCGAGACCCCCTCCGGGTAAAAAACACTTCACCCCCCCCCCCCCCCGGAGTGGTCAGCCTATCATGCCAGCTATGGGAGCCTGGGTGGCGAGACCTCCTCCGGGTAAAAAACACTTCACCCCCCGGAGGGGTCAACCTGTTATGCCAGCTATGGGAGCCTGGGTGGCGATACCTCCTCCGGGTAAAAAATACTTTACCCCCCGGAGGGGTCAACCTGCCATGCCAGCTATGGGAGCCTGGGTGGCGACACCTCCTCCGGGTAAAAAAACACTTCACCCCCCGGAGGGGTCAACCTGCCATGCCAGCTATGGGAGCCTGGGTGGAGAGACCTCCTCCGGGTAAAAAACACTTCACCCCTCAGAGGCGTCAACCTGCCATGCCAGCTATGGGATCCTGGGTGGCGAGGCCTCCCCCGGTAAAGGACACTTCACCCCCGGAGGGGTCAACCTTGCCATGTCAGCTATGGGAGCCTGTGTGACGAGACCTCCTCCGGTAAAAAACACTTCACCCCCCCCCCCCCCCCCCCCGGAGGGGTCAACCTGCCATGCCAGCTATGGGAGACTTAGTGGCGAGACCTCCTCCGGGTAAAAAACACTCCACCCCCCCCCCCCCCGATGGGGTCAACCTGCCATGCCAGCTATGGGAGCCTGGGTGGCGAGACCTCCCCCGAGTAAAGGACACTTCACCCCCCGGAGGGGTCAACCTGCCATGCCAGCTATGGGAGCCTGGGTGGCGAGACCTCCTCCGGGTAAAGGACACTTCACCCCCCGGAGGGGTCAACCTGCCATGCCAGCTATGGGAGCCTGGGTGGCGAGACCTCCTCCGATTAAAGGACTTGGATTCCACGAGAGATCAACCAGTCCTGTCATCTAGTGAGAGCTTGACTGCGGAATCATCATCGGAGCAAAGGACTTGGCTTCCATGAGAGATCAACCAGCCCTATCAGCTAGTGAGAGCCTGACAGCAGAATCATCATCGGAGCAAAGGGCTTGGCTTCCACGAGAGATCAACCAGCCCTGTCAGCTAGTGAGAGCTTGACAACGGAATCATCATCGGAGCAAAGGACTTGGCTTCCATGAGAGATCAACCATCCCTGTTAGCTAGTGAGAGCCTGACAGCGGAATCATCATCGGAGTAAAGGACTTGGCTTCCACGAGAGATCAACCAGCCCTATCCGCTAGTGAGAGCCTGATAGCGAATCATCATCGAAGCAAAGGACTTGGCTTCCACGAGAGATCAACCAGCCCTATCAGCTAGTGAGAACTGACAGCGGAATCATCATCAGAGCAAAGGACTTGGCTTCCACGAGAGATCAACCAGCCATGTCAGTTAGTGAGAGCCTGACAGCGGAATCATCATCGGAGCAAAGGACTTGGCTTCCACGAGAGATCAACCAGCCTTGTCAGCTAGTGAGAGCCTGACATCGAATCATCATTAGAGCAAAGGACTTGGCTTCCACGAGAGATCAACCAGCCCTGTCAGCTAGTGAGAACCTGACAGCGGAATCATCATCGGAGCAAAGGGCTTGGCTTCCACGAGAGATCAACCAGCCTTGTCAGCTAGTGAGAGCCTGACAGCGGAATCATCATCTGAGCAAAGGACTTGGCTTCCACGAGAGATCAACCAGCCTGTCAGATAGTGAGAGCCTGACAGCGGAATCATCATCGGAGCAAAGGACTTGGCTTCCACGAGAGATCAACCAGCCCTGTCAGCTAGTGAGAGCCTGACAGCAGAATCATCATCGGAACAAAGGACTTGGCTTCCACGAGAGATCAACCAGCCCTGTCAGCTAGTGAGATCTTGACTGCGAAATCATCATCGGAGCAAAGGACTTGGCTTCCACGAGAGATCAACCAGCCATATCAGCTAGTAAGAGCCTGACAGCGGAATCATCATCGGAGCAAAGTACTTGGCTTCCACGAGAGATCAACCAGCACTGTCAGCTAGTGAGAGTCTGACATCAGAATCATCATCGGAGCAAAGGAGAAAAGAGCCACCCCGCGAGGCACTTTCGACCCTGCCAGCTGGTGTGAGCTTGGTATGAGGAGATCCTCCTGGGGGTTGGGAGCTGGACATGTCACCTAAGCTTTTTCAATTTCAACATCCTCTAATGGGGAAAAAATACGGGTTACATGACCCCCCGGACTTTGCTGGTCGTGGGCTGGACTGATTACATCATAAAAAAAAGATACAAAACTCTGCTGAGACGAGGCTTCTTCAGGGGCTTGGTCCTGATGGTCGTTATCCAATTCCTTCCCTTGGATACTTCCATCCTGCTCAAGCGCTCCATGATCTTCTCCACCTCCTCTGCATTGGCAACCAAGAGATGGTGTTGACAGCCGTGACGTAGCACTGCCTCGCCATCCTGGGGTCTCCCTTGATCCTGACCTGAGTCCCCTCTAAGTTGAACTTAAGACACTGGTGGAAGGACGAAGGCACACAATGGAAAGCACTGATGAGGGGCATTCCGAAAATGGCATTGTAGCTTCTTGGAGCATCAACAATGACAAACCTGTAGTTTCTTGATATCCCCCTAACTTCACCTGGAGTCTGACTCCACCTTCCACTTTCTTCCTCTCCCCTGAAAATCCAAACAAGGGTCCGTCCGAGGCCAGCACCCTTCTTGGCTCTACCTTCATCCTGTCAAATGCCTTCTTGAAAATGACGTTGACAGAGCTTCTGTTGTCAACCAAGATTGGGAGACGTAAAGCCTTCGATGGCTGCCTGGATGACCAGGGCGTCGCAGAAGGGATCCTCATGCTCTGGCATGTCTTTCGATGAAAAGGTGATCTTTTCTTCCAGGGGCGGGGTCTGAGACGTAGAGGCGACGCTCCGACGGTACATGACGTGGATACTTGCCTTTCGAGCGGCTTCTACCCCCACCCTCCCCGTGGATCACAGCTATACCACCTCTGGGTCCTACATCGAACCAGTCCTCGCATACATCATCACCCCCTCCTTGGGGCAGAACTCCTTCGACCTGCGCCGGTGGCTGAGGCTGAGCTGGGCCTCTCGCCCCCCTTACCTCCAGGAACTCGGGGCAGGTAGTCGTGGCGTGACCCTCCAACTAGTGGAAGTCACAGCAAGGCAAGGCTCTTCCTCCCCTCTTTCGGTGGGCTCGGCGGTCTCCCCCCATGCCTCTTCCTCTGTCGCCGATCACCAAGGCCTGCTGGGGTGGGGGTAGGAGCTGCCTAGGGGCCTGCCTCTGGAAGTTGAATCTCCCTTGGCCCCTATGGAAGTTCCCCCCTCCTTGGATGAGAGCTCTTCATGGACCTTGGGCAGGTCCTCTCTGCTGCCTCCAGCCTGGTTTCGGACCCTCCTATCCTTGGAACCCCTGAGCTCTCTGCTCCTCTCTTCTTCTTCCTTCCTGATGCCTTGAGCCACCCTGCTCCTTTGACTCCACCTCCGTCAACTTTGCCAACCTCTTGACAAATGCTGGGTTGGCTACCTCCATGGAAATCTCCTCTACCGCCCTTTCCATCAGCTCCTCGAAGGAAAGGGGGGCCTTCCGGGTCAAGCTCATCTTTAAGAAGCCCTCCTTCAGCCCAATGGTGAAGGCCATCTGGAGAGCATACCCTGGCATCTCTTGGATATCCAGGATCTCTTCCTGGAACCTGTCTACGTAACGGGCCAGCGACTCATCGACCCCTTGCCTTATCAGGAAGATGGACTCAGGACTCCTCTTCCTCTTCTTGGAGGTGGAGAAGCGAAGCTGAAAGCTCCGGCTCAAGTCTTCGAACCCATAGATCGAACTTGGAGGGAGTTGATGGAACCAGTCCCTTGTCTTCTCCTTCAACGTGATCACAAAGAGGTGACACTTGAAGGCATCCGTCATCGGCCTGATGGAGACAGCATCCTCGAACCACTGCAGATGCTGGACGAGATCATCCTTCCTGTTATAGTAAGCCATGTCAGGCTCTCTGAACCCCTCGGGAACGGGAGCTGAGATGATCAGCTCGCTGAAGGGTGACCTCCTAAGGGGTGGTCTCGCCACCTCCACTCGCGCGACTTGCTTGCCTGGGAGGTTGGCACTCGCCGGGCTGGAGAATAACTCCTGGCTGGTGAGGTCTTGCTCGACCCCATCTCCCATCCTCTCCTTCCCGGACCTTCTTCCTGGTGCACTTCCTTCTCCCCCCCGCTGGGGTCATCTCGCCTAGACCCCTGGGAGTCGACTCGTCGAGAGGGGGGGGAGCTAGCTCCTGGGGGGTCGGGGTGGAGCTGCCACCCTGAGGAGCAATGCTTTGTAGCATCTCCATGATGCCTTGAATGGAGGCCATGAACTCTTGCCTCCACACAAAGGGTCCAGGGTTGGGGAGCTCGTCGAGATCATCACTACCTCCCTGACCTCCAGTCATGACCTCTCCCGAGATCTTCTGTGCTGGTCACTCTTCACGCTGACCGCACCAAAAGTGTTGAAGCCAAAAATGACCTCTGTGGAGTTCGGGGTCCCTAGAAAGGGGTGACCTCACCCTACTACACCCGGAGGAACGTCACGGACCAAGATCAAGAAGCTAGAAATAGATCCTAGGCTCTAGCGCGGAGGTCCCACCTCACACCCGGAAGACCTTTGAGGTCTCCCCCTCCCTAGCCAAGGCTTGAGCTAGGGTGCCTTGAAGGATGAAGAGAGAATGAAGAAGTGATGAAGTGATGCTCTCCAAGGTACCCCTAAGGGTTTATTTATAGTTTTCCAAATCCGCTGGACCAAAATGCCTGAAATACCCCTACGCCAAATATGCCTCGGGCCAACAGAAAACAGCCACACAGGGGGGTAAAGGGGTAAAAACCACCCCACCCCTCATCCACATAGGGGATGAGCACTGGGGCGACGAGGGCAGGGCGAGACCCCCGGCCTTGGCCGGTCTCACCCACCAAGCCGCAGGCAGGGGCGAGACCCCGGCCTTGGCCGGTCTCGCCCCCCCAGGCGCGGGCAGGGGCGAGACCCCCGGCATTGGTCGTTATCGCCCTGCCAGGCGCGGGCAGGGGAGAGACCCCCGGCCTTGCCCGGTCTCGCCCCACCAAGCCGCGGGCAGGGGGAGACCCCGGCCTTGGCCGGTCTCGCCCCACCAAGCCGCAGGCAGGGGCGAGATCACCGGCCTTGGCTGGTCTTGCCCCCACAAGCTGCGGGAAGGGGGTGGCAGGGGCGAGACCCTGGCCCCCCAAAAAAGGGCCACTGGGGGATGCTGATTTTTCCTCCCCCTACTAGTATATTCCAAGGGCTAGGCCAAAATTGGCCATGAAGAGCTCAAACCACTCAAAAAGTTTAAAACCCAAAACCTGCGGATATGGGGTTGTACAAGTACCAACAACGTTTTTTCTCGAGTACTCCTTCCTGTTCTCGAGTACCAGCAACATTCTTCTCGAGTAAAATATTTCTTGTTCTCGAGTGTCTGTTTTCCTCTTCTCGAGTACTCCTAAACCTGTTCTCGAGTAGTCGGTCGTCCTTCTCGAGAGAAATCCGTTCAGTCTACGTTCAGGCGCCGGTTTGAGGGTCAAAACGGGGTCGTGTAAAAATTGTTAACATGAAATTTGTTCGTCTCGACGAGATCTACAACTTCATGTTGAGCACTTTTGATTTGAAGCCATCGTAAGCTTCTATTTTCGCTTTTCGTGCGCCCGCATTTAAATTAACGGTTTTCTTCCTATTTAGACAAGAATTTTATATTACATGTATATATATAAATATATATTCTTAAAACTTCATCTTTTTCCTTACATTTGGACCGAACCGAAACCAGAGCGGCTACTCCCTCCCATTCGTGAATCTTCCGGTGGCCGCCGACGGAGCTCCGGTGCTCGAAATCTTCAACCGAATATAGATCTGGAAAGCTCTCGTCGAGAGCTACGCCATCGTGGTAAAACTTCCTCATTTCTTGAGTTTTCTCGTTAGGGTTTTTGACCCTAACTCCGATTTTTGGCCGTTTTTGTTAGATTTTGACTTCCCCCGTCTTCTCTAGCCCCGATCTACGTCAAGGAGTGATTTGGGCGTCTTCTCCGGTAAAATCAAGGCAAGTGATGGTATACTTTTTCACTTCCCTTCTTTACCTAATGTTTGCAGAAATTTCTAACTGCTGGATATCATGATTACATTATATATTTTTATTGATTATAGCATGTTGATATCTCATGCCTAATCCTATTCATGATTTTCATGTTTCTTTATTATTACTATCTGACCCTATAAATCTTAATCTATTTGATGAAGCGATGAATACCACTTTTATTACCATTTCGTATTTTTTCTCATAGAGTGCGTTAGAGTTTGTTTAGGATTGTAAGTTCTTCCTATAGATTGATCAACCGCTTCTAATCAAGAATTGTTTCGTAGAATCCGATGTGTCATTGTTGACTTGAGATGTCTATCTTGGTTTCTCTTCGTGGCAATGCCGTGGGGCGAGACAAGCCACCAGGCCTGATTGGGTTGTGGTGTGCCTCTGAGCTCTAAACCCAGATCGTTACGGTGTTTTCCTTCCGGCTGTTTCTTTGTTCCGGGTATTATTAGTGGGTGAATCCACCGCCGCAATATTTGAGCTCCCTATTAGCACATTGTGGGGCTCTATCGGGTTTTTGGGGCATTTGCATTGTTTGGGTGGAGTGTTTAGTCTCCCCCGCATTTAGACAGATAATTATCTTTGGGGTTGTGTCCAGCTGAGTTGACCACCCTACGCGTTTTGGATTGTTTGGTGGAGTTGACCACAGGTGGCTAATAGGGGTTTGTTTCTCTTCCTGATGGTTTAATCTTGACTTTTTTCCCCTTATAGTCTTATGTGTTTGGGGTATTCTTGTTGCACGTAAGCTTCACGTAGTTTTTTTTTAAATGTTTTTTTTTATTTTTGTACCTTACTATTGTGCTTGTCTATGCACCTTTTCTTTGGTCTTGGGTTGGTACCCCTTGACTTTTGTACTTGTGGATTTTTTTGCCATCACTTGTACTTTCTTGCTGAGGTGTTCTGTCTTTAGAATGCATCAGGTTCAGAGTTGTAGCTGAGTTCAGTGCTGGTTTTTGGAGTGCTTGAGCGGCAGTGTTGGTCGTGGTTGTTGTCTCATCTTAGCGAGGTAGATTGTTGTTTATTTTGTTTTATTGGTTCAGACATTCTTTACTGTATGTGAGTTTGCGTCAGTTTGTTGATGCCCACTGGGTGTTATTTTTGGATACTTGCTAGCTGCTTAGTTTTCTTTTTGTGAATGTGGATTACTTGCTCTCTACGATGTTTTATGTTAGGATTGCATGGTAGTTATTTTCAAATATAAATATTACTATTATTACTGCATGCATTGCATAACTCAAAATGTTAAATCACTATATTTAACGACCGTAAAAACTACTTTTACTTCTACTATAAATTAGAACTTGCATGTCTGGAGGTGTCCCTTGGGAACCTCTATGCTCTTGTAGGATGCCTAACTAGATAAAAGAAATACTTTCTGCAGCGTTTAATTACTTTTCTCGTGGACTAGATGAGTCACTAAGCCGAGGTATACGACTAACTACTATACTTAAACAGATTTCACCTCTTAATAACTTAAAGAACCTTTATTCATGGTTAAGTAGGAGTTTTGCCTGATCATCCGCAGTTATCCCCTACTGACGTGGCATCATGACGTGCATTTTTTCCTTACTCTGATATACTTTTATTGGTGGTGAAAAATGTGGATTGTGACATCTCCTCTGCAGTGGGTCGAAGGCTATGCCAGGGATTTTCCTCGTCATCGTCCTTAGGGATGAACTCTCACAAACTCCCTACCACCACGGATCGAAGGTCAAATGTTCTCCCCTAAAGTGGGTCGAAGCTGTGTCAGGGTTCACCACTCATTATTGCATTTAGGAACGGCTCCTCGCAAAACTCCCCACCGTCGCGGATCGAAGGTCCATCCTTCTCCTCCGCAGTGGGTCGAAGCGTACGTCGGGAATTACCCCTTGCCGCCTCCTCATGGCTCCAACCCCCAACAACCTCCCATTATCGTTGATCAAAGGTTTGTCAATATCTGTCGCAGTAGGTCGTGGCGTCTCCAAGACCTGCTCCCCTCATGCTCATCAATAGTTTGAAGCTTTCGAACTTCACCGTTTCTCCGAGACCACATCCCAGCGACCTCCCACTACCATCGTTCAAAGGTTCGCCTTTATCCATCATAGTAGGTCGCGATATCGCTAGGTCCTGCCCCCTCACGCTCGCCATGATTTGAAGGTCCGCCCTTCACCACTTCTCTGGACCACGTCTCAGCGACCTCCCACTTCTGCCAATCAAAGGTTTGCTTTTATCCGTCGCAATAGGTCATAACGTCTTCAGGGCCTGTCATCCTCACGCTCGCCCAACTGTTCGAAGGTCCACCCTTCACCATTTCTTCAGGACCATATCCCAGCGACATCCCACTTTCGATGATCGAAGCTTTGCCCTTCTCCTTCACAGCAGGTCATGGCACTGTCAGGGTTTGCACCCCTCACGGTTGCCCAGGTTTGAAGGTCTGACCTTCACTATACCGACAATGACATACCCCAACTTGATGAGACGGACCTCTCACTACCCGACAAGAAGGATCTACCTTTGCTTTGGTAGCAAGTCACAAAACCGATTGGGTCTCGTCCTCCAACCTCCAACTCCAAAGAAGTAAGTCAGAGATACACATAGAACACATGCAGTGACACAATGAAATTGAGGGTTAGACCAGATATACTCTAGAGGGGGGTGAATAGAGTATTTGATGACTATTTAGAATTTACAAAATTATTAGAGTAAAGCAACTAATATTCACTGTAAGAAAAAATGACAATCTAATATAAACTATTCTAACACAGCCACAATAAAAATATAACTAATCTACCACGGGAACATCAAAGCTAAAATTAACACAGGCACAACAAGAGCAAGAATAAAAGGGCAACCAGACGACACAAGAACTTTATAGTGGTTCCCCAACCTGGGTACATCCACTCTTCTACCACCCTGGTAGGAATCCACTACAGGTTTTGATCAGGTGATTGCACCAATGAGCTTTTGATTAGGTGCTCAAAAACCACCTCAAGTCTTTTGATCAGGTGACTTGCAACCAAGGAATAACTTTTGAAGGGAGTTAAAGAACCATTTGTATAGTGAGGGGTGAGAGAGTTATGGTGTCTTCTCTTTCTCAAATCAACTGAGAAGACTAGTGAATCTTTGATATTGACAAAGCTCCCCCTGAGATATTGAACTCAGGAAAACTTGAGCTTTGCTTCAGGGTGTAGGTCTTCTATCTTTAGCCTTGACTAGAAGAGATCCAGGAACTTCTTGACTGATAGAGATTTTGTTGTCCTTGAAGAATCCTGGAGTGAAGGTTAAAGAAGACTCTTGATTTGGAATGAATGTTCTTCTTCTTCTTCACCAATGTCGAGGAGAAAACTGGTTTGTTTTCTGTACAGAGAAGGATTAGAATCAGATTGTTGTTGATCATCTCTGTAAGCATGTATTCTCTTTCTGGTCTGAACTTGCTGCTCAGTGTCTTCTTGTTGAAAAGAGAGAAAATCTCTTTTATACGATCAGTCAACAATCTCCTTTGAATTTTTGAATTCCTTTCTACATTGATTGCTGACGGCGTGGAGAATGTAATACGACTGGAAAGAATATCTGCATTAATTGAATTTCCCCAACTGTCCATTGAAAAACGGCAAGTAATAATCCTGATGAATACCATAATCAATGCTGCTTCTAACTGTAATATTCAGAGAATATTAAGCATTGATTATTCAAGAATTACTGTAATAAAATAAGGACAAAGGAAGGAAAAAATCCAAGTCTGGATATGCACAGAATTCATCGAGCAAAGAACAGATTTCGTCGACCTGAGTCCAGAGTTCGTCGAGCTGAGAAATCATGTTCGTCGACCAGATAATTGATGTTCGTCGACCTAAGATCCAAGATCGTCAACATGAGAACTGCTAACTGCTTTCTGATAAAACTTGCCAATTTGTGCTCTAAGTTTGTCGAGCTGATAACATAACTTCGTCGACTAGAGTTCAGAGAAATGATTCTGGACATAGAATGTTGAAGTTGAACTACCAGAAATTGTCGACCTGAGTCCAAGTTCGTTGAGCTCAACTCAGAGAATTGTCTCTGAGTTCGTCGAGCTGAGCATGACTTTCATTGAGCTGAGTTCGACGAACATTGAACTCACTTTCCTGAGCTGATTTTTCTCTAAGTCTTGAGTCATCTGCTATCTTCTGTTGGCCGGTCCATGCAATATTGACTCTAAGGACATAGCCTAGAATCTAGGACACAGACATGATCCTAGCTATACATGTTGGATCAATTATCCTAATTAGTGAACCTAGCACAAATCAAACTAGAGATCCAACAATCTCCCTATTTGGGTGAGGTCAGTAATACAACCAAAAAAAAACATTTACAAAGTAAGAGAAAAATATATCTGGCAGAAAATTTTAAAATATGCAGCAGATATATATATACAATGAGCTTTGTATCAGGAAATAAATACACAGTTGTAAGACATACAGAAAGATTAAACAATTTAGACTCATTTCTTCTTCTTTGACTCCTTTTGCTTATCTTCCTTAGCTCTATCACCAGGCTGAGTAAATTTGATTTTCCTGTTTGGATCAGCTGCTTGACTCTTTGTCAAGGTCATATCAGCAGCTCCAATAATATTTAGGGATGTAGCCCTTGGCACCACACTTCTAGATGCAATTTCATATAATCATCTACATTAAAGAATTTATTAGCTTTTGCAAACCTGTTTAGTTTTCTTTCCTGTACTTAGACATTGTTGAGTATTGAGAGGCATCCTTTCCTTCAGCTTTTGCCTTGTTTATCATAGATAGTCCAACCAGTTCTTGAAATCTGGTCATTCTAGCAGTGAGTGTTTGCTGTCTCAGGATCCTCAAAAGGAACAGGAGGAGATTCAAGTCTTTTTGGACTATCATCTTTCTGAGATTCTGGTGCTTGTTGTAGATGTTGTTGATGTTGGTGTGCTGCCTGAGGAGTACCTGTGCTGGCTGCTTCCAGAATATGAAGACAATCTACCCTGATGTCTCTGATAAGTTTGATATTGGGTAGACCTCTGAGAGGAAGAGCCTGAAGCACCAGCAGTAAGTGGAGAGGTGGAGGAGGAGGTAGAGGAGGATCTTTCCTGTATCTCTATGGAGGAGGAGAATACTTCCTGCTTTCTTCCTGTCCTTCTGCTAATTCTTGGACAGCCACATCCAAGCTGGCATGCCCTTATAGGGAGTGATATTCTGAAGAGTATAGTATGGAGTGTCATAAGTTGGCTTTGGTTTTGGAGCAGCAGCTGGAGGGGCTTTCCTTTTTCTTAGAGAATTCCTTTTTGGACTTAGGCTCATCATCAGAAGAATCATCTTCCTCATCTTCATCATCAGAAGATTCCTGAGGATTGTCATATATGCATTAATTTCTTTCAAAGCTTCTGCAGATATCAACAATTTTTTGTCTGGGGAGGAGCAGGAGGAAGAGCTGGAGCTGGAGCTGGAGAACTATATACATCAATTCTTTCAGCAACCGATTTACTTTCTTCTTCAATATCTTCCATGATCAACTCATCTAGATTAGGCATGAGACTATCATCCATAATATAAGTTGGAGCAAAGATGGCTTTGGGAGGAGATGAAATAATGAATGAATCTTCTTTTGGTGGAGATGGAATAGCTGGAGCCTCTATTCTTACAAAACTGGCCTTGAGTTGCATGGCAACTTTGGGGCTTATTGGGGAGGTATATGGAACTATAGCCATAGAAGGCTTAGTGTTGTCTTCTGGAAGAAAGTTTAAATAAGCTGTATCAAAAGTATCCAATAACCAAAATAAATCTACTATGGGATTGATAATGTAATCACCAATAGTGTTTATTGCAACTCTATCTGTCTCATCCATATCTACATCAGATTCAATAAATTCAAGTAGCTCAGTAAGAATGGCTGAGTCTGCTGCTGCTTCTGTTGCTACTGCTGCTGCTGCTTCTGCTACTGCTGGAGCCACTTCTTCAGAGAGTATCTCCATGTCTAGTTTCAGTAGGGACTGGAGCCAGGCCCTGAATGAAGAAGGAGGAACAAAGAGAGAAGAAATTTGAGCAGCAAGGGAGGAGATGGAGGTAGCAAGAGGGGAAAGGGGAATGTTAGCTATGAGGTTTTGAGGAGGGGAGTGAGAATTGCTAGAAGAGGTGGAATGAAGGAGGGGTCCAGTTATAGAATTCAGGGGGTGTCTCAGTGGAGACAGAAGGGTGAATGGAAGAGGATGGTGGAGAGGGGGTGGAGAATCTGGCATGTGCTCATCTGGGGAAGATGGGGTGTGAATGGGGGATGATAGTAGATTTAATGATGGTAGGGATGACAGATTGTAAAGGGGAATGTTAGCTAAATGTGGTGGTAGAGGTGATGAGGGTGGTGATGGAGTTGGTGTATGAGAGTAAATATGAGTTTGTGATGGAGTTGGTGTACCATGTTGTGATGGAGTTGATGTACCATGTTGTGATGGAGTTGGTGTACCATGTTGTGATGGAGTTGGTGTACCATGTTGTGATGGAGTTGGTATACCATATTGTGATGGAGTTGGTGTACCATGGGGTGAAGGAGGTGGTGTATGAGAGTGAATATGAGTTTGAGGATGTGCACTGGAGATGATGAATGTATAGGAGTATGGACTGTGGTATGGACTGGGGAAGAAAGAGAAGTGGGGAGGCTGGAGGGGGTGGAGGTGTAGCATCTTCAGCAGGGTGGGGAGTTGCTAGAGCAGCCCTTGTACTCTCAGAAGGCCTGGAGGAAGAGGAAGAAAGCCTTGGATGGCTTGGTGATGTTCCTCTCCACCTACCAAAGAGGGCACAAGTTATCCTCTTGGAGGCATTAATGAATATGGTCAGTGTGACCAGGGATTCAGCAGCCTTTTCCTGAAGGAAGATGCCCAAAATCCTTCCAAAACACACCTCTTTCTTGGTGTTTTTTCTTCCGGATCATCTCAAACAGAATCCTGGCCCAGTGCACAGGCTTCTTATTCACAACAGCGCACATCACCAGGATTGATGCCTAGTGATGTAGTCATGGGCTGTGTGTTTTCCCAGGAGTACCTTGCCTACAACATCTGCTAGAAACTTGTATTCAACAGATAAATTTTTCTTCAGCAGTTTGTTGGGAGTGTCTACAGAGTAGCCCATCTTATTCAACCATCTCATTAAATTCATCAGTATCATCTTCAGTTCTTCTTCACTATTAGCTAATCCAAAAATTTCGGTAGGACGGCGGGGGTAAGAGATATTGCATTACCCAATATGGTTCCCGTCATGGTGTTCTCATATGGGGGGGAGGAGTGTGTAAACCCATTCTCTTATCTCTGCACCAGCTATCTTGATTCTCGTGGTCATCAGATACTTTTAACTGCTGATCTTTAAGCAGTTTCAAAATTTCCAGGAAGATAGGATCTGAGTGTTGGAACGACTCTAAGTCGATGTCAAACCTGTATCAAACTCCATTGCTCCAAGACTGCCTGTTGGAATCACATGAGTTCGCTGCAATAGAAACAAAAAAGATCAAGTTCAAGAGACTGAAAGCGCGGGACGGAGGTCGAAGAAAAATCTAGATATAATATTTTTCAGAATATGAATCGACAAGCTCCATTCAGCGAAAAATAAGAAATTCTTCGAGCTGTGGTCGACAAAATATTTTATGGTCAAAAGAATTCATCGATCTCTGCTAGAAGATGTGAAAACATTTTGTTGAGCTCCGTTCGACGAAAGTTTTCTGAAGCAGATTCGTCGAACTCCACTCGACGAAAGTAACATCGCTCATAGAGTGTTCGTCGAACTCAGTTCAACGAATATCTCTAGAACCTTTCACAGTTCGTCGATCTCCGTTCGATGAACTTTGAAAAATTATTGACCGTAGACAGAAATCAAACTAAGTCTTGTCCATTTATCATACCAAGCTGATTATGAAGAACAGATGATTCCTCTCATCAAAGGTTGGTGAAGATATCTGCCTTTGTAAATCAGTGTAGATATAGACAAGATTAATTTTGTTTTGTCTACACACTCTTAATAAAATGATGCTAATGCCTATATGCTTGGTCCTACTATGATGGTATGAATTTTGGGCTATGGATATAGCACTTGTGTTATCACAAAATAGAGTTGAATTATTTAGTTGAACCATAGTCCAGGAGTTAGTTTTGATCCACAGCATTTAGGAACAACAACTTTCAGTAGCTATATATTCTGCTTCAGCAGTTGATGTAGACACAGATGACTGCTTATTGCTAAACCATGAGACTAATCTCATACCAAGGAACTGGCATGTTCCAGAGGTACTTTTTTGTCTACTCAGCATCCAATAAAGTTAGCATCTGAGTATCCAGTTAGCTCAAATCTGACTAAGTAGGATACCAGAGTCCTTGACTAGGACAACTCTTTTATTTCTCAAAATTCTTTTAAGAAAACTAGATGAGATTCTTTGGGGTTTACTTGGAACCTAGCAAAAAGGACATGTAGCAAACATTATGTCAGGTATTCTTGCTGTAAGTATAGTAGGGACCAACAATGCCCCTATATAATTTCTGATCAAAAGGTTTCCTATGTTCATCAGAGTCTATTATAGCATTAGTGGCCATGGGTGTTTTCTTTGCTGAGGCACCAACCATCCCAAACTTTTGAGAAGCTCCTTAGCATACTTAACCTGGGATATGAAGATGTCATCAGGTAGCTGCTTCACTTGGAGACAAGGAAGTAGGAAAGCTCACTCATGCTACTCATTTCAAACTTTGAATGTATGATGTCAGAAACCTCTTGCATAGTTTGGAATCTATAGACTCAAATATGATGTCATCTACATAAATTTGTACTAACAAGATTTGATCTTTATGGTGCCTAGTGAAAAATGTCCTATCTATAATGCCTCTAGTAAATTTATGCTCTATCAGGAAGCTATCTAAGGTCTCATACCAACTCTTGGAGCTTACTTTAAACCATAAAGAGCTTTATGCAATCTAAAAACATATGAAGGATAAGTTGGAGAGATAAAACCTGGAGGTTGTTCAACATAAACCTCTTCTTTAAGTACTTCATTCAGAAAGGCACTCTTGACATCCATTTGATATACTTTAAACTTCTTGTTGGCAGCATATGCAAGGAAAACTCTGATTGCATCTAACCTTGCAACTGGTGTAAAAGTTTGGTCATAGTCAATTCCTTCCTCTTGCTTATAACCTTAAGCAACAAGCCTAGCCTTGTTTCTCATAATTACACCATGGGCATCAAGTTTGTTTCTAAATACCCACTTGGTTCTAATTACAGGATAACCTTTGGGCCTTGGAACCTAGTCCCAAACTCTGCATCTCTCAAATTGATTGAGCTCCTCTTGCATTGCAATGATCCAGTGGGATCTTGTTCAGCATCATTTATGGATTGAGGCTCAACTTGAGAGAGGAAACAAACATGCATCACATCTTGGTTGAGTTGATGCCTTGTTTGTACACCTACTGACATGTCTCCAATCACTTGAGATCTAGGGTGATCCCTTAGTATGACAAAGTCAGTAAGTGGAGTTGGTTCAACAACATCATTTGGAGTTAATTCTCTTGTGGAATAATGTCTGTTGTTGGAGTAGGTTCAACCACTTCAAAAAAGTCTTCTTCACTGTCTTCATGATCAGCTTGTGGAGGAGAATGAGATATGACCTTTTGAGTAAGGTTTAATTCTTCCAATTTCTCACACAAGTGAGGTACCTGCAAAAGATCTGAGGTAGAAGACTCCTTCTCCTTGTAATACATGTTAGCTTCATCAAAGGAAATGTGTACAGACTCTTTCATTTTTAATGATGATTTATTGAAAACCCTATAAGCCTTGCTAACTTGGGAATATCGTAGAAAAATTCCCTCTGTAGCTTTGGCTTCAAATTTTTTAATGTGTTTCTTGTCATTGTTGTGAATGAAACATCTACACCCAAAGATTCTAAAGTAATCAATTTTAGGTTTCTTCCCTTTGAGTAATTCATAGGGAGTCTTACCCTTAAGTTTGTGTATCGAACTTCTATTCAACACATAATTTGTTGTGCTCACAGCCTCTGCCCAAAAGGATAGGGGCATGTGTGCATCTGCAAGCAATGTTCCTACAGATTAAATGAGGGTTCTATTTTTCCTTTCTGCTACCCCATTTTGTTGAGGAGTTCTAGGAGCAGAGAAATAGTGCATGATACCTTCCTCCTCACAGAATCTTTGCATGGGAAGAGATTCAAACTCAGTACCATGATCACTTATGATCAATGCAACTGGAGTAGAATACTCAATCCTTATGCCCTTAAGAAAATCTGTAAGGACTTTGAAGTTATCTGACTTGTGTCAGAAGAAAACACCCAAGAGAATCTAGAGAAGTCATCTACAATGACTAGAGTGTAAGACTTCCCTCCTAAGCTTTGTACAGCTATGGGTCCAAAGAGATCCATATGTAGCAATTACAGAATCTTAGGTGAATCACTCTTATTAATTGACTTAAAACTGTTTTTAGTTTTCTTGCTTCTTGACAAGCCTTGCATAGACTTCCTTCTTGTAGGGACTAGAAGGCAATCCTCTAACAAGGTTATCCCTAGATAGCTTAGATATATTCTTAAGGTTTACATGACTAGTCTTTTATGCCAATGATATTATTATTGCTAACTTGATTGAATAAGCATAGTTCTGAGTTAACAGAATTAAAGTTTACTAGGTATATATTTCCTTGTCTACAGCCAGTTAAAACAGTTTGATTATTTGAAGGAATAATACATTTTGAATTTGTAAGCAAACCTGATAACCTGCATCATATAACTGACTTATGGATATTAGGTTATGTTTGAGACCATTCACATATGCCACTTTTCTGAATGTGACAGCCCCACTATTGAAGTATCTATAGCCTTCAGTTTGTCCAAAGCTGGAATCTCCAAAGATCACTTTTGGACCCAGCTTTGCCTTGAAATTGATCAGGCTATCCTTGCATCTAGTCATGTGCTTTGAGCACCCACTATCCAGATACCACTTATTTTGAGTGATAGGATAGTTCTTCACCTGATCAGCTTCTGATTCTAAAGCCTCTTCATTATCAGATACTTCTTCATCATTTGATGGACTGCCAGAGGCATTGATGGCCATGAGGCAGACTTCCTGGCCTTTGCCTCTTCTTCCTCTTCACTGGAACTGAATGGAGTGTGGATTCATCTTCTATGTCACTCCAGGTATCAGCAATAAAGCCCTTCTCCTTCCTTTTTTATTTGCTAGAGGAAGGCATGGTGTGTTGTTGTCTTCTGGAGTCCTTGTCTCTTCTTCTTTCTTTCTGATTCTCTGGACAATCTGAGATAAAGTGTCCAGGTTTCCTGCACCAAAACATACTACTTCTTTAGTATGAGTTTTATCATACCTGGGCTTATCATCCTGCCTGGATGATTTTCTCCTGAAGTCTTTTCTTGTCATTTTATAAAATCTCTTGGCAAAGAGACTCATTAGTTCCTCATTAACTGTTGAAGCTTCAGTCTCTTCAGCAGCCTTGAATGCTATGTTGTGTTCCTTTCTTACTGGTGGAGGAGTCTTTTGTTCTGCAGCTTCTCTAGACTTTATCAGCTGCTCATAAGACTTGAGCTTTCCTAATAGAGATTCTATGGAAATCTCATTTAAACTCTGGACTCCTTGATTGGCCAGATCCTGGAATCCCATGAGCTTGGGAATGAGGATTTTATCCTTTACTTCAGTAAGGGTGATGTCCTTGTCTAGGGTTTTTAGCTCATTGATTATTGAGCTCAATCTGTTGTATATGTCAGCAATAGATTCTGACTCATCCTTCTTGAAGTTCTCATACTAGGATATGAGAGTTGATCTTATGTATTTCCTCTCATCAGCAGGACCAGCCACCATCTTTTTAAGAGAGTCCCAAATAGCCTTGGCTGATGTACATTCAGCCACCTTCTGGAAGATGTCATCAGACATAGTCTGGCAGAATATTCATGGACTTTGCATCAGTAATCTTAGCCTTCTTTTGAGTATGTCCACTCAGGTGGTGGAATAGCATGTGTGCTTGATGTTGAGGTAGATGCAGTTGGTTGAGGAGGACCTGTCAAAATAGAATTGTAGATGTCCTCATCCATAGAATTCATATAAAGTTTAATTCTTGCCTTCTAGATGGCAAACTTATTTAAGGTGCATACTGGAGGTCTGGTGCTTGCATAATCCTTGTTCTGTGTCATGTTGTGAAATAATCCTAAAGAAAATAGAAGATTAGGTCTAACACTGGATCTTTTGGTTCAAGGGTTAGCTTGTACAACCAATAAACACTGCTCTGATACCAATTGAAAGTGAGGGTTAGACTAGATATACTCTAAAGGGGGTGAATAGAGTATTTGATGACTATTTAGAATTTACAAAATTATTAGAGTAAAGCAACTAATATTCAATGTAAGCAAAATGACAATCTAATATAAACTATTCTAACAAAACCACAGTATAAATAAAAACTAATCTACACATGAACAACAAAGCTAAAATTAACAAAGGCACAGCAAGAGCAAGAAAAATGGGCAACCAAACAACACAAGAACTTTATAGTGGTTCCCCAACTTGGGTACATCCACTCTTCTACCACCCTAGTAGGAATCACTAAAGGTTTTGATCAGGTGACTGCCACCAATGAGCTTTTCATCAGGTGCTCAAAAACTATCTCAAGTCTTTTGATCATGTGACTTGCAACCAAGGAATAACTTTTGAAGGTAGTTAAAGAACCTTTTGTACAGTGAGGGGGTGAGAGAGTTATGGTGTCTTCTCTTTCTCAAATCAACTGAGAAGACTAGTGGATCTTTGATATTGACAAAGCTCCCCCTGAGATATTGTGTAACAGTCCAAATTTCTGAAGCAGGAAATTTTTGGGTGACATGGCCTGGGACATGGGCGTGTCCAGGGCGTGTCAGCGGACACGGCCTGCGACACGGGCGTGTCGTCGGGCGTGTCGAGGCCGTGTCGACTATCAGCCTTCGTGTCGACGATTTTTCGCTCGACGTTGTGTCGAGAGGGGGCACACGGCCCACGACACGGGCGTGTCCAAGGCCGTGTCGTTTGCTCAACGACTGTTACTCGACGATCGTCGAGTGTCGAGACATGAGTGTCGAGACATGGGTGTCGAGTGTCGAGAAGTTGCACACGGCCTGTGACACGGGCGTGTCAC
This sequence comes from Platanthera guangdongensis, assembly GCA_039583875.1. NCBI lineage: Eukaryota > Viridiplantae > Streptophyta > Magnoliopsida > Asparagales > Orchidaceae > Platanthera > Platanthera guangdongensis. The sequence goes on along the minus strand of CM077159.1, from coordinate 94,249,183 downwards.
AGGGCGTGTCAAGTCGGGTCGACGAACTCAGTCCGGCGAAGAATTTCGACAGGGCGTGTCTTTGTGCCGTGTCTATGCACACGGCCTGGGACACGGGCGTGTCACAGGCCGTGTGAAGTCTCAGGATGTTTTGGGATTTTTTTTCGCCCAGGCACACGGCCACAGACACGGGCGTGTCTGAAGGCGTGTTGGTGACACGGCCCATGACACGGGCGTGTCCCATGGGGTGTCACTGGTTTGGATAGGTCGGTTGACCACCGCTTGAGGCACACGTCCTGGGACACGGCCATGTCACAGGCGTGTCAGGTCAAAATCAGTGTTTTTGGCAAAGTTGTGGCCGTCCATTCCTTCAGCCTGGATCCAAGGGCTGAAGCTTCTTTCCTCTTTTTCCTAAAGGCGAAACTGAGAACTTATGCTCATTTGTTTCTTAGCCTTTATCTTTCTCAAAAAGAGAGAAAAGAGAGAGAGAAAGGAGGAGGAAGAATGGGAAGGGCTGCTGCTGGTGGTGCTGCGGTTTACCGACAAGAGTTCTGAAGCCGGCGTTGCGGAGGAAACGTTCTTGCGAGCCAAATCAAGCTAGCTTTGAGTTCATGGCACCGAAGCGATCGTCAAGGGTAACGACCTTTCTTCCTAGCCATGTGAAGGCTTCCTTTTGGCATATATTTTTGATTCCCCCACCAAGAGGTGGCTGATTTTGGGAGTCTTTTGGGTGATTCTTGAAATTCCCTTTTGTTGGCATATAGATCCGGAAATTGAGTACGGAAGAGGCATGTTGTGTGAAGCCCATCTGGACAGGTTGGTCTGGATTGGTGATGTTGCACACGAATCGGAGAAGACTCTGTGATTAACGTATCGTTTAAGACATTAAAGGGTTATACCTGCGAAAAGGAGTAGCATGAAGTACTGGAGTGGTAGCCCAGGAAAAATAGCCATGTGATGTTTTTGGGTCCAACCTGTGAATGAGGCACAAGAAGTACTGGTGTAACCAGGAAAGGCCCTTTGTGATGCTTGATGTCGTAGGGTGTCCACCTGTGAAGCGAGTAACAGGAAGTACTGGCATGATAGCCAGGAAAGACCCCTACATTTGTGCTTGTGCGGTGTCCACCTGTGGAGAGAGTCACAGGAAGTACTGGGAGGCACAGGAAAGACCCGCTGTTGTGCTAAAGAAATGGGTATAGAGAAATACCCGGGCTGTGTGCCAAGAACAGGATTGGTGAGACCGACCCGCGCCTTTGATATAGCCATGAGTACGCTGTACTCGGAGAAGGCAAGGCGATTTGAGTAATGGGGGGTGGAGGATCCGACCTGCGCTATGTCCGTCCGACGTGAGACCAAAAGGTGCGGTCTGTTGGAGCGCATAGCAAGAGTCTTCGGCCTGCGCGCCATGATACAATGGGGGCTACGGGCCATCCGGTGTAGGAAGACTAACTCCGGCTGCACGCCATGGAGTAAATGCTCAAGAAATTTACCGTTGGGTTGTGACCCTGATATGGTGGTGGGCAAGAGCTTTGCCAGAACACCAAGAATGTGCCCTGAGTGCACGGACCGTTGGCGGGTGGCAAACGGTTGTGATGGCTTGTGTGCGTGAAGGCACATTTTGATGATATATATTGCCATACTTGTGATTTGATATGCCTGCAGGGAAGAATACTGTTGCCCCGAGAGAAGGGTAGGGTCGTTATAATTTGGTCAGCTGAACGCTGACCGTTGCTTTTGTATGCCACCGTTGGGTGGATTATCCTGTACAGGTGTTGGAGAGCCGAGCGGGATGCATAGAGGGTGATGTTCCTGCTGTTGTTGCTGCTACTGTTGTTAGCCCTCGAAGGCTATATCTTATGTTGTGTGTTTTCTTTTTTGTGGCGGCCTGCGCGCCAATCTTTTTAGGCCACTGTTTGAAAGCCATGTAAGGCCATAAGGCCAACTCTTTGTACTTGTTGTAAGACATTCCTATATCGTTTATAATGTGGAGTTTGATATTTGGGCATTCATGAGGAGTTCCAGTTGTAGTCTAGGCTTCCGCTAGAATGATTTGTGATAGGTGCGATGCGCTACTCTGGTATCATCCTGTACCTTCACCGCCTGTTTTGTGATATATACTGTGGGGCCCCGACCGGACCTTCTAGAATATACCATATGAACGGATGAGGTTGTTACATTTTTGGTATCGGTCGTCTTGGTCTTTCCCTTTCCAAGTCATGGTCGACTTCTTTTGTGGGGTGGCGAGCACGTGTTTGTGCAAACCAAAGTCTGCGAATGAACTCCTGAATGTCCATGATAGGAATGCACATTGGTGTGTTTGCGGAACCTGCGTGTTCTTATGTTGTGTTGATTGCTTGTGTACGACCGCTAATGTGTGTCTTGTCCACCTTTAGGTGACACGAAGTGGAGTTGGGTCGTCTGAGTCCCAGCGTTCTGATGAAAGTACGCACCAGCCGCGGTGCCTACACCTCCACCGTCTGCGGAACATGTGTGTTTAGTTGCGAAGGCCTTATTTACCATGATCCAAGGCCAGCCACTTAGGCAGGAACAAGTGACTGTGAGGCCAGAACAGGTGGCGGCAAGGCCTGAACCTGTCGTGGATGTGGCTCCTCGAGCGGCTGAGAAGCAGCTAACGCGGTTTATGATTTTCCATCCGCCTACGTTCTCGGGAGCGGGAACTCCGATGCAGGCTGAGGATTTGTTATCGCGCGTCAAGCGAGTGATGACGGTGATTGGAACGGCGGAGCATCAGAAAGTTACTTTAGTTACCTTTTGCTTGAAGTAGAAGCTCGATTGTGGTGGTATGACATGGAGTTGCATCACTGGCGGGTCGTCCGTTAACACAAGTATCCATGGAAGAATTCTCCCGACTCTTCCTAGCGAAGCACCTTCCTGCGGCTCAGCGGATAGCCATGGAAAATGAATTCCAACGGTTGACCAAGGTGATGGTAGTGTTGACGCGTACCTACATGAATTTACTCGCTTGGGACGGTATGCGGGTTCTATATTTGCTGATGAGCAGAGGAAGACCAACAGGTTCTATGAAGGACTGAGGGACGAGCTGAGGTTCCTTGTGTCAAGTTCTGTGAACCAAGGTTTCCAAGCGTTGCTTGACAGCGAGCGCGTTGGAAAAGGATATGAAAAGGGTGCAAGGGAAGAGAGCTTTGGCTGTGACGCAACGGAATGGAAGGCGCCCCGATCTGGGAAACCATTTTATAAAAAGAGATGGGGCAAGAAGTCCAAGCCCAGTGGACAAGCTCCTTCATCGTTGCAACGGGAGCAACGTCAGGGGCTACCTCCAAGCCAGATACTCGTATCTGTTTCAATTGTGGCGGATGGGGCATATCGCGCGAGATTGTCGGATGCCGCCAAAGAGTGAAAAGAAGGCGGGAGCATCTTATGCGGAAAAAGGACAGGCGGTGGTGGATTCCTCTGCCTCGCAGGCGCAACCCCGGGTCTACAATCTTGGCCTGCAAGAGGCCATCAAGCAGAGTGACGTTGTCACAGGTATGAGTTTAGTTTTGCATATGCTATTGTTTGTATGCTTTGCTTAGTACCCTATGTTTGCGGTTTGTGTGTGTGACATGTTTGTCATAGGCTTTGTGATGATTTGGGACACGCTGGCGCGAGCACTGTTTGATACGGGTGCATCGCATTCTTTTCTGTCTAGTGAGTTTATTACACGGCTTGGGATACCCAGTCGTGCAAAGACAGATAACGTCAGAGTGGTGTTGCCGAATGGCTGTTGGATGCTTGCGGATCAAGCTTGCGATGTGGCGGTTCAGTTAGGAAGTCGGGATTTTCGTTTAACTGCATTTGTTTTGCCAATATCGGAATTCGATGTGATTTTTGGGATGGATTGGCTTGCGGAGCAGCATGCTATGATTGATTGCCAGTCCAAAGAAATCACGTTGGGCCAGAATACCGAACAGGAGACAAAGTTCGCGGGTATGCGAGGAGTGGGCGGGACATTGATGTCTGCACTCCAGGTAGTCAAGGCTGTTCGGAAGGGTGCGGAATGTTATTTTGCACTGATTCAGCTGTTGAGCCTAGGGCCAGTGTGTGCGAGATTCCGATTGTGGCAGAATTTACAGATGTGTTTCCCACGGATCTCCCTGGGCTACCACCCAGCGAGAGATTGACTTCACAATTGAGTTGGTGCCAGGTGCGAAACCTGGCCCGCTCGCCATATCGCATTGCGCTAAAAGAGATGGCTGAGTTGAAGGTTCAACTACAAGAAATGCTAGAGCAAGGTTATATCCGCCCAAGTATGTCACCTTGGAGCGCGCCTGTGCTTTTTGTAAAGAAGAAATATGGTGGGTTGCGGTTGTGTATTGATTACCGTGAACTGAATAAGCTGACCGAGAAGAATAAGTATCTGATACCCCGGATTGATGAGTTGTTCGATCAGTTGGTGGGCTCGACCGTCTATTCGAAGTTGTATCTGAAGTCTGGTTATTACCAGTTGAGAATTCGGGAAGGTGACATTCCCAAAACCGCATTTGGAACGCGTTATGGGCACTATGAGTTCACAGTCATGCCATTTGGACTGTACAATGCGCCCTCGGTGTTTATGGATCTGATGCACCGTATTTTTCGCGAGTACCTGGATCTATTTATGATAGTGTTCATTGATGACATCCTGGTGTACTCGAAGTCCAAAGCTGAGCATGAGATTCACTTGTGGTTGGTGTTGAACACTTTGAGGCAAAATCAGCTCTATGCCAAGTTCTCGAAGTGCGAGTTTTGGCTATCGTCAGTGGAGTTTTGGGCCATGTGGTGAGTGGAGAGGGCATTGCAGTGGATCCAGCGAAGATAAGGGCCATACCGGAGTGGCCAATGTTGTCTTCCGTGGCGAGGTCAGGAGTTTCCTTGGACTTGCGGGCTACTATAGAAGATTTGTGGAAAACTTCTCGCGGATCGCTTTGCCGCTCACCACACTGACGCGAAAAGATCAGAAGTTCGTTTGGACGCCAGATTGCGCACGAGCTTTTGAAGAGCTGAAGGTTCGGTTGACCACGGCGCCGGTGTTGTCTTCGCCAAGTGGGACCGACGGATTTGTGATTTATAGTGATGCCTTAGGGAGCGGCTTAGGCTGCAATCTTCTGCAGAATGGAAAGGTTATTGCTTATGGCTCACGCCAGCTGAAGGTGCACGAGCGAAACTATCCCGTCCATGATTTGGAACTAGCGGCGGTGATTTTTGCACTCAAGTTGTGGGCGACACTACCTTTATGGCGTGAAGGTGGAGATCTATACCGATCATAAGAGCCTAAAGTATCTTTTGGAGCAGAAAGACTTGAACATGCGACAACGAAGGTGGTTGGAGTTTCTTGGGGACTACACTTTCGAGATTCACTATACGCCCGAGAAGGGGAATGTTGTCGCGGATGCCTTGAGTCGGCGGGTTCTGGCTAGAGCGAATTGGTTACAAAGGCATGATGAACGTTTCTCCAGGAGTTGGAAGCATTAGAGATCTATTGTGTTGACAAGAATTCCACTGCCACTGCATGTTTGAACTGGACTGAGGTGCAATGTGACCTTGCAGACCGAGTTCGACGGCAACGGAGTTGGATGACGATCTCTTACGCTATGTGAATGAAGGGCCAGAAGGCAAATTCACCTGGAATGACGGTCTTTTGCGAAAAGAGGGTCGTTTGTGCGTCCGAATGTGGGAAATTAAGGAAGAACTGATGTATGAAGCGCATTATACAAAGTATTCCATTCACCTCGGGAGCACAAAGATGTTCAATGATATGAAGAAGCTTTTCTGGTGGCCAGTGCTCAAGAAAGATGTTGCCTTTATGTATCCAAATGCCAAACATGTGCGATGGTGAAGGCGGAATGCCAAAAGCCGGGCGGTTATTTGAAGTCACTGCCGATCCCAGAATGGAAATTTGATGATATTGTCATGGATTTTGTGCATGGGTTGCCAAGATCGCAGCGAGGAAATGATTCCATTTGGTAATTGTGGACCGGCTAACTAAAGTGGCACATTTTCTCCCGAACAGGCGGGATGATTCAGTTGAAAGTTTGGCAAAGTTATATGTTGACCAGATTGTGCGGCTTCACGGTATTCCTCGGAGCATCGTAAGTGATCGAGATGGGCGATTCACGTCAAATGATTGGAGGCTAGTGCACCGACTGTTGGGCACGAAGTTAACTTTCAGCACGGCCTTTCATCCCCAAACGGATGGCCAAACTGAACGTACCAACAGAACAATGGAGGACATGCTCCGAATGTGCGCCCTTGACTTCAGAAAGAGATGGGAAGATCATCTCTATATGGTAGAGTTTGCATATAATAACAGCTACCAGGCGAGCATTGGGATGGCACCATATGAAGCTCTATATGGAAGGAAGTGCCGTACTCCCTTGGCTTGGGTAGAAGCGGGCGAAGCTCGGGTTTTTAAACCAAAGGAGGTTGATGAAGCAAACTCAACCATACGGACTATTCGAGAGAGATTGCTTATTGCTCAAGATCGACAAGCGAAGTACTACAATGCCAAGCACGGAACGTGGAATTTGCGGTTGGCGATTGGGTCTACTTGAAGATCAAGCCTTTCAAAGGTGTCTCCAGGATTCAACGATTGAAAACGTTGAGTCCAAGATATTTGGTTCCTTTTGAAGTGGTTGAGCGAGTTGGCGAAGCGCTTATCGGCTAACTCTGTCGGCAGACTTGGGTGGATTACATGATGTATTTCACATCTCGGTGCTTCGGAAGGCCGTGAAAGATCCAGCTCAAGTGATCGCGGATGATGTCGTGTGCGGTGGAGTATGGGCTATCAACGAGAGTTCGACCCATTCAGATCGAAGATCGAGCCGAGAAACAGTTGCGGAACAAGACGGTCGCCTTGGTGAAAGTCGGTGGGACAACTGCGGCTGTGAAGAACTGACATGGGAGCGAGAGCAAACATGCGAGAAGAGTTCCCTGAGTTATTTTTGGAATCTGTAGAGAGGATGTTGTAACATAACATTTTGCATGTTGTAACATTTTTCTTGCTGATTATTGATTGCCTTCCAGTGTCTGAATTTCGAGGACGAAATTTCTTATAGAAGGGAAGATTGTAACAGTCCAAATTTCTGAAGCAGGAAATTTTTGGGTGACACGGCCTGGGACACGGGCGTGTCCCAGGGCGTGTCAGCGGACACGGCCTGCGACACGGGCGTGTCGCAGGGCGTGTCGAGGACGTGTCGACTATCGTCCTTCGTGTCGACGATTTTTCGCTCGACGTTGTGTCGAGAGGGGGCACACGGCCCAGGACACGGGCGTGTCCAAGGCCGTGTCGTGTGCTCAACGACTGTTACTCGACGATCGTCGAGTGTCGAGACATGAGTGTCGAGACGTGGGTGTCGAGTGTCGATAAGTTGCACACGGCATGTGACACGGGCGTGTCACAGGGCGTGTCAAGTCGGGTCGACGAAGTCAGCCCGACGAAGAATTTCGACAGGGCGTGTCTTTGTACTTGTCTGGGCACACGGCCTTGGACACGGGCGTGTCACAGGCCGTGTGAAGTCTCGGGATGTTTTGGGATTTTTTTCGCCAGGAACACGGCCAAACACGGGCGTGTCTGAAGGCGTGTTGGTGACACGGCCATGACACGGGCGTGTGTCCCATGGGCGTGTCACTGGTTTGGATAGGTCGGTTGACTACCGCTTGAGGCACACGGCATGTGACACGGCCGTGTCTAGGCCGTGTGTCAGGTCAAAATCAGTGTTTTTGGCAAAGTTGTGGCCGTCCATTCCTTCAGCCTGGATCCAAGGGCTGAAGCTTTTTCCTCTTTTTCCTAAAGGCCGAAACTGAGAACTTATGCTCATTTGTTTCTTAGCCTTTATCTTTCTTCAAAAGAGAGAAAGAGAGAGAGAGAAAGGAGGAGGAAGAAGGGAAGGGCTGCTGCTGGTGGTGCTGCGGTTTACCGACAAGAGTTTGAACCGGCGTTGCGGAGGAAACGTTCTTGCGAGCCAAATCAAGCTAGCTTTGAGTTCATGGCACCGAAGCGATCGTCAAGGATAACGACTTTTCTTCCTAGCTATGTGAAGGCTTCCTTTTGGCATATATTTGTGATTCCCCACCAAGAGGTGGCTGATTTTGGGAGTCTTTTGGGTGATTCTTGAAATCCCTTTTGTCGGCATATAGATCCGAAAATGAAGTACGTAATAGGCATGCTGTGTGAAGCCCATCTGGACAGGTTGGTCTGGATTGGTGATGTTGCATACGAATCGGAGAAGACTCCGTGATAAACGTGTCGTTTAAGACGTTAAAGGGTTATACTGCGAAAAGGAGTAGCAGGAAGTACTGGAGTGGTAGCCCAGGAAAAATAGCCATGTGATGTTTTTGGGTCCAACCTGTGAATGAGGCACAGGAAGTACTGGTGTAACCAGGAAAGGCCCTTTGTGATGCTTGATGTCGTAGGGTGTCCACCTGTGAAGCGAGTAACAGGAAGTACTGGCATGATAGCCAGGAAAGACCCCTGACATTTGTGCTTGTGCAGTGTCCACCTGTGGAGAGAGTCACAGGAAGTACTGGGAGGCCCAGGAAAGACCCGTTGTTGTGCTAAAGAAATGGGTATAGAGAAATACAGGCTGTGTGCCAAGAACAGGATTGGTGAGACCGACCCGCGCCTTTGATATAGCCATGAGTACGCTGTACTCGGGGAAGGCAAGGCAATTTGAGCAACGGGGGGTGGAGGATCCGACCTGCGCTATGTCCGTCCGACGTGAGACCAAAAGGTGCGGTCTGTTGGAGCGCATAGCAAGAGTCTTCGGCCTGCGCGCCATGACACAATGGGGGGCTACGGGCCATCCCGGTGTAGAAGACTAACTCCGCTGCACGTCATGGAGTAAATGCTCAAGAGATTTACCGTTGGGTTGTGACCCTAATACGGTGGTGGGAAAGAGCTTTGCCAGAACACCAGAATGTACCCTGAGTGCACGGACCGTTGGGCCGGGTGGCGAACGGTTGTGATGGCTTGTGTGCGTGAAGGCACATTTTGATGATATATATTGCCATACTTGTGATTTGATATGCTGCAGGGAAGAATACTGCTGCCCGAGAGAAGGGGTAGGGTCGTTATAATTTGGTCAGCTGAACGCTGACTGTTGCTTTTGTTTGTACCGTTGGGTGGATTGTCCCTGTGCAGGTGCTGGAGAGCCGAGCGGACGCATAGAGGGTGATGTTCCTGCTATTGTTGCTGCTACTGTTGTTAGCCCTCGAAAGCTATATCTTATGTTGTGTGTTTTCTTTATTGTGGCCGGCTGCGCGCCAATCTTTTTAGGCCACTGTTTGAAAGCCATGTAAGGTCATAAGGCCAACTCTTTGTACTTGTTGTAAGACATTCCTATATCGTTTATAATGTGGAGTTTGATATTTGGGCATTCATGAGGAGTTCCAATTGTAGTCTAGGCTTCCGCTAGAATGATTTGTGATAGGTGCGATGCGCTACTCTGGTATCATCCTGTACCTTCACCGCCTGTTTTGTGATATATACTGTGGGGGCCCCGGCCGGACCTTCTATACAAAATATACCATGTGAACGGATGGGGTTGTTACATATTGAACACAGGAAGACTTGAGCTTTGCTTCAGGGTGTAGGTCTTCTATCTTTAGCCATGACTAGAAGAGATCCAGGAACTTCTTGACTGATTGAGATTTTTTGTTGTCCTTGAAGAATCCTGGAGTGAAGGTTAAAGAAGACTCTTGATTTGGAATGAATGTTCATCTTCTTCACCAATGTCAAGGAGAAAACTTGTTTGTTTTCTGTACACGGAAGGATTAAAATCAGATTGTTGTGATCTTCTCTGTAAGCCTGTATTCTCTTTCTGGTCTGAACTTGTTGCTCTGTGTCTTCTTGTCGAAAAGAGAGAAAATATCTTTTATATGATCAGTCAACAATTTCCTTTGAATTTTGAATTTCTTTTTGCATTGATTGCTGACGGCCTAGAGAATGTAATAAGGCTGGATATAATATCTGCATAATTGGATTTCCCCAACTGTCCTATTGAAAAATGGCAAAGTAATAATCCTGATGAATACCATAATCAATGTTTCTTCTAACGGTAATATTCAGAGAATATTAAACATTGATTATTCAGGAATTACTGCAATAAAATAAGGACAAAGGAAGGAAAAAATCCAAGTCTGGATCTGCACAAAATTCGTCGAACAAAGAACAAATTTCGCCGGCTGAGTCCAGAGTTCGTCGAGCTGAGAAATCATGTTCGTCGACCAGATAATTGTTGTTCGTAGACCTGAGATCCAAGATCGTCGACCTGAGAACTGCTAACTGCTTTCTGATAAAACTTGTCAATTCTGTGCTCTAAGTTCGTCGAGCTGATAACATAACTTCGTCGACTAGAGTTCAGAGAAATGATTCTGGACTTAGAATGTTGAAGTTGAACTACCAGAATCGTCGACCTGAGTCCAAGTTTGTCGAGCTCAACTCAGAGAATTATCTCTGAGTTCGTCGAGCTGAGCATGACTTTCGTCGAGCTGAGTCGACGAACATCGAACTCACTTTCCTGAGTGATTTTTCTCTAAGTCTTGAGTCATCTGCTATCTTCTGTTGGCTTGTCCATGCAATGTTGACTCTAAGGGCATAGCCTAGACTCTAGGACATAGACATGACCTGGCTATACATGTTGGGTCAATCATCCTAATTAGTGAACCTAGCCCAAATCAAACTAGGGATCCAATACACAACAAATGTTACAAACAAACACATAGAGCTATATCTTCAACAAACTATAAAGATAATCAAATCTCGTAAGCCAGTTATGTGAAACAAAAATACATAACACATCAGCAAACACGCCACAAAGGTAACAAGAGTATAAATCAACATAAAGTACAACAAGCTCAGATTCTTCTCATCATCATCAATGACAAACTCAACACAATCATCCTCGAGAGGTCGTCAAAACCTAGGTCAGCAAAATCACACTAACGCTTATGAATACCATCCGAAGTGTTTTTGCCATCTCACGTTGGAATGCCACCTCCCACACATCGGCCAACTCGGGCTCCACCCGTCATCAAAACCTTCTTCACGAATCTCCTACGAAAGTTGGCAACGATCCTGCTTAAATTCAATGGAGTTTTACGCATCATGTGTTTCGGCAGTGGCGGTCGATTCAGCGGGTGGAACAGAGTGTTCGAAATGGAGGGGGGGAGTGGCTGCTCCAAACGAGTTTTTTGGGGTATTTCTCAAGGCGGGCGGGTGGAAAATAGCAAACGCCGCCGGAGGTTCATTTGTTTTCCCTCCTTTTGGTGGCGTTTGCCCAAAATAGAGTAGCGAAACGCCCAAACTAATAGAGCCTTATACTTCGTCCCTCCAACTGCCTTCAGCTCAACAAGACGCTCTTATAGGAAAGGCACTCCACCTCAGTCTCTAAACGAGAAACATCCCCCATGCGCACTCTCTAGAAGTTTCACTGTCTTTTCCACCAAAGATTTTTTTCCATCTGAAGATCCTCCCACAATCGTGCCACATCGGCTTCAACTCTGACTCAATCTGCTAAAAGCGAGAAAGGTCGCGATCAGGCCTCCCTCTCAAATCAGAAAGTGTACCATCTACCTCCTGTAGCTTCCCCTAAATGGACAGGTACTCCTCTTTTAGGTCAACGTAATGATCGTTCCAAGTAAGGGCATTCTGAGTCTGAACTCCAATCAAAAAAAATAAAAGAAGCAAGATAAGCTAAGTCAAAAGCAGCAAAGCAGATTAAGCCAAATTATGTGCTCACCGCATTATTCATCACCACCAAGTAAGAAGAAAAGCACTTGCCCTTCTACATAGCGAGCAGGAGCCTCCTCATGAGGGATTTGGGGGCAGAGAGCCTAAGACTTCAAGATTTGGATCACTGGGTAGAGCTCCGTCAACTCTGGAGCTGCAAAGAACCATCCCTTCTTAACTCCATTTCAGTTGTGTTGCGGGGCAGCGCGTGGGAGCCGAGTCACCACAACCTTCAAATATTATTTCTTCTTCCGATCACGGCCCAAGGGAACGACAATAAAATGATCTGGATCGATAGAAAGGTCGTATAACAACCAGCATTTCTGCTCCACGAATAGAGAGATGCTGAAAAAGGGTTTGCCAATTCATGGGACTCAATAAATCCCAACATCGGCATAAACACACTTTCACGCCCTTTCACTTAGCCACATGGATCAGGGAGGGCGCTCCATTCGGCTACTCTCAACAATTTTGGACGTATCCGTGAAATGAGTTCCTATGATTCTCGTATATTCGATTCTCAAACACCATCCAAATCTTGTTACCATGGACTTCAATATGGCTGCCACTATCAACGTGCACCTCGCACCAGTCTCTGAAACGACCAACAAGAATCTTGAACTATGCTCCGGGAAGAAGACTATCAATCCCATGATGTGTGTCATAGCAAGAGGGGAAAATTGTGATGTCGGAACCCCGCAATGATTCAAAATCTTTGTTACTTCCTCGTATAGTGGAAATAGGAGCCCGGCTCTCAGTGACGACTCGCATAACGTCATCCACCCCACCAGAGTATTCTGCACCCACTGCTCGGTGTTGCAGATTAGAGACAGGGCGGTCTGGCGGTCTGACTCTAGCGGGTTGCAGTCCGAGTGGTCTGTCGGTTTCTCTCCTGCGGTTTGGTTGCTGGCCTGTTGTTGTTGGTGCTCTGGCGATTCGTCAATCAGCCCCTTGCAACTTGGAGACGGGCGACCTGGCTGTCTATTATGGCGGCTTGGCGTCTTCCTCTTGTGGTTGCCGGGTGGTTTGCCCATTCATCAAATCGCGCGCTTGGTCGGCTTGTATTTATGTTAAACCGCTTGTACATGATATTTTTTAGTCTCACATTGTTTATTTGTAATCTCTCTCATCTCCTCCATTATATAAAAGGAGGTTATACCATGTAATTGATACCTTTTTGGAATACAAAAATTTCTGTTTGTCCAATTTCCGAACTCTCGTTTTCTGTTCGCACATGGTATCAGAGCCCTTGTCCGCCTGATTCATTGCCTTCCTCTGTCCGCACGACTTGATCTCTTTCTTGCCTCTTGTTCGCGCGGCCTCTCCTCCTTTTTTGCTGCTCTTTGTTTGTGCGGTCGTCTTCTTCTCGCTCTTTATCTGCGGACTGCTTTCACGGCTTCTTGGTCTTCTGTTCACGCGGCCTGCTCTCTTCCCGCGCGACTTCTTTCCTTTGCTATGTTGCAGATTCTTCTTCTATCCGCTGCCGTCCCTTTCCTTGTGTCCACTGCGGTTCTCTTTCTACCCGCACGATTCTTCTATGGCCCTGTCCGGTTCTTCTACGACCACTGATACTCCTGTGGCAACTCCGCCTCCTCCTCCCATTCCTTCCGGGAATCTTGGCACCGTCTCCAAGCTTGTTGGCTCCAAATACCCGGATTGGAGCATCTCCTTCACCTTCCTCCTTCGCTGCCAATGCAAATGCCGCCACCTTATCAATGACCCTCCTCCTACCACTTCTGCTGAGTTTAACGACTGGGATGCCAACGATGCACTTGTCCGCACTTGGCTCGCTAACAGTCTTTCCGATGAGTGTCTTCCTGTCATCCGTCATGATGAGACGGTCAAGAAGGCATGTCTTCATCTTGCTACTCTATACTCAAAGGGGGCTCATACGTCCGCGCATTTATCTTTGTATGCGGACCTCTTTGTCTGTCCTTCTATGTCTCCTGCTGCGCTTATCAGCGGTTCAAGCTCTTGGCTGAGATTCTTCAGCATCGCCCCTTCTCTGCGGATCTTGCCGAATAGCACAAGTACTTTCAAGAACTGCTTGTTGTGTGCTACCTCCTCCGACTTCCTGATTCCTACGACATGATCTGCCAACAAATCTTTGGTGAAGCGGACTCTCCTAACTTGGATACACTGCTGCACGCATTGCCACAGTTAATTCTCTTCTTCAGCGTCTGCTTCTGTCTTCTCCTCCTCCAGAACAATATGCTCACCAAACTCAACGGAGCAGCTCTGGTAGTCGCAACCACCATTCCGGTGGTAGAAGTTCTTCTCGCTTCCTCTGCTCTCAATGTGGCCGCAACGGGCATCTTGTGGATCGATGCTGGCTGAAACATCCACATATGCGCCCTTCTGGTGACTCTTCCACCTCCTCTTCCAAGCTGTTCGCTTCGGTGGTCACTTCCTCAGGTAGTGCTCACATGATTACTCAAGGTAAATGGCTCATCGACTCTAGTGCCACTAATCACATGACGGTCAATCCGCAATGCTTTTCTCCCTTGAAATACATGATCGGTTGCCCCTGGTCCTTGTTGCAGACGACTCTCCCTCCTCGGTTCATGGGACGGCAGTGGTTCATGTCACTCCATCTCTTAGCTTGGTCGGCACTCTCTATGTCCCAAGTTTCCCTCAATTTGTTGTCAGTTACATCTTTGTGCAACCAACTTCAATGCTCCGTCACATTTACTCTCACTTCTTGCTCTTTTCAGGATCCGAGCTCCAAACGGACGATTACTACTAGAACTGAGAGCGGCGGCCTCTACTTCCTCGACAACATTTCTGCTTTGTCAGCCTTCTCCTCCTCTTCTACAGATCTCCTATAATGGTATCTCCATCTTGGGATCCTCCAAGACTTCTTCATCAGCTTCTTCCTCACCTCCCTCCGCACAGTTCTCCTCTCAACTGCGATGCATGTCAGCTTGGCAAGCATCACCATTCCTCCTTCCCGCCGAAGCAAGTTTGTGGTTTTACTCATTCATTTGATCTTGTTCACTCCGACATCTGGGGCCTCCGCTCTTGCACTCACCTTTTGTCGGGGTAGCTCTTATTTTCTTACTTTCATTGATGATTTCTCATGATGTACTTGGGTGTATGAAAGTGATGTGTTAGATCTGAAATACTCTAGAGGGGGGTGAATAGAGTATCCTAAAATCCTTTAGAAAACTTTACAGCTTTTGCTGTGAATAAAAACTGCAGAATAACAAATAAATAACTACAAACACACACAGAGACCTAGTTAGCACAAACACAGCAAGAACAAAAGAAAGGTCAACTAGACAACACAAGAAATTATAGTGGTTTCCCAACCTGGGAACATCCACTCTTCTACCACCCTGGTAGGAATCCACTCAGATTTTTGATCAGGTGTCTGACACCAATAAGCTTTTGATCAGGTGCTCAAAAACCAAACCTCAAGTCTTTTGGTCAGGTGACTTGCAACAAGAATAACTTTTGAAGGGAGTTATAATCCTTTATAAGTGGGGGATGAGAGATGATTGTGTCTTCTCTTTCTTAATAAACAACTGAGAAGACTTACTGGATATGATGTTAGCAAATAGCTCCCCTGAGATGTAGAGTGGTTCAGGAAAAACTGGAGCTTTGCTTTAGGGTGATAGGCCTTCAATCTTTAAGCCTTGACCAAAAGGATCATTAGGAACTTCTTGACAGATGGAATTGATGTTGTCCTTTGAAGTGTCCTGGAGAGTTGAAGAATGAAGACTCTTGATTTTTGATTGATTGTTCTTCTTCTTCAGATAGCAGATGTTATTCTGGTCTAGGGCTTCTTTTCTTTGCAGAGTTCTGTCAAGAGAGAATAGCAGAGAATTCCTTGTTGCAGACTGACTAACTGTGTATGTATGTTGTCTGTCTCTGTATGTCTTTCTTTGTATTATCTTCTGTGTATCTCTGTCTTCTGCAGGAAAAGAGGGAAAATCTCTTTTATATTTCCTGTCAAAAATTGTCTTTCGAAATTTGAAATCCCCTGCAATCAATGCTGACGGCCTTGAGAATAAACTGCATTGAATTATTTCCCCAACTGTCCCATAGAAAAACGGCAAGCAATAATCCTGGAGAAGACCATAATCAATGCTCCTTTTAACGGCTATATTCAGAGAATATTTGAGCATTAATTACACAGGAATTATTGCAGTAAGAAGGTGACAGAATGAAGGAAATAACTAAGTCTGGATTCGTCGAACAGATAACAGAAATCATCGAGCTGAGTTCATAGTTCGTCGAGCCGAGTTGCTGTGTTCGTCTACCAGATGACTTCTGTTCATCGAGCTGAATTCCAAGATCGTCGAGCTAAAACAGAACTGCATTCTCTAGAAACTTTTCCTTACTGTGTATGGAGTTCGTCAAGCTAATAATTGGTTTCGTTGACTTAAGTTTAGCAAAGTATTTTTGGACTTAGAATATTTCAGATGCTTCTGGAATGAAGTGTTGAAGTGAAGTATCCAGAAATCGTCGACCTGAGAATTTGTTTCCTCGAGCTGAGAATCTTGAATTCGTCAACTGGAGATGATTCCGGACTTAGGAAATTGAGAGGCATCTGGATTAATAAGTTGAAGTAGAGAACCCAGAAATCGTTGACCAGAGAAATAAGTTCGTCGACTGGAGTCTAGAGTATAAAGTCTGGACTTAGAATGCTGAAGGTAGAGTCCAAAGATTGTCGACCTGAGAATCAAGTTCGTCGAGCTCATCTCAGAGAATTTTCTCTGAGATCGTCGAGCTGAGCACGACTATCGTCGACCTGAGTTCGACGAACGTCGAACTCATTTTACTGAGTTTTTGGAAAATCTCTAAGTCTTGAGTCTCTGGCAGTCTGATGATGGTTGGTCCATGCAGTGTTGATCCTAAGGACTTGGCCTAGACTCTAAGACACAACTATGACCCTGGCTATACATGATGGGTCACAAGATCCTAACTTAGTGAACCTAGCCCAAATCAAACTAGGGATCCAACAATCTCCCCTATTTGGGTGAGGTTACTAATTACAGACTCAGACTAAACTGAAAATAAACAAAGCAGAAAAAACATATATCTGTCAGATAAAAATGAGCACATGCAGCAGATATATATATACAAATAAGCTTTGTTCAGAAATAAGAAATCAGTTATAAACATAACAAAAATTAACCAGTTCAGAACTCATTTCTTTTGCTTCTTCTCTTCTGGCTTTTCTTCTTTGCTCTTGTCTCCTGGCTTAGTAAAACAATTTCTCTGTTTGGATCTGAAGCTTGCACTTTAGTCATGGTCATATCAACAGCCCCTATAATCTTCAAAGATGTGGCTCTGGGGACTACTGCTTCTGGGTGCAATTTCATATAATCATCAACATTGAAAAACTTGTTAGCTTTCTCAAACCTCTCAAGCTCTTCTTTCCTGTACTTTGACATTGTTGTATATTCTGAGGGATCCTTTTCTTCAGCTCTGGCTTTGTCGATCATATAAAGGCCAACAAGTTCTTGGAACCTGGTCATCTTAATAGTTGTTGTTGTTTCTGGATCTTCAAAGGGTACAGGAGGAGAAGGAGGTCTTTTAGAGCTATCAGCTTGTTGATGTTCAGGAAGTTTTTACTATTTTTGTTGTTGATGTTGCTGCTGTTGTTGAGGTTGATTCTGCTTGCCTGATGGATATTGTCTTTGCTGGCTGCTTTCTGAGGATAAGGACCTACCCTGATGTCTTTGATAAGTTTGAAATTGGGTAGTCCTTTGAGAAGTTGTGCCTAAAGCACCAGTAGTTGGAGGAGGACGGTGGAGGAGGTCCTTTTTATATTTGTGAGTTGGTGGAGGGGAATATCTTCTGCTTCTCTTCCTCTCTTTCTATTCATTCTTGGATAACCACATCCAAGCTGGCATCCCTTTATATGGAGTTATCTTCTGAAGGATATAGTAGGGAGTGTCATTGGCTGGATTTGGTTTAGGAGCAGGAGGAGGAGGTGCTTTCCTCTTCTTATATACTTTCTTCTTTTTGGATCCTCATATGAATCCTCATGCTCATCATCATCATCATCAAATCCCTAAGGATTATCATATAGATCATTTAAAGCTACAGGGCCTCAGCAGAAATAACAGGCTTCTCAGTCTGAGATGGAGCAGGAGGAGAAACTGCAATTAGATCTGGAGCTGGAGAGCTAACTGTGACAGCGCTTTCCGCAACTGCCTTATTCTTTTCTTCAATGACAGCCAAGATCAAAGCATCAAATCTGACATAGGAGAGTCATCCATCACAAAGCTTGGAGCAAAAATAGCTTCTGGAGAGGATGGCACGACTGCAGGCTCTGAAATAGCAAAACTGTCTCTGAGTTACTGGGCAACTTTTGGACAAATTGGTGAAGAATAGGGGACAATAGCCAAAGATGGCTTGGTATAATCTGCTGGAAGGAGGCTCAAAAATGCAATATCAAAAATTTTCAACAAATGTGCTAAATCTACTGTGGGATTTAAAATAAAATCACTAGCAGTAAGAATCTCTTCAATAACTGACTCATCTAAATCCATATCAGTCTCAATAAAATGAATGAAATCAATAAAATATGTATCTTCTGCTGTTGCTGCCTCTGCATCTGCTGGTACTTCTGCTGTAACTACTGTTGCTGCTACTGTTGTGTCTGCTACTGTATCTGCTACTAGTTCTGCTGCAGCCTCTTCATCAAGCATCTCCCCCTGCTTGGTTTCAGTGTGAACTGGAGCCAGGCTCCTGACTGAAGATGGGGCAGCAGTGAGGGCGGATATTTGGGCAGATAGGGTAGATATGGAAGTAGCAAGATGTGTAATGGACTCTACTATTACTATTTTGAGGAGGTGTGTGATGAGGGCAATGACAGATGAGATGGTGGAGGTATCCAGTGGTGGAGTTGCAGTTGGTGTTTCAGATGGTGGTTGGGTGGAAACATTTGGAGGGATGGTAGATGTTGGTGAGGATGGAGGAGGAGCATCTTGCATTTGGACATCCTGGATGGATTCAGTTGGGGAGGAGTAGTGGGAGGAGATGACAGTAGATTGAAGGATGGTATGGAGTACAAGTGGGGTGGAAGAGGAGATGAAGGTGGTGTTGGAGCTGGTGAAGCATGAGGAGATTAGGGAGGTGTTCCATGTGGAGATGGAGGAGGTGTAGGAAGATGAGTATGTGTTGGAGAGATATGAATGGGGAAATAGGGAGGTGTGGGAGTATGAATGATGGTGTGGGCTATGGAGGGTAGTTGAGTTTGGAGTGCTGGAAGAGATGGTGAGAGTGGAATGATCTCTTCAGTAGGGTGGGGAGTGGCTGTAACAGCCCTTGTGCTCTCAGAAGCTTTGGTGGCAGAGGATGAGGCCTTGGAAGGCTTTGTTATTGTCCTCTCCCACCTTCCAAACAAGGCACAAGTAAGCCTTTTGTTGGCATTGATGAATATGGTCTGTGAGACCAGTGATTCAACAGCTTTTTCCTTCAAAAAGATCCCCAGGATCCTTCCAAAACAAACTTCCTTTTTATTATTCTTTTTCTTTATTAGATCAAAGATGATCTGAGCCCAGTCCACTTGCTTCTTGTTAACCACTGCACATATAACCAGAAATTGATTCCTGGTTATATAATCGTATGCAGTGTGCTTGTCTAGCAAGACTTTCCCGACAATGTCTGCCAGAAACTTGAATTCTACAGATAAGTGTTTCTTCAATAATTTATTAGGGTTATCTCCAGTATAACCCATCAAACTCAACATTTGATCATATTCTTCACTGTCAATCTCTAATTCATCTTCACCATTGTGCAATCCATAAATTTCAGTTAATACGGCGGGAGATAGAGAAACAGTATTACCCGCAATTGATCCAGTCATGGTATTCTCCTTTGTGATTGAAGATGTGTAGACCCATTCTCTAATCTCAGTTCCAAACAGTTTGATCCTTGTTGTCATCAGATTCTTCAGATGGTGCTCTTCTAGAAGTTTTGGAATATTCAGAAAAATCGGGTCTAAATGCTAGAAAGAATCAAAGTCGACATCGAAGCCGGTGACGAACTTCATTGCAGCCAGGGTTCCTGCTTGAATCGCCATGAGATCACCTGCAAGAGAAAATGACGATCAAGTGCAAAGGAACAGAAAGCGCGGGACGGAGGTCGAAGAAAACCTAAATATAGGGTTTTTCAGAATATGAATCGACAAACTCCATTCCACGAAAATTAAAACATTCTTCGATCTGGGTTCGACGAAATACTTTAGAGTTAAACAATTCGTCGAGCTCAGTCTGAATATTTGAAGATATTTCGTCGAGCTCCGTTCGACGAAAGTTTTCTGAAGTGGATTCATTGATATCCGTTCGACGAAAACAACTTCACTCACAGAGAGTTCGTCGACCTCCGTTCGACGAATATCTCCCGAACTATCCCTAGTTCGTCGAGCTCCGTTTGACGAACTCTGGAAAATTCGTCGAGTGCAGACAGAAACTAAACTAAGTCTTCTCCATTGATCATTCCAAGCTGATTTATAAAGAACAGATGGTTTCATTCATCCAGAGGTTTGGTGAAAATGTCAGCTCTTTGTAAATCAGTGTAGATATAGACAAGTTTAATTTTGTTTTTGTCTACACACTCTCTTAGGAAATGATGTCTAATGTCTATATGCTTGGTCCTACTGTGATGAACTGGATTCTGTGCTATGGCTATAGCACTTGTGTTTTCACATAGTAGAGCTGAATTATTTAAGTTGAGACCATAGTCTAGCAATTGATTTTGAATCCACAACATCTGAGAACAACAGCTGCCAACTGCAATATATTCTGCCTCAGTAGTTGAGGTAGACACAGATGACTGTTTCTTACAAAACCAGGACACTAATCTCATACCCAAGAACTGGCAGGTTCCTGAAGTACTTTTCCTGTCCACCCTGCTTCCAGCAAAATCAGCATCTGAGTATCCAGTTAACTCAAATTCTGATTCAGTGGGATACCATAGGCCTAGACTTGGACAACTCTTTATATATCTCAAAATTCTTTTTATGAAAATTAGATAGATTCTTTAGGGTTCACTTGGAACCTAGCACAAAGGCATGTGGCAAACATGATATCAGGTCTGCTAGCTGTAAGATATAGTAGGGACCCAACAATGCCCTTATATAATTTCTGGTCAACAGGTTTCCCATGTGGATCATAATCTATTACAGCATTTGTAGCCATATGTGTTTTCTTTGCTGAGGCATCAGTCATCCCAAACTTTTTGATAAGCTCTTTTGTATATTTAGCTTGGGAGATGAAGATGCCATCAGGGAGCTGCTTCACTTGGAGACCAAGGAAGTAGGAGAGTTCACTCATGCTGCTCATTTCAAATTTGGAATGCATGAGGTCAGAGAACCTCTTGCATAATTTGGAATCAGTAGACCCAAATATGATATCATCCACATATATTTGTACTAACAATGTTTGGTCCTTATGATGTCTAGTGAAAAGTGTCTTATCTACTATGCCTCTAATGAACTTATGTTCTATCAAAAAGCTAGCTAAAGTCTCATACCAAGCTCTTGGAGCTTGCTTTAGACCATAAAGAGCTTTATGCAATTTAAAAACATAAGAGAGGTGAGTTGGAGAGACAAAACCTGGAGGTTGTTCAACATAAACCTCTTCTTTTAATACTCCATTCAGAAAAGCACTCTTCACATCCATTTGATAGACCTTGAATCTCTTGTAGGCTGCATAGGCAAGGAATATTCTGATTGCCTCTAACCTTGCCACAGGTGCAAAGGTTTGGTCATAATCTATTCCTTCCACTTGCTTATATCCTTGAGCAACAACGCCTAGCCTTATTTCTCAAAATCACTCGTTGGGCATCCAGCTTGTTTCTGTAAACCCATTTGATTCCAATTACTGGGTAGTTTTGGGGTCTTGGAAACAAATCCCAAACTCTACATCTCTCAAATTGGTTTAATTCCTCCTACATTGCAATGATCCAGTGAGGATCTTGCTCTGCATCATGGATGGAAGAGGTTCAACCTGAGAGAGAAAATAGGCATGCATCAAATCTTGGTTGAGTTGATGCCTTGTTTGTACACCTACTGATATGTCTAAAATCACTTGAGATCTGGGGTGATCCATTAGTGTAACAAGATTAGTGGGTGGAGTTGGTTATACAACAACATTAGGAACTAATTCCTCTTGTGGAATTATGTTTGCTGTTGGGGGAAGATCAATTCCTTCGGTGCCTTCATCTTCACTCTCTTCAATGACTTGTGGAGAAGGATGTGTTGGAACCTTTTGGGTGAGGTTTAGTCCATCCAAATTCTCACATAAGTGAGGTACCTGCAAAGTGCTTTTGGTAGAAATCTCTTTTTCCTTGCAAGACATGTTAGCTTCATCAAATGTAATATGAATAGATTCTTCAATTTTTAGTGATGATTTATTAAAAACCTTATAGGCTTTGCTTACTTGAGAATATCCTAGAAAGATTCCCTCTTCAGCCTTAGCCTCAAACTTTCTAATGTATCTTTTATTGTTGTTGTGAATATAACAAATACATCCAAATACTTTAAAATAATTGATTTTAGGTTTCTTCCCTTTAAGTAATTCATAGGGAGTCTTATTCTTTAGTTTATGTATCAAGCTTCTGTTCAGGACATAATTTGTAGTGTTTACAGCCTCTGCCCAAAAGGATAGTGGCATGTAAGCATCTGCAAGTAATGTACCTGCAGCTTCAACTAGTGTCCTATTTTTCCTTTTAGCTACCCCATTTTGTTGAGGAGTTCTAGGAGCTGAGAAGCAGTGCATGATACCTTCCTTCTCACAGAACTCATGCATAAGAAGAGACTCAAACTCTGTGTCATGATCACTTCTGATCAATGCAACATGAGTAGAGAACTCAATCTATATGGTCCTGAGAAAATTTGTAAGAACCTTAAAGGTATCTGACTTAGATCTCAGAAAGGACACCCAAGTGAACCTTGAGAAGTCATCCACTATAACTAAGGTGTAGGATTTCACTCCTAGACTTTGTACAGCAATGGGTCCAAAGAGATCCATGTGTAGCAAGTACAATATCCTAGGTTAATCACTTTTATTAACAGATTTAAAACTAGATTTAGTGTGTTTGCCTAGTTGACAAGCCATGCAGAGACCTTCCTTCTTGTAGGGACCAGAAGGTAGACCTCTCACAAGATTGTCTTTTGATAGCCTAACAATCTTTTTCAGGTTTACATGACCTAGCCTTTTATGCCATAAATCATTCTGATTACTAGTTATATTAAGTAAGCAGATATCAGAATTTGCAGAAAGAAAATCAACTAAGTATATGTTACCTTGTCTATTCCCAATTAAAACAGTTTGTTTTTCTTTATTAACAATAGTGCAAGAAGATGAGTTATAGTGTATCTGATAACCTTCATCACATAACTGGCTTATAGATATGAGGTTATGCTTGAGTCCTCTGACATAAGTTACTTTCTTGAATGTGACTGCTCCAATCTTCACTTCTCCAAAACATTAGACTGGCCACATTTGAATCACCAAAGATAACCTTTGGTCCCAGCTTAGACTTATAGGTGTGTAAGATGTCCTTGCTGCCAGTCATGTGCTTTGGAGAAACCACTATCCAGATACCATGTTTGATTTAACACTGGACAGCCCTTTTCCTGTAGTAAAAACAGTTAGTTGTTCTTGACCCAGGTTACCTTGAGTCCCTTATTTTACCGGTAAGAGAAACTTGATATAACAGAAAATTCAGGTTGAGATTTATATCCTAGTGGGTGATATCTTCTAGGTGGTATTACCCAATCAGCTATATGATTAAATGGTTTCCTATAATTATTAGAGTTGCTGCTAAAATTACAGTTTTTGTTAAGTCTTTCTGGGTTCGACGAATTATTGTGAGTTTGTCGACCAGAGATTGACGAATTGGGATGAGATCGTCGATCTCTGCCCAGAGAATGAACATGTTCATTTTCTGTGCCCCACGTTCGTCGACCTCTGCTCGACGAGCCATACAGAGTTCGTCGATCGCAGTTTGACGAATAATTATAGCTAAAGTTTTTCGTTCAGCGTTCGTCGAGTTGGGTTCGACGAACAAGCAACATTTCGTCGATCTGAGTTCAACGAATTCTGCTGAACTTTGTTTTTACTTGTGATTTTCTGATTTTTGTTATTTTGACCATTTGATTTTGGAATTTGTTCTATGGTTTGATTATGGTTTATTTTTTCTTTCCCCTTAGCTGAAACAAATTTAATGGGGGTAGTCAGAATGTTCTTCTTGAGAATAGGGGGCAAACTTGATGAAACACTCAAGCCTAGCTTATCATTCAATCTGGCATTTACAGTGCTTGTGATGTCCATCAGCTTGAGGCTTCTCCCATTGAGAGATTCCTCAAGTTGTTTAGCCTCACATAGCTCAGTCTTTAACAATTTAATTTGTTCATTAGCTAAGGTTAATTCATCATTTAACCTATTGTTTTCTGAATTAACATTCTCTAGGTTTCCTAATTTTTCCCTAAGAGTCTTAATTTCTTTTTCTGAGTTAATTAAGTCTATGCACATTGTTTTAAATTCAGATTTAAATGAATCAGAACTGTAATCAAAGGAAGATAATACCTTGTCAGCTTCAGAATCTGAAACTGCTTTATTGCCTGAATCTTCTTCTTCTGAATGGCTCCTGGAGGCATCAATGGCCATGAGGCAAACCTCTTTGGCTCGTGCCTCTTCTTCATCTTCATTAGAGCTGGAAGATGATGATTCATCCTCAGTTTCACTCAAAGATTCAACCACAAAGCCTTTCTCCTTCTTCTTGTATTTGCTGGAGGAAGGCCTGCTGATGTGCTATCTTATTGTGTCCTTCTCTCTTCTCTTCTCCTTCTTCTGATTCTATGGACACTCAGAGATGAAATGTCCAGGTTTCCTGTAACCAAAACACACCACTTCTTTATTTGGTGTTTTATCATACCTTGGTTTGTCATCCTGCCTTGATGACTTTCTCCTGAAGTCTTTTCTTGTCATTTTGTAGAATCTTTTGGCAAAACGACTCATCAACTCTTCATTTATGGTTGAAGTCTATGTCTCCTCAGCAGCCTTGAATGTAATGTTTTGTTCTTTTCTTACTGGAGGAGGTGTTCTTTGCTCAGCTGCCTCTCTGGATTTGATCAGCTGTTCATAGGACTTAAGCTTTCCTGAAAGAGATTCAATAAAATCTCATTTAGGATTCTGGCCTCCTTGATGGGTCAGATCCTTGAATCCCATGAGCTTGGGAAGTACATAAGGATCTTATCATTCACCTCTGTGAGGGTGATGTCCTTGTCTAAGGTTTTTAGCTCATTGATGATTGAGCTTAACCTGTTGTACATATCAGTCACTGTCTCAGCTTCCTCCTACTTGAAATTCTCATATAGGGATATGAGATTAGATCTCCTGTCCTTTCTTTTCATCTGCTGATCCAGCCACCATTTGATTTAGGGAGTCTCAAATGTCTTTGGCTGATGTGCATTCAGCCACCTTTTGAAAAATGTCATCATACATTATTTGGGACAAAATATCCATGGCCTTGGCATCTGCAATTTTAGCCTTTTTCTGTGCTTCAGTCCACTCAGGTGGTGGAACTGCATTTGTGCTTGAAGCTGTTGTAGATGTAGAAGCAGTGGCTTGAGGAAGACCTGTAAAAATAGAATTAAAAATATCCTCATCAATAGAGTTCATGTACAAATTTATTCTTGCCTTCCAGATGGCAAACTTATTAAGATTTCATACTGGAGGTCTGGTGCTTGCATAATCTTTGTTCTATGTCATGTCGTGTGTGAATAAATCTAATGGAAATGAAAAGACAGATCTAACTTAGGATCTTTGCTTCAAGGATTAGCTTGTACAACCAAGGAATCCTGCTCTGATAACAATTAAAGTGATGTGTTAGATCTGAAATACTCTAGAGGGGGGGGTGAATAGAGTATCCTAAAATCCTTTAGAAAACTTTACAGCTTTTGCTATAAATAAAAACTGCAGAATAACAAATAAATAACTACAAACACACAGCAGACCTAGTTAGCACAAACACAGCAAGAACAAAAGAAAGGGAAACCATACAACACAAGAAATTATAGTGGCTCCCTAACCTGGGTACATCCACTCTTCTACCACCCTGGTAGGAATCCACTAAGATTTTTGATCAGGTGCCTGACACCAATAGGTTTTTGATCAGGTGCTCAAAAATCAAACCTCAAGTCTTTTGGTTAGGTGACTTTCAACCAAGAATAACTTTTGAAGGGAGTTATAACCCTTTATACAGTGGGGGATGAGAGATGATTGTGTCTTCTCTTTCTCAATAAACAACTGAGAAGACTTAGTGGATATGATGTTATAAAATAGCTCCTGGGTTTAGTGGTGCTTGCAGTATATGTGGATGATATTCTTCTCACTGGAGATGACCAAGCTGGGATAATCTTGACAAAGAAGCATCTTCGACAACACTTGGTTACAAAGGATATGGGCTCTCCAAAATACTTTTTGGGGATAGAAATTTCTCGGAAGCTCGCTTCTCTTGTCCTCTCCCAACGAAAGTATGCTCCTGACTTGTTAAAAGAGGCAGGGTTGACTAGGGCTAAACCTGCCCGATGTCCTATGGCGACTGGAGAAGATAAAACATGGACGGATGACTCTCCTCTTCTTTCTGATGTTACGAGGTACAGACGTCTGGTTGGTAAACTCATATATCTCACAGTGAGCAGACCCAACATTGTCTATCATGTTGGCAAGATTAGCCAATTCATGCAAGCTCCTAGGGAGTGTCATCTACAGTCGGCCCTGAAGATATTGGAGTATATTAAATCAGCTCCTGGGAAAGGACTTCTCTTTCAGAAGAATGACCATTTAAGGGTTGAAACGTACTTCGATTCAAGCTATGCCGATGACAAAGGAGACTGCAAGTCAACTTCAGGTTTTGCACCTTTGTGGGGGAGGGGAACCTTGTGAGCTGGAAAAGCAAGAAATAGTCGGTCGTCTCCAGATCCAGTGCAGAAGCAGAATATCGAAGCATGGCATCGACCATGTGTGAGTTGAAGTGGTTACGGGCTCTCATGTTTGACTTAGGAGAGGTCTATAACCATCCTCTACCTATGTTTTTTGACAACAAAGCCTCCATATACATCTCTAAAAATCCCGTCTTCCATGAGAGAACCAAGCACATTGAAGTTGACTGCCATTTCATTCGGGAGGAGATTCTAAAGGAACAAATTTGTACTCCATTCGTCACATCCGATAAAGAGTTGGCTAATATTTTCACCAAGCCGGTATCCGCCTCTTTTCATCACATTTGCGACAAACTGGACATGATTGATATATATGCTCCAGCTTGAGGGCGAGTGTTGCAGATTAGAGACCGGGAGGTCTGGCAGTCTGACTCTGGCTGGTTACAGATCGGGCGGTCTGTCGGTGTCTCTCCTGCGGTTTGCTTGATGGCCTGTTGTTGTTGGTGCTCTGGCGATTTGTCAATCAGTCCCTGGCGACTTGGAGACTGGGCGACCTGGAGGTCTATTGTGACGGCTTGGCGTCTTCCTCTTGTGGTTGCCAGGTGGTTTGCCCATTCATCAAACCACGCGGCTTGGTAGGCTTGTATTTATGTTAAACCGCTTGTACATGATATTTTTTCATCCCACATTATTTAATTGTAATCTCTCGCATCTCCTCCATTCCATAAAAGGGAGGTTATACCATGTAATTGATACCTTTTTCGGAATACAAAAATTTCTGTTTGTTCAATTTTCGGACTCTCTTTTTCTGTTTGCACACTCGGCATGTGTATTTCGTATCTCAAGATTAGAGGGAATGTTGTATTGCTCCCTCCAAGTGGCGATTTTCGTCGTTGTAAGATAAGAATGCATCTGCATCGCCTTTGAACTTGAACAAACATACATGTCAAAATGATAAGAAGAAGAATTAGAAATTTGGTGCAGGATAACTCGAAACGTTGTCAAATTCAGTGAGCATAGGTAAGGGAACAAAGACACTGCATACATGAGTGCCCAACACGCCCAATTAAGCGTAGCGGACGCAAGCATGCACCCTCTCTCACCACGTGCTCAGGCACACCATGTGTGGGTGCCCTCATATCTGAGTGCCCAGGTGTGCACTGTGCAAGCGCACAATGCGCGCGGGTGCGCTGACCGCTCCCTCAGTCGCCCGACAGCCTTGATTGGACTGGGAAGCGTCGGTTGTCCTTTTGTCCTCCCGAACACATGCGGCCTCGGCAAGCCCCGAAGGACCAACTGGCTCTTTGGCCGCCCGAATATAAGATGTCTTGGCCTCGGCCGCCCCGTAAGGGCCGGCAGCCACTTTGGACGCCCGACCACAGACAACCTACAGGGCCAGCCGCCCCAAGTTCGCCCGACCACAGGCGGCGTCAACCTAGGCTGACCCAGTAAGGGTTAGTCTCCACTAGGCCTGCCAGCGCACGGGCGGCCTCGTCGGTCAACCCCACAAGGGCCTATCACCCCAAGGCCGTACATCCATGGGCGGCCTCGGCCGGCCCTGCAAGGGCCAACCTCCCCTTGGTCGCCCGGTGCACGGGCAGTCTGGGCCGGCCCCGTGGGGGCGGCTGCCCCTTCGACCGCCCGACCCTTGGGTAGCTACGGCCTTGGCCGACCCCAAAAGGGTTGGATGCTCCTTGTCCGCCCAGCGCGCGGGCAGCCTCGGCCTCTGCCGGCCCCGCAGGTGTCGGCCGCCTGACACATGGATGGTCGAGGCCACGACTGGCCCTGCAATTGTCGGTCGTCCCTTAGATGCCCGGCCGAAGGGCGGCCTCGGCCGACCTCTCCCAAGGCCAGCTTCCCCCTTGGCCACTAGACATAAGGTAGGATGAGGTGCCCGCCGTTCTTGCCCGGCCGCCTGGCTCGTCGTGTCTTTCGTTTTCCTGGGCGGGCCTTTTCTCGGCCCAGGGTCGGGGTCATCATTTCTCTAAAAATGGCGATTGTGCTCAGATTCGGGCATTCTTATTCGTCCGGAACTTCTTGACTGATAGAGATTTTGTTGTCCTTGAAGAATCCTGGAGTGAAGGTTAAAGAAGACTCTTGATTTAGAATGAATGTTCTTCTTCTTCACCAATGTCAAGGAGAAAACTTTTTTGTTTTCTGTACACAGAAGGATTAGAATCAGATTGTTGTTGATATTCTCTGTAAGCTTGTATTCTCTTTCTGGTCTGAACTTGTTGCTCCGTGTCTTCTTGTCGAAAAGAGAGAAAATATCTTTTATATGATCAGTCAACAATTTCCTTTGAATTTTTGAATTTTCTTCTGCATTGATTGCTGACGGCCTAGAAAATGTAATACGGTTGGATAGAATATCTGCATTAATTGGATTTCCCCAACTATCTTATTGAAAAACGACAAGTAATAATCCTGATGAATACCATAATCAATATTGCTTCTAACGGTAATATTCAGAGAATATTAAACATTGATTATTCAGGAATTACTGCAATAAAATAAGGACAAAGGAAGGAAAAAATCCAAGTCTGGATCTACACAGAATTCATCGAGCAAAGAACAAATTTCGTCGACCTGAGTACAGAGTTTGTCGAGCTGAGAAATCATGTTCGTCGACTAGATAATTGATGTTCTTAGACCTGAGATCCAAGATCGTCGACATGAGAACTACTAACTGCTTTCTAATAAAACTTGCCAATTATGTGCTCTAAGTTCGTCGAGCTGATAACATAACTTCGTCGACTAGAGTTCAGAGAAATGATTCTGGACTTAGAATGTTGAAGTTGAACTAGCAGAAATTGTCGACCTGAGTCCAAGTTTGTCGAGCTCAACTCAGATAATTGTCTCTACGTTCGTCGAGCTGAGCATGACTTTCGTCGAGCTGAGTTCGACGAACATCGAACTCACTTTCCTGAGCTGATTTTTCTCTACGTCTTGAGTCATCTGCTATCTTCTGTTGGCTGGTCCATGCAATGTTGACTCTAAGGACATAACCTAGACTCTAGGACACAGACATGACCCTGGCTATACATGTTGGGTCAATCATCCTAATTAGTGAACCTAGCCCAAATCAAACTAGGGATCCAATAGACAACAAATGTTACAAACAAACATATAGAGCTATATCTTCAACAAACTATAAAGAGAATCAAATCTCGTAAGCCAGTTATATGAAACAAAAATACATAACACATAAGCAAACACGCCACAATGGTAACAAGAGTATAAATCAACATAAAGTACAACCAGCTAGGAGTCTTCTCATCATCATCAATGACAAACTCAACACAATCATCCTCCGAGAGGTTGTCAAAACCTAGGTCAGCAAAATCACACTAACGCTTATGAACTACCATCCGAAGTGTTTTTGCTATCTCACGTCGGAATGCCACCTCCCATACATCGGCCAACTCGGGCTCCACCTCCGTCATCAAAACTTCTTCACGAATCTACTACGAAAGTTGGCAACGATCCTGCTTAAATTCAATGGACTTTTAGGCATCATTTGTTTCGACAATGGCGGGTCAATTCAGCGGGTGGAAACAGAGTGTTCGAAACGGAGGGGGGAGGTGGCTGCTCCAAACGGAGTTTTTTTGGGGTATTTCTCAAGGCGGGCGGGTGGAAACAGAGCAAACGCCGTCGGAGGTTCATTTGTTTTCCCTCCTTCTGGTGGCTTTTACCCAAAATGAAGTTGTGAAACGCCCAAACAAATAGAGCCTTATACTTCGTCCCTCCAACTGCATTCAGCTCGACAAGACGCTCTTTTGAAGAAAGGCACTCCACCTCAGTCTCTAAACGAGAAACATCCCCCATGCGCACTCTCTAGAAGTTTCACTGTCTTTTCCACCAAAGATTTTTTCCATCTAAAGATCCTCCCACAATCGTGCCACATCGGCCTTCAACTCTGACTCAATCTGCTAAAAGCGAGAAAGGTCGCGATCAGGCCTCCCTCTCAAATCAGAAAGTGAACCATCTACCTCTTGTAGCTTCCCCTAAATGGACAGGTACTCGTCTTTTAGGTCAACGTAATGATCGTTCCAAGTAAGGGCAATCTGAGTCTGAACTCCAATAAAAAAAAAATAAAAGAAGCAAGATAAGCTAAGTCAAAAGCAGCAAAGCAGATTAAAGCCAAATTCTGCGCTCACCGCATTATTCATCGCCACCAAGTAAGAAGAAAAGCACTTTCCCTTCGACAGAGGCGGAGCAGGAGCCTCCTCATGAGGGATTTGGGGGCAGAGGAGCCTAAGACTTCAAGATTTGGATCACCGGGTAGAGCTCCGTCAACTCTGGAGCTGCAAAGAACCATCCCTTCTTAACTCCCCTTCAGTTGTGTTGCGGGGCAGCGCGTGGGAGCCAAGTCACCACAACATTCAAATATTAATTTCTTCTTCTGATCACGGCCCAAGGGAATGACAATAAAATGCTCTGGATCGATAGAAAGGTCGTATAACAACAAGCATTTCTGCTCCACCAATAAAGAGATGCTGAAAAAGGGTTTGCCAATTCATGGGACTCAATAAATCCCAACATCGGCATAAATACACTTTCACGCCCTTTCACTTAGCCACATGGATCAGGGAGGGCGCTCCATTCGGCTACTCTCAACAAATTTGGACGTATCCGTGAAATGAGTTCCTATGATTCTCGTCTATTCGGTTCTCAAACACCATCCAAATATTGTTACCATGGACTTCAATATGGCTGCCACTATCAATGTGCACCTCGCACCAGTCTCCGAAACGATCCAACAAGAATCTTGAACTGTGCTCCGGAAGAAGACTATCAATCCCATGATGTGTGTCATAGCAAGAGGGGTAAATTGTGATGTCGGTACCCCGCAATGATTCAAAATCTCTGTTAATTCCTCGTATAGTGGCAATAGGAGCCCGGCTTTCAGCGATGACTCGCATAACGTCATCCACCCCACCAGAGGATTCTGCACCCACTGCTCGGTGTTGCAGATTAGAGACATGGCGGTCTGGCGGTCTGACTCTGGCAGGTTGTAGTCCGGGCGGTCTGTCAGTTTCTCTCCTACGGTTTGGTTGCTGGCCTGTTGCTGTTGGTGCTCTGGCGATTTGTCAATCAATCCCTGGCGACTTGGAGACCGGGCGACCTGGCAGTCTATTGTGGCGGCTTGGCGTCTTCCTCTTGTGGTTGCCGGGTGGTTTGCCCATTCATCAAATCGCGCGGCTTGGTCGGCTTGTATTTATGTTAAACCGGTTGTACATGATATTTTTTAGTCCCATATTGTTTATTTGTAATATCTATCATCTCCTCCATTATATAAAAGGGAGGTTATACCATGTAATTGATACCTTTTTTGGAATACAAAAATTTCTGTTTGTCCAATTTCCGGACTCTCGTTTTCTGTTCGCACATGGTATCAGAGCCCGCGATCTTGTCCGCCTGATTCAGTGCCTTCCTCTGTCCTCACGACTTGATCTCTTTCTTGACTCTTGTTTGCGCGGACTCTCCTCCTTTTTCGCTGCTCTTTGTTTGCGCAGCTGTCTTCTTCTCGCTCTTTCTATGCGGACTGCTTTCGCGGCTTCTTGGTCTTCTGTTCGCACGGCCTGCTCTCTTCCCACGTGACTTCTTTCCTTTTCTATGTTGCGGATTCTTCTTATATCCGCTGTCGTCCCTTTCCTTATGTCCACTGCGGTTCTCTTTCTACCCGCGCGGCTTCTTTTATGGCCCTGTCCAGTTCTTCTACGACCACTGCTACTCCTGTGGCAACTCCGCCTCCTCCCATTCCTTCCGGGAATCTTGGCACCGTCTCCAAGCTTGTTGGCTCCAACTACCCGGATTGGAGCGTCTCTTTCACCTTCCTCCTTCGCTACCAATGCAAACACCGCCACGTTATCGATGACCCTCCTCCTACCACTTCTGCTGAGTTTAACGACTGGGATGTCAGCGATGCACTTGTCCGCACTTGGCTCGCTAACAGTCATTCCGATGAGTGTCTTCCTGTCATCCGTCATGATGAGACGGTCAAGAAGGCATGGCTTCATATTGCTACTCTATACTCAAAGGGGGCTCAGATGTCCCACATTTATACTTTGTATGCGGACCTCTTTGCCCGTCCTTCTATGTCTCCTGCTGCTGCTTATCAACTGGTTCAAGCTCTTGGGGCTGAGATTCTTCAGCATCGCCCCTTCTCTGCGTTTCTTGCCGAATAACACAAGCACTTTCAAGAACTGCTTGTTGTGTGATACCTCCTCTGACTTCCTGATTCCTACAACGTGATCCGCCAACAAATCTTCGGTGAAGCAGACTCTCCTAACTTGGATACAACTGCTGCACGCATTGCCACAGTTAATTCTCTTCTTCAGTGTCCGCTTCTGTCTTCTCCTCCTCCAGAACAATATGCTCACCAAACTCAACGGAGCGGCTCTAGTAGTCGCAACCACCATTCCGGTCGTCGAAGTTCTTCCCGCTTCCTCTGCTCTCAATGTGGCCGCACCTGGCATCTTGTGGATCGATGCTGGCTGAAACATCCACATATGCGCCCTTCTGGTGACTCTTCCACCTCCTCTTCCAAGCCGTTCGCTTCGGTGGTCACTTCCTTAGGTAGTGCTCACATGGTTACTCAAGGTAAATGACTCATCGACTCTAGTGCCACTAATCACATGACGGTCAATCCGCAATGCTTTTCTCTCCTTGAAACACATGATCGGTTGCCCCCGGTCCTTGTTGCAGACGGCTCTCCCTCCTCAGTTCATGGGACGGGAGTGGTTTATGTCACTCCATCTCTTCGCTTGGCCGACACTCTTTATGTGCCCAAGTTTCCCTGCAATTTGTTGTCAGTTACATCTTTGTGCAAACAACTTCAATGCTCCGTCACATTTACTCTCACTGCTTTCTCTTTTGAGGATCCGAGCTCCCAACGGACGATTGCTATTAGAACTGAGAGCGGCGGCCTCTACTTCCTCGACAACATTTCTGCTCTGTCAGCCTTCTCCTCCTCTTCTACAGATCTCCTATAATGGCATCTCCATCATGGGCATCCTCCTCCAAGACTTCTTCATCAGCTTCTGCCTCACCTCCCTCTGTACAGTTCTCCTCTCAACTGCGATGCATGTCAGCTTGGCAAGCATCATCGTTCCTCCTTCCCGCCGAAGCAAGTTTGTGGTTCTACTCATCCATTTGGTCTTGTTCACTCCGACATCTGGGGTCCTGCTCATGCACTCACCTTTGGTCGGGGTAACTCTTATTTTGTTACTTTCATTGATGATTTCTCATGATGTACTTGGGTGTATGAAAGTGATGTGTTAGATCTGAAATACTCTAGAGGGGGTGAATAGAATATCCTAAAATCCTTTAGAAAACTTTATAGCTTTTGCTGTAAATAAAAACTGCAGAATAACAAATAAATAACTACAAACACACAGCAGACCTAGTTAGCACAAATACAGCAAGAACAAAAGAAAGGGCAACCAGACAACACAAGAAATTATAGTGGTTTCCCAACCTGGGTACATCCACTCTTCTACCACCCTGGTAGGAATCCACTCAGATTTTTGATCAGTTGTCTGACACCAATGAGCTTTTGATCAGGTGCTCAAAAACCAAACCTCAAGTCTTTTGGTCAGGTGACTTGCAAGCAAGAATAACTTTTGAAGGGAGTTATAACCCTTTATACAGTGGGGGATGAGAGATGATTGTGTCTTCTCTTTCTTAATAAACAACTGAGAAGACTTAGTGGATATGATGTTAGCAAATAGCTCCCCCTGAGATGTAGAATGGTTCAGGAAAAACTAGAGCTTTGCTTCAGGGTGATAGGCCTTCAATCTTTAAGCCTTGACCAGAAAGGATCTTCAGGAACTTCTTGACAGATGGAATTGATGTTGTCCTTTGAAGTGTCCTGTAGAGTTGAAGAATGAAGACTCTTGATTTTTGATTGATTTTTCTTCTTCTTCAGATAGTAGATGTTTTTCTGTTCTAGGGCTTATTTTCTTTTGCAGAGTTCTGTCAAGAGAGAACAGCAGAGAATTCCTTGTTGCAGACTGACTAACTGTATATGTATGTTGTTTGTCTCTGTATTTCTTTCTCTGTATTATCTTCTGTGTATCTCTGTCTTCTGCAGGAAAAGTGGAAAAATCTCTTTTATATTTCCTGTCAAAAATTGTCCTTCGAAATTTGAAATCTTCTGCAATCAATGCTGACGGCCTTGAGAATAAACTGCATTGAATTATTTCCCCAACTGTTCCATGGAAAAAAGGCAAGCAATAATCCTGGAGAAGAGCATAATCAATGCTCCTCTTAACGGTTATATTCAGAGAATATTTGAGCATTAATTACACAGGAATTATTATAGTAAGAAGGGGACAGAATGAAGGAAATAACTAACTCTGGATTCGTCGAACAGATAACAGAAATCGTCGAGCTGAGTTCACAGTTCGTCGAGCCGAGTTGCTGTGTTCGTCGACCAGATGACTTCTGTTCGTCGAGCTGAGTTCCATGATCGTCGAGCTAAAACAGAGCTGCATTCTCGAGAAACTTTTCCTTTTTGTGTATGGAGTTCGTCGAGCTGATAACTGGTTTCGTCGACTGAAGTTTAGCAAAGTAATTCTGGACTTAGAATATTTCAGATGCTTCTGGAATCAAGTGTTGAAGTGAAGTATCCAGTAATCGTCGACCTGAGAATTTGTTTCGTCGAGCTGAGAATCTTGATTTCGTCGACTGGAGATGATTCTGGACTTAGGAAACTGAGAGGCATCTGGATTAATAAGTTGAAGTAGAGAACCCAGAAATCATCGACCAGAGAACTAAGTTCGTCGACTGGAGTCTAGAGAATAAAGTTTGGACTTAGAATGTTGAAGGTAGATTCCAAAGATCGTCGACCTGAGAATCAAGTTCGTCGAGCTCAGCACAGAGAATTTTCTCTGAGATCGTCGAGCTGAGCACGACTATCGTCGACCTGAGTTCGACGAACATCGAACTCATTTTATTGAGTTTTTGGAAAATCTCTAAGTCTTGAGTCTCTGGCAGTCTGATGATGGTTGGTCCATGCAGTGTTGATTCTAAGGACTTGGCCTAGACTCTAGGACACAACTATGACCCTGGCTATACATGATGGGTCACAAGATTGTAACATAGCGAACCTAGCCCAAATCAAACTCGGGATCCAACAGTGTATCTCTTACGAGAATGCTCTAAACTTTTTGATGTATAGCAATCTTTTTATCATTTGATTAAAAATCAATTTGATGTTTCTATTAAAGTATTACGCTCTGATAACGCCAAAGAGTACGTCAGTCGAGCTTTTTCCTCATTTTGTATGCAATATGGGATTATTCATCAAACAAGTTTCGTTTACACCTCCCAATAAAATGGGGTGGCGGAACGCAAAAACCGTCACCTCCTTGATATTGCTCGCACCTTACTTACGCAAATGCATGTCCCTTTCTCCTACTGGGGCTATGTTGTTCTCATTTATTTCTATCTCATCAATCACATTCCTTCTACTATTCTTCGCGGTCAAACCCCTTTCTCCATTCTCTATCCAGGAAAGGATCCCTTTCCTCTCCCTTTACGTATCTTTGGGTGCACAGCCTTTGTGCATGCTCCCTCCGCAACCTGCGACAAACTCTCCCCTCACTCCACCAAATGTGTCTTTTTGGGCTACTTTATCACTCAGAAAGGCTATTGTTATTTTGACACCATTATTCGCAAGCAGTTCGTCTCCGTGGACGTTACCTTCTTCGAGAATGATCCATATTTATCTAACAACTCCTCTCCTCTCCCTGTGGCACCCAGTCTTCCTCTTCCTCTTCCCTCAAGCCCATCCCCTCCTACCGAGGTCTTTCCTCCTCTACCATCTCCATCCTCTTCTCCTCCCTCTCCACCTCCACAATCTCCCTCCTCTTCGCCGTTGTCGTTCTCTCCTCTTGGGCCAACTCTCTCCACCATGGATGCTCCAGATACTGAGGAACCTGCTGACCTGGACCTCCCCATTGCCCTTTCGCAAAGGAGTTTGGGCGTGTACCAAGCATACGCTTGCTGCCGTTGTTTCCTATGATCGTCTGAAACCTGTTAGCAGAAACTTTGCGTTGGCTATCTCTGCCACTTCCACCCCCCCCCCCCCCCCCGTTCCTATCAGGAGACCCTTACAATTCCACATTGGAAGGATGTCATGGATGAAGAGATTGCTACACTCACTTAACGAGGTACCTGGACCCTGGTTTCTCTCCTTTCGGTACAGATGTTGTTAGCTGTCACTAGGTCTTTGTGGTGAAGTTTCTCCCTGATGACAGTGTGGATTGTTATAAGGCTCGGCTTGTTGCCAAGGGCTTTACCCAGACTTATGGCGTTGATTACTTTGACACTTTCTCTCCAGTTGCCCGTCTCAGCACTATTCGGGTCCTTCTCTCTGTGACTGTCAACATAGATTGACCCATTTCACAGCTCGATGTGAAGAATGCATTTCTCTATGGGGATCTTCAGGAAGATGTCTACATGGAGCAACCTCCAGGGTACGTTGCTCAGGGGGAGACACAGGTTTGCCTGCTCAAGAAGGCTATCTATGGCCTAAAACAAAGTCATCGCGCTTGGTTTGACAAGTTTAACGGGATTGTGGTGGCTGTAGGTTTTACGAGAAGTTCTGCTGATCACTACCTATTTACTCGTAAAACTTCTCTGGGTCTAGTGGTGCTTGCAGTATATGTGGATGATATTCTTCTCACTAGAGATGACCAAGATGGGATAATCTTGACAAAGAAGCATCTTCGGCAACACTTGGTTACAAACGATATGGGCTCTCCAAAATACTTTTTGGGGATAGAAATTTCTCGGAAGCCCGCTTCTCTTGTCCTCTCCCAACGAAAGTATGCTCCTGACTTGTTAAAAGAGGCAGGGTTGACTAGGGCTAAACCTGCTCGATGTCCCATGACGACTGAAGAAGATAAAACATGGACGGATGACTCTCCTCTTCTTTCTGATCTTACGAGGTACAGACGTCTGGTTGGTAAACTCATATATCTTACAGTGAGCAGACCCAACATTGTCTATGATGTTGGCAAGGTTAGCCAATTCATGCAAGCTCCTAGGGAGTGTCATCTACAGTCGGCCCTGAAGATATTGGAGTATATTAAATCAGCTCCTGGGAAAGGACTTCTCTTTCAGAAGAATGGCCATTTAAGGGTTGAAGCGTACTGCGATTCAAGCTATGCCGATAACAAAGGAGACCGCAAGTCAACTTCAGGTTTTGCACCTCTGTGGGGGGGGGGGACCTTGTGAGCTGGAAAAACAAGAAACAGTCGGTCGTCTCCAGATCTAGTGCAGAAGCAGAATATCGAAGCATGACATCGACCACGTGTGAGTTGAAGTGGTTACGTGCTCTCATGTTTGACTTAGGA
Source organism: Platanthera guangdongensis (assembly GCA_039583875.1). Taxonomy (NCBI): domain Eukaryota; kingdom Viridiplantae; phylum Streptophyta; class Magnoliopsida; order Asparagales; family Orchidaceae; genus Platanthera; species Platanthera guangdongensis. Next base: position 94,211,202 of record CM077159.1, on the reverse strand, counting down.
GAGGTCTACAACCATCCTCTACCTATGTTTTTTGACAACAAAGCCTCCATATACATCTCTAAAAATCCGGTCTTCCATGAGAGAACCAAGCACATTGAAGTTGACTGCCTTTTCATTCGGGAGGTGATTCTAAAGGAACAAATTTGTACTCCATTCGTCACCTGCGATAAAGAGTTGGCTGATATTTTCACCAAGCCGGTATCCGCCTCTTTTCATCACATTTGCGACAAACTGGGCATGATCGATATATATGCTCCAGATTGAGGTGGAGTGTTGCAGATTAGAGACCGGCAGGTTTGGCAGTCTGACTCTGGCTAGTTGCAGATCGGACGGTCTGTCGGTTTCTCTCCTGCGGTTTGGTTGATGGCCTATTGTTGTTGGTGCTCTGGCGATTTGTCAATTAGTCCCTGGCGACTTGGAGACCGGGCGACCTGGAGGTCTATTGTGGCGGCTTGGCGTCTTCCTCTTGTGGTTGCCAGGCGGTTTGCCCATGTTGAAATTTGTGAAGTGGAAGTGGGTGACGGGACAGGCCGCGCGGCCTGTGGCGGACAGCGTTGGCGGACTGGGCGGACTGGGCGGACTGAGGTTTGCGGCCTGGTGAAAAGTCTGGTGGAAGCCGGCTGTGTTCTGAGCGGGATGTTCCATGGAGTCCACAGTTTGGTGCGGCCTGGTATCTGCGGATAGAGAGGCTTGCGGACTGGTGCTTTGCTCAGTGGTCGCGGGTGCAAGCTTGTGCTGGAAAGCAGGTTGGCTCTTGTCCGCGGGAAGCTTGCGTACTGATGTGTTCGCGGTTTTGGCTGTTGCGGACTAAGCTTAGAGCTTGGCTGAGGCCTTGTCGAGCTCTGCTGGCACAGCAGGGAGTTGCTGTGGAGATCGTTGTGGCGGCCTGGTTTTGGAGTCCGGGATTGATCGCTGTGATGGCAGGAGTGTGAGGAGCTCGCGGACTGTGGCGGTCTGCGATGTGGTGTTTTGGCGGACTGAAGTTTTGCGTCCGCCAAGCTCGCTTTTGCCCCTTATGGTTTTTGGGCTTGGTCACACTTGGTGCCGAGTTCAGTGTGTCCGCCGTATCCGCCGAGTCCGCTGTGACCGGGCGGTCTGTCTTTAGCTGCCTTTGGTCGTGGACTTGTGGCGGATTGAGGTGTGTGTCTTGCGGACTGCCTCGGGTTGGTGCGGACAGCCATTGAAGGGGGTTTGCTGTCCTGAAGCGGTTGGAGCTTTGCGGGCTGATGCCTTGTCCGCTTAGCTTAGGCGGACTGGAGAGGGTTTGTCAATGGTTGCCTTGCTCCTGGCGGTTTTCCTTGGTGACCGGCTAAGTCCTCGCGGACTCAGCGGACGGTGGTTTGTATTCGCGCGGGCTAGGGCGGTGTCGCTATCTCTTGGGCGGTGACCACACTCCTCACCCAGCCTATAAATAGGACTCCCCTGGCACATCTACAGTAACTTGAGTGAACAGTAAGTTGGGGTGTGCGAAGTGCTGCGGTCTGTGTTTGCCAGTCCGCACGGTTTGTTTCAGGCTGACGGTTTGTTGTGTGCAGGTCGCGCGGATAACTGCAAGGAGCCAGGAGTTTGGCTGTGACTTCGGTCAAGTGCTTGGAAGTGTGCGGTCTCTGCGGACTCAGCAGGAGGTCGCTCTGCGGCTTGTCAGTTCTGTTTCAACTTTGCCAGCTTCAATAACCTGTCCGCCGGCTTCAGGCGGGTAGGGGTGTTCCTCAGTTCGGGTTCAGCAGAAGGCGAATAACGGTGTGTCTGCGCGGCCTCGCGGCTTCGGCGGACTCCGTGGTATTCGGCGGATTGCAGCATAGTTCGGGCGGCTTCGGCGACCTCGCGGTCTCGGCGGACTCGGGTGCTGTCCACCCGGCTTGTTTTTTGGTGCTTCTGTTTTTCAGCTGTTATACTAGCGAAATCAAGTCTCGCTATGTATGCCTCGCATTGTAAAGAAGTGAATGAATAAAGACCTGCTTGTGCTTCCATTGTTTGTTGTGATTTATCTTTGTGCCTCTAGTCCTTGGTTTCCGCTGGTTCAACGTGCGAACTGGGTAGTTCCGAAGATATTAATTTGGCGTTTGGGCTATCTTGCTGACCACATTGAGAAAATTTAACATGGTATCAGAGGGAGGTTGCTGAGGTTGCTGAGGTTCAGTTGCGTGAGCGGAAGTCAGCCAGTGTTGTTACTCTGTGATTGAGTGGTGATCAACCTGTGTTGTTGCTCGGAGCTGCTGAAAGGTTGCCAACAGGTGCTGCAATGGAAGGGAGCTTAGCAAGAGGTCTGGGCATTGAACTCTTAACGCCGACTAACTTCAAGAAGTGGAAGTCGTGCATGAAGAGTTATCTTCTTGGCGAGGAGCTGTGGGATGTCGTTGGTGGAGACGACAGGCAGGAAGTCACTGCTGCTTTCGGTACTGCTGAGCAGGTGAGGCTTTGGAGAAGAACTAATGCTAAGGCGGAGTTCGTTCTGAAGAGAGCTGTGTCTCCAGAACTGTTTGATCACATCATTGGATGTGAGTCGGCTGCTGATATTTGGACAATCATTGATGAGTTGTTCAATAGGAAGAATGTGGCGCGGCTTCAGTTCCTGGAGAATGAGTTGGCCAGGGCAACTCAGGGAGACCTTTCCATTTCCAAGTACTTCTTAAAGATGAAGAGCTTGTGTGCTGAGCTGTCGGCACTGGATCCTGATGAGCCTATCTCTGAGACAAAGATGAAAAGGCACATTATCCGCGGCTTGCGGAAGGAGTATGTGGCCTTTGTCACATCTGTTCAAGGGTGGGCTACTCAGCCGTCGTTGCTGGAGCTGGAGAATCTGCTTGCCTCGCAGGAGAGCTTAGCAAGGCAGATGGCTGGAGTGAACCTGAATCAGGAAGGCAGCGAAGCTCTCTTCTCAGGAAAGAAGAAAGGATGGGAAGGGAAGAAGAAGAAGGTGCAGGCCGCTGTTGAGAAGGAGACTTCAACTTCATATCCGCCGGAGAGGAGCAATGCTCCTAAGGACTGGAACAAGAATCTGAAGTGCTACCGGTGTCATCAGCGTGGGCACTTCAAGCGGGACTGCAAGGTCAAACTGCAGCCTGGGCATGCTGCGGGAAAGGAGGAAGCTTGTTCGAGAAGTGAAGAAGCAGAATGGGGCGGAGCTTTCTTGACGGGCACTTGTGTCAGGGCCTTGTCTGCTGAGGACTTCAACGGCGAGTGGATCGTGGACTCCGGGTGTGGTCATCACCTCACCGGAGACAAATCGAAGTTCACCTCCATGCAGGCTTACTCAGGTAATGAAGCTATTATCACTGCTGATAATACTGTTTATGCAGTAGAGAAAGAGGGGGTCGTGTCATTGGGTAGTGATCAGGGGCCACTTACGTTAAGGAGTGTGTATCACGTACCGGGCATGAAGAAGAACCTCTTCTCGGTGACCAATGCGGTGGACGCTGGGTATCACGTTCTGTTTGGGCCAACAGACGTGAGGTTCCTTCGCAACGTATCAGCGGTGAAGGCTGATGTTGCTCATGTTGGGAGAAGGGTGAAGAGCTTGTATGTTCTTTCCACCAGCGCTTATGTTGATAGAATGAGGGCCAATGATAGTGCGGCTATCTGGAATGAGAGGCTGGGGCATGTTGGCATGGACAAGCTAAAGGCAATGGCGAGTAGAAGTCTGGTGAGGGGGTTGCCGAAGTTGTCCTCCTTTGGTGATGGGCATGTTTGTGCGGGCTGTCAATACGGTAAGGCACATCGCCTTCCATTTGATAAATTACAAACAAGGAGCAAGAAGCCACTGGAGTGTATTCATGGCGACCTGATGGGACCAACGGTTACTGCTAGCCTTGGCGGAAGCAAATATATGCTTGTCTTGGTTGATGACTACTCAAGGTATACTTGGGTGTACTTCTTAGAGGAGAAGTCGGAAGCCTTCCGTTTGTTCGTGGAGTTCAAGGAGTTGGTAGAAGGCCGGCTTGGCTTGCGGGTTAAGAAGTTTAGAATTGATAACGGGGGGGAGTTTGTCTCTTCCGAGTTTTCTAACTTCTGCAGGAAGCACGGGATCCAACGGGAGCTTACTTGTGCCCACACTCCACAACAAAATGGGGTAGCGGAGCAGAAGATCCGTCATTTGACGGAAACCTGCAAATGCTGGCTGCATGCGAAAGATATCCCAAGGTCCTTTTGGGCGGAGGGAATGTCTTGTGCTGCTTATGTTATCAATCGGATGCCACTCAGCCCTATCAACATGAAGACTCCCATTGAGCTGTTGCTGAAGGAGAAGCCGAATGTGGGACACCTTAGGGTGTTCGGTTCAACTTGCTACGTGCATGTCCCGGATGCTTCACGGACAAAGCTGGATGCGAAGGCAAGGAAACTTGTCTTTGTTGGCTATGATGAGTGGAAGAAGGGATGGAAGTGCATGGACCCTGTGACGAAGAAGTTCGTGGTGTCAAGAGACGTTGTCTTCGACGAGCTGACGTCATATGGAGGTGGCTCGGTGGAGCTAACCGGAAGTAGCAAGGATGATGAAGCACCGGTGGAGGCTGCTGAAGGCTTGGAAGAGGAGCTTGCTGTTTCACCAGCAGCTCCTGTTGCTTCGAATTCCGAGGCTGAGCCTTCTGGCTCAGGAAGCAGGGGGAGCACTGCTCAATGCTTGCCCCAGGTAGGAGTGGAGCCCGAAGAAGCAACGGAAGCCGTGAGCAAGGAGCCGTGTCTTTGGAGATCGAAGAGGGTGATTAAGCCACCGGCTCGGTACTGTGATGGGAATGCAGTGAGCTTTGTCTCCTGCTTCTTTGCCGGTCCTCTGGATGAGCGAGAGCCTGCAAACTTCAACGAGGCCACTGGAGTGAAGGAGTGGGATGATGTCATGAAGGAAGAGATTGATGCTCTGAAGAAGAATGAAACCTGGGACCTTGTGCCCAAGGTTGATGGCGTTACTCCGGTTACTTGCAAGTGGGTGTATAAGTTGAAGAAGAAGGCTGATGGGAGCATTGATCGGTTCAAGGCTCGCCTGGTCGCTAGAGGATTCTCACAGCAGTATGGAGAAGACTATGAGGAGACATTCAGTCCGGTTGCGAAGATGACTTCTGTAAGAGTGGTGATCGCATTGGCTGCTAGCAAGGGATGGAGGTTGTGGCAACTCGATGTGAAGAATGCCTTTCTTTACGGAGAGATTGACAAGGACATCGTCATGGATCAGCCGCTTGGTTTTGTCTCTGAGAAGCATCCGGACTATGTCTGCAAACTCAGGAAGGCTCTCTATGGGTTGAAGCAAGCTCCTCGAGCGTGGTATGGGAAGATTGCAGAGTACTTGCAATTCTGTGGATACTTGGCTTCTAACTCGGATTCAAGCTTGTTCGTCAAGAAGAAGGGAGAGCTAAGAGTCTTGGTCCTGCTGTATGTGGATGACATGATCATCACAGGGAACTCGGAGGAGGAAGTAGCAAGGCTCAGGGCAGAGCTTGCTATACGCTTCGAGATGAAAGACTTGGGAGAGTTGCATCACTTTCTTGGTCTGGAAGTGGAGAGGAAGGAGTGCGGGGTTCTCATTAGCCAGAAAGGATATGCTGATCGCATTGTGAAGCGGTTTGGCATGGGCGAAGGGAAGAAGTGTTCTACTCCACTGGAATCTGGGCTAAAGCTTCGACGAGATGAGGGAAGGGTTATTCATGATCCCTTGGTGTTCAGGGCTCTTGTTGGGAGCTTGATTTATCTGACGATTACAAGGCCGGTTATTGCTTATGCAGTTGGCCGAGTAAGTCGGTATATGGCTGAGCCAAGGCAATCGCATCTAGTGGCGGCGAAGGGAATTCTGAAGTATGTCAAGGCTTCTTCTGACATGGGACTCCTCTATAGAAGGGACGCGGAGGTTGCGTTGCTCGGGTACACGGATGCTGACTATGGCGGTGATTCGGATGATCGAAGGTCTACTTCAGGTTATGTGTTCACTTGCGGATCAGCTAGCATCTCGTGGTGTAGCAAGAAGCAGGACTCGGTGTCGGTTTCAACCACGGAGGCGGAGTATAAGGCTTCGGCCTTGGCTGCTCGGGAAGCCGTTTGGTTGAGGAGGCTTATAGAGGATGTTCATGAAGAAGTGCAAGGGCCTACTTTACTCCGGAGTGACAATGAGAGTGCTCTCAAACTGGTAAACAATCCAGTGTGTCACGCCAGGACCAAGCATATAGAGATTGATCACCACTTCATCAGGGAGAAGGTGTTGGATGGGTCTCTACTGGTCGGGCATGTTCGGAGTGAAGATAATCTTGCTGACATCTTCACAAAGCCACTATCGAAGGGGCCCTTTGAACGCTTGCGCAGCTTGCTGGGCTTGGTCACCACTTCTCACTTCAAGGGGGAGTGTTGAAATTTGTGAAGTGGAAGTGGGTGACGGGACAGGCCGCGCGGCCTGTGGCGGACAGCGTTGGCGGACTGGGCGGACTGAGGTTTGCGGCCTGGTGAAAAGTCTGGTGGAAGCCGGCTGTGTTCTGAGCGGGATGTTGCATGGAGTCTGCGGTTTGGTGCGGCCTGGTATCTGCGGATAGAGAGGCTTGCGGACTGGTGCTTTGCTCAGTGGTCGCGTGTAACGTCCCGAATCGCTCTAGGCCCCTAGTGTGTGTGTTTTTGAGTCAGGAGGGTTGACTCAAGTCCTGAGAAGTGCAGGGAATTAGACTGCACTTGTGGAGAAGTGGAGAAATCAGTGTAAAAAGACACGGGAAGTGACACGGGTAGTGACACGGCCGTGTCCCTACCCGTGTGCGTCGAGTTGAGCTCGACGAGCCGTGTCGAGATCGTCGATCATCGTCAAGATGCGTCGAGCGGGGAACACGGGTAGTGACACGGGCGTGTCCCTACCCGTGTGCGTCGAGTTGAGCTCGACGAGAAGTGTCGAGATGCAACCCGAGAAGTACACGGCCAGGCACACGGCCGTGTCATGTGAACACGGGTCGGGACACGGGCGTGTCCCTACCCGTGTCAAACATTGAATCGACATGGAAACCGCCACGGCCGTTTCGCGGAAGCGGGACACGGGTACGGACACGGTCGTGTCCCTACCCGTGTCATATTTTGTATATAAGGGGCAGAGGAAACCCTAGCCGTTTTCACTCTCATTTCCTTCCCCTATTTCCTGTGAGAGCTCCTGGTGAGAGGAAAACCGCTGGAGCAAGTTCTACTGGAGGAAATTCGCCATCGCCGTGAAAGAGAAGATGCCGCCGAGGAGAACTACGCGATCCATGGCAAGAAATGGTGGTACCGCTGGAGCCAACGTGAGTTTCCTACCCTCTCCCTTGGTGCTAGATCTTAGAAATTTAGGAGAGGCATCGACTCAAGAGAGTCTTGATGGAGAGGAGAAGATTTCTAGGTTAGGCCATGTTAGAACTTGTGTTCTTGACTTTAGATCTCTTCAACCCTTCCCCTTTTCTTCAATATGACGATGGGTGGATGGTCTCGTGAGGAGTTTATGGCCTTTGAGGTTGAATAAGGGAGGAGAATATTTCTGGAAAATTTAGGAACGATCGCCTTGAGGAGGAAGACGAACCGATGCCGTTCATTTTCCTTTAAGATGCGCGCAGAATCTGTATTCTGCACGCAGAAATCTTCTAGGCCATTTTCCCGATGGATAAGGCCAGATCTGGGCTTTCGGCTAAACATGAAAGTTGAAGCCCTTGGAAATACCTTTCCAACGAGTGGTTGCACGACTTCAGGAGATGTCTGTGGCCCCGGGAAAAGCTAATCGAGTTTGCTGTCCGGCAGTTCCTGTACACAGAAACTGTGTTCTGTATGCAGCAGACTTCCAGTCCGATTTCAGATAGGATAACGTCAAATCTGGGTTGAGATCTGAATACGAGAGTTGTAGACCTCGGAAATACCTTTCCATCGGGGGGTTACACGACTTCACCGGATTCCTGTAGCCTCGGGAATCTCCGGTTGAAGTTGCTGTCCAGATTATTCCTGCACTTAAAAATCTGGGTTTATAATATTTGAATTTGGATTCGGAGAAACTAATATTACAGGTAACCCTGAGGCTTGGATAAACTCTTATGAATAATTAATGCAGTTGCTTAAATGATGAAGATTATTAATCGGATTCCATGTGATAGAATTGTAAGATAGTATACTTGAATGATTTGACTTGTTAGAAGTTAGTAGATTTTTATACATGTGCATCTTGATATATTGTGTTGTAATCACCTGATATGACATATAGAAGGATAACTCATGGCCATGTGAATGTTGAATAGTGGATTGAATTTGGTAGTCCAATACCTAGAGCGTCGCCTTCCTATGGGTAGTATTGTGTAAGTTTGTAAGTGCGGTGTTGACCGCCACTTGTTTTGGTTGTGTTGAGATAAGGAGTGGATGGATGGTTAGGCTGTGCCCTCGTGTTTACTTCCGAGGCCCCTTCCATGATATATTGATGTGGAATTTGCATGTGGTGTGAGTCGACACGCGGTGTCGTAATCCTGGGTTAAGGATAGTGTGGCAGGTCTACGGGCTCGCCAGTCGTCACACCGACGGGAGTTGGCAGTTAGACTTGGTCGGTTTGGGCTGTGTCCTCGGTGTTCACGTCCCGAGGCCCCTCCGACCATGTGAACGGTTGGGATGTGTCCTCGTGCTTTCTTCCGAGGCCCCTTCCGGGTCACGCAAGTTCGGGCTGTGTTCTTGGGCCAAGACCCCGCTGGGCCATAGTACGCATGGGCTCCGCTGTTGTGTTCTTAGCGTTGAGGCGTACGGAGGCCTAGGTGAAGTAGTGTGATACCCGCCTAGTAGTAGAAGTGCCCGTTCTACTGTCACCGCCTGGCCACGGCGGCTGATGCCTGAGAGGTTAGCTACCTGCTCGAAAAGTGGGAACTATAGTCTGTGTCGACATAGCAATTGCATGGGTGTGCATGGGTGAGTCATTGCATAGCATTCATAGCATTTCATATCATTGCACAACAAGATCCTCATCGTATAAGTTTGTATGGGCACTCTTATACGATGAGTTACTTTTATGTAACCCGATCCTTAACTTATAAGTTTGTATGAGCATTCTTATAAGTTAAGTTACTTTCCTGCTGTTACTTATACTTGCTAGTTTAGTGTAGTTCTTACATAAATGCCGATTATGATACTGTTACTCTTACACTACTGTCACCTGCTTGTACTTCCTTTACTTGCATACTTGTTATATACTATACTCTTGTTCCTTTTCTCCGCCCGGTGCCGAGGAGTCGCCGGGGGAGCGGATGTGAAACCACTTAGTCGTTTCGACTAACGGTTGCTACGTCTCCCTTTTTAGGAGGTCACGCCGCAGGTGGAGCAGCCGCAGACTACGCAGCAGGACAGCCAGGCCAGGATGACAGGGCCTGAGGTGACGGTGCCGTTGATACCGTCAGTTACTGATGTTAGTATTTGATACTCTGATGTAGCCCGTTTGGGCAATGTTTAGCTGTACTCTGATATATGGTAGAAGCATGTTTTAGCTTCTCATTATTGATGTATTTGGACATTATAACTTAGTGTGGATTTGACTTCTGTTTGTTTATTTATTTGGTTGAGTTGGCATGATATATTGATATTGTTGTAGCCGGCGGAATAGGCGTCTTGTGGTACAGGTTAGCCCGTGTGCTAATGCTACCGCAAGGCGGCTGTTCCGGGCATAAGACTCCCTCTTCGTGCCGTGTTTTGGGATCCGGGAGGGGGAGTCTTACAAATGGTATCAGTTTGCCACGATCCTCAACTACGAAGTCATTCAACAATGGTGCCACCCTCGTTTGGTTAGTCAGTTTGGGGACAAACTGACTTAGCGGAAGCAGTGGTGTGCCTATATGTAATTCACATTAAGTTGTCCAACTTAGACCTTAAGTTTAGCCAACCTGACCACAAATTTGTCGTGTACGTGTAGATTCCACTGCATGTTGAGCCGATGGGGGTACTCTTACCCCTCCCATACCCACTCAGTTCCAACAGCCTGAGTTGGGGCAGACGCTCACCGCCATTCTTGATGTTTTTAAGGCACAGCAGGCTCCGGTGCAACAACAGGCCCCGAGCTCCAACTGGCTGAGCACCTTCCGGGCTCTCTCCCCTCCCGTCTACCTTGGGACGGAGTCAGCCGTACGTACAGAGGAATGGCTAGACACGATACAGGAGTTGTTGGCCGGTATCCGTTGCCCAGCCAACATGGCAGTGACATTGGCATTGTCCGTCTTGGACTTACATGCGAAGAGGTGGTGGAAGTCCCTCATGGGCTCTACCTTCCAAGGCCGGATCTACACTGAGATAAGTTGGAGTGAATTCTCGGGTATTTTCTTGGAGCACTTCATCCCTACATCGGCCCGAGATGAGCTTGAGCAGAGGTTCCTTCTACTAAAGCAGGGATCAAAGTCGGTTACAGAATACCAGCGGGAATTCCAGCATCTCGCAAGGTTTGCGGACTCTTATGAGTTGGATGACAGAGGTTATGCCAAGCGCTTCTATAAAGGGCTGCGAGATCCCCTAAGGCAGTCCCTTTTGTTTATAGCGGATGGTAGCTTGGCGGAGATCATTGATATGGCAAAAAGATTGGAGGCGGACCACATGGGATGTAGTAAGAGGCCTGCAGAGGACGTGATGGAAGCCGGCCCAAGTAATAGAAGGAGACGGGACTTCAGAGGAGGAAGAGGTTATCAAAGAGGTGGAGGGCGTGTCCACCGAAACTATAGGGTGGAGCATCCAGTTCCGCAGCCGCCTGCGTTGCCTCCACCCCCACAGCCTCAGCAATTTCAACAACCTGAAGGGCGTCGTGGCCTGGTATGCTTCGAATGCAACCAGCCGGGCCACGTCCGGCATTTTTGCCCGCAGCTATATGGGAACGTCCCTCCTGCTCTCCCTCCACCAGCTCCACGAGGACGGGGATATATGCGTGGTCGAGGACGAGGACCGCCAAGAGGAAACCCCGGACCGGTCCGGGATCAGGTGTACGCGCTTGACATGGCGCAGGAACGGAACCCACAAGATGTGATTGCAGGTATGATTTAATTAGTTTACATATTTGCATGGTTTAACATGAATTGAATAGAACTTATTAGACACTAGCAATAAGTTTTGGTCGTTGGCACTTAGGCACCGTGATTATTGGCGGGAAGACGGCCTATGCGCTGTTCGATACCGGTGCCTCACACTCTTTTGTGTCCGAGGATTTCATAAAAGACGTGGGGGATGTTCAGTACTTCACGGGAATAGCCCGACGTGTACGCCTTTCGGACGGCTCGGAGATGATCGCGACCGCCAAGTGCGAGTTGGAGTTATTTATTGATGGGAAGGCCTTTGATACACCGGCCACGGTTCTGAGAATGCCGGAGTTTGACATCATTTTGGTCATGGCATGGCTCGATTGGCACTTCGCGAGGATCGACTGCGCGGAGAAGCGGATCTATTTGAGACACGGAGACTCTGACGTCATCTTCCAAGGTATTGGCTTCGCTCCTCGCATGATGTTATCTTCCGTCCAGGTTGTAAAAGCTCATATGAAGGGGGACGAGGTCTTCATGATCTGGTTCGAGTTGAAGGAGGAAGCGTTGGAATTAAAGGATGTACGGGTTGTGCGGGATTTTCCCGAGGTATTTCCTGAGAAGCTACCAGGATTACCACCGCATAGAGAGGTCGATTTCCAGATTAATTTAGTACCAGGTGCCAAGCCTGTATCTAAGGCTCCGTACAGAATGGCCCCGAAAGAACTCGCGGAGTTTAGAGTTCAACTGCAAGAACTAGTAGATTCAGGGTTCGTTCGCCCCAGTTCATCACCATGGGGTGCCCCTGTGTTGTTCGTAAAGAATGAAGGATGGAACCCTGCGATTGTGCATAGATTATCGGGAACTCAATCGATTAACGGTGCGGAACACTTATCCGCTACCTCGGATCGACGAGTTGTTCGATCAATTAGTGGGAGCACATTGGTTCTCTAAACTAGACTTGTGCTCTGGATACTATCAGTTGAGGATACAAGAGGGGGATATACAGAAAACAGCCTTCAGTTCGAGATATGGTTTGTATGAGTTCACAGTAATGCCGTTTGGGCTCACGAATGCACCTTCGGCCTACATGAGCCTGATGAACAAGGTGTTTGAACCATACTTGGACATCTTCGTCATTGTTTTCATCGACGACATCTTGGTCTATTCAAAGACGGAGGAGGAGCATGGCGAGCACCTGACCTTGGTTTTGAAGAGATTGAAGGAGCATGCCTTGTATGCCAAGTTTAGCAAGTGTGAATTCTGGCTTAAGGAGGTAGCCTTCTTGGGGCATGTGATCAGTGGAGCAGGGTTAGCGGTGGATCCAGCTAAGGTGCGGGCCGTGAAGGAGTGGTCGCCCTTGAAGTCGGTGGCCGATGTACGGAGCTTCCTTGGACTTGCTGGCTACTACCGCAAGTTCGTAAAAGATTTTCCAAGATTGCCCTTCCTCTTACCTCCTTGACGAAGAAGGGTGTGCCATTTGAGTGGACACCTCAATGTGAAGCGGCATTTCAAGAATTGAAAGATAGGCTTACCTCCGCCCCCATCCTTGCACTTCCGTCTGGGAAGGAAGGATTCCAAGTTTACACGGACGCATCATATCAAGGGATGGGAGCGGTGCTGATGCAGCACGGGCATGTGATCGCTTATGCTTCAAGGCAGTTAAAGAAACATGAAATCAATTACCCGGTTCATGATTTGGAGTTGGGAGCAGTGGTGTTCGCTTTGAAGGTCTGGAGGCATTATTTATATGTCGTGCACTGCGAGATCTTTTCCGATCACAAAAACTTGAAGTATGTTCACACTCAGAAGGAGTTGAACCTGAGACAACGGCGGTGGTTGGAATTTCTATGCGACTATGAGTTCACCATGAACTACCACCCCGAGAAAGCGAACTCGGTAGCCGATGCCTTGAGTAGAAAAGTGCCAGGATCTAGCCCAGAGTCTCGGCTGATGAGCATGGAGTTGGCTCGGATGATCGAGGAGATGGAAATTACTCTAATATTCAAGGATCCTTCGGCAGAGTATGCGGAGTATTTGGCCAACATGAGCATAGTTTGTGATATCCGAGACCGGATTCGGGTGGAGCAAGGAATGGATGCGGCCTTGGCCCGACAATCAAGGCAATTGAAGATGGGACCACCGATGAGTACACACTCAAAGACGGCCTCATTTATTTTCGTGGCCGACTCTATATTCCCAAGGACGGCAAAATTCGGGAGGATATCTTGAGAGAGGCACACTCCTCTCAATATTCAGTGCACCCGGGTATTGCTAAGATGTACGCCGGATTGCGAAAGACCATGTGTTGGTCGGGAATGAAGAAGGATGTTCGCTACTATGTTACACATTGCGAAGCTTGCCAAAGGGTGAAGGCTGAATGCAGGAGTCCCGGTGGTTTGTTGCAGTCTTTGCCAATTCCCGAATGGAAGTTTGAGGATATCTCCATGGACTTTGTCCATAGGCTACCTCGCTCACGCTCCGGGAATGATTCGGTGTGGGTTATTGTGGATCGACTGACAAAAGTGGCCCGGTTCATTCCAATGAAGAAGGAAGCACACGTGGATGTTTTGGTACGCCTTTTTGTGGAGCAATTTGTACGGTATCATGGCGTGCCCAAGACAATAGTTTCGGATCGGGATGGTCGGTTTACATCCAATGAGTGGAAGGCGGTACATGCGTATTTGGGCTCACGCCTAACCTTTAGTACCGCATTTCATCCTCAGACGGACGGGCAGTCAGAGCGGACCATCAGAACACTGGAGGATCTATTGAGGTTATGTGTGCTGGATAGAGGAGAGCCATGGGAAAGGCTCTTGCCCCTGGTGGAATTCTCCTACAATAATAGTCATCAAGCGAGCATCGGCATGGCGCCCCATGAAGCCCTTTACGGAAGAAGGTGCAGGACTCCCTTGTCTTGGGTGCAGGATGAAGATCCGAAGGCATTGGGAAATGAATACATAGATGATACTGATGCGGCGGTCAGATTGATACGGGATCGCATGTTGGAGGCCCAAAGTCGACAGGCGAAATATTACAATAAAAAGCACCGGATGGTGGAATTCCAAGTGGGCGAAAAAGTGTTCCTTAAGATTCGGCCGATGCATGGAGTTTCGCGGGTGCGTGGAGTGAAAAAGCTCAGCCCAAGGTATGTTGGGCCTTATACTATATTGGAAAGGATTGGCCCGTTGGCCTATCGGTTGGAGTTACCACCGGAACTAGAAAATCTTCACGACGTGTTCCATGTATCGTCGCTTCGAAAAGCACTATTGCGGCCCGACCAATTTATTCCCACTACTGATGGTGCGGTGGCGACGGATAGGTCGGTGCGACTAGAGCCGGTACGAATTGTTGACAGCGAAACAAGAACATTACGCCGCAAAAGTGTCCCCTTAGTGAAGGTGCTATGGATGAATCATGGGAAGGAGGAGTACACCTGGGAGCCTATGGATTTGATGCAGCAACGCTACCCGGAGTTGTTTGCCCAAGGTAAGCTTATTTAAAAACATATGATGAATTTCCTGTTTAGCTTTTCTCCACACAGCCTAAGCCTGATTTCGGGGATGAAATCTTTTATTTTGTTTATAGGATTTGTAACGTCCCGAATCGCTCTAGGCCCCTAGTGTGTGTGTTTTTGAGTCAGGAGGGTTGACTCAAGTCCTGAGAAGTGCAGGGAATTGGACTGCACTTGTGGAGAAGTGGAGAAATCAGTGTAAAAAGACACGGGAAGTGACACGGGTAGTGACACGGCTGTGTCCCTACCCGTGTGCGTCGAGTTGAGCTCGACGAGCCGTGTCGAGATCGTCGAGAATCGTCAAGATGCGTCGAGCGGGGAACACGGGTAGTGACACGGGCGTGTCCCTACCCGTGTGCGTCGAGTTGAGCTCGACGAGAAGTGTCGAGATGCAACCCGAGAAGTACACGGCCAATGACACGGCCAGGCACACGGCCGTGTCATGTGAACACGGGTCGGGACACGGGCGTGTCCCTACCCGTGTCAAACATTGAATCGACATGGAAACCGCCACGGCCGTTTCGCGGAAGCGGGACACGGGTACGGACACGGCCGTGTCCCTACCCGTGTCATATTTTGTATATAAGGGGCAGAGGAAACCCTAGCCGTTTTCACTCTCATTTCCTTCCCCTATTTCCTGTGAGAGCTCCTGGTGAGAGGAAAACCGCTGGAGCAAGTTCTACCGGAGGAAATTCGCCATCGCCGTGAAAGAGAAGATGCCGCCGAGGAGAACTACGCGATCCATGGCAAGAAATGGTGGTACCGCTGGAGCCAACGTGAGTTTCCTACCCTCTCCCTTGGTGCTAGATCTTAGAAATTTAGGAGAGGCATCGACTCAAGAGAGTCTTGATGGAGAGGAGAAGATTTCTAGGTTATGCCATGTTAGAACTTGTGTTCTAGACTTTAGATCTCTTCAACTCTTCCCCTTTTCTTCAATATGACGATGGGTGGATGGTCTCGTGAGGAGTTTATGGCCTTTGAGGTTGAATAAGGGAGGAGAATATTTCTGGAAAATTTAGGAACGATCACCTTGAGGAGGAAGACGAACTGATGCCGTTCATTTTCCTTTAAGATGCGCGCAGAATCTATATTCTGCGCGCAGCAATCTTCTAGGCCATTTTCCCGATGGATAAGGCCAGATCTGTGCTTTCGGCTAAACACGAAAGTTGAAGCCCTTGGAAATACCTTTCCAACGAGTGGTTGCACGACTTCAGGAGATGTCTGTGGCCCCGGGAAAACCTAATCGAGTTTGCTGTCCGGCAGTTCCTGTACACAGAAACTGTGTTCTGTATGCAGCAGACTTCCAGTCCGATTTCAGATAGGATAACGTCAAATCTGGGTTGAGGTCTGAATACGAGAGTTGTAGACCTCGGAAATACCTTTCCATCGGGGGGTTACACGACTTCACCGGATTCCTGTAGCCTCGGGAATCTCCGGTTGAAGTTGCTATCCAGACTATTCCTGCACTTAAAAATCTGGGTTTATAATATTTGAATTTGGATTCGGAGAAACTAATATTACAGGTAACCCTGAGGCTTGGATAAACTCTTATGAATAATTAATGCAGTTGCTTAAATGATGAAGATTATTAATCGGATTCCATGTGATAGAATTGTAAGATAGTATACTTGAATGATTTGACTTGTTAGAAGTTAGTAGATTTTTATACATGTGCATCTTGATATATTGTGTTGTAATCACCTGATATGACATATAGAAGGATAACTCATGGTCATGTGAATGTTGAATAGTGGATTGAATTTGGTAGTCCAATACCTAGAGCGTCGCCTTCCTATGGGTAGTATTGTGTAAGTTTGTAAGTGCGGTGTTGACCGTCACTTGTTTTGGTTGTGTTGAGATAAGGAGTGGATGGATGGTTAGGCTGTGCCCTCGTGTTTACTTCTGAGGCCCCTTCCATGATATATTGATGTGGAATTTGCATGTGGTGTGAGTCGACACGCGGTGTCGTAATCCTGGGTTAAGGATAGTGTGGCAGGTCTACGGGCTCGCCAGTCGTCACACCGACGGGAGTTGGCAGTTAGACTTGGTCAGTTTGGGCTGTGTCCTCGGTGTTCACGTCCCGAGGCCCCTCCGACCATGTGAACGGTTGGGATGTGTCCTCGTGCTTTCTTCCGAGGCCCCTTCCGGGTCACGCAAGGCCAGTTCGGGCTGTGTTCTTGGTGCACATCTACCCAAGACCCCGCTGGGCCATAGTACGCATGGGCTCCGCTGTTGTGTTCTTAGCGTTGAGGCGTACGGAGGCCTAGGTGAAGTAGTGTGATACCCGCCTAGTAGTAGAAGTGCCCGTTCTACTGTCACCGCCTGGCCACGGCGGCTGATGCCTGAGAGGTTAGCTACCTGCTCGAAAAGTGGGAACTATAGTCTGTATCGACATAGCAATTGCATGGGTGTGCATGGGTGAGTCATTGCATAGCATTCATAGCATTTCATATCATTGCACAACAAGATCCTCATCGTATAAGTTTGTATGGGCACTCTTATACGATGAGTTACTTTTATGTAACCCGATCCTTAACTTATAAGTTTGTATGGGCATTCTTATAAGTTAAGTTACTTTCATACTGTTACTTATACTTGCTAGTTTAGTGTAGTTCTTACATAAATGCCGATTATGATACTGTTACTCTTACACTACTGTCACCTGCTTGTACTTCCTTTACTTGCATACTTGTTATATACTATACTCTTGTTCCTTTTCTCCGCCGGTGCCGAGGAGTCGCCGGGGGAGCGGATGTGAAACCACTTAGTCGTTTCGACTAACGGTTGCTACGTCTCCCTTTTTAGGAGGTCACGCCGCAGGTGGAGCAGCCGCAGACTACGCAGCAGGACAGCCAGGCCAGGATGACAGGGCCTGAGGTGACGGTGCCGTCGATACCGTCAGTTACTGATGTTAGTATTTGATACTCTGATGTAGCCCGTTTGGGCAATGTTTAGCTGTACTCTGATATATGGTAGAAGCATGTTTTAGCTTCTCATTATTGATGTATTTGGACATTATAACTTAGTGTGGATTTGACTTCTGTTTGTTTATTTATTTGGTTGGGTTGGCATGATATATTGATATTGTTGTAGCCGACGGAATAGGCGTCTTGTGGTACAGGTTAGCCCGTGTGCTAATGCTACCGCAAGGCGGCTGTCCCGGGCATAAGACTCCCTCTTCGTGCCGTGTTTTGGGATCCGGGAGGGGGAGTCTTACATCGCGGGTGCAAGCTTGTGCTGGAAAGCGGGTTGGCTCTTGTCCGCGGGAAGCTTGCGGACTGATGTGTCCGCGGTTTTTGGCTGTTGCGGACTAAGCTTAGAGCTTGGCTGAGGCCTTGTCGAGCTCTGGTGGCACAGCAGGGAGTTGCTGTGGAGATCGTTGTGGCGGCCTGGTTTTTGGAGTCCGGGATTGATCGCTGTGATGGCAGGAGTGCGAGGAGCTCGCGGACTGTGGCGGTCTGCGCTGTGGTGTTTTGGCGGACTGAAGTTTTGCGTCCGCCAAGCTCGCTTTTGCCCTTATAGTTTTTGGGCTTGGTCACACTTGGTGCCGAGTTCAGTGTGTCCGCCGTATCCGCCGAGTCCGCTGTGACCGGGCGGTCTGTCTTTAGCTGCCTTTGGTCGTGGACTTGTGGCGGATTGAGGTGTGTGTCTTGCGGACTGCCTCGGGTTGGTGCGGACAGCCATTGAAGGGGGTTTGCTGTCCTGAAGCGGTTGGAGCTTTGCGGGCTGATGCCTTGTCCGCTTAGCTTAGGCGGACTGGAGAGGGTTCGTCAATGGTTGCCTTGCTCCTGGCGGTTTTCCTTGGTGACCGGCTAAGTCCTCGCGGACTCAGCGGACGGTGGTTTGTATTCGCGCGAGCTAGGGCGGTGTCGTTATCTCTTGGGCGGTGACCACACTCCTCACCCAGCCTATAAATAGGACCCCCCTGGCACATCTACAATAACTTGAGTGAACAGTAAGTTGTGGTGTGCGAAGTGCTGCGGTCTGTGTTTGCCAGTCCGCACGGTTTGTTTCAGGCTGACGGTTTGCTGTGTGCAGGTTGCGCGGATAACTGCAAGGAGCCAGGAGTTTGGCTGTGACTTCGGTCAAGTGGTTGGAAGTGTGCGGTCTCTGCAGACTCAGCAGGAGGTCGCTCTGCGGCTTGTCAGTTCTGTTTCAACTTTGCCAGCTTCAATAACCTGTCCGCCGGCTTCAGGCGGGTAGGGGTGTTCCTCAGTTCGGGTTCAGCAGAAGGCGAATAACGGTGTGTCCGCGCGGCCTCGCGGCTTCGGCGGACTCCGTGGTATTTGGCGGATTGCAGCATAGTTCGGGCGGCTTCGGCGACCTCAGCGACCTCGCAGTCTCGGTGGACTCGGGTGCTGTCCGCCGGCTTGTTTTTTGGTGCTTATGTTTTTCAGCTGTTATACTAGCGAAATCATGTCTCGCTATGTATGCCTCGCATTGTAAAGAAGTGAATGAATAAAGACCTGCTTGTGCTTCCATTGTTTGTTGTGATTTATCTTTGTGCCTCTAGTCCTTGGTTTCCGCTGGTTCAACGTGCGAACTGGGTAGTTCCGAAGATATTAATTTGGCGTTTGGGCTATCTTGCTGACCACGTTGAGAAAATTTAACAGCCCATTCATCAAATCACGCGTCTTGGTCGGCTTGTATTTATGTTAAACTGCTTGTACATGATATTTTTTTGTCCCACATTGTTTAATTGTAATCTCTCTCATCTCTTCCATTCTATAAAAGAGAGGCTATACCATGTAATTGATACCTTTTTTGAAGTACAAAAATTTTTGTTTGTCCAATTTCCAGACTCTCTTTTTCTGTTCGCACACTCGGCATGTGTATTTCGTGTCTCAAGATTGGATGAAATGTTGTATTGCTCCCTCCAAGTGGCGATTTTCGTCGTTGTAAGATAAGAATGCATCTGCATCGCCTTTGAACTTGAACAAACATACACATCAAAATGGCAAGAAAAAGAATTAGAAATTTGGTGCAGGATAACTCGAAACGTCGTCAAATTCAGCGAGCATAGGTAAGTGAACAAAGACACTGCATACATGAGTGCCCAACACGCCCAATTAAGCGTAGCGGACGCAAGCATGCACCCTCTCTCACCACGTGCTCAGGCACACCATGTGTGGGTGCCCTCATATCTGCATGCCCAGGTGCGCACCGTGCAAGTGCGCAATGCGCGCGGGTGCGCACCACGCGGGATCCAGTGCGCTGACTGCTCCCTCAGTCGCCCGACAGCCTCGATTGGACTAGGAAGCGTCGTTTGTCCTTTTGGCCTCCCTAACACATGCGGCCTCGGCAAGCCCCGAAGGACCAACTGGCTCTTTGGCCGCCCGACTATAAGAGGTCTCGGCCTCGGCCGCCCCGTAAGGGCCGGCAGCCACTTTGGACTCCCGGCCACAGACAACCTACAGTGCCAGCCGCCCCAAGTTCGCCTGACCACGGGCGGCATCAACCTAGGCTGGCCTAGTAAGGGTTAGTCGACATTAGGCCTCCCAGCGCACGGGCGGCCTCGTCGGTCAACCCTACAAGGGCCTATCGCCCCTAGGCCGTACAGCCATGGGCGGCCTCGGCCGGCCCCGCAAGGGCCAACCTCCCTTGGTCGCCCAGTGCACGGGTAGTCTCGGCCGGCCCGTGGGGGTGGCTACCCTTCGACCGCCCGACCCTTGGGTAGCTACGGCCTTGGCCGACCCCAAAAGGGTTGGATGCTCCTTGTCCGCCCGACGCGCGGGCAGCCTCGGCCTCTGCCGGCCCCGCAGGTGTCGGCCGCCTAACACATGGATGGTCGAGGCCACGACTGGCCCTGCAATTGTCGGTCGTCCCTTGGCTGCCCGGCCGAAGGGCGGCCTCGGCCGACCTCTCCCAAGGCCAGCTTCCCCCTTGGCCACTAGACGTAAGGGAGGATGAGGTGCCCGCCGTTCTTGCCCGGCCGCCTGGCTCGTCGTGTCTTCCGTTTTCCTGGGCGGGCCTTTTCTCAGCCCAGGGTCGGGGTCATCATTTCTCTAAAAATGTCGATTGTGCTCAGATTCGAGCATTTTTATTCGTCCGTCTGGTAGTTACTTGGCAAAATTACTGGACCGTCCTTCTCTACTTCATTTAGATCTTTTCCCGAATTCTAAACTTTCTCTCTTTCTCCTGCTTCTCTCTCTACACTATCCTTTCCTCCCTGTAGGATCACCAAGGAACTCAAAAGAGGTTTGATTACACGGACGAAGTTGCCTCGAACTCCGTCAAGCACTTGGAGGGTGGCGCGATCTCAACAGTCGCACACCATCTTCGGCTGTATGAGTTGCGTTGAAGCAAGCGACAAGCCTCCTCTACATCAACAAGTCGAGCTCATCAAGATGCCCAAGTTCGCACGCTCGCCTTCGAACCGAGGAGCAAGACCCCGGGAAAAGTGCGGAGCCTTGTCCTGCTCTGAGCTGCTCTCTCTCATCTCCCCAAGTGTCACGAGTCGTGGTCTGTTGCCCTCGCCTTCCCCCAAAAGTTTTGTATCTAACTCTATGTAGTGGAAGGTAGGTCGACAATGAATCAACCGAGTGTTTTTTCATCCCGATTGCGTGTTTTCCACGTAATAAAAATCTCTCTCACTGCTCTGTGAAATTCTGACTGTTTGGGCGGTTGACCGCTCAGGTCGTTAAGATGGTTCAGTAGACCCGATCTACCAAGAGTCTCGAGCAGACCCCTAACACATGTATATATTTTTTTGAAATTAAAATCGACTTAATAAGAGTACAGTTGGATTTACATCAATAATTTGAACTCAATAATTTGAACTGTAATTATTCGATAAAAATAGTCAAAAGAAATTCTGAAGTCATTTTTGAACTGTAATTTATATCTGTATTTAGAGTAAAAAAAATTTAGTGTTATCGGCCATCGATTCCATCCGGAAAAAATCGGTTTTTGGTAAAATGCATTCTAAAAATTTAAATATAACACAATTCACTCTCAAAAATATTTTTTTGAAAAAAAAATTAATTTTTAGGAGACGCATTGTGCTATTTTTAAACTTTGAAGATTCATTTTTTAAAAAACTAATATTTCTAAGATGTATTCGGTCAAAAAACATCTAGATTGCACGTATATAAAATTTGGGTGTTTATATTGGCAGTCACTATTTGGTTATTGGCAGCTCAAAAATAATAGCAGTCCAAATAATGTCTATTGGTAGTCCAAAAAATAAGTTTTTAAAAGACATTTTTAGGAAAAGTGTTCAACATGAAAGTTGTAGATCTCGATGAGATCTATAACTTTCATGTTGAACATTTTTTTCTACAAATGTCATATAACAGACATATTTTCAAAAGGCGCGGAATTCGGGCGGAACTCGCATAATTCCGCCCGGATTCCGCGCCTTTTGAAAATAGGTCTGCTATATGACATTTTTAGAAAAAGTGTTCAACATAAAGTTGTAGATCTCGTCGAGATCTACAACTTTTATGTTGAACATTTTTTTTTTCTAAAAATGTCATATATTAGACCTTTTTGAAAAACGTGCGTGTTGCGCATTTTGAGCTGCCATTAGCGGCATTCATTATATACGTGTTTTTTATTATTTTGACGTGCTACCAATAATCAAAATTACGCTGCCAAATAAATGTCCTAAATTTTTTTCCTTGAGACCTCGCCAGCCAGTGCTCTTCAGACGTCAGCGAGCAGAGGTTTGAGAGGCCTTTACGCCCACGAATTTTTTTCATGGATGAATTCTCATGGCGGTCAGAATTACTTACAATTCCAAGCTTTTCCGCTTTCTTAACAACATTAATTCTTCCGCTGTTCTCTTCTACTCATCATCTCTATGCCTTCACCTGTCATCTGTCCCTCCATTCTCAGCCTCCTCCAGAAAGTCGCCGCCGGGAGCGGCTCCCTCCAGCTTGCTCAGAAAGTTCATGCCCGCGCCATAATTCTCGGCCTCAACCGATATCCCCTCATCCGTTCAACTCTTATCTCTGCCTACTCCCATTTCGGCTACCCCGCTCTATCTCATTTCGTCTTCTTCCAATCCCCTCCCGCAACATTTTCCTGTGGAACTCTCTACTCGCCGCCTTCGCAAAAAATGGATGCTACCGCCAAGCCCTCGCAGCGTTTCACTATATGCGGGCCGTCTCCGACGAGCCGCCGGATGGCTACACCCTTGCAATCGTCGCCAAAGGTTTGGCGGAGCTTTCGGACTCCAAAAATGGCAGCGCAGTCCATTGTCTTGTTAAAAGAATTGGGCTTTGCTCGGATACCGTGTTGGCCAACACTCTAATGCTTTTTTATTTCAAATGCGATCATCCAGAAGCTGCCCGGCAGGTGTTTGAGGAAATTCCTCTGAAGACCGTTGCTTCTTGGAATGCTTTGATATACGAGCAGGGGCGGCAAGGAGTGGGAACTCGTACGAGAGATGCAGTCGAGAGGAGTAAAGCCGAACGGCATCACTGTCTCTGTTCTGCTTCCTCTTTGCGCAGGACGTGATTCTGCCGTCATTATTCTTGGACGACAGATACATTGCTACATCGTGAGGCACGAACTTAGATTTGATTCAGAGCTTCACGTTGGGTGCTGCCTGATAAACTTGTACTGCAAAAGCGGGAATTTGATTATGGGAAGGCGAGTTTTCGAGCGCGAGCTCAGGAGAAATGTATTCACTTGGACAGCCATGATTGCGGGGTATGCGGAATGTGGAGAGTTTAATGACGCTCTAAGGCTTTTCGGATTGATGAATCGTGTCGACGGGATCATACCCAATGAGGTCACGCTTGTGACTGCTCTTCCTGCGGTTGGATCTCTCGCAGCCATACGCAGCGGGAAGCAAATCCATTGCTTCGCCTTCAGACGCTACTTGAATGCTGAAACTTCTGTGAGCAATGCTTTAATTGTTATGTATTCAAAATGTGGAAGTTTGGGGACCGCAAGATGTATTTTTGACGATGATTCATGGCAGAAAGACGCCGTTTCGTGGAGCTCTGTCGTCTCGTGCTACGGGATTCATGGCCTGGGGGGAGAAGCGCTCTCTCTGTTCAAGAAAATGTGCGGTCTCGGGATCAAAGTGGACCGTGTAACCGGAGTCGGAGTGCTTTCTGCTTGCAGCCGAGCAGGTTTGGTGAAGGAAGGAGTGGATATATTCACTTGGTTGGTGAAAGACCATGGTATTTTCCCAGTGCTGAGATGTGTTCATGTGTGGTTGATATCTTGGGAAGAGATGGGCGGATGGAAGAAGCTTTACAATTCATCAACTCGTTACCGTCCGAGCCGAAATCGTGCATCTGGGGAGCGCTTTTTTCAGCCGCCGTCTCACACTGCAATGAAGAAATTCAGCATTTGGCTGGTGAGTTTCTGCTCCGAAACGAACCGGAGAATCCTTCTCATTATGTGGGTCTGTCGAATTTTCATGCTTCTTTTGGAAGATGGGATGTTGTTGAGGAAGTGAGGAGGAGAATGATGGGGAAGGGATTGAGAAAGAGTCCTGGTCTGAGTTGGATCGATCTCAATGGGAAGGTTTACTCGTTTTGTGCTTCGGATAAAACACATCTATGCTCCAGTATTATTTATGAAGTTTTGGGCAGTCTTTCCCGGGAATTAAAGGAATCTCCTTGCTTTGATAGCATGGCTTGGGATTTCTGTGTGGTTTGTGTTTGAAATTGTTTGTTTAGAAATTTCCTGAAAAGCTTATTATAGGTTCTTCTATCCCTAGGAAAAGGAGGGCAGTTATTTTCATTATTAAACATGTTGAAAAGATGAAATAGAATAAATATTTATCTTTTTGATCAGAGGTTTAGGCTCCATTTGGCACAGTAGGAAATAATTTTTGGCTAAGGATAGCGTTTTCAAAGGAAGGAATGACAGTACCCTGCTCGCCGTTGGATCAATCCTGCTCGCCGTCCGAACAAAGTGTTTACTCGTTTTTTTTTAAATATTTTTCTCGTCTTTATTGTTGATGGTTGGATCGTTCATCCAACGGTCATCTTTTTACTTGCTCCCAAAACTAAGAACGCTACCCATACGGAAAAAGTTTTTCAGTGACGGATCCAGAAAATTAATAATGAGGGTACACAAATTGATAATGAGCTTGCACAAAATTTTTTTTTGAATGCGTCACTGAGTTTAAAAAACTTTAACATGAGAAGTCAGACATCAATTTCCTTCAAAAAAAAATTTTTTTTGAACGCTTCAATCTTATCAGAACTGTTTATGCCTCATCTGATCACCGTTTTTGACATATAAGTAGTCAAAATTCATTGCCTTGGCGAGAGGAATTCAAATACACTAGTCATTTTGAAAAATACTGGGAGTGTCATTGTCCCTCAGGCCACCTCTGAATCCGCCCCTGGACACGGTGGTGGCAGTCATGAATATTATGGTTAAATTGTCATTCATAATGCCCACCTAAGGAACTTCATCCACTTTTATGTTCAAACGGATGATATTTGTTTGGTGATCCTTAACGAATGACTGTTTACGGTCGCCATCACCATGCCAAATAGAGCCTTAATCGATCATTACAAAAGAATTAGACCAAATGAGAATATATCATAGCTAAATTATATTTTTTTTCATGGAAGAGAAGTAAACAAAAAGTTTTCATAAAAATTGTCGTAGATTCCAGAACGAAGGTTTCAAAATTGTTGAATTATCCACAACTTTTTTGGGAGATATTCAGCATTTATGATTAATATATTTTAGTTGATAAATTCCAATTTTGCATGTTTACTTCTGTTGTCCGGCCAAACAACATAATTAATTTTCAGATTAATTTCAAGTCATGCAGGAATTAAAATTGATCTTAATTTCAATTCCATCTAAACAAATGCACCATTCTCATTATAATTTTGTTTGTACCCGTGCATTTTTTCACCCGAACGTGACGCGCATTTTACACCCGGTCGTGCATTTTCAGCTCAGATGCGCATTTTTCCGTCCGGACGCGCATTTTCCTCCCATACTCGCATTTTTTGCACGACAGATTTTCGCCCGGGCGCGTATTTTTGATACAGGTGCGCATTTCCGTCCGGTCATGCATTTTCTGACCGGGCGCGCATTTCAGCCCGAGCGCGCAGGTTCAGCCCGGACGCGCATTTCCCGCATGGACACGCATTTTCCTGCATGGGCATGGATTTTTCCACCTGGGCGCGGATTTTGGGCATAGGCACGAATTTTGGGCCTGTGCCCGCAATTTCCGCACGGACGCGCATTTTTGTCTGTGCGCGCATTTTCCGCCCGACGCTCATATCTGCTCAGACGCGCATTTTTCGCTCGGTCACACATTTTCCACCTGGGCGAGCATATTTCTTTCGGGCGCGCATGTGTTAATAAAGACTGTCACTGCAACGAATATTTGCCAAACAGTTCATAAATTATTTCTCCTTTATAAAAATCGCTGCAAAAAAATTTTCCCAAACATATCACCTTTTATAATATACATTTTCCAAATAACTCATTTTTAACTTTTATTTGCCATCACTCCTTCTTTATCAAAACCCCTTCAAAATGAGGGCCTAAATTCGTTTTTTTTCCAAGTTATATAGGAATTGGAGTTTCTACAATCCACGTGTTTTTTAGGGAATTGTTATTGATATCTTAAAAATGCATATTTGTAACTCAATGATATTTGTACCCAAATGCGATATTTGTACTCATTCTTGATATTTGTACCCATATATAATAATCAATAAGAAGAATAATTTTTTGATCTCATATATGTATAATGGTCTGGAACTACGTTGCTGAACACATAAATTCCGTGACACCCCCAATCACAACATAAATCGGCGGGAGTACTCAGAAATCATAACAAAAATTACAGTTTAAATCGGCGACCGAAGAGAGGGGCCGTCGGCTGGCGAGGGGGGGAAGGAACGCCGACGAGCGTCTGCGAGCGAACAATGGCGAGAGTCTGCGAGCGAAGAAGCGGCACGGGTTCATTGCGGGATCGGGTTTAGGACGAAGAGACAAATGACTTTTGGGTACAAATATCCGGTTTGATTTCAAAATAAAGGGGCTAATTTTTTTTAAAAAAATGGGTGTGAATATCCATTTACGAGGTACCAATAACCATTCCTTTTTATGCCTTTCCTATTATTTTTCTCCATTTTACCTGACAATTGTAAGTTGTGTGTGTGCGATCTGGTTGTGGCCATTTGTGAATGGGCAGCAACATAATCTTGGGCGATATCAAATTAGTAATCCTGTGTAGAAAATTGCTATATCGATTTTTCTTGGTTTTGTTAGAGAAAAAATAGGCGTGTGAGAATGATGACTGATGAGACATTTTTTTAGAGCAAAAGCGTTTATTCAACTTTTCGAGTTGCCCTACTTTTTTGCCCAAATTTTCTGGTGGTTCCCTCATTTCAACTCTTTTACAGCTGAGCATGTTATTCAAAACCTGCCGAGCATTCGATTAAAATTGTTTCCACAAAATTTGAGTCGATTCTATTGGATTTGAATCATAGTTTGAATCTGTTGTGGGTCGCCTGGTCTTTTTTCGATCCGAAGAAGAAATCAGACCGTCTTAGCTTGGGGTCGAACCCGGTGCGCAAACAGTCAAAATGAATCGCAACAAATGCCAAGAGACGTTTTTTACGTGAAAAATCCAGAAAGTGTGAAAAACCATGCTGCTTGAACTGTGCCGAGCCAAAATCCAATAGTTTCTTGGAGTTTTACAGAGTTTTGCTTGATCTCGGAGGGCGACAAACCGCTACTCCATTACAGGTGCAGGGAAGAGGAAAAAACGACTATGTTCTCGGAGCCTCGATGAAAATGATCTGGGCTTAGAGTGTTGTTGAGCTCGTAGAACCTAGGTGGGAGCGTTTCTGACAAGAATTTCTCTAAATCCATGGAGCTTCTGGAGGGAGCGCTCTCGCGGAGGCGGTTGGCGTGACTTGGGGCATGCTGGAGCCTGAGTACATGGAGGAGTGCGAAGAAAATTCTTGAGCTGAGAATCGGCCTATGTCCACAATCCCGCAGGAAATCTTTGAGCTTTCTTTTTCCTTTGGAGTTGCTTGTGCTCAAATGAAGGTCTGAAGGTATATTTATAGTTTTCTAGAGGGTTACGGTGGTAATTGCGTCGGGGAGTGATTTGTGCTGGCGAACGACGTTGCTCCATTTCGATCACATATATCACAATTTTTGCCAACATGACGAGAGTACCCCTCCCACCAGAAAGTTTAGGCAACTCGAGCAAGGTGCCCGGAGGAGGCGGCGACCGGAGGTGGCCAGCGGCGAAGGAGGGGGTCGGGGATGACGAGGGTTGCCGGCGGCGGCGGTGACAGCCGGCTGCGCCCGCACGCACATGCGTGCTACTCGTGCGGGGCGTGAATGTCACAACCCGCATTTTCACTGCATATAAAAACTTATCAAAGTAAGGGAAAATGCGCGTCATGATGCCACGTCAGCAGGGGAAAACTCCAGACGCTCAGGCAGACACCTACTTAAACATGAAAAAAGATTTTTTTCAGTTATTTTAAGGAAAATTAGCTAAGTGCAATACTTAGTCGTATCCCTCGACTTAGTGACTCACTTAATCTACGAATCAAAATATAGTTATACTCTGCGGAAAAATACTTGTTTAGATTGACTCAAACATCCTACATGAGTATAAACGTCCGCAAAGGACAACTCATGCTATGCAAGACTCTAAATTTATAATAGTAGTAAGGACAGCTTTTACGGTCGCCAAATATAACAAGTTAGAGTTTTTAAATTATGCAGTGCATGAAGTAATAGTAATAGATTTTATTCTTAAAAATACCTAACATGCATTCCTAACATAAATCATCCCAGAGAGCAAGTAACAATACTGTGGGCGTCAACAAGCTGACACGAACCCACATACAAAAAAGTATGTCTGAATCAGTAACTAAATAAACAACAAACTACCTCGTTGAGACGAGATAACAACCACAGCCAACACTGCCGCCCAGAAACTCCAAAATTAGCTCTGCTATCTGTACTACTTTTTGCTCTGAACCTGAGGCATTCCAAAGACAGAACACCTCAGCAAGAAGGAACAAGTGGTGGCAGAAATTAATAAGCCCAAATAAACAAAAGTCAAAGGGGTACCAACCCAAGACCAACAGTACTGAAATAAAGTACAAAAAAAGAGGAAAAAGTCATCATCATGAAGAAGAACTCTTATGTGATTTGTCACGTACAACAATAGTACACCAGACGCAGGAGGCTATAAGGTGACAACATGAATAATTCGTAAGTAAGAAATACAAATCCTTTATTAGGCATCTGTGGTCGACTTTACCCAAAAACACGAGCGAGGTGGTCACTCGTGGACACACCACCCAAAAACACGGGCAATGTGGTCACTCTTGGACACACCACCCAAAAACACGAATATAAAATCCGTCTAATTGCGAGGGAGTCTCATACTCTCCACCATACACTGCAGACACACAAACGTCGGGTAGACTTCCACAGGGCACTAATGAAGGAAATAACCACTGCGGAGTTGGAATCGTCCACTAACTCCCGCAATCAAGAAACCTAAAGAAACCACAATACAAATATCTCGAGATTTGGCTCGACAGATTCTACTTGACATTACCAGATTCAAGACGTGGTTAATCAACCTCTAGGAGCAATTTACAATCCTAGATAAACTCTAACGCGTTTAATAACGAAAGCTAAGACATTTATAGTCATCATTAAGACACATCAGGAACGATTAAACATAACCACACAAGATTGAGTTTACCATGACAAAACCTTACAACATCATGTGATCGTTCAAACGGTTAATTATAATAAAATTGGAAAAATAAGCGCAGAAAATTTTAAATACATGAAAATATAGTCGTTACCATCAAATCGGACAAGAAGAAACGAGGGGAAACCACCACTTGCCTTGATTTAACCGGAAAAATCCACTGAATCACTCCACGTCGTAGATCAGGGAAAAAGGATGCGGGACGAGTTGAAATCTGAACAAGAACGGCCGAAAAGGAGGTTAGGGCCGAAAAACCCTAACGAGAAATCTCTAGAAACGGGGAAGATATTACCACGATGGTGTAGCTCTCGGCGAGAGCTTTCCAGATCTATACACGATTGAAGATTTCAAGCAACGGAGTACCGTCAGCGGCCACCGAAGAAGTACAGACGGACGACCTATTTCTCACACGCCGCTCTGGTTTGGGAATAAGAAGAAATTCTCGGTCGGTTAATGATGATGAAGAAGAAGAATGTATTTATACTCAAACAACAGAAATAAACCGGGTTCAGCTAAAACCGGTTTTCCGAGACAGAAGGAACGGGCCACTCGAGTACTATAGGGGTACTACTCGGGTACAGCAAGGGATACTCGAGTACAAGAAAAGGACTACTCGAGTAGTAAGGTGACTACTCGAGTACTCGAAAAGAACTACTCGAGTAGTAAGATCACTACTCGAGTACATGAAATGACCTACTCGAGTGTCAGACAACTACTCGAGTAATAAAAAGGAACTACTCGAGTAGTAAAGCAACTACTCGAGTACAAGAAGAGACCTACTCGAGTACTTATTGTTGAAATTTGTGAAGTGGAAGTGGGTGACGGGATAGGCCGGGCGGCCTGTGGCAGACAGCTTTGGCGGACTGGGCGGACTGGGTGGACTGCGTTGTGCGGCCTGGTGGAAGGTCTAGTGGGAAGCCGGCTGTTCTTCTGAGCGGGTTGTTTGCATGGAGTTCGCGGACTATGCGGCCTAGTATCTGCGGATAGAGAGGCTTGTAGACTGGTGCATTGCTCAGTGGCCGCAGGTGCAAGCTTGTGCTGACAGGCGGGTTGGCTCGTGTTCGCGGGAAGCTTGCGGACTGGCGTGTCCGCGGTTTGGGCTGTTGCGGACTGAGCTTAGAGCTTGGCTGAGGCCTTGTCGAGCTCTGGTGGCACAGCAGGTGCTTTGCTGTGGAGATCGTTTTGGCGGCCTGGTGTTGGAGTCCGGGATAAGACCGCTGCGATGGGGCAGGAGTGCGAGGAGCTCGCGGACTGTGGCGGTCTGTGCTCGGTGTTTTGGCGGACGGGGTTTTGCGTCCGCCATGCTCGCATTGGTCCTTGATGGTTTTGGGCTTGGTAACAATTCGTGCCAAGTTCATGGTGTCTGCCGTATCCGCCAAGTCTGCTGTGACCGGGCGGTCTGTTGCTAATTGCCTTTGGTCGTGGACTTGTGGCGGATTGAGGTGTGAGTCTTGCGGACTGCCTCGGGTTGGTGCGGACAGCTATTGAAGGGGTTTGCTGTCCTGCAGTGGTTGGAGCTTTGCGGGCTGATGCCTTGTCCGCTTAGCTTAGGCGGACTGGAGAGGGTTCGTCAATGGTTGCCTAGCTCCTGGCGGTTTTCCTTGGTGACCGGCTAAGTCCTCGCGGGCTCATCGGACGGTGGTTTGTATTCGCGCGGGCTGGGGCGGTGTCGCTATCTCTTGGGCGGTGACCACACTCCTCACCTGGCCTATAAATAGGACCCCCCTGGCACATCTACAGTAACCAACCTAAGTAACTTGAGTGAACAGTAAGTTGAGTTGTGCGAGGAGCTGCGGTCTGTGTTTGTCAGTCCGCGCGGATTGTTTCAGGTTGACGGTTTGCTGTGTGCAGGTCGCGCGGATAGCTTCAAGGAGCCAGGAGTTTGGCTGTGACTTCGGTCAGTGCTTGGAAGTGTGCGGTCTCTGCGGACTCAGCAGGAGGTCGCTCTGCGGCTTGTCAGTTCTGTTTCATCTTTGCCAGCTTCAATAACCTGTCCGCCGGCTTCAGGCGGGTAGGGGTGTTCCTCAGTTCGGGTTCAGCAGAAGGCGAATAACGGTGTGTCCGCACGGCCTCGCGGCTTCGGCGGACTCCGTGGTATTCGGCGGATTGCAGCTTAGTTCGGGCGGTTTCGGCGACCTCGGCGACCTCGGCGGTCTCGGCGGACTCCGGTTCTGTCCGCCCGGCTTGTTTTTTGGTGCTTTCTGTTTACAGCTGTTATACTAGCGAAATCATGTCTCGCTATGTATGCCTCGGATTGTAAAGAAGTGAATGTATAAAAGACCTTCTTGTGCTTCCATTGTTTGTTGGGTGAAACCTCTGGTTCTCGGGTTTTCCGCAGGTTCAACGTGCGAACTGGGTAGTTCTGAAGATATTAATTTGGCGTTTGGGCTATCTTTCTGACCACGTTGAGAAAATTTAACACTTATAAGGCAGCTACTCAAGTACTCGAAAAGAACTACTCGAGTAGTAAGGCAACTACTCGAGTACAAGAAGAGACCTACTCGAGTACTTATACGACAGCTACTCGAGTACTCGAAAAGAACTACTCGAGTAGTAAGGCAACTACTCGAGTACAAGAAGAGACCTACTCGAGTACTTATAAGGCAGCTACTCGAGTACTCGAAAAGAACTACTCGAGTAGTAAGACAACTACTCGAGTACAAGAAGAGACCTACTCGAGTACTTATAAGGCAGCTACTCGAGTACTAACCAATTATTTGCATGAACAGTACACCTACACGAGACGCAAGAATTTCACTCGAGTCAAGCCTCGCAGGAAAAACAATTTCTTTGCAAATGTAACCTTTTGATCAAACTATATGAATGAATAGTAAAAGACATTTTTGAATAGTACTATAATATTAAAATAATCATATTCATATATTTTTGAACAAGGAAACTACGAGATCAAAACGGAGACCCAAACGATCGCCGAATTAAACGAAACTCATGTCGTAGGCGAATACTGACGCTACGAACACAACGACGAAGTCAAAACCAAAATCCGATGAGCCATTCCCGAGAAATTAATCTTCAAAGTATACGGCAAACATAAATAATCCAAAA
Organism: Platanthera guangdongensis; assembly: GCA_039583875.1. NCBI lineage: Eukaryota > Viridiplantae > Streptophyta > Magnoliopsida > Asparagales > Orchidaceae > Platanthera > Platanthera guangdongensis. Next base: position 94,178,984 of record CM077159.1, on the reverse strand, counting down.
CTTCAATCGCACGCCGAGACTCCAAAAGTTCTCGGATTGCGACGAAACTTGACGGGCAAGCCCAAAATTACATAACTTAAATTCCAAATGCAAAATTTCCCATCACAACAAGGATTCGGCTGACTCGACCGCACGGACGCAAAAATGTCTTAACGACATTGCGTCGTCAACTCGACGTTAAAAGTAACGCCACGACGTCATAAATATGACGTTGCCCATTCAAATAAAATCATCGAAAAAAAATCGGGGGCGTTACAGTCACTCCCCCTAAAAAGAAGTTTCGTCCCGAAACTTAATACAACTCCAAAACCAAACCAAAACTATAAAATCCAACATGACTGAAAACATAGACATACCCAAAATTACGAGAAGAGGTGCGAATGAGATTCCCTCATCGCCGATTCCAATTCCCACGTCGCGCTCTCGACGTCTTGATTTCTCCAAAGAATCTTGACCATAGGGATGGTCTTTCTCCGCAACACACGCTCTTGAGAATCCAGAATACGAATAGGTTCTCCCACATACATTAGGTTGGGCTGAATCTAGGGTATCGAGTCGAGAACTTGACGATCATTACGAACACACTTCCGCAACTGGCTCACATGGAACACATCATGGACACCAGGGAAGGTTGCAGGCAACTCCAGCCTATAAGCTGACACTCCGATGCGCTCAAAGATCTGGAAAGGTCCCACATACCGGAGGTCTAACTTGTAGTTTCTTCCAAATCTTTTAACGCCAGACATCAGAGAAACCTTCAGAAAAACCAAGTCTCCAACGACAAACTCCAGATCAACCCTTCGTTGATTGACATACTTCTCGTAGCGCTCTTGAGCCACACAGAGCTTTTCTCGAATATGAGTCACGACACAATTCATCTCCTCAAGGGCTTCCGGACCTAGCAACGGTTTCTCACCGACTTCAGCCCAAAATAAAGGAGTTCTACATTGCCTCCCATATAAGGCCTCAAACGGGGCCATCTACAGACTCTCTTGATAACTATTATTGTAAGCAAACTCTATGAGTCTGAGATGCTCATCCCAAGCACCACCATGATCCTAAATATAACACCTAATCATGTTCTCTACGATCTGCTTTACTCTTTCCGTCTGACCATTCGTCTGCGGATGGTAGGCGGTGGAATACCTTAAATCGGTACCCAACCCCTCCTGTAAACTCTTCCAAAAGCGAGACGTAAATCTGTAGTCTCGATCTGATATAATGCTAACAGGCACTCCATGCAATCTTATAACCTCTTCAAGATATAGCTCAGCCATCTTCTTCATCGAATACCCAATCTTAAACGGGACAAAGTGAGCACACTTTGTCAATCTGTCAACTATCACCCAAACAGAGTGGTGCCCACGGGGAGATTTTGGTAGACCGGTGATAAAATCCATTGAAATACTCTCCCATTTTCAACTTGGAATATCAAGTGGTGTCAATTTACCACCAGGCCTTCTATGATCAGCCTTAACACGCTGACACGTATAACATTCTGATACAAAATTCGCGATATCATTCTTCATCCCTGACCACCAAATAATTTTCTTTAGATCCTTATACATCTTAGTGGAACCAGGGTGGTAGGCTACACTGGAACCATGAGCTTCAACACAGATCTTAGCCCGAATATCACCGAAGGCGGGGACACAAAATCTACCTCAATACTTCAAGGTGTCCAACTCATCCACAGAGAAATCAGGTAACTCTCCCTTAACAGTTCTATTCCAGAGGTGTAACAAATCCGGATCATCCTTCTGATGTGCTCAAGTAAGGGAAATCCAAGAGGGTTCTTCTGCTTCAAGACTAGCAGGACACAGTACTACTCCCAACCTCAATATCCATCAACAAAAATTCTTCTACCAAGAACTGTACCGACAGGTTAAAAATTTTAGCGGTCTTTCTACTCAAAGCATCGACTACTACATTGGCCTTTCCTGGATGATAAAGAATTTTCACTTCATAATAAGCCACATATTCTAACCACCGATGCCGGCGCAGATTTAGTTCCTTCTGAGTGAAGACATACTTCAAACTCTTATAGTCCGTATAGATCTTGCACAACGCGCCATACAATAAGTGTTGCCACAGCTTCAGCGCATAAATTACGACAGCAAACTCCAAATCGTGCGTTGGATAGTTCCTCTCGTGAATCTTTAGTTGCCTCGATCCATACGCGATCACCTTACCATCTTGCATTAAAACACAACCAAGTCCGATATGTGACACATCAACATACACATCATACTCAACTCCTTCAGTAGGTAAGGTTAAAATTGGAGCAGTACATAATTTATTCTTCAGTTCCTGAAAAGCCTCTCCACACTTATCACTCCAAATGAACGCAGTATTCTTCTGAGTAAGTCTAGTTAGAGGAGCAGACAATACTGAAAATCCTTCCACAAATCTTATATAATAGCCAGCCAGGCCTAAGAAGCCCCTAATCTCCTTAGGTGTCGAAGGTCTCTCCCATTCCATCACAGTAGAAATCTTAGTCGGGTCTACAGAAATACCGTCCTTGCTTATAACATGACCCAGAAAGGACACCTTAGGTATCCAGAACTCACATTTGCTCAACTTCGCATATAGCTTATGCTCCCTCAGGGTTGACAAGACCGAACGCAAATGCTGAGTATGCTCCTCAACATTGTGGGAATACACCAAGACATCATCTATAAACATAATAACGAATCGGTCCAAGAAATCCTTAAACACCCTATTCATCAAATCCATGAAAGCAGAGGGTGCATTGGTTAAACTGAAAGACATCACCAAAAACTCATAATGTCCATACCACGAACGAAACGCAGTTCGGGGAATGTCTGCCTCACGAATTCTCAACTAGTGGTAGCCTGAGCGAAGATCGATCTTTGAAAATACCGAGCTACCGCGCAACTGATCGAACAAATCATCAATCCTTGGCAGAGGATATCTATTCTTAATGGTTACCTTGTTCAATTCCCTATAATCGATGCAAAACCTCATCGATCCATCTTTCTTCTTGACGAACAAAACAGGAGCACCCCATAGATAAGAACTTGGTTTAATAAAACCACACCTCAGCAACTCATCGAGCTGAGTACGCAACTCATCCAACTCACGCGGAGCCATACAGTATGGTGCTTTGGCAATAGGACGAGTACCTGGCTCGAGGTCTATCACAAACTCTATCTCCCTTTTAGGAGGAAGTCCTGGAAGACTATCAGGAAAGACAACTGGAAACTCTCGCACCACCGAGACATCCTCAAGACGTGGTGTAACAAAAGCTGTTTCCAGAGAAGAAATAGAAACTAAAAACGCCTCGCAACCAGACTCTATAGCACGACAAGCACGTACCGCAGACATGACAGGGGAAACTCTGTCCTGAAATCCATAGACGCTCATAGGTTGTCCGTCATCCATCCTAAAATCCAGTCACTTAGCCTTGCACTGGATGACCGCATCATACTTGGACATCCAGTCCATGCCCAAAATCACGTCGAAATCAACCAGATCTAAAATCATCAGATCCGCAAAGGCCAGAAAATTGCCAAGATAAATAGGGCATCTTAGAACTCCTTGATTAGATATCACCAAATCACCGAAAGGGAGCTTGACATTGAAGGAGTCTCCTAATTGATCCACACCCAGGCGATGTTATCAACAAACCTCCGGGCCACGAAGGAATGGGCGGCACCCGAATCGAAAAGAACGCGCGCCGACCTATTCCGCACCTTAAACTCCCCTGATATCATTTGCGTAGAGGTTTGGGCTTCCTCGCTGGTCATCACGTTCATCTTTCTTTTTTCCTTTATCCAGGTTCGGTGGAGGCAGCAGAGCTTGAAGTCGGGCAGGCTGCAGTGGGGGCTGAGCCTGGGGGTACGAAGACTTCTAGTGTCCCTTCTGCCCGCACTGGAAGCAAATCCTTTCCTTCATCCAGCACAGACTCACATCATGACCCTTCCTTACACAGAATGAGCACACTAGCTCTCCCTTGGGTGCACCTTGGATGGCGTGCACCTGCTACTGCTTCAGGGTGGCAGTCCTCTTGAAACATCTTTCATAAGGGTGGTCGGGACGACCACAGAAACTACACACTTCCTTACTTTTCTTCTTCTAAGAAAGGCCAGATGCCCTGCAGCTACCATCCTCAACGCCTTTCCTTTTCTCCTTCCTCACCGTAGCACCGCGGTTCTTAGCGTTTTCAATCGCCTCCACTTTCAAAGCGGCTTCCACTGCTTCAGCATAACTTTCAGATCGGTAAGCGCATGCCAACTGCTGTACATCGCTTCTTAGTCCTCCAAAGAAACGCTTCACTCTACCCTCCTTAGAAGATACCAAATCAGGAGCAAACCTGCTCAGTTTGTTAAACTCAATCTCATACTCGCTCACGGTGAGCTGGCTCTGCTTCAAATCCAGGAAGTTATTCATCAGATGGTCCTGCTCGACTGAGGGTAAAAACCTTTTCAGCAACATCTTCTTAAAAGATTCCCAAGAATATCCTTCCTTCAGACCCTCTCTTTCCCGAATCCACCAACTCTTTGTCAGGCCCTTTAACTGACAGGCTACAATCATCACCTTCTGTGCTTCTAGAATTCCGGAATACGAAAACATCTACTCGATGGAGATGATCCAATCGTCTATAATCAGAAAGTCGGCACTCCCGTCGTAGGTGGGAGGTCCCAACCGCTGGAAGTGCGATATGAAATTCATTTCTGGTTGTATCACCATCGGGGGCACCAGAGGAACAGGGGTATCGGGCACGGCTTGGCCCAAGGCAGGCTCTTGCACTAAAGGTTGCTGCGCTGGAGCGGCAGACAACAAAGACTCAATTTGCGATTGCATCGCAACTAATTGCCTTGATAGAGCCTCGTTGCTCTGACGCAGACCCTCGATAATCGCATCACTTTGCGCACCTAATGACTCACCCTCTGATTGTGGAGTCGACCTTGTCGTAGGATGCTTTGGCGGCATTGTAAAAAGCAAACGGACAACTCATCAAAATCCTAGCTTACAATAAAGCCACTCAACTAGTTCAGACCATACTTATAAGACACTTTCTTATGCTGCAACTTGCTCTGGGATTTTATAATGATGTTATGTCCTACTTAGGATGATATCCTATCATCCTATTGACTCATGTGCCTATGACATGAATGTATGTATTCTTTATTCTTATTTAAAATCATGTGTGTACATGTATCATCATGTAGACCTTAACTTAGCATGTGTGCTTATGCGATGACATGCAATGTATGCTGTGCTATGCATTATAAAAAAGGCCCTAATGCATGTTATGAGCGGCGTACACATGAAATGTTATGCATCCCATACTACATAACATCGCATGCAATGAGAAAAGAAAACGTGCTAATGAGCACCCATGTGATGGTGGTTATGCATCCCATACTACATAACCGTCACATGTTGTCACCTATGGTGGATCCATATAAAAACACATATTATGCATCCCATACTACATAATATGCCCCGTATACATCTTATCATGCTATGAGTGTAGTGACTATGCTTCGGCTAAGGCGTACTGATGACACATCGGTGTGTGTATGAAATGTCACTAAACAACCTACACTAACAAGGAAAGGTTGCCCGAACAATTGTCAAGCAACCTCCCTCTGATACCAACTGTCACAACCCGCATTTTCACCGCATATAAAAACTTATCAGAGTAAGAAAAAATGCGCGTCATGATGCCATGTCAGCAGGGGATAATTGCGGACGCTCTGGCAGATACCTACTTAAACATGAAGAAAAATTCTTTCAGTTATTTTAAGAAAAATCAACCAAGTGCAATAGTTAGTCGTATCCCTCGGCTTAGTGGCTCACTTAGTCCACTAATCAAAATATAGTTATACGCTGCAGAACAATACTTGTTTAGATTGACTCAAACATCCTACATGAGTATAAACGTACCCAAAGGACAACTCATGCTATGCAAGACTCTAAATTTATAATAGTAGTTAGGATAGCTTTTACGGTCGCCAAATATAACAAGTTAGAGTTTTTAAATTATGCAGTGCATGAAGTAATAATAGTAGATTTTATTCTTAAAAATACCTAACATGCATTCCTAGCATAAATCATCCTAGAGAGCAAGTAACAATACTGCGGGCGTCAACAAACTGACACGAACCCACATACAGAAAAGTATGTCTGAACAGTAACTAAATAAACAACAAACTACCTCATTGAGATCGTGTAACAACCACGGCCAATACTACCACCCAGAAACTCCAAAACTAGCTCTGCTATCTGCTACTGCTCTGAACCTGAGGCATTCCAAAGACAGAACACCTCAGCAAGAAGGAACAAATGGTGGCAGAAATTAAAAAGCCCAAATAAACAAAGGTCAAAGGGGTACCAACCCAAGACCAACAATACTGAAATAAAGTACAAAAAGAGGAACAAGTTATCATCATGAAAAAGAACTCTTACGTGATTCATCACGTACAACAATAGTACACCAGACGCACGAGACTATAAGATGACAACATGAATAATTCATAAGGAAGAAATACAAATCCTTTATTAGGCACCTGTGATCGACTTTACCCAAAAACACGGGTGAGGGTGTCACTCGTGGACACACCATCTAAAAACACGGGCAAGGTTGTCACTCTTGGACACACCATCCAAAAACACGAATATAAAATCCGTCTAACTGCGAGGGAGTCTCATACTCTCCACAATACACCGCAGACACCCAAACACCGGGTAGACTTCTACAGGGCACTAATGAAGGAAACAACCACTACGGAGGTGGAATCGTCCACTAACTCCCGCAATCAAGAAACCCAAAGAAACCACAACACAAATATCTCGAGATTTGGCTCGACAGATTCTACTTGACATTACCAGATTCAAGACGCAGTTGATCAACCTCTAGGAGCAATTTACAATCCTAGATAAACTCTAACGCGTTTAATAACGAAAGCTAAGGAATTTATAGTCATCATTAAGACACATCAGGAACGATTAAACATAACCAGATAAGATCGAGCTTACCATGACAAAACCTTACAACATCATGTGATCGTTGAAACGGTTAATTATAACAATAATTTGGAAGAATTAGCGCAAAAAATTTTAAAGACTTGAAAATATAGCCGTTACCATCAAATAGGACAAGGAGAAATGAGGGGAAACCACAACTTGCCTTGGTTTAACCGAAAAATTCCACCGAATCACTACACGTCGTCGATCGGGGCAAAAGGATGCGGGACGAGTTGAAATCTGAACAAGAACGACCGAAAAGGAGGTTAGGGCCGAAAGACCTTAACGAGAAATCTCTAGAAACGGGGAAGATATTACCACGATGGCGTAGCTCTCGACGAGAGCTTTGCAGATCTATACTCGATTGAATATTTCGAGCACCGGAGCACCGTCGGCGGCCACCGGAAGAAGTACGTACGGATGACCTATTTCTCACACGCCGCTCTGGTTCGGGAAGAAGAAGAAATTCTCGGTCGGTTTAATGATGATGAAGAAGAAGAAAGTATTTATACTCAAACAGTAGAAATAAACCGGGTTCAGCTAAAAACGGTTTTCCGAGACAGAAGGAACGGGCCACTCGAGTACTATAGGAGTACTACTCGAGTACAACAAGGGATACTCGAGTACAAGAAAAGGACTACTCGAGTAGTAAGGTGACTACTCGAGTACTCAAAAAGAACTACTTGAGTAGTAAGATCACTACTCGAGTACATGAAAAGACCTACTCGAGTGCCAGACAACTACTCGAGTACTCGAAAGGAACTACTCGAGTAGTAAGACAACTACTCGAGTACAAGAAGAGACCTACTTGAGTACTTATAAGGTAGCTACTCGAGTACTCGAAAAGAACTACTCGAGTAGTAAGGCAACTACTTGAGTACAAGAAGAGACCTGCTCGAGTACTTATAAGACAGCTACTCGAGTACTCGAAAAGAACTACTCGAGTAGTAAGACAACTACTTGAGTACAAGAAGAGACCTACTCGAGTACTTATAAGTCACCTACTCGAGTACTCAAAAAGAACTACTCGAGTAGTAAGGCAACTACTCGAGTACAAGAAGAGACCTACTCAAGTACTTATAAGGCAGCTACTCGAGTACTCTAAAAGAACTACTCGAGTAGTAAGGCAACTACTCGAGTACAAGAAGAGACCTACTCGAGTACTTATAAGGCAGCTACTCGAGTACTAACCGATTATTTGCATGAACAGTACACCTACACGAGACGCAGGAATTTCACTCGAGTCAAGCCTCGCAGGAAAAACAATTTCTTTGCAAATGTAACCTTTTGATCAAACTATATGAATGAATAGTAAAAAACATTTTTGAATTGTACTATAATATTAAAATAATCATACTTATATATTTTTGAACAAGGAAACTACGAGATCAAAACAGAGGCCCAAACGATCGCCGAATTAAACAAAACTCACGCCATAGGCGAATACTGATGCTACGAACACAATGAAGAAGTCAAAACCAAAATCCGACGAGCCATTCCCGAGATATTAATCTTCAAAGTAAACGGCGAACATAAACAACCCAAAACTTCAATCGCGCGTCGAGACTCCAAAAATGCTCGGATTGCGACAAAACTTGACGAGCAAGCCCAAAATTACATAACTTGAATTCAAAATGCAAAATTTTCCCATCACAACAAGGATTCGACCGACTCGACCGCACGGACGCGAAAATGCCTTAACGACATTACGTCGTCAACTCGACATTAAAAGTAACGCCACGATGTCATAAATATGACGTTGCCCATTCAAATAAAATCATCGAAAAAAAATTGGGGGTGTTACAGTGACCGCCCGACGATGCGGCCCTACGGTCGAGCGCTGCTACACGGGGTGCGACCGTCCGGGGGCACCTCTTGCGGCCGTGCGGACTAGCCGTGTGCGGCCCAGCGGAATGCGGCTGCGCTGGCTAGCCACACATGCTGACTACGTGGGGAGTGTGTAACACCCCCATCCGTCGCATGACATATAACAGAAGGTCCAGCTGGAACCCGACGCCATATACCACAGACAGTCGGAAGGGTTACTAAATGAATAAATCAAACCATCCAATTATGACTACTCGTCCTACACAGAGCATTCTAGCGGAATGTTTAAAAATTGAAAGAACCCAAAGTTAAATCCATCAATAGGAATGTCCACAGCTACAAAACAGGAATGAAACCCCAAATACACAGAAACGGGTACATGGCCTTATGGCCTTTCAAATATTCACTTAATAAAGAGTGTTTTACATACATCGGCTCGCAGGTCGGCCACACATGATAAACATAAAAACAACTATTCTACGGCCTTTTAGGGCCAGCACAGCAACATGGGCTCCAGCCCGCTATTTGGCGCTCGGCTCCGCAGCACCTGCAAGCACATACCACCGCACGGTGGCAAATAAAGCAATGATCAGCTAAAAGCCGACCAAATTATAACGACCCCGCCCCTTACTCGGGACGACGGTGCTCTTTCCCTGTATAACATTAGCCCAATAATAATATATATAGCGCAATTATAATTCGCCACAGGTGTAGGCTCGCACGGCCAAACACCCTGTGCACTCAGGGCACATTCATGGTGAACCCTGACCCATCAGTGCATTCACCACCACCCCCAGGATGGCAACAACATGTGGGCATTTAGCCTTTCTGACCACCGTCTAAGGCTCCGACTATGCCAACGGCCAGTCCCCGTCTTCGGGTCTCTCGCACCGAACCACATAGCCTAGGTCCAATTGCACTTGCCCGTTGCTCACGCCGCATGTCCAATTTAAGTCCTTTGTGCGGGCCAAGCTTCTCTCGGATCCCAAATTTTTCCAAAACAATCTCATAACCCAGTTATGATCAAGGCCGGTTCCCAGACCGCCAAGTTAGCAGAACACGTTTCCGCTCAATTTTCCGGGTGCGCCTTGAAGCTAACCTCCAAGGATCCCTGCTGCAATCTACCGCGTAGAAACCCGAAAAATCCAAAGCACGGAGTCTTCTCCGTCAAAAACACATCAAATGCAACATCACCGATCCAGACAAAACACGTCCGGGTAGGCTTCACACACAATGCCTATGCCCGTACTTACGGTTCCGGGCTCTATATGCAACACAAGGGGGACTATTCACATCAACCCCAAGGAACACCACACACTCGCCGCACACTCGCGGGAGCGGGATTCCCTATGCAGAAATAAAGAGCTTCAAACGCTCAAGTTGAGAATCGTTACCCTTGTAGTCCGTTTTGGCGCCATGAAAAAACTACGTGGTTAGAACTCTTCGTAATGACCTTCCCTCCACGGATCCGCTCTCCGATTTCGAAACGGTGCTCCGATGCTCCGCCGGCGGCCGGAAATCTCCTTCTTCCTCTTCTCTCTCAATTTGGAAGAGGAGAACTTTGGAGATAAAATGAGGAAATAACCTCTTATTCCCGGCCTTAACAGAGCAGAATTTCATCTGGGCCGTCGGATCTAAATTAAAGGAAACGAATGGCTCGGATCTGCACAAAATTCCCCAGACCTGGGCCGAACACGGCTTGGCACACGGCCGTGTCCAAGGCCGTGCGCCTCGATCCAGGCACGATCGTCAAACTGAGAAACGCACACGGGCCAAGACACGCCCGTGTCTGACCTGACACGCCCGTGTCGGGTTCCTCGACACGCCCGTGTTCGTGGGCGTGTCACGCGTAACCTCCACGGCAACGGACACGACCCATCAGGACACGGGTAGGGACACGAGTTGGCACACGCCCGTGTCGGATGACACACCCGTGTCATCCGGCCGTGTTTCTGGCCGTGTCCTTCTCGGGTTGAAAACGGCCAAAAATCACCAGCCAGACACGGCCTTGGACACGCCCGTTTCCTAGGCCGTGTACCCCTACAGGCACCAAAAACATTTCTTTCGCGACCGACTCGCACACCACTTTCGGGGCGTTACAAATCTCCCCCACTTAAGGAATTTCGTCCCGAAATTAAGCAAAGGTACACAAAAGCTAAATGATACCTGAATGGAATAACTCGGGGTATTCCTCCAACATAGCTTGCTCTCGCTCCCAAGAAAGCTCCTCACGTCCGCAATTATTCCATCGGACTTTAACCATTCGGACCTCCTTGTTGCGGAGTCGTTTGACTGCAACATCTTCAATTCGTACTGGCCTGACCCTTGTTGTTAACTCATAATCAACCGGTACCTGATTGTCTGCAACGATCTGCGAAGGCTCTTGCACTGCCTTACGCAACACCGATGCGTGGAATACATCATACAGCCCACTCAGCTCCGTCGACAGCTTTAATCTATACGCCGCCTCGCCAACACGCTCCAGGATTTCAAATGGTCCAAGGTATCTCGGACTCAGCTTCTTCAAGCGTCGAAACCGCGAGACACCCTTGAACGGCTTGATTTTTAGATATACCATATCGCCAATGTTGAACTCCACTTTTCTATGTTTGGCGTTGTAATACTTTGACTGTCTATCCTGAGCAATCTTCAGCCTTTCATGAATTGTCCGTATCATTGAAGTGGCATCTTCCACCGCTTGACGTTTATACAACTTTGATTCGCCTGCCTCCAACCAAGACAACTGCGTTCGACACTTCCTCCCGTACAAGGCTTCGAAAGGGGCCATTCCAATACTTGCCTGAAAGCTGTTGTTGTAAGCAAACTCCACCATGTACAGGTGATCCTCCCAATACTTCCCAAAATCTAGGACGCACATGCGAAGCATGTCCTCCATAGTCCTGTTGACTCTCTCGGTTTGGCCATCTGTCTGCGGGTGAAAGGCTGTGCTGAACTTTAGCTTAGTACCCAACAGACTATGCACCAACCTCCAGTCATTCGACGTGAAGCGTCCATCTCGATCACTAACAATACTTCTAGGCACACCTTGCAATCGTACAATATTATCCACGTAGAGTTTGGCTAACTTTTCCACTGGATCTTCCTTTTTGATTGGGATAAAGTGCGACACTTTTGTCAACCTATCTACGACCACCCAAATGGCATCGTTTCCCTTCTGCGACTTCGGCAAACCGTGCACAAAATCCATAGATATATCGTCAAACTTCCATTCTGGGATAGGAAGAGATTTCAAGAATCCTCCGGGCTTCTGACACTCCGCTTTCACCAATGCACAAGTACGACACTTGGCCACATAAAGTACCACATCCTTCTTCAAACCCGGCCACCAGAATAATTTCTTCATGTCTCTATACATCTTCGTGCTTCCCGGGTGGATCGAGTACTTGGTATGATGAGCCTCATACATCAACTCCTCCCGAATATTATCCGCACTAGGAACGCATAGACGACTGTCCTTCCTTAGCAACCCATCTTCAACCACAAACTGGGAATTTGACCCGTCCAAAGCTTCATCCAAGATCTGCTTCATGCTGCTATCCTGAACCAAAGCCCGCCGAACTCTATCCGCTAGGTCACACTGCACCTCTGTCCAAAACAGTTTCTGTCACACTGCAGCGGCCGTGAAGGTCGATAACCAATTGGCTTGTGCGGAAATCTTACGACTCAACGCATCCGCCACTGCATTTCCCTTCCCAGGCACATAGTGTATCTTGAAGGTGTAGTCCCCTAAGAACTCCATCCACCTCCGCTGCCTCATGTTCAGATCCTTTTGGTCCAACAGGTACTTCAAACTCTTATGATCGGTGTAAATATCGACCTTCACACCGTATAGATAGTGCCTCCAAAGCTTTAGAGCAAATATCACGGCCGCTAACTCTAAGTCGTGGACCGGATAATTCCTCTCGTGAACCTTCAGTTGTCGTGAACCATAAGCTATCACTCTCCCATGCTGTAACAGAACACAGCCCAAACCACTGCCCGAAGCATCACTATAAATCTCGAACCCTTCGGTTCCACTTGGCGAACATAAAATAGGCACCGTGGTTAACCGCCTCTTCAACTCTTCAAAAGCCTGTTCGCACTCCGGAGACCACACAAACTTCTGATCATTTCTTGTCAACGTCGTGAGTGGTAGTGCTATCCGCAAGAAGTTCTCTACGAAGCGCCTGTAGTAGCCAGCAAGCCCCAGAAAACTCCGGACTTCTGCCACCGTAGTCAAAGTAGGCCACTCCTGTATCGCCACTATCTTCGCCGGATCCACGGCTATTCCTTCTCCACTGACAACATGACCAAGGAACGCTATCGAGGATAACCAGAATTCACACTTGGAGAATTTTTCATATAACTGACTTTTCCTCAATGTCTCCAACACCATGTGTAAGTGCTTGTAGTGGTCCTCCTCACACCGCGAATAAACCAGGATATCATCGATAAATACTATCACGAACTGATCCAGGTGTTCACTGAACGTCCTATTCATCAGATCCATGAACACGGATGGCGCATTTGTCAACCCAAATGGCATGACCGTGAACTCGTAATGCCCAAACCGCGTACTGAATGCTGTCTTTGGGATGTCGCTCTCCCTTATCCTCAACTGATAGTAACCGGACTTCAAATCTAACTTCGAATATACAGTTGACCCAACCAACTGATCAAACAGATCGTCAATCCTGGGAATAGGATACTTATTCTTCTCCGTAAGTTTGTTCAATTCCCGGTAATCGATACAAAGCCGCAAGCTCCCATCTTTCTTCTTGACAAAGAGAACTGGTGCGCTCCAAGGCGATGAACTTGGACGCACATATCCTTGCTCTAGCAACTCCTGCAGTTGCACCTTCAACTCTGCCATTTCTCTTGGGGCTATTCGATAGGGGGAGCGTGACACCGGTTTGGCACCCGGTACCAGCTCTATAGTAAAGTCTATCTCCCGATGAGGAGGGGCTCCTGGGAGATCATCTGGAAACACATCAGGATACTCGGACACAACTGGGATGCTGTCCAAACTAGGCTTAGGCGTCGAAGTCTGCACTAGTGTGACATATAGTTCTGCCCCAGACCGAACTGCCTTGAACATCTGAAGGGCCGATATCAGTACTTTCCCTGACCCCTTCATGCCCGCAAAAGTAGTCTCCCGATCAGTGTCCAGACCCAACTTGACTTCTTTTCGGTTGCAATCAATGCATGCACTCTACTCCGAGAGCCAATCCATACCGAAAATTACGTCAAGCTCCACTCATGGTAGAATCAACGCCCTCAAATCAAACTCCCGGTCTCCAATTCGAATCTTCACAACACAAATCCTATCCGCACGCATTGAGCACCCATTAGGCAACAACACATCTAACTTGTTTTCTGCCATCGAGAACGGAACTCCGATGCGCGATATGAATTTTTCAGACAAGAAGGAATGTGATGCTCCCGTATCAAAAAGGGCTCTCGTCGGAAACCCAAAGATTAACACGAAGCCTAGCACTAACAAACGTAAGCTAACAAATACGAAGGTAACAATTATAAAAGTTAAACCACTGTAATTTAACTCATACCTGTCACCACGTCTGCTTGCTTTATGGCCTCCTGTAGACCAAGGTTGTAGACTCTAGGCTGGGCTGGAGCATGATGGGATGCGGTTGACTCCACCGCCTTCCCTTTCTCCTCATAAGTCGCTCCAGGTCTCCTCTCGGACTTTGAACGTCCGCTCCAACACTCCCGAGCAAAATGCCCCGTCTTCCCGCAGTTGTAGCAAGCTTCGGGGACTCGACTTGTAGTTGCCCCCGACGCATCAGCCGAAGGGGCTGAGTTCGAAGTCCTCCGCTTCTTGTTCCATCTACGGAAACCTGTCTTGTTACTTGGCACCTTAAACTCGGTCTTCCTTTCTCGTGGGTCCCTCTTCTCTTGAACTTTCTTCGCAACCTTTTCCAACGATCGGGCCGAATTGACCAAGGCTAGGAAGCCCTGCGCCTTAGGCCCAGCAAGGAGTAACTGTAAGTTGCCGCGAAGACCCTCATAGAATCGGTTGGTCTTCCTCTCTTCTTCTGAAAACATAGCACCAGCATAACGACCCAACCGTGTGAACTCATGCAGATAATCGTCCACGCTTCTGGATCCCTGAGTCAACCCAAGAAACTGATTCTCCATCTCCAACTTCTGAGCAGAGGGTACAAATCTGGCTAGGAACAATCTTGAAAATTCCTCCATCGGCACATCCGTAAGTTGCCTTCCAACTAGAAGATGAAACTCCAACTCGTCCCACCAAAGCCTCGCTTCACCCTCCAAAAGAAAAGTCGCTATGGTGGTCTTCTGCCACTCCTCAGTCAATGTGGCCGTCAACACCCTCTTTATGGAAGAGAACCAGTCCTCAGCTTGAGTTGGCGTTCCAACCCCATTAAACCTCGGAGGATTAAAGCCCATCACATGATTTAGCTGCCTCTCCGTAGTTCTCCTCGGCTCTACTAACTCAACTGCTGCGCGTTCCACCACTCTCGGCTCTGCCGCCCTAACCGGTTCTTGCTCATTCGCAGGAGGTGCGCGATGCATTTGCCCTGCAGGTTGGGCATTTATCATTGCGAACACGGCTTCAGCCACCATCCTGATGGTTTCCGCTGAAGGAGGTGTAGCAGGCACGTCCCTTGGTGCACTACTTTCCGCTGATTGCGGACGCTCTGACCGACCATCACCGCTCCTAGCTGCCTAAATTAGCAAAGACACACGATTAGACAACAAACAAATTGGTAAAAGCAATCATTGGAACACTCAGGTTCCACCAAACAAGTGTATTTTTCATTCCTAAGTGGACATTCATGGGTTCTTTTTGATGTTATAACGATGACGCACACATGTGCTCATCACCCCTTAAAAGAATTCGCCCACGAATTCATTTAAGCCTGACCGTAACCAGAAGTCTGATACCAAATTGTAACACCCCCATCCGTCGCATGGCATATAATAGAAGGTCCAACTGGAACCCGACGCCATATACCACAGACAGTCGGAAGGGTTACTAAATGAATAAATCAAACCATCCAATTATGACTACTCGTCCTACACAGAGCATTCTAACAGAAGGTTTAAAAATTGAAAGAACCCAAAGTTAAGCGTGCTCGGGCTGGAGAAATTCTGGGATGGGTGACCTCCTGGGAAGTCCCCGTAGTGTAGGCTTGACTATCGAGTTTACCTCATCAAAGGGAGGCTGCGGCCACCAACAACCCGCCGGTGGGCTGGAGAGGGGTTGGGGTGCATGGCCTGCAGGCTTGAATGTGAAAGGCTGACTACCAGTGGTGGGCCCGGGTCTGGACTCTGGTAGGCCGGCGGTGCCAGCGGGTTCCCAAGAGCTGGGCCTGGACCGTTACAAAAAAGTGCACTTTTATTGTAACGCCCCTAGCCGATCCAACGTGACAGCGTCACGGCTCCGCTATAGGCGACGCTACCGGGCTGCAGCCCAAGCACCCCAACCCCTCTCCCTCCACAGGCGGGTTGTTGGTGGCCACAGCCTCCCTTTGATGAGGTAAACTCGATAGTCAAGCCCGCACTACGGGGACTTCCCAGGAGGTCACCCATCCCAGTACTACTCCAGCCCAAGCACGCTTAACTATGGATTTCTTTCAACTCTCATCACCAATTGAGCTGCAGCTCAATTGGTGATGAGAGTTGAAAGAACTCCATAGTTAAGCGTGCTCGGGCTGGAGAAGTACTGGGATGGGTGACCTCCTGGGAAGTCCCCGTAGTGCGGGCTTGACTATCGAGTTTACCTCATCAAAGGGAGGCTGCAGCCACCAACAACCCGCCGGTGGGCTGGAGAGGGGTTGGGGTGCATGGACTGCAGGCTTGAATGTGAAAGGCTGACTACAAGTGGTGGGCCCGGGTCTGGACTCTGGTAGGCCGGCGGTGCCAGCGGGTTCCCAAGAGCTGGGCCTGGACCGTTACAGAGCGGGGCGTGGTCATTCGTGCCATCCTTGCGCGCTTACGCGCAAGCGGAGCGAGTTTCTGTGGCCTTGTCGTGCGCGCAGGCGAGCTCGGCTTCTTCGCTAGGGGTTCCTTGGTCTTGTGGCTTTAATGTTTGTGATTGATCCAGTCAAGCCCATGTGTACTTGGTCCGCATCTTGCAGACATTTCAGAGGGGAGCCCATCAAATGCCCCCAAATTTTTATGAGTCATAATCTGTGAATCAATGAGCGCAGAAATGTTCTGCTTCTCCCGGTGCTCTCCAATCTTTAGGAAATTATCTGCCACGTTTTGCGAGATACCGGTCAAAAATTGATTCTTATTCGCTGCCCGTTTGAGATAAGAAAATCTGGCAAGAAATATCTTGCAAATTTGGCGGCCTTCCTTTATGAGCCTTCCCTATAGCGCCTATAAATTAGAATGGGTCGTTTTTTCTCATTCCTCATGCCGTTGTAAAGATTTTGGACTTCCCAGTGCTTTTGTGGTCGTTAGGGCTCCCACGAAGAAGGCTAGTATTTTTCTTGTTTTTAGGGCGAGGAACGAAGCGAGAAGGAGAGGACGCCAATGACTGTTTTGCGCCGAGGGGCGATGGTACGGAGGATGATAGTAGAGGCGGAAACATAGAGGCGACAGATGTAGCAACGGAAGAGGTGGGAGCCCACACGTGTAGTAGGCTGCACGCGTATGAGGCGAACTGCATGTGGCCAAGGGGCGGCCCGCGCGTGCGCCCCGGGAGGCATGCGTGTGCGTGGCAGGAGGCCCGCGCGTGCTCGCAAGGCTGCCTAATCACGGGTGTGGCCATGCGCTCGGAGCGGCCCGTACACAAGCACGAGCACACACGAGACTGCCCGTGCGCTCGCGAGTGTGGCCGTACGCGCAGGTTCGCTAGCGCTCGTGCCCGAGGGATGTTCTTGTGGTCGCACCGTCCTCTATGCGCGTTGAGCCTTATTATTTGGCTTGCTTTTTTTGCTAATGCCCATCTCTTTTGCAGGTATTGAAAGGTGGTGTTCCGCAGAGATCGATACGCCTTCCATTGTCTTTGACCTCTGGGCATGTGGGTAGTTGGAGGAAGCACTTTGGGATTTTAGTGGACGTAGAGATCGTGATCCCATCCCCGTTGCAGCGCATTTAGCTCCCTCATGCAGGCCATTTGCGATTACGAAGGGGTGCTTGAAGGCGGGATTTTGGATCTCTCCCATAGAGGAGGAGATTGTCGTACTTTCGTTCTGCAGCGTTCCGGTGACGTAGTTTTATTTAATGGAGCTGACGAGGATCATAGGGCTACTTTGATTCTTTCGGGAGCATGGATCTCAGATGTTGTGTCGCCTCTCTTGAGAATGGTGTGAGGTCTGGCCCTGCCTAGGCGATCGGGTCAAATTCCAAAACAAAAAGAGGTGGTTGTCATTCGAGGACAAGATTGACAATCGTCATAGAGGGGTGTTGTATGGGTTTGTCAAGAACTAGTGGGAGCTACATGACTTTACTCTATTGTTGGGCTTTGAGGATCTGTACGAGCTAGGGGTTGTTCTATTAAGATTACTGTATTTGTCGTCGAGAAGCGGCTAGTTCTTGCGGGCCTTTCGACGGATGTGGAGCGGAGCTGTGCCATGCCACTGGAGCGAGGAAAAATGAAGATGCTGGACTTTTCGTAGTGGCAGGGAGAAGGCGAATCGTCCTCTGCTGTCCCTGAGGTCGTCATTGACATTGCTGACGACTGCCCAAACTATCTGGTTGCTGATCCGCCGCCCGCGAAAATTGAGGATGTACCAGAGATTCTTGCGACAGTGCCGACTGAAAGTCTTGTTTTCAAGGTCAACTAAATACCTAGAAGGGGTGAATAAGTTTTAGGCCTAATTTTTAAATACTTTAACCTATATCCGATTTCATGTGGGTTAGTGATTAATTGATTTATGCTTTCAAGAACAATCACAGACAACACAAATACTTTTATAGTGGTTCCCCAATCTTGGGTACGTCCATTGTCCCTCTCCACCTTTCTAACAGTGTGTTAGACAATGCTCTTCACCAATTCCTCGACTGCGTAAGATCTTACAACATGATCCCGCAAGACCCCTCAGTCTTATCCAAGACCTACCACTCGGGCACTAAGCCATACCACTCAGATCCCAACTGGATCCTACCTCGGACTTTATAACATAGGCCTACACTCACGCACAAGGCCTTACCACTCAGATTATAACAAGAATCCTACCCTCAAATCCCAGAATGGATCTTACTCTCAGATCTACAACAGATCTTACCTCGGCTTTTATAGCACATGCCTACACTAAGATTCCCTAAAGAATCCTAACCCTCAGATCCAAATTGGATCTTACAGAGAATGTCAAAGAAATGAAATACTCAGACACCAAAGAAAGTTTTTTGTGTTTGTCTCCCTGGACTGAGCAGATATCAGCCCGATCTTCATCACAGCAATAAGTTGAGAAAGAAATCTTCAATTGAAGCCCGGCTTGTTATGGAAGCAACTTGCAGAAACTCTGCTTCTTCTTCTTGGAATTATCCTGATCTTGCTATCACAAATAGTATTGCGGCAACTAATTCTTTTTCGCATTCAGGTTCTCTAAACTAAACTCCATCTGGCTCGACGAGAAAATGAGTAAGAAGACGTCGTCCAGCCGCAAGTTTGCGAATCCAGAGAACCCTAATTGCGTCTCTTCTCGATGTTTTTAATTGATTGATTAGTGAATGATTCGTTGTTATTTATCGATCTGATCTTGCTCCTTTTATAAACACCGATTAGCATCACATTGAGTAGTGGGCCCCACTAGAATTGGTGGTTGTGATTCAGCCACCTGCTTTCCATTGATAGATGATTCAATGGCTCTTTTCTTTGTGTGGGCCCCAACGAGTAATCTCTTACCTAGTGCAAAACATCATGACAGCTGGCCCCCAGGGCCTCTGACAACATTCCCGCAACATTTGAACTTGCTTTGACTTGTTGACTTTGCTGACGTCACCATCTCTCTAGACTTAGACAAAATCAAGCATCAGTAGTAAAGTCTCAGTTCGACGAACTCAGAACTCAGTTTGATGAACTCAAAGTTCAGCTCGACGAAACGTGAAAGCTCAGTTTGACGAACTCAAAACTCCGTTCGACGAACGTAGAGCTCAACTCGATGAAAAGTGAAAGCCCGGTTCGACGAACTCAGAACTTAGTTCGACGAACGCAGAGATCAGCTCGACGAAAAGTGAAAGCTCAGTTCGATGAACTCAGAGTTAAGCTTGACGAAAAAGTGAAAGCTCAGTTTGACGAACTCTGAACTCAGTTCAACGAACTCTGAGCACATCTCGACAAAAGGTGAAAGCTCAGTTCGACGAACTTAGAGTTCAGCTTGATGAAAAAGTGAAAGCTCAGTTTGACGAACTCTGAACTCAGTTCGACGAAATCTAAGCACAACTTGACAAAAGTAAAAAACAATCGACGCATTTGGACTTAGCCAAATTTTTGTGTCAAGAAGAACATAGTGGCTCTGACTGACTAGGATTCAGTCAATGTTATAGCCTCATGGCGTTGAGTGAGTAAGCATCACTCAACGCCTAACTACTTAGACAGATTTTCTGTCTCATGGCGTTGAGTGAGTGAGCTACACTCAACGCTTAACTACTTAGATAGATTTGCTGTCTCATGACGTTGAGTGAGTTAGCTACACTCAACGCCTAAATACTTAGATAGATTTTCTATCTGATGGAGTTGAGTGAGTGAGCTACACTCAACTCTTACTAAGACAGATTTTCTTTCTCATGGCGTTGAGTGAGTTATCTACACTCAACGCCTAACTACTTAGACAAAATTTAACACAGAAGTTCTGTGGTTTTGACTGACTGGGCTATGACGTTGAGTGAATGAGCTACACTCAATGCCTGTGGACTTAGCCAATTTTCTGCTAATTTTTATTTAGGCTTTGACTTTCTCAGCCTATCTCATATCTTTTTGATGTATGAAGTTGAGTGTATAGACTACACTCAATGCCTGTGGACTTCACCACATTTCAACATATTTCTGTTTAGGCTTTGACTGTCTCAACGCCTTTTGTTATATGGCATTGAGTGAGTTCGACTCACTCAACGCCTATGGACTATGGCGTTGAGTGAGTTCGACTCACTCAACGCTTGTGGACTTAGCTGATTTTCTTGCAAGCCAACATGTTTGGATGACTATACTCAATGATTTTACTTACCTAGCATTGAGTGAATAGACTTCACTCAACGCCTGTGGACTTACGCAAATATTCTGCTCTTCCAGCCACTTCTTTGAGTCCATCTACCTAATCTTATCACAAGGACTGTCCTGCATACATGAATTTACCCACACATCAAATGCATTTATGTCTATCTCATTTACCTGTTTGACATCATCAAATCAGGGCCATTGGGATCAATAGACCCAACACCGACCTACCAAGCAGTCCCTAAGCCACCGTTGGAGATATGGAGGGGGAAGGAGCAAGAATGCTCTACTTACCAGGCACTTCTCCAAAAGGTATGTTGGTTTCCCCCAGTATTTTCCTTCTTTCACCTTGCGTTGTGCATGCAAATAGTTTGTTTTTTGTGCTTGTAACTTGATGAGGATCGAGATATAGCGCTCTCATAGAACACTACCTATATGGCCACAAAGGACGATTTCCTTTCTCTGCGGGCGAAGCTGGCCGTATCTGAGGACTCACAGGTGGAGGGCCGGAGGAAGATGGAGGTCTCTTCTTGGCTGGTTAATGCGAAGTCCTAGCTGTCTTCCTTTTAGTTCGGGGTGGAGTCTCTTCGGGCCAAGCTGAGTGCCTCCAACTCCAAGATCGGGGCTCTTTGGCAGAGATTGGCTTCTATGGAGGTGACTCTTACGGAGGCGGTCCTCCATACCAAGGCGGTTGATACTGCGATATGACAGCATGAGGAGGAGGTCAAGCAGCTGAAGGGAGAGAACACTCAATAGTTTTCTGAGTGGGAGGAGGTCGAGGTCGTGCATGCACCTACGGTGGCCGATTATAGAGCTTCCCATGACTTCGAGGTAGAGCGGTCTCATATATAGATGAGGCGTGTTCTGAGATGATGGCGACGAAGGTTGATCCCCTCATAGAGGATGAGCGCAAAGATGCACACTTCTTGGGCTTCTACAAAGGATTTCGAGTGGCTCGGAGGTTTCCGGAGTGTAATACCCGGGCATGGAGGATGCCTCAGACGACGATGTTGATGTTGCTGTGGAGGGATGATCCATGGGACTTATTCTTCCCCAGTTTGTTTTGATTTGCCTGTTTTTGTATTATAGGAGTGCTTTTGCGTCATTATATGTTTTTACTTTTTATGATGATGCAGCTCATGCGACACCTTTTATTTGAGTAGAGGCCCTTTTTTGCTTTTGGATCTATTTTCTTTGGTTGTGTTTTGGTGCACGTATTCTTTGTGACAGAGTAGTGCTTTGATTGAGCGTTGTTTGTTTACTCGCGCTTCCGTGAGTGTTATAAACTGTTAAGGGGTCGGAGGTGATGTACTATGTTGGGTTTTGTATCCATAATAATCTAGATTTGTGTGAATTCACCCTTGAACTAAGATGAATTAAGTTGTATTTGATGTATTATTTAAGTTATGTGTTTGCAGGACTAAATTGTCAAGTGTAAACCAATGTCAGTCTACAATGGGTCACCAAATATAGGACCATACAATGTAATCCCTCATTGTGTGATCCATGGTGTTGACTCATGTGTAGCCTCTCTATGGGGATACACTTCATTTTTCAAGCACTAGGATTGATTGGAGAAAGACGTGTTGCTGATTTTATTGAAGGAAGGAAAAGTTCTCATAAACTCAAGTTTTCTAAGTATTTCACTTGAGTAGAAGCTTAAGTACTCAAGTTGAACCCTTAGTAAATACTCGATTAAGTCTGTCTAAATTTGAGTAAGGGAAATGGTTCTCGAGTAGTCTGAACATAGCTCTCGAGTGGCCAAGTCCATTACTCGAGTAGACTTCTTCTCATTCTCGAGTTAACAGTTTTTGCCTCTCAGGAATTATTCTAAGTACTTTACTCGAGTAGTCATGTTAACCACTCGAGTAGATAAGCCATTTGTCTCGAGTTACAGAAGGATAGTTCTCGTGAAGATTCTATCTCACTCGAGTAGTTAAGTTCCTGTACTCGAGTTGTCTTTCTACTTCTCGAGTTGTCTGGATCAAATACTCGAGTAATCATTTTTTAAACTCACAGAATTTTTCTAAGTCCTTCTCACGAGTATTTCACTTCTACCTCTCGAGTAATCCTTCCACGTCTCCAGTAATATTTTTGGCACTCGAGTAATCTTCAGTTCACTCGAGTGATTATAATTTTTGTTCTGAATCCCTTGAAGAACTTCTTCTCGAGTAGTCTGTTACTATCTACTCGAGAACCTGAAGTAGTACTCGAGTAACTCTCTCTTCACTCGAGTAATGTAGATAATTTTTCAGAAAATTTCTTTAAGTCTAGAACCGATAGGATTATAAAATGCCTCAACGTGATTGGTCCACGTGAACGTCATTAATGCTAATTATGACCGTTAGAGAGATCTTATATAAGGTCTTGTCATTTTGACTAACCCTAAGCGCGTTAACGAAGCATTCTAAGAATTCTGAATTGGCAATTTCTCTTTCCTAAATCGGACACCCCCGCCGCTCATCTTCCTCATCGCCAAGGGATGTCGATCCAGGACAATTTAGAAAGGTTGACTTGCAGATCAAGATACTCTTCCATCTACAGATCGCCTCTTTGATCTTGTGAGTCAAGAAGCTTTAGATCCAGATCTAGCCGAGTATCTTCTTCAACAATTTCTGATAAAGCCGCAAAGTTCAAGAAGAAGACCTTGGCCGACATCTCCAGATCTGAGAAAAATATTGTTTGTATTTCATATTTTCAATTTATTCTTGTAAGAGCTTTGTTCTTCGAGTTGTAGGAAGTTTTGATCTTCCGAGTGTAGATCAGTGTTGTGGATCGAGTTTTAGGAACTTTATTCTGAGACGTAGGATTGGTTTCAATCTGAGATAGTTGAGTACCCGAGTCTAGTGCTTTGCTAGATCGGTGAGTGGAAAGTGGATGTACCCAAGGTTGTGGAACCACTATAAATATCTTGTCGTCTGTGAATGCTTGGTAGATTTTTGTGCATAGATTGCTAATTTTTTATTCCGTAAAAAGATGCACAACTCACCTATTCACCCCCCTCTAGGTGATTTAGGTAGACAACTGAACACTTTCAATTGGTATCAGAGCCAGGTTGATCATTAAAAGGTTAACACCTTGATCAGATCCGTCCCTAGTTGTCTTTTGAGATTATCCCAGCATGGACAAGACCAAAGATTTTGCCAAGCTTCCCTTGTGCACAAAGAACAACTTTCCCATGTGAAAAGAGAGAATTAGATTTTTCATGAAAGCTGTGGATCCAAGGATCTTCATGATTATTGAAGAAGGTCCTTACGTTCCGATGATTGTCTCCACTATTGATCCAACAAAGAAGGTTCCTAAGAAATTGATGGATCACGACAAAGATGCGATTGCACTTGTGTCTTTAGACAAGAAGGCCAAAAATATTATAGCAAGTATAGTTAATGACTCCATACTGCAGAACCTGATCCACTGTCAGTCCGCTAAGGAAATGTGGCAGTCCCTCGTCACTTTGATGGAAGGCACATGAGAGGTTAGGGATGTTAAAAGATCCCTTATTAATCAGAAATATGAAGCCTTCCGACAAGGACCCAAGGATACCATTGCAGATACGTTTTAAAACTTCTTCAAGATAGAGAACGACCTAAGAGTATGCGACCGAGTCTTGACCAACGGAGAACTAAATGATATGTTCTTGAGATCCCTAACTAAGGAATGAGATAACAAGGTTTGTGACATTCGGGAATTTGGAAAGCTAGCTGAGACAGACATGCAGAATCTCTTCGGAAAGCTTATGTCATATGAGCTACAAATTTATTCAAGAAAAGCTGAAGAAGAGAAGAACAGGTCTTTATCCAAGGAGAAGTCTGTAGCTCTCAAGGCAGATATCTCAAGGAAGTCCAAGGCTGCCTCTCCTGCCCCAGCACTAGAAGCAAGTGAAGAAGAAACCTCAGAGCCAAGTACCTCAGGCTCAGAGCTATCTGAAGGAGAGTTCTCTCTACTTTCAAGATAGTTTAAGAAATTCTTGAACAAAAAGAAACAATAGAAAGTCAAGGATGCCTCTTTCAGAAGATCACGCCATGATAGCGATCGACACAGAAAAGGCACAAGCAGCCATGACAGGTATACTACTAAACCGAACAAACATGTTTCTACTAACATCGATTGTTATTGCTGTAGTAAGCCAAGTCATGTCATCGCTGACTGTCCCCACAAGAAGCAGGGTGGAAAAAGAGAAGAAAAGAGATCTTCTTACAATAAGAAGAGAACAGAGAAGAGCCTAATAGCCAAAAAGGGCATGACTCTTAGCGACTCTGACTCATCTGAGTCGAGTGAAGAAGAAGAAGCCTACTTCGGGCTTATGGCTCAGACTGATGATAAATAAGAACCCCAGTTCACTAGGAAGGTAAATTCTCACACCCCGCTCTCTGAATCTGATGTTTCTGAACATGATCATGAGGACAACTCTTTTGACGATGAGTCTGAACTCATGACCCAGTACAAGGTGTTGATCAAGGCTTACGACAAATGTCGACGAGTCGTGAATGCTCAAGCTAAAGAGATAAAGTCTATAAAGGCTGAGGAGAGCACTTTGAGAGAGAAAGTCGCTAAGACCGACTCACTCAGAGAAAACTTCAATGCTGCCCTATAAGAATATAACAAAGCCCTCAAGCACCTAGACCTTAAGGAGAAAATCATAAAAGAACTGGAAGTACAACTTGAAGCTGAAAAGAAACTTGTTGAAAGTTTCTCAAAGCCTAAGACTGTCCTTCCTTTCATTGCTGAATTCTCAGCTAAGGTCAAGGGTGTTGGGCTAGGCCATGTTGAAGCTCCTAGTAAATCTTCTAGGAGGAATAAGACTCAGAGAAAGAATAAGGCTGCCAAGAAGGCTTTGGCCAAAGAGAAGGGGAAAGCCCCTCAAGATCATACTTCTTTCAAGAACGTCATATTTCCGACAAACGAGTTTGATCTTGACTCGTCCTACAGTCACTTAATTATGCCTACTTATGTAGAACCCAAGTCTCGTTACCAAGGATGGACTCACGCCCGAAACTTTGGTGAGAGTGTCTTTAAGGCACCTTATGAAGAAGTCATTCTTCAGAGCTATGACCCATATAATCATGGTCATAACATTAAGAAAGCACCGAAGGTAAAGCCTATTGTGGAAAGGCCACTGAAGTAGAAGAAATCATGTGATTGCCATCACCATGAAACTTTTTCCTCCAAGAATGCTGCCCCTGCTAGACCACCATCTCAAAAGGTCAAGCAGGATAATTCAAGGCAAAGATACAACATGTTTGACTGTTGGTGCTGTGGCAAAATTGGTCACTTTGCCAATGATTGCTGGTTTAATTCCAGGAATTTTGCAACTCCTCAAGTTGGCAATATGAGAAAGACCACTCATAATGCTAATACTCGTAGGGGGAGTATTCTAATAAGAGACCAAGGACCCAACCATGCTTGGGTTCCTAAGGCAAATTGATTTGTAATTGCAGGTATGTCTAAAGGCCAACAAAACTCCTATCTGGTATTTGGACAGTGAATGCTCTCGGTACATGACCGGGACAAGAAGCCTTCTTCAGAACTATTCTCCAGCCTTGAACGGGCCAAAGGTCATCTTTGGAGGTTCAGACCGAGGAATTACAAAAGGCTATGACATGATCTCTAACGGTAGAGTAGCCTTCTCAGATGTGGCTTATGTTGAAGGATTGGAACACAATCTCATAAGCATAAGCCAACTCTGCGATAAAGGATACATTGTTGAATTTCATGCTGATAAATGCTTGATAAAATCGTTTGACAATATGGTAATGATTCTATTGGGCACTCGAAGCAAAAACATATTTTGTTTGAATTTTATTTGTATAGACTCTTCTACACTAGTGTGTTTTATGACTAAAGATAGTGCGTCTCTTGGTGACCAATGACACAAGAGACTAGCACATATTAATTTCAAAACTATTAATAAATTATTTTCACTGAATTTAGTACGTGATGCCCCAAATGTCAAGTACGTTAAAGATATACCATATCACGCATGTGTAAAAGACAAGTAAACAAGGGCTACCTTTAAAAGCATTATTGGCAATGATTCTAATAGATGTTTACATCTACTTCATATGGACTTGTTCGGTCCACTGCAAGTTAGATGTTTTGGAGGTAAGGATTATACGTTGGTTATTGTTGATGATTACTCGCGCTTTGCGTGAGTGTTCTTTCTAAAACACAAGTCAGATACCTTTGACATCTTTACAAATTTTGTCAGGCAGGTCCAGAATGAATACAACTCTTCCGTAGTCAAAATCAGAAGTGACAATGGAATAGAGTTCAAGTCTATGGCCATGACAGAATTATGTGAAAGCTTGGGTATCTTTCATAAGTTTTCCTCTCCTCATACTCCTTAACAAAACGGAGTGGCAGAGAGTAGGAATAGAACACTCATAGAGGCCTGGAGGACCATATTGAGTGATGCCTCACTACTAGAATACTTCTGGGCTGAAGCCGTTAATACTGCATGCCATGTGCAAAATCGAGCACTCATAAATAAGAACCACAACAAGACACCATATGAACTTTTAAAGGGTAGGAAACCGTCTGCCTCGTACTTTAAAACTTTTGGCTATAAGTGCTTCGTCCTTAACAATTGCAAGTATCATAATACCAAATTTAGCGAAAAGAGTTTTGAAGGTATTTTTATAGGGTATAGTAGCTATAGTAAGACATATATGATATTTAATAGAAAAACTCTGGTCATAGAAGAATCCATACATGTTGTATTTGATGAGACGAGCTTGCTGCAAAGCAACTCCTCTAGTGTGTTCATTGAAGATGCAAGTTCACAGATGAAAGAACTAAACTTGGATGAGCCGACTGAAGAAAAAGGTGAAAAGTTCATCAGGATCACCACTCCAACCCTGATTGGAGAGGTTGATGATCAAGATGAAAAAATCATCCAAGTTGATGAAGTCACTCCGGTGATTGAAGAAGAAGCTCCAGATGCAAGAACTCTAGAGCTTAGACATCTGAAGGATCACCCAATGGACCAAATCATAGGAGATCCCCGGGATAGTGTCAGAACTCGTAGAGGTATAACTAACGAGAATCTCTATTTAAGTTTTCTCTCACAGCTTGAGCCGAAAATTTTGAGGAAGCAAACTCAGACGCGTCTTGGATAATGACAATGGAAGAAGAACTAAATCAGTTCAAGCATTATCAAGTCTGGAAACTTATTCCAAGACCCAAAGTTAAGAATATCATTGGGACAAAGTGGGTCTACAGGAACAAGATGCACGAGGATGGAACGATTATAAAGAATAAGGCTAGACTCGTCGCCAAAGGATATCGTCAAGAAGAAGGAATCGACTTTGACCAGACGTACGCTCCAATGGTAAGGCTGGAGGCAATCAGGTTATTCCGAGCATATGCTGCTCTTAAGGGCTTCACTGTCTATTAGATGGATGTGAAGTCTGCCTTCCTTAATGGTGACATAAAGGAAGAGGTGTATGTGGAACAACCTCCAGGTTTCGTTGATTCTAACATTCCTGATTATGTTTATCTATTATCTAAAGCTTTATATGGTTTGAAATAAGCTCCCCGAGCTTAGAGTGAGACGCTATCTACCTTTCTTCTTGAGAACAAGTTCATAAGGGGAAAGATAGATAAGACATTATTTCTTAGGGAAATAAAAGACAAGATTTTGCTAGTGCAAATCTATGTCAACGACATTATTTTTGGCTCTACTAACGACAACCTCTGCAAGAAGTTTTCAAAACTTATGCAAGGGAAGTTTAAAATGAGCAGTATGAGCGAGCTGAAATATTTGTTAGGGCTTCAGGTGAAACAATCTGAAGATGGAATTTTCATCTCGCAGACTAAGTTCTCCAAAGAGCTAATTAAGAAATTCAGAATGGAGAACGCAACCTCTATGAGGACTCCAATGGGTTCAGCTGTGTCTCTGGATAAGGATGAGAAAGAGACACCTTTTGATGAAACCAAGTACAGAAGCATAATTGGATCATTACTCTACCTTACTGCCAATAGACTAGACATAATGTTCTCGACATGTGTCTGTGCTAAATTTCAAGTGAACTCTAAGGAATCTCACTACGCTGCTGCAAAGCGGATTTTGAGATACCTCAAAGGTACATCAAATCTTGTCCTATGGTACCCAAGAAGTAATGATAACGAGCTAATTGGTTTTTCAGATGCAGATTTTGCAGGTAGCAAAGATGACAGGAAGAGCACTTCTGGGACTTGCCAATTCCTTGGAAGAAGGATCATTTCCTGGAGTAGTAAGAAGCAGAACTGTGTTGCAATCTCAACAGCCAAGTCGTAGTATATCTCTGCAAGCAGTTGTTGTGCACAGTTGCTATGGATAAAGAATCAGCTGGAAGATTACAATCTCAAAGTCCAAAACATCCCTTTGTTTTACGACTCCTCCAGCGCAATTGCAATAGCCAACAACCCAGTTTATCACAGCCGGACAAAGCACATAAGGCTGCAGTACCACTTCATCCGGGAGCATGTGGAGCATGATGACATTGATCTACAATATGTCGCAACAGACAGGCAGATTATAGTCATATTCACGAAGCTGCTGGACGAGGCCAAGTTCACGTTCTTCAAAACATAACTTGGAATGCTCAACAAAGAAGATTAGAGAAGGTGGACTCACAATAAAGCTCAGAAATCAAGGAATGCATCAAAAGTTGAAATTTATCAAGTTGTGACTTAATGACTCGAGTAAAATAAAGACCACCCGAGTACCTCTTCAGATTACTCGAGTACTCCGCAAGTCACTCGAGTAATACTACTCGAGTACTTAAGTTCCCACTCAAGAATAATGACGACGTCACTCGAGTATCTTCATTATTTCACTCGAGTACTGCCGGTCCACTCGAGTATCAGGAAGACTTTTTTATCACTTCTATTGAAATTTCTTTATTCGCAACCCGAGGCTTATACCGCCACTTTCAAAGGTATGCTAGCTTAATTTCCTTCTTAATCATCGATAAATTAGGGTTATATAAATAGGAAAAGTTCGAATTTACTTTCTACACGAATTCAAAATCCTTTCACTCGAGAAAAAGAGAAGTCTCTTCATCTTTCGCCGACTGTCGCAGAGCCCGCGCCGTCTTCCTCCTCGCACCGAATTTTTCTCAACTCTCTGAATCATGGCACCGCTGTCAATGATTGGAATCAGTTCTGAACTCGTCACCGCCGGTATTGCAGAATTGTCCGACGATTTCAGGAATCTACTTATTCTACTCGACACCACCGAGTTGACGTTTGTTCTTCAGCAACCGTGCAAAATTCTATTTCCAGAAGTTGAAGAGTTCTTTACAAATATCAAGGTCTGGATAAATGGAAAAGTCCTCAAGTATATAGTGAAGGGAATCAAGATTAAACTCACCAAAACCTCTGTCTCCAATCTTCTTCGGCTACCAGTAGTCGATGAAGAAGAACATCTCTCTCATGAAGATTCTGACCGAGCCTATATGTTCTGTGGTCTTTCACCAGAAGTTCTCACCATTCGACGATCAGATCTTAATCCAAAAAGCAAATTCCTAGTGGATATCATTGGAAAGATTCTCCTGTGCAAAACCAGTTCTATAAGAGACAATTAATTTAATTTGTTTGACATCATGACAACCATCATCTGCAGAAAGAAATTTCAATTTGGTATGTTGATTCTTGACAAGATCAGGGAGAGCATCAATGCTCCAAACTATGCCAGGATCATCTCTTTGTTGTTATATGAGATCAATCCCGAAGTCTTCAATTTCTCCAAAGGTACAACTCTACATCACATGAAGAAAGTATCCATTTCCTCTATTCAAAGATGGGAATTGAAACTGCTGAATCATGCCCAGTCTGCCAGAGCCCATGACCATCCTGCTGTAGAGGACAATACCCCATCTCCCTCTCCACCTCACATTGCCAACACATCTGGTGCTACTGCTGAGGGGGAGCCTGCTCCTTCTGTTCCAGAAGATAGAGTACCTACTCCACCTATTACTTCCATCCCTCCAACCACTCCTAAAGAAACACCCTCAGATGCTCAGTTACAAGACACCATTCTTTCTACAGAAGAAGCCATCACTCAAATGATTGAAGAGTTAAGTACTGATGAACCTCTTCCTCCCCTCCAATCAGAACAACCTACTGAACCATCAAAGCAACCAACACCAGTACCTTCACCTACTCATATTCCATCTCCTGTATCCCATGTTCAACACTCTCCTGCTGCTGACAAAGAGCATGTTGAGACTATATTAATTTTTGATGACAAAGAGCCATCACCAGAACTAGTTGAAGCTCCTTTAAAGAGCCTGGACTTCACTATCCCCACCATCATCACTAAAGAAGGAGATGCCCTGATTCATACTACCAGAGCTTAGAGATCTGTCATTATTGAAGAAGTTATTCCATGGTCTGCTCCTCCTCCTCCTCTAGTTCCTTCTACTGCTACTCCTCCTGCTGCTGCAAATGACATTATGGGTAAGATTGAATAGCTGCTACTTGAACAAAGAAAGTACTTTGATGACTCTCTCAAAGTTGTTCAAGATAAAGTCACTGCTCTTGAAAAAGAGATGAGCAGAAGATTTGCTGAAATTCAGCACAATACAGATGAATTAAGATAGCTATTCAAGATAGGTGGAAAAGCTCTGGACCACACAATCACCAGTGTTGGTCATGTAATGAAACAAGCTGTTACTGTTGTAAATAACCAGATTCAGTTAGAAAAGTCAGCTCAAGCTCACACATTAAAGATCTATGGAGAAGTAGGTACCTTCAAAGAAGATGCTATCAATACTCTAACTGTAGAAGTCAGAAAGGGGGAGAATCTAGTCAAAGAATACTTAGAGAAATCTGATGCTGCCAAGCAATCTCTCTGGGAAGAAAAGCTTAAGGAAATTCATGATGATGTGCAGAATCAAATTCACATTGTAAAATTCCATACTTATGATACAACTGTATGGATACACAACCAGATATTCCCTGATTTTCAAGCAGATCCCAACATTATTCCTCATCACTTGAATCCCCTAGCTCGAGCTCCAGTTCCTCAGCCTATCTTCTCTCCAAGACCTGAAGGCTTTGAAGCCCCTCCTCCAGAATCTTATTCTCAGGTTTGGGAATCCGATCCAGCAGAAATATTTCAACAAGCTCCTCCTGAAATTCACATTCCAAAGAAAAGGAAGTATGGTGATGGAGCTTCAGCCAGCAGATCTATTCCAGTTCCAGAAGCAAAGAAAAGGAAAGCTCCTTAATTTGCCGAAATTTGGAGCCCTACATCAAAGTCCCTTATCCTAAATACTCTAAAGTTAGTCTTGGACTTTAATGAAAATAGACATGATCACTACAACCCCCAAGAATGGAACTTGTATGAGAAGTCTATGACCAAGAGAAGACTGTATGATAGAGAACATGGAAGAAACAATCTTGCTGCTCATCCAAAACCTCCCAAGTACTATCCAAAGCCTTTCAGCTATCAAAGGAGACAACAAGAAAAGAAGGAAAGACAACAATAGCAACAACAACATCAAGTCTAAGACTGAAGAAAGTTATAAGAGTGTGGATATGAATTGTGAGAAAGACCCGGGGCAGGCGGGGGCGAGACCGGCCCGGGGCCGGGTCTCGCCCGCCCCGCGGGCAGGCGGGGGCGAGACCGGCCCGGGGCCGGGTCTCGCCCGCCCCGCGGGCAGGCGGGGGCGAGACCGGCCCGGGGCCGGGTCTCGCCCGCCCCACGGGCAGGCGGGGGTGAGACCGGCCCGGGGCCGGGTCTCGACCGCCCCGCGGTTTGGCATGTGGGCTCTCCTCTTCTTTGGCCTCCTTTGGGCCTTGTCGTTACCGTTTTGCCCCCGGGATGTTTTTACCCCTTTGACCCCCGGCGTGGCAGTTTCCTATTAGACCAAGGCTTATTTGCCTTAGGGGCGTTTCAGACATTTTGGGTCATGTGCTTGGAAAAAACTATAAATAGACCCCCTTGGGTGCTTTGGAGAGGACCCCTTTTGGCTTCCTCCTCCCTTAACTTCCTCTTGGTTGAGTAGAGAGAGCTCTCCAAGGCGCCCAGCCTAGCCCTTTGGTAAGGGAGGGGAAGAGCTCAGGTAGCCTTCCGGGTGTGAGGTGGGACCTCCGTGCTAGAGCCGAGGGTCTGTTCATAGTCTCCTAAGTCTCCGGTCCGTGATGTTCTCTCGAGTGTAGTAGGTGTGAGGTCACCCCTTTCAGGGACCCCGAACTCCACAGAGGTCAATTTTGGCTTCAACATGTTGGGTTTTGTATCCACAATAACCTAGATTTGTGTGAAGTCACCCTTGAACTAAGATGAATTAAGTTGTATTTGATGTATTGTTTGAGTTATGTGTTTGCAGGACTAATTTGCTAAGTGTAGACCAATGTCAGTCTACAATAGGTCACCAAACACAGGACCATACAATGTAATCTCTCATTGTATGACCCATAGTGTTGACTCATGTGTAGCCTCTCTATTGGGATACACTTCATTTTTCAAGCTTTAGGATTGATTGGAGAAAGACGTGTTGCTGATTTTATTGAAGAAAGGAAAAGGATAAACTCAAGTTTTCTAAGTATTTCACTCGAGTAGAAGCTTAAGTACTCGAGTTGAACCCTTAGTAAATACTCAAGTAAGTTTGTCTAAATTCGAGTAAGGAAATGGTTCTCGAGTGGTCTGAACATAACTCTCGAGTGGCCAACTCCATTACTCAAGTAGACTTCTTCTCATTCACGAGTTAACAGTTTTTGCCTCTCAGGAAATATTCTAAGTACTTTACTCGAGTCATCATGTTAACCACTCGAGTTGATAAGCTTTTTGTCTCGAGTTACAGAAGGACAGTTCTCGTGAAGATTCTATCTCACTCAAGTAGTTAAGTTCCTGTACTCGAGTAGTCTTTCTACTTCTCGAGTTGTCTGGATCAAATATTCGAGTAATTGTTTTTTAAAATTTCAGAATTTTTCTAAGTCCTTCTCACGAGTAGTTCACTTCTACCTCTCGAGTAATCCTTCCACGTCTCGAGTAATATTTTTGGCACTCGAGTAATCTTCAGTTCACTCGAGTGATTATAGTTTTTGTTCTGAATCCCTTGAAGAACTTCTTCTCGAGTAGTCTGTTACTATCTACTCGAGAACCTAAAGTAGTACTCGAGTAACTCTCTCTTCACTCGAGTAATGTAGATATTTTTTTAGAAAATTTCTTTTAAGTCCAGAACTGACAGGATTTTCAAATGCCTCGACGTGATTGGTCCACGTGGACGTCATTAATGCAATTATGACCGTTAGGAAGATCTTATATAAGGTCTTGTTATTTCGACTAACCCTAACCGCGTTAACGAAGCATTCTAAGAATTCTGAATCGGCAATTTCTCTTTCCTTAATCGGACGCCCCCGCCGCTCATCTTCCTCATCACCAAGGGATGTCGATCCAGGATGATTCAGAAAGGCTGACTTGCAGATCAAGATACTCTTCCATCTACAGATCTTCTCTTTAATCTTGTGAGTCTAGAAGCTTCAGATCCAGATCTAGCCGAGCATCTTCTTCAACAATTTTTGATAAAGCCGTAAAGTTCAAGAAGAAGACCTTGGCCGACATCTCCAAATCTGAGAAAAATATTGTTTGTATTTCATATTTTCAATTTATTCTTGTAGGAGCTTTGTTCTCCGAGTTGTAGGAAGTTTTGATCTTCCGAGTGTAGATCCGTGTTGTGGATCAAGTTGTAGGAACTTTGTTCTGAGGCGTAGGATTGGTTTCAATCCGAGATAATGGAGTAGCCAAGTCTAGTGCTGTGCTAGATCGGTGAGTGGAAAGTGGATGTACCCAAGGTTGGGGAACCACTATAAATCTCTTGTCGTTTGTGAATGCTTGATAGATGTTTGTGCATAGATAGCTAATTTGTTATTCCGCAAAAGGACATACAACTCACCTATTCACCCCATCTAGGTGATATAGGTAGACAACTGAACACTTTCATACTATGCTCGCTCTTACCTTGAGCGGTGATGGTGGAGAACTGTTGTTCGTGCCTTCATGAGAACCATAGTTCATCCATGTGAAGAGAGCGAGGAGCCTTCATTCGTTTGTGCCTTAGGAGAACCGCGGTTCGTCCAAGTGGAGGTGGCGAAGAACCTTTGTTTATTTGTGCCTTTGGAGAACCAGGGTTTGTCCAAGTGTAGGTGGCAAAGAACCTTTGTTCATTCGTGCCTCATGAGGATCAGATTCCATCTTGGTGAAGGTGGCAAATAACGTTTGTTCATTCACTCCTTAAGAGAACTGGTGTTTGTACTAGTGGAAGTGGCAAAAGGTTTTTGGTCTTTCGCGTCTCAGGAGGACTGGGGTCCCTCCCGATGGAGGTGGCTAAGAACATTTGTTTGTTTGTACCTTAGGATGACTGGGGTTCGTCCAGGCAGAGGTAGCGAAGACCCTTTTTTCGTTCGCGCTTCAGGAGAACCAGGGTTCATCCTAGTGGAGATGGAGAAGAACCTTTGTTTGTTTGCGCCTTAGGAGGACCAAGATCCGTTCAAGTGGAGGTGGCGAAGAACCTTTGTTTGTCTGTGGCTTAGGAGAACTAGGACTCGTCCTAGTGGATGTGGCGAAGAACCTTTTTTCGTTCGCGCCTCATAAGGACCGGGGTCCGTCTAGGTGGAGGTGGCGAAGAACCTTTGTTCGTTTGCACCTTAGGAGAATCGTGGTTCATCTAACTGAAGGTGCAGATAAACCTTTGTCCATCTCTCCTAGGAGGTGCAGACAGATCTTTGTCCGTATTGCCTAAGGTGCAAAAGGGATTTCACTAATCTCGCTTGAGGTGCAGAAAGGTTTTCGTTGATCTCTCCTGAGAGGTGCAGAAAGGCTTTTGCTAATCTTGTCTGGGAGGTGCGAAAAGGTTTTCGCCAATCTCGCCTGATTGGTGTAGAAAGACTTTTATCAATCTTGCCTTGTGATGACCCATTTGCGGTGGATGGGAAAACAAATGTTGCATTATTGAAATAAGGATACAGGTGCTCGCGAGTCCACCCTCGTAGCTTATTCTTAAAGACCGAAATAGGGAAATCAACAAATAGTAGACAACCAAGGTGTGCTGGTACAGGGCCGTCTTGCGCTTCTACTGCCCTAAGGCCCTTAGAAATGCATCTTGGGAGTGGATGTCTAATGTGATGCCTTGAGCTAGTGCATCAGCGCATAGTGCGCTTAGCATTGGGCCCCTAAGGATGGTGTCGCATGTCGAAGTGGCCTGGATGATGATGAACTGCATGTCATACATGACTAGTACAAGGGGGACCCCCAGAGTCACTAGAAGGATAATACTGCCTACGGTTGGGATCGTTGGGTGCCCTATGACATATGCGCCCCCTGAACTGAGCGGGATGAATCTCCCAGAGATTCCGAGTTAGAGAAGAGTTGATAGGAATAAAACGTTGGCGGATACGTCATCGTAAATCATTATCCTGGGTAGTTCGACTGGTGGGCTCCGGATGGTTGCCGGGATGTGCCAAGGAGCGGATTTCAGGAAGCTGGAAACGGTTAGCTGGGCCGACTCTGGCGGCTTCCTGAGCAGTGCCCCCTCGTGGTGCTTCCCCTCTGCAGGCTCTTTTAGGGTTGGTGATGTGACTCAAGCCTTTCCGTGAAACTTTTTGAGGAGTCCATGGCGTGTGAGTTGTTCGACCACCTCCTTCAGGCGAATGCAGTATTGGATGTCGTGCTTATTTCATTTGTGAAAGTGGCAACACTGGGACATATTTCCCCTGCCCCGAGGGAGCGCTTTAGGCCTCCGAAGTTGGTGGTGGTTTCTGAGGGCGTTTAGAACCTCCGTAAGGGAGGAGCCGAGCTCAGTGAAATTTTATTGCCCCTGACTTGCGAGGTTTCTCCGAGGGGTTTGTTGCGCTTTCTGAGAGTCAGGCTTTTGGAGAGCGGTGCCCCCCCGAGTCTTTGTGGTGCGCGTGACATGGGCTAACCCACTGAGAAATCAGTGTCCTGAGGGGAATGAGGCTCGACCTCTTTCCATGGGATGTGCTCCCGAGGATTGGGAAGCTCCCATATCCCTCAGTAAGGTGAGCGTTTGTGTTTGATGTTGTTCCATCTAGCGCATGCACTCTTCCATAAATGACGCCAGTGCGGCGATTACTTCCTCGAGGCATAGCGCTGAGAGGGCGGGTAAGTCGCTGGATGCCTGATCGCTAGGCTCTTTGAGAGTTGGTTGGCCGGTAGCGTGCGTGCTTCCTTTATCATTTCTGCGATTTGGAGGAATGCTGAAATTTGTCAGAGATTCAAGGAACACCATCGCACAAACGACACCAAACTATTACGGGTTGCTCAGTCTTTCCCTGGTCCGGAGAAATCGGACTGTCTTAGATTGAAGTTGGATGGGGCACACAAATAGTCAAAGTGAAAAGCAGCAAATGACAAGATTCATTTTTTACCTAGAAAATCTGAAAAGGGTAAAAAATCGCGTCGCTGGAACTATGTCGAGCTAAAATCCACTAGCTTATTGGAGTTTTATAGAGTTTGGCTTGA
Organism: Platanthera guangdongensis; assembly: GCA_039583875.1. Lineage (NCBI taxonomy): Eukaryota > Viridiplantae > Streptophyta > Magnoliopsida > Asparagales > Orchidaceae > Platanthera > Platanthera guangdongensis. The sequence continues at coordinate 94,141,542 of CM077159.1, read as the reverse complement.
TCTCGGAGGGCGACGGACCGCTACTCCATTACAGGTGTAGGAAAAGAGGAAAAACGGACAAGTCCTAAAAGCCTCGATGGAAGAGCTCTGACCTTGGAGTGTTTCTGAGCTTGTGGAACCTGTGTGGGAGCGTTCCGGATGAGAAATACTCAAAGTCCACAGAGCTTCTGGAGGGAGTGCTCTCGTTGATGCGGAACCTTGACGACAGAGCACTTGCAGAGGCGGTTGACATGAATTAGGGCGTTCTAGAGCCTAAGCGTAAGGAGGAGAGCCAAGAGAATTCCTAAGCGGAGAATCAGCCCAAGTCCACGATCCTGCCAGAAAACCTCTGAGCTCTCTCTTGCCTCTGAAGTTCTTTGTCCTCAAATGAAGGTTTGAGAGCCAATTTATAGTTTTAAGGAGGTTCATGGTGGTAATTGCGTCGTGAAGTGATTTATGCTGGCGAATGATGTTGTTTCGTTTTGATCACCTGGATCACCATTTTTTGACAAAATGATTAGAGTGCCCCTCCCCCCGGGAAGTTGGGCAGCCCGAGCAAGGTGCCTCGAGGCGGCGACGACCAGAGGTGGCCGACGATGAAGGAGGCAGCTGGGGACGGTAAGGGTTGTCGTCAGCGGCAGAGGCCGCTGGCTGCGCCCCCGTGCGAGGGGGGGGTGGGGGGCAACCGCGGGGAACGCGTTCTCGCAGGAGCTCATCCCTGCAACCGTGCGCGGCTCTGCGACGGTGTGGGGGTGCGGCCCTGCGGCCTCGCGAGGGTGCGGTTGCGCGGGGGAGTGGCCCTGCGTGCAAGCCGAGTGCGCCATTGTGGCCTTTGCGTGCGCAGGCTCAGCTTCTTCACTGGGGGTTCCTGGGTCTTGCGACTTTTATGCACATGATTGGTCTGGTCGAGCTCATACGTACTTGCTACACGTTTTACCGATTTGATTTAGAAATTTCAGGGGGACCCCATCAAAGTCGATTTTGAGCTTAACTAAAATCGCTAGAAATATGATTAAAATATATTTAAATTTATTAAAATAAAATGTGTTCATTTATATATTTTTATTTGAGCATTGGAAACGCAAAAGTGTAAACATAAATTAAAGGATTTTTTTAAAACAGTTTCATTTGCTCAATTTTAAATCAACTCAAATTAGTTTGAATAATGAGAAAATTTGCTCAGGCTCAATTCAACTTAATTTCGAGTCATCTCAGAATAATGAGGATTGTGCCAGCATAATGCTTTGCTTGCGGATGCAGAGGAAGTAGTGTATGGTGCTGCGCAAAATGGGCTTTGGGCCGAACAAAGGAGTTGACAGGAGCAAATTTTCTCATTATTCCGAGTTGACTCGAAATTAAACCGAGTTGGCTTAAAATTGAGCAAATGTGTTGTGCTGCGCGAAATGGGCTGGGAATCCAGTACACAGATAATGCGACATGATTGTACGGGGCGTGTGGTCGTGCATGTCAACGTCTGTAAACATGGCCTGCAAAAATGAGCTCACGATCACTAAGGAGATGTCGCCAAAGATGTCCACGCGACTTAGGCTTCGTTTGAGGGGACTTATTTTCACCGGTCAAACGGTTACGACCGCATGAACCAACTTTAATTAAGATCTGATTCATGCGGTCGTAACCGCTTGACCGATGAAAATAAGTCCCCCCAAACGGAGCCTTAGAAAGTTGGGTTTGTCATAAATTACTTTTCCCCATGAGGGTATGAAAGTGTGGGTAAAGTGTTGAGAATTACTTTAGAGTGAGAGGGGGATTGAGTTTTAAAAAATTTCAATCACATTTATTCACAGTTGAAGTCACATTTACTTTATCAAGTAACAGAATGGTCATAGGATTTATAGATGTTCCCCTTAAAAACTTGGTTACATCCTCTTTTCTATCCCTTGATAGGAATTCCGCTAAACAATGTTGTGTCTTTTGATAAGGAGACTCTTAGAACCGATTTATTGAATCTTTTGATTTGGAGATTCACAAAACAATACAATAGATTTTCTGATAAGTTGATCTACATAACCAATTGAATCACTTGATAAAGGGTTTCTAAGGGCCAAGTGTCAAATGAGGCTTTTGATAAGAAGACTTTTATAACAACTGAGTCTTTTAATAAGGAGACTCATAGAATAAATTAAATCTTTTCAAGAGAGATTCTTAAAAATCTTTTCAGAAAAGGTATATGTCGAAGTAGAATTCTCCACAGGGTGATCATTCTTCAATAAGACTATGAAGGATCAGATTCTTTGAAGCATTGTATGGATTCTTGTTTTAATATTAGCGGCAGTCGAAAAATCTTGATAAATAGTATGAGAAGCCCTTTAAAGAAGAAGAGCCTTAGATCTGGTGAAGAGATGCAAGGGCTTGGACCGATCTTGTTCTATATTGAAGGAAAATTTTGAATCTTGGAGAGAAGAAGAGCCAATTCAAAAAATGAGTGCACGACTCTCGCCACTTCAATTTTAATTCTTCACATATATAGGTCTGCTGCAATTTAAAGTCCTTAATTTGTGTCTATCGACATATTTACCTTCTTGAAATAAATTAATAACAATTAAAATTATATTTGAATCAATGTCTAAAACTACTCTGAGTTAATGACAGAATCTGACAAGAAATTGACATTCTATTACTTATGTGTCAAATACTTATCGACGTGCATCAAAATGTTGAGTTGAGATAATTCGACGTATACTGAATACTTATGCTTTGAGTATACATTCCTTTTAAGCAGATTTCGACATAAGGAACATTGGTATCAACATACATCAATTACTTCTTGATGCATGAAATCAACTTCTCAACGTATAGACTTAGTCTTTGTCAACTTGCGTCGAATACTTCCTGACGCATATAAATATAATTTAGGTGATTCTTCTACTTGAGTACATTCTGAGTCTTTGACAACTTGTACATGATTACAACTCATGCTTATTCTTTATAGTGCCTTTCTACACTTATTTAAAACATTCTTAAATCACTTAAATAATCAAGTATATCGAACCATAAGAGTTTTTTCCAACAAAGTGTTTTTTGTGCACGCATATAAGGAATCTAAACATACAGGGGAGGCATTTGCAATTTCAAAAGATTGAAACGTGCAACCTATATTTTTTACAATGTTATATGGGCGTGTTTACTAGGAATTCTACAACCACCACCCTCCTCCAAGGCAAAACAAGTCTGAAAACACATTTTTTCCTTAATATGAGCAAACTACGTTGGGAGTTCACGTGCACCTGACCTCCTACCACAATCTACATTAGTACCAATCTCGTATTCACACGGTTTACTCCAACTTTTTGCCTTAGGTGATTTTAAAATAGGACAATGTTGGTTTTCTGCCTTTCATAGTTCATATGGAGTTTATTGTCATTCTTGTTGATTAGAGCACTAATTTATACATGACAAGCTGTGTTGACTGCTTCAACCCAAAAATACTCTGGTAGTGAAGAGTCACTCAGAAGAGTCCTACTAGCCTCTATAAGTGTTAATGTTTTCTTTGCAATTCCATTTTGCTGTGAAGTTTTAGGAGATGAAAACTCTTGAAAGATACATATTTCTTTGTAGAATTCCGTCATAGCTCCAGATTGAAATTGTGTCCCATGATTACTTCTAATTGTACAACCCAGTGTTCGTCGAGTGGATCCGACATGGCGGAGCGGGGTCCTCGAGATAGCCCGATTCGCACCCGCCTAAGTAGATGGCCGAACCAGGCAAGTTGGGGAGTCCGGCCCACTTCAGATCGATAGGAAGGTGAGTCGGGGAGGCTAGCCGCTTCTCGGCAGCCAGGCGAACCGGGGAGTCTGGCCCGCTTCTGCTCGATAGACAGGTCAGCCAGCCAGTAGGAGCATGGTCAATGGGATCTTCTCTAGGCTAATCTTTCAATCTTCCACCGAGTGACTTCAAGCCCTGCCAGCTAATAGGAGTCTGGTTAGCAGGATATTCTCGGGGCTAAAATTTCAATCTTCCACTGAGTAATAGCCGGCCCTGCCAACTAATGAGAGTCTGGTCAGCAGGATCTTCTCGGGGCTAATATTTCAATCTTCCACAGAGTGACTTTCGTTACTGCCAGCTAATAGGAGCTTGCTCAACAGCATCTTTGCAGGGATAACATTTCAATCTTCTACAGAGTGACTTCCATCCTACCAGCTAATGGGAGGCTGGTCAGCAGGATCTTCTCGGGGCTAACATTTCAATCTCCCACCAAGTGACTTCTGGCCCTGCTATCTAATGAGAGCCTTATCAATGAGATTTTCTTGGGGCTAACATTTCAATCTTCCACCAAGTGACTTCTGGCCCTGCCATCTAATAGGAGCCTGGTCAGCAGGATATTTTCGACGCTAATATTTCAATCTTCCACCGAGTGACTTCCAGTTCTGTCAGCTAATGAGAGCCTCGTTAGCAGGATCTTCTTGGGGCTAACATTTTAATCTTCAGTCGAATGACTTTTGACTCTGCCAGCTGATGGTGATTTTATAAAGTTTTGAAAAATATCCAAACTACTCTCAACTAGGCAAGTGCACCTATCGAAATTTAGTATATGAAATATCGTATTTAAACTCGGGAACCGTTGAGTATTTGTACTCACAAGGAAGCGCTATTATTTTATCGATCGGAAAATTGGTTTTGCGAAAACGAAAACAAACGTTAAACTAAGAGGAGAAATTCGATGAATAAAAGGCTAGCACTTGATCTGGAATCCCTTTGGGCTAGAATAAAATCCACGAAATTAAAGAGCACAAGCATCTAAATTATTAACTTCGACCGCGGAGGTTCCAAAGCTACGAAGCGCCTCTCTCGAGAATACGCACTCGACTAACCTTAGGTAGATCGATTAAGACCTCTCGGCCAGTCGAAAGACCTAAGCTTGCTTTAGGCGGTGAACCTCACTAATGGAGTTGACTCCAAGGCGGAAGAATTTTGCGTTCCTCTCTCGAGGGGTGCAAGAAACTCTCTTTATCCTTGAGTAATCTACTCGTATCAACAACCTCTCGGTAAATCTAGGATACAGATTTAATATCGAATACACAAAATTTGTAATTCGATGAAATAAAAATCAAAGATAAATTGAAGTACTTAAATTAGAAAGCTTGAGAAATTGAGACAAAAATAAGAATTTTATTCTATTCCAAAGTTCATCATGATCAAGTGCTAATTGAAAATTAACTACTCATCATGATGGGAGAGTTACAAGAAAAGTTGGGAAGAGACATGATTATCAAAAGTGCTTCAAATAAAAGCTACACTATAAGTTAAAAATGCAGGAAAAACAGTAAATAAATAAGAATTAGAACTCCCCAAAAATTTCCCCTGGCATCTGAAGCTGTCTGGAATTTATAGAAGAAGTTGCTGGGTGGTCACGCCCCTAGGTCACGCCCGTGATCTAGGGTGTGTCGGTCTCGGAACCATCGTCTTCAAGTCTTCTGAACGTTGGCGCGAAACCGCCAAAAGTCGTTAATTGGCGGGTCACGCCCCTAGGTCACGCCCGTGACTTGTTGTGCAAATATAAACCGCCGTTGACTGGAAGACTGGACCAAGCACTGGATGTCACGCCTAGCGGACACACCTGTGTGATCATTGTCACGCCCGTGACGTGTGACGCACATCTTTTTGGTATGTCATCGTCTGTTATGTTGTAGTACTTAATTACTTCTATGATTCTGCGTAACGAAAATTAATTCATGACAGGTAACGTCCCCGATGAGGAAAAAAGAGGAAAGCAATATTGAATCGGCGTCGCCCTGAGCTATGATTCGTCGTCGTGCGAGTTCTTCTTTTGCATGTGCTATGCTATGTTATGTATGGAACGTTCTTTATATTTTGTTTTGTTGTTTTTTTAATGAAGACGGCACAGATCAATGTCGCAGGAATTATGTAATTGTGTATATATGTTGTAAATTAACAAGTGGGCTTGATTTGCTAGTGCTGCGGGTGTATTTTATGGGGTAATGTTGTATTGGTAATATTGGTGAACTTTGTTGGCTGGTTGGGTTGGCTGGTTTGGTTGGCGCTGTTTGTTGGAGGGGTTGGAGGTATGGCTGGGTTCACCGGTTCAGTTTGCATCCGGTTCGGGCTTGGCAGATGCGGCTGCAGCGGTGGGTTTTATTTCTTATAACAGCGATTCCTGCCCTGAACTGGCATTCGCGCATTGTCTCCGCATCGGCGAAACCCGATAGCTAGGGTTTGGGTGATTTCTCCTTCTCGTCGCCTGGTATGGTGAAATCCTCTGTTTCTTCCTTCGTTTCTACGTGTCTATGTTCTAATCGCCTATTCCTTAGCCGACGATTGGACTGTTGGAGCTTTCTTGGCTTTGGTGGGAGCACTCTCACGTTTCTTTGAACTCGGTATTTGCTTCCTTTCATATTTTTGTGTACTTGAGGCTGGATTTATGTCTTGTAGTTGGTTTCGTGGATGGTCGGTTATCCTCTTGTGGGCTGCTGCTTAGGAGATGTGCCCTAGTTTCGGTTGTTTTGGTTTTGGCCGGCTGGTAGTTTGGTTCTATGTTTATTTTGGTTTTGTGGCTGCTGTGTGAGGATAGCAGCATATGTGGGCTGGTTTTAGCTGGCTGAGGACAGCATTTGTGGGCTGGTTTTAGCTGGCTGTGGACAGCATTTGTGGGCTGGTTTGGCTGGCTGTGGACAGCATTTGTGGGCTGGTTTTGTGTAGGCTTGAATGCGTTGGGTCGCTGTGTGGGATGCAACCTCATGACTTGAAATTGTTGCCTTATAAATGTACAGATATTGTGAAGGATGGCATCTCCGAGTCGACGCGACGTCTATTCGAGACGGGGCAAAGAAAAGGAACGGGCCACGGTGAGAATTTCTCTTTTTGATGTATGCTTTACCAAAATATGTAACTATTTCATGAAACTGCTTTATACCATCACTCTACATGTTGTAAATGCTATGAATGGCCTCACTTTGAGGCAATCAAGCAAGTAAATGTTCTGAGGGGACTAATTAACAAATAACTCATCATGCATAATATAATATGTCGACACATGGAACTATTAAGGGTAATATAAAATGAAGAATACTGATGTTGTGTACTGAAGTACCAGGCCAGTCGAGCCGAAAGGCATAAACGCGTGTTGTACGTACTGGTCTGGAGACTGATGACCCCAAAAGGGGTCGGGCCCAAAGACTGAAATATGGAATACGGAGACTGATATAGAATTTATTGAATTACCCTTAATAGTGCATATATATATATATAAAAAGAAATGCAAACGTAAAGAACATTGTCTTATAGTTTAACGATAACAGACGTTCATTGTTTCTTATTGATGATGGGTTTAAGCCTTACTGAAACACTATTGGTAATTATTGCTCTTGCAAGACAATTCACGATGAAAGGAACTGTGCTACATTAATTTACTAACTTACTTTTTATTCGAAACTTTTTACTGTACAGCAGATTAAAAAGGTAAATTTTCACTTAGTCTTATACAAGACTAACGGTTGTACTCTCTAAATTTTTAGGAACCGGAAAGACAGCGACCGGTCGTCATTAGAGCTCAGGTAGCATTTACTGCTTTACTTTTCTTTCTGTATTGGTATGTAATTGATTTCTGATACTTACTCGTTATGAAATGCATATGTACCTTTTCCGCTGTACAAGATTATGAAATACATATGTTTAGGATATTGTTAATTGTGGCGGACAATAGGGCCGTTACAATTTAATGGTATCAGAGCCAGGTTTCCACTTGCCCCTGGCCATAACGAGTATGTATGGATATTGTTAATTGTGATGTCGATGGATGCGCAGGAAGAGCAAGAGGTCATGTCTGAGGGAAGTGCATCAGGGCAGGCCCAGCAAGAGCTGCCGCAAATGCTACCCTCACAGGCACCACCGCAATTAATGGATCTGACACGGATGCTGGCAGAGGCTATTAAAATGGTTAGAGATGTGCCCCCTACACCAGCACCGGAAGTGGCAGGACCGTCACAGCAGAGACAATTGGATGTCGATTTAAAGCAATTCCTGGAATTGAAGCCACCAGTGTTTCGGGGAGGGTTATCGCCCTTGGAAACAGAGGATTGGATCTCACGCATTGAGACGATACTGGAAGTCATGCTTTGCCCAGACGAACGAAAGGTGGGTTTGGTTACGTTTTTATTAGAAGGAGAAGCAAAGCGGTGGTGGCAAAGTGTGCGGGGCAGGTTGGCGGGCCGCACACAAGCAAGTATTCCGTGGGCCACTTTTATCCAAGCGTTTACTAACTGGTTTGTTCCGGAATCAGAAAAGAAGTTGTTACAGGATAAGTTTTTGCGTTTGGTGCAGGGTCCTCGATCAGTCCTGGACTACGAAACAGAATTCGCCAATTTAGCATTTTATGCAGAGGCCTTTGTGCCTAATGAGAAAGAGAGATGTCGACGCTTCCAGGAAGGGCTGCGGGATAGTATTCGTTCGATTCTGATACCGATGGAGATCATAGACTATGGGGCTTTGGTGAAGAAAGCCCGTTTGATGGAAATCGATGCGGAGAAAACCCAAAAGCGAAGAGACTTTGCAAAGAAGCGCTCGACATGGTCGTCTTCGGAGTCCTCGAGCAAGGCGAGCACCTCAGGGAAGTCCAGTGATTCAGGAAAGCGGTCTCGTCCCATTGAAAGCCGTGGCAGTGCACCGACAGTTGAGCAACGATGTGACAAGTGTGGCAAAAGCCACAAGGGGCAGTGTTTAGTGGGAAGCAATGTCTGCTATTTGTGCCGTCAGCCTGGGCATCGCCAGAGGGAGTGCCCTCGGAATCGAGAAGGACAAAGAGGAAGACAGCAGTTTCCAGTGCCACAGGGCCAGAGATTGTATCAGATGGGTCGTACTACGGGAGGTGAGTACGCAGCCTCAGCTTCTACGTCAGTGCCAGCAGGAGCATATAACGAAGAATGTCAAGGACAAGAACGCCGAGTGCAGCCGCGGGTATTCAATCTGAATCAGCAAGAGGCAAAGGCGGATGACACCGTTGTGACAGGTATTATCCCTATCGGTAACTTTTTAGTTAAAGTGTTATTTGATACGGGAGCAAGCCATTCCTTTATTTCTACCACAATAGTGAATGCACTAGCGGCAAAACCCTATTGGGTCCAAGAGGTTTTGCAAGTTACATTACCAAATAACCAGATACTTACTGCACAACAACGAGTAATCATTACGTTTGCCTTGAACGATAAGTCATTTACAATGGACTTAGTGGTTCTTCCCTTGTCCGAGTTCGATATTATTCTGGGTATGGACTGGTTAACCCAACAGGAGGCAGTGATTGACTGTAAGACGAAAGAAGTATCGGTCAAGTGTGCAGATCAAAGTCGAATTACGTATCGCGGATTAGGTGAAGTGTCGAAAATGGTAATTTCTGCAATGAAAGCGCTTTCACATATCCGGAAAGGCGGTAAAGCTATTCTGGTAATGGTGAAAGGACCTCCAGAAGAAAAGAAGGACATTACGACAATTCCAGTCGTATGTGACTTTCAAGAGTTATTTCCGGAAGAGTTAGTTGGACTCCCGCCAAAAAGAGAAATTGAATTTGAAATTAACCTCGAGCAAGGGGCGAGACCGGTGGCAAAGTCACCATATCGTATGGCGCCAAAGGAATTGGCAGAATTGAAAGTGCAGCTACAAGATTTGATTGATAAAAACTTCATTCGCCCAAGTTCCTCTCCGTGGGGTGCCCCCGTATTGTTTGTAAAGAAAAAAGAAGGAACGTTACGCTTGTGCGTGGATTATCGTGAACTCAATAAGTTGACTGTGAAGAATAAATATCCTCTTCCTCGTATCGAGGATTTATTTGACCAACTTGTCAATGCTAGAGTATTCTCTAAGTTGGATTTGCGATCTGGTTACCACCAACTAAGGATAAAAGAAGAAGATATTTTCAAAACTGCTTTCAGTACCAGATATGGTCATTATGAGTTTATGGTCATGCCGTTTGGGCTAACCAATGCACCAGCAGCATTTATGGATCTGATGAACCGGGTCTTTAAAGATTATCTGGACCAATTCGTGATTGTGTTTATTGACGATATCCTGATTTATTCCCCGTCAGACGAAGCCCATGCTTGGCAGTTACGATTGGCCTTGCAGACATTGAAAGAACATCAACTGTATGCCAAATTTTCAAAATGTGAATTCTGGTTGCGAGAAGTGTCCTTTCTTGGACACGTGATAACGGAACAGGGTTTGGCAGTAGACCCCGCAAAGATTGAATCTATCCTCAGTTGGCCGCAACCAACAACAGTGATGGAAGTACGGAGTTTCCTGGGTTTGGCAGGCTACTATCGACGTTTTGTAAAGAACTTTTCACGACTTTCTTTACCGTTGACCCAGCTCACCAGGAAGAATGTGTTGTTTTATTGGTCAAAGGACTGTCAGATGGCATTTGACATTTTAAAAGAAAAACTGACTACAGCGCCGATTTTGACTATGCCGTCAGGTACGGAAGGGTTTCAGATTTTTAGTGATGCGTCGTACAAGGGCTTGGGTTGTGTATTGATGCAGCACGGAAAAGTAATTGCATATGCTTCCCGACAGTTGAAAGATGCTGAGAAAAATTACCCAGTTCATGATTTAGAACTGGCTGCCGTAATTTTTGCCCTAAAGATTTGGCGACATTATTTGTATGGCGTACGCTGCGAAGTTTTTACGGATCACAAAAATCTCAAATATATATATTCGCAGAAGGATTTGAACCTTCGACAGCGTCGTTGGTTAGAATTTATCAAAGACTACGATGTTGATCTGCAGTACCACCCAGGCAAAGCAAATGTAGTTGCGGATGCCTTAAGCCGCAAGAACACAGTTGGCTTATCTGTTTTGTCTGGTTATGAAACACAATTGGTGTATGAGTTGGAAAAGATGCACATCACTCCGCTCGTTACACCGGAAAGCAAGCGAGCCCAGTTGTCGCAATTACAAATCAGATATACATTGAAAGATAGGATTAAAGCGGCTTTGCCAAAGGATCCGTTTCTCGCTGAATTGCAAAAGAAAGTAAAGAAAGGAGAGACGGGTGAGTTTGCCGAACAGAATGGACTATTGCTTATGAACGGGCGCTTATGTGTCCCGAATGTGAACAACATACGAAAAGATATTCTATATGAGGCACATAACACACCGTATTCCATTCACCCAGGACGAACAAAGATGCATCAGGATCTAAAGGAGGATTTCTGGTGGCCTGGTATGAAAAGGGACGTCATAGCGTATATTGCGTCGTGCCACACGTGTCAACTGGTGAAAGCAGAACACCAGAAACCTGGAGGATATTTGCATTCCCTACCCATACCAGAATGGAAGTGGGAAGACATTGCGATGGATTTTGTTTTCGGTCTTCCTCGCAGCAAATTGGGACATGATGGTATTTGGGTCATTATTGATCGTCTAACGAAGAGCGCACATTTTATTCCCGTGCGACAGGAAGGACCACCTGAAAAGTTAAATGATCTGTATATAGATGTTATTGTCAAATTGCATGGAATTCCACGCTCCATTGTTTCTGACCGTGATGGTCGATTCACGTCGGGAAACTGGAGATATATTCATAAACGTTTGGGAACAAAGTTATTATTCAGCACAGCATTCCATCCCCAAACAGATGGACAGTCAGAACGAACAATACAGTTCTTAGAAGATTTACTGCGTATGGTGGTCTTGGATTTAAAAGGCTCCTGGGAAAAGTATCTGACCTTGGTAGAGTTTGCGTATAATAACAGCTATCAATCGTCTATTCAGATGGCACCCTTTGAAGCATTGTATGGCCGACGTTGTCGAACACCATTAAGTTGGGCTGACGAGGGGGAACGAACACTGTATAATCGGGAGAAAATTGATAAATGGCATGAAAAAGTAAAGTTGATCCAACAACGAATGAAGGTAGCGCAAGATCGCCAACAAAAATACTATAATGCCCGTCATCGTCTTGTGCAATTTCAAGTCGGTGACCAGGTATGTTTGAAAATCAGACCGTTCAAAGGAGTTACACGTTTCCGACGACTTGGGAAATTGAGTCCGCGTTATGTCGGACCTTTTTCCGTCGTTGAGCGGGTCGGTGACGTAGCCTACCGCTTGGAGCTACCAACAGAGTTGCAAAGGTTGCATCATGTATTTCATGTGTCAGCATTACGGAAGTATGTTCATGACCCTGAAACAATTGTTGCAACCACAGATATACAAATTGAACCAGACCTCTCTAGCCCGACGGAACCATATCAGATTATCGATCGGCAAAGCAAACAGTTAAGAAATCGAGACGTGCCGTTTGTGCTAGTGTGGTGGAAGGGTCACCCGAGGCACGAGGCGACGTGGGAACGTGAAGAGGCAATGCGAAATCTTTTTCCTGTACTGTTTAATAATATGGAAGAATGATTTTCGGGGACGAAAATTTTTTAAGAGGGGAGAATTGTGACGCACATCTTTTTGGTATGTCATCGTCTGTTATGTTGTAGTACTTAATTACTTCTATGATTCTGCGTAACGAAAATTAATTCATGACAGGTAACGTCCCCGATGAGGAAAAAAGAGGAAAGCAATATTGAATCGGCGTCGCCCTGAGCTATGATTCGGCGTCGTGCGAGTTCTTCTTTTGCATGTGCTATGCTATGTTATGTATGGAACGTTCTTTATATTTTGTTTTGTTGTTTTTTTAATGAAGACGGCACAGATCAATGTCGCAGGAATTATGTAATTGTGTATATATGTTGTAAATTAACAAGTGGGCTTGATTTGCTAGTGCTGCGGGTGTATTTTATGGGGTAATGTTGTATTGGTAATATTGGTGAACTTTGTTGGCTGGTTGGGTTGGCTGGTTTGGTTGGCGCTGTTTGTTGGAGGGGTTGGAGGTATGGCTGGGTTCACCGGTTCAGTTTGCATCCGGTTCGGGCTTGGCAGATGCGGCTGCAGCGGTGGGTTTTATTTCTTATAACAGCGATTCCTGCCCTGAACTGGCATTCGCGCATTGTCTCCGCATCGGCGAAACCCGATAGCTAGGGTTTGGGTGATTTCTCCTTCTCGTCGCCTGGTATGGTGAAATCCTCTGTTTCTTCCTTCGTTTCTACGTGTCTATGTTCTAATCGCCTATTCCTTAGCCGACGATTGGACTGTTGGAGCTTTCTTGGCTTTGGTGGGAGCACTCTCACGTTTCTTTGAACTCGGTATTTGCTTCCTTTCATATTTTTGTGTACTTGAGGCTGGATTTATGTCTTGTAGTTGGTTTCGTGGATGGTCGGTTATCCTCTTGTGGGCTGCTGCTTAGGAGATGTGCCCTAGTTTCGGTTGTTTTGGTTTTGGCCGGCTGGTAGTTTGGTTCTATGTTTATTTTGGTTTTGTGGCTGCTGTGTGAGGATAGCAGCATATGTGGGCTGGTTTTAGCTGGCTGAGGACAGCATTTGTGGGCTGGTTTTTAGCTGGCTGTGGACAGCATTTGTGGGCTGGTTTTGGCTGGCTGTGGACAGCATTTGTGGGCTGGTTTTGTGTAGGCTTGAATGCGTTGGGTCGCTGTGTGGGATGCAACCTCATGACTTGAAATTGTTGCCTTATAAATGTACAGATATTGTGAAGGATGGCATCTCCGAGTCGACGCGACGTCTATTCGAGACGGGGCAAAGAAAAGGAACGGGCCACGGTGAGAATTTCTCTTTTTGATGTATGCTTTACCAAAATATGTAACTATTTCATGAAACTGCTTTATACCATCACTCTACATGTTGTAAATGCTATGAATGGCCTCACTTTGAGGCAATCAAGCAAGTAAATGTTCTGAGGGGACTAATTAACAAATAACTCATCATGCATAATATAATGTGTCGACACATGGAACTATTAAGGGTAATATAAAATGAAGAATACTGATGTTGTGTACTGAAGTACCAGGCCAGTCGAGCCGAAAGGCATAAACGCGTGTTGTACGTACTGGTCTGGAGACTGATGACCCCAAAAGGGGTCGGGCCTAAAGACTGAAATATGGAATACGGAGACTGATATAGAATTTATTGAATTACCCTTAATAGTGCCTATATATATATAAAAAGAAATGCAAACGTAAAGAATATTGTCTTATAGCTTAACGATAACAGACGTTCATTGTTTCTTATTGATGATGGGTTTAAGCCTTACTGAAACACTATTGGTAATTATTGCTCTTGCAAGACAATTCACGATGAAAGGAACTGTGCTACATTAATTTACTAACTTACTTTTTATTCGAAACTTTTTACTGTACAGCAGATTAAAAAGGTAAATTTTCACTTAGTCTTATACAAGACTAACGGTTGTACTCTCTAAATTTTTAGGAACCGGAAAGACAGCGACCGGTCGTCATTAGAGCTCAGGTAGCATTTACTGCTTTACTTTTTTCTTTCTGTATTGGTATGTAATTGATTTCTGATACTTACTCGTTATGAAATGCATATGTACCTTTTCCGCTGTACAAGATTATGAAATACATATGTTTAGGATATTGTTAATTGTGGCGGACAATAGGGCCGTTACATGACGTTTAGGGCGTTTGTACTTTTAATTGACGTGGCAGATAGCTCTTTCCATGCGTCGGGTTCACGCCAGGATGTCACGCCCGTGACCTTGTCGGTCACGCCCGTGACTTTGTCGTGTGCTTTTGAAATTTTCCTGCTTTTGTCCAGTTTTGTCTCCTGATCAACCCTATAGACTCCAAATTGAGATTTGCAGCCAAGATTGCCCTGAAATAAGAAATTAGAAAAATTAAATAATAAAATTATAAAATATACTTATAAACTAATTAATTATTAAATAAAAATAATATAAAAATATGGACAAAATTAGAGTTATCAAATACCCCCATACTTACTCGTTTGCTCGTCCCGAGCAAACAACTTTTCATGGAGAGTAGAAAAATCTTAACGCTAAAAACAAAAATTGAACATAAGAAGTAGAATGCAAAGTCTTATGCCTATGCTTGTAGTTATTATTGTAGAAAAACCTACTCAGCATACAAATTAGTTTTTAATTTCTAAAATGTGTTTCCACTTATTATTTTTACTTCAAGGATGGAAACACGATAAATCTTCGAATCACGTTTAGGGAGAAAGTAGCGTGTTTGCTAAGATAACATTGCACAAATCGAAAATCGGGATACCCTCCAAAGAAATCCATCAATGTCGATGGACATAGACTTGCCCTTTCACACTCTCGCCACGGCACTAGGTTAACTTATAAGCACAAATCAGTAGGACTTAAGTAGGTTGGAATGTAGGCTTAGGTTTTTGGTTTGAAAAAACAAAATAAAAGCGATGGGTAGACACAACAAAACCTAATGAGAGCTTGCACAAAAGAAATAAATTGAAAAACTCCGCCAATTCCTTTGTTTTTTTTCAATATGTTGAACATTTTTTTCAACTTCCTCTTTTTATTTTTATTTGTTTTGTTTTTTTTAGAGGAGAAATGAAAAATAGAACAACTCTTGTATATTTTTTTTAAAAAAACCCACCAAAATAAAATGGCTCCTAATCACACATAAACTGGTTTTATCTATAATTTCAAGCTCGGTTTTAGGCGTGTAATTAGGATGCTTTTTAGGCTTTGGTAAAGTGTTGGTGGAGCTACAACAAAAGGAAGGGTATAGGCTCAATTGGCTTAGCAAGGGTAAAACGTTAGGTAAGGGTGCAAAGGCTCAAACTAGCCAAAAGAAATGCCTAAATCCTTCTCATGCTAATGAGTTTAACCTATGCAAAGTCTTGAGAATAGCTAGAGGGCAAGTTCTAGACATCGAGAAAGAATACCTCTTTCTTGATCTGCGAATTATCTCTCTAGTAAACTTCTACACTCTCCTAAAATATTTTTAGATTTCACCGGTTTCCAAGTAGAAGTAAAATAAACTATTTCTACGCATTCAGAAAAAGAAAAATCTAATTCTATGCTGAATATTTAATTATACTTAAATTCTACTAACATATGCACTTAACTAGAAACACAGCATGGCCAACAGTTCTACTACAAAATTCAATTAAAACATCAAAAATTTTCTAAACTTATGCAAAAGTTGAATACCTAGAATTTCGCATGTGAGTAAATAGAGAAATAAAGATCCCCCTAATTTTAAAAGTAATCCTATTTTTTTGTGAATTTGATTTTTGAAAATTTGCATTTTTTTTAATTTTTTGTATTTTTGTAAAGTAAGTAAAAACAAAATTGCACAAAAGAAATAAAATCTTTTTTTTGTTTTTTTTTGTTTTAGAAAATTAGTATGATTTTTTTTTGTATGTTTTGCTTGAGAAATATCCCCATACTTAAACAAGACATTGTCCCTAATGAAAAATAAATAAATAAAGATAAAAGATAGGAGACTTCCCTGAAGCGGGGCATGCAGCACCAAAATGTACCTGGAAGACAAAGCTGAAGCAAAACATATTTTTGATATATATATATATATATTTTAAGAAAAAGAAAAGATACATGACAAGGGAAAATAAAATGATAAAAAGAAAAGATACAAGGGGGCGGACTACAATCCCAAAGAAAAAGAAAGCAGGCTAATCTTCATCGCTATGCTGCCTCAGCTCCTGATAGTGCGTCCGGAGGTCTGAAAACTCACGCTCAATACGTGCCATGGAGGAGGCTTGATTTGCCGCTAGCGTGGTAAATCGACTGTCAAAACTCACAAACGAGCGTCAAAATCGTTATGTATCGTATCTAAGCGTGTGTGAAGAGACGCAAACTGACGATCCCAATAGCTTTGAGGGCCGGGCTCTGAAGAAGGGTCCTGCGGTGGTGGAGGAATGTGGGGAGAGTGAATAGTGCCACTGGGACCGGCACTGTAATTAAGGTCAAGATCTTCACCACCGACTGCGGGGGGGGGGGGGGGGGGATAGCCTCAAAATCTCCATTGCGTCGTCGTGCTAGGCCGAGGGCCTGAAGGGTCTGGAACTGGATGACCTGCGGCGTCTGGACGCAGCTGAGGCGTGAAAGAGTATCCCAAAGGCGGAGCTGTTTGGCGAGGAAAGTGATGAAGTTCCCGCCGTGCACCGCTCCCAATCTCGCATTTTCGGCCTGGTGCCGAAAGAAAATTGCGAGCAGATAACCAAGGTTGAGGGGGACCCGGTAAAACATACTATATAAATATAGTAAGTCTGCCGAGTCACCACCCCGTGGCTATCGCTGCGGCCAGAAATAGTGAAGGTAAGGAGGTTGTGGAGAATACGTAAGGCGGGAGAAATGAGTTGGCTGCCTTTGGATTTCTTTGGGTGTAGGGAGCGGCGTCATTACTGATTTCCGCCCAAAAGGCGAGAAGGTTGACATCAGAAGGGAAATCAGTAATTAAACCGAGATAGGCGGGAGATTAGGAAAAGCCTCCGAGCAGAAGCCCATGACGACATTGAGCTGGCGGATGGTGAGCTGTTGCATCACCCCTCCTATGCGAAAAATGATGAAGTCGTCATTCGCCGCCCAGCGAAACTCAAAAGAGGCCAAGAACTTGACGGTGAGCTCGAGGAAGGCATGCCTCCGAGATG